>JAKWJD010001755.1:493974-1241474 GCA_027705065.1 Solanum peruvianum
CTCAAAACTATTATTATTATCCCCAAAATCTGGAGTCATCATCACAAGAACATCTATGATCAAATTACTAAACTAAAACTGTCTAAGAAGCTAAACAAATACTAGCTAGTCCATGCCGGAAGTTCAAGGCATCAAGACTTGAAGAAGAAGATCCAGTCCAAGCTAGACGCATTAGCTCACCCTGAATTTCCGAAGGTAGTGAAGACTGGCTTGATCTACTGCTGAGTCGAAGTTGACGGAACGTTTGCTGCATTACACAAATAACAAGAAGAAAACATAAAAGTAGGGGGTCAGTACAACCACAAGTACTGAGTAGATATCATCGGCCAACTCAAAATAGAAGATAATATGTATCAAGTAACATCATAAAATCAACTATGATGCTTAACATGTAGCAACAGCAATTACTATATCATTAACAATTTCCGTCAAGTTCACACATGAGGACTCAAGCCTCAATACCATACTCATTTGGGAATAATTCATTAGATTGAGTAAATTCATTATCTTTCAGATTCATTATCTTTCTTCCTCTTGGTCGGTACGTGACATCCGATCCATATTCTACCCTGGTGCGGAACGTGGCACTCCGATCCTCATATACTATCCTGGACCGGAACGTGGCACCTCCGAATTCCATTCTATCCTGGTGTCGGAACGTGACACTCCGATCCTCATTCTATCTGGTGTCGGAACGTGACACCCGATCCATATTCTATCCTGGTGTCGGAACGTGATACTCCGATCCTCATTCTATCCTGGTGTCGGAACGTGACACTCTGATCCTCATATTCATTCTATCCTGGTACCGGAACGTGGCACCCGATCCCCTAATTCATTAAGCCTTCTTTTATACTAAGGCATCATCATTAACACGTGAATTAGGGTTCTTTCAAGATTTGGGATTCAATAACTTCATCATGCTTATTTTATCACAATCACAAAATCATATTCATGCAAGCATACAATTAAGCATATAGAAGGGTTTACAAATACTACCAACACATATCATTCGCTATTAAGAGTTTACTATAAGATAGCAAAAACATAACCTACTCCAACCGAAGATTAGAATCAACAAGAAATCTCCCAAGCTTTGTTATTCCTCTTCCTCTCTTCGATCGATCAATACTCTCCTCTTTTCTTTTCTTTTGTTTTATTCAAACCCTCTTTCCTTACCCTAATTATCATATAATTAAGAATAAAAGAGGACAATAAAACCCACTAATTAACTTAAGGTTACCTCTTTTAACCCCCAGTAGTAATAGACTTATTAATATTAACCCTCAATCTTTATAATTAAGGAAAGAATAGTCCAAAACGTCCCTTAAAACGTGTAAAGAAATCCCATTCTGCCTGGGATATTTGCGCAACCTGTGACGGCCCGTCGTGCCTGCGACGGTCCGTCACGCAGATCGGCGCAAGACAAAACTCCCCTTTTTCACCACGGACACTGTGACGGTCCGTCACACTGTGACGGGCCGTCCTGCACGCCCGTCATGGCGGTCAGAAACTCGTTCCCGTACCAAATTCTCAAAGTTGAAGTGTTTCGCAACGGGAGCTCACGACGGTTCGTCGTGGAGGTGACGGCTCGTCCTGCAGGTCCGTCACAATTTACAGAGAGTCGATTTTCAGTACCCAATTTCAGAATTCCCAAGTATATTGAAACGAGACCCTGCGACGGTCCGTCGTGCCTGTGACGGTCCGTCGTGGGTTCCGTCGTTTCAGCCAATTTTTCAGAATTAAAATCTGCTGCTAAAAAAACGACTAAACAAGTCGTTACATTTTTGTTCCTTATACGAAGTGAGATTCCAATAATAATGTTATACGTTTTCTTAAAGTGATATTGTAATTTTTGTAAATTAATTACTATATCCTATGAATTATTGAATACTTTGTCTTCCTTAGTGTGTGTTTGTTCTTTCCAGATCTACAAAAAAAAAATTCTAGAGCATGAATGAAAAATTTTCAGTTAAGGTATTTTTTCCTGAAAAAGTTACTCAACTTTATTTTGATAATCGTGAAATCACTAAATTATGAAATTATTTATATAATAAGTTTAGGAGGGTTATTGGACCTTAGTATAGTATAAAAATGTCTCTGAAATTTCGAGCATAGGTTGATGGGGTACTTGTGCATTATCCCTAATTTTTACTTTTTTTTTGTCTAATTTTTGTTTATCTTCTTTTTAAAATTTCATAGTAACAAAAAAGAAAGTATGTACAAATTAACGTTTACTCGTTGTTAAGATCATATTTTAGATAGTCACTCAACTAAGCGTTCTTTTACCAGAAAATCACTCAGTTTAATCTTATAATTTCAAAGTCACTCGACTATAAATATTTTATCTACAAAATAACTCAATCTATTTAATTTATTTTTCATTAGAATTTTATTTAATCCACCCTACTCAAAATATAGCATTGACCCTTTCAACACTAATTGTTGGCAATAACACATAACCCTTTAAATTATTTCTCCAATAACTTATTTTATATTTCTCTAACACTAAAAGAAGCAATATATCTAAGAAATATGGAAGAGGCGACTTGAGAGATATTACTTTAGGATTTAAATTTATCGATGCAATTACTTCTCAAAAATCTCAAAGCAAATAAATTAGATTGTTTTTTTTTTTTATAGATTCTCTGTTCAAGAAAAAAATATCCAAAGAAATAGCTAGTTATGTAACGAGCATAACAAGAGAGAGCTAGAGAGCAAGATAATGAACCATTACACTAAGAAATTTATGTCATATGATTATTGCTCGTTTACCAAATAATGATGTATTCCTCTATAATAAAGTTCAATGAACTTCTCATGAATTCGCGAACAACAAACCACTCATATTGTCCCAATTCAAATATCTAACCGGTAGGAGCAATGTGTGGTGTGTATAAAGGGCATGGACTAGATATTTTGAGTAGATTGTTTTAGATATAATAATAACGAGGTATCTTAGCTTGTTACATTGCTATGAGCATCGAGAGAAAACATTCAAATTTCAAGAGGCTAAAATTATTCTTAAATTAATTCATTCTATAAATATCACTAACTATTTATTGGTATACAATAGTTTTTAACCATTTAAAGAAAGAATACCGAGAATAAACTTATATACCAAATAAGTAATAGAGAATTTATTCGTAGACGCCTTGTGTTTTATTTGTTTTTTTTTAATTTTATTGACAAAATGATTTGCTGAGAAAGAAGAAATAATTTAGAGGAGCATTTTCAGACTAAATTATATCTTCATTTTCAACCATCTTTAATATATTATTGAAAGAGTAAATATCTCTAAAAAGGTCACTTAATTATGTGAAATTATTTGAGTAAATCACTGAACTTAATTTTGTATCAATAAAGTCGTCATTCAACTTATAGATTACTTTTCTAAGTCACTCAAATCAAACTAATTTTTCTACAAAATCACTATAACCAAAAGATAAAAGAGATAATTGCACAAATCATCCTTCAAATTTAGTTTTTTAAATATTTACTTTCGCTGTAGTTTATAATATTATGTTTATCTCTTATTTATTTGTTTATTTGTTTATAAGAATGGTCTTTACTTAAGTAATAGGGGTATATTAATGTCAATAATTTTATTTTTGATATTTTTACATTTAAGTATTAAAATTATGGAACGTGAACTTGTCAACGTTTTTTGATTAGCCTATAAACAGTCGTCTTACGAAATGTTTTCCCTTTTAATTAATCGTTTCTTTTATTATTATTTTATAAAAGAAGATTAAAAAGGAATATTTTTGTAAATAGTTTTTTCTTTATAATTCCAATGCATTTTCTATTTTTCATTCTTATTAAACGATTTTATCAATATTAATGATGATGAATATGATTCTTTCTTTTATTTTTTTTGTTTCTCCATATAATATTTTTAAAATAAATTTAAGAACACAGAAAGTGATTAAATAATGGGCAATTGAATATAAAACATAAGTTGAAATCACTGGATTCTAAGGTTAGTAGGGAATATATTTTTTTTAATCAAAGTTTAGAAATTATTTGTTCAAAGCTTATTCACTTAATTATGGTTTACTCATAATTGGGTTAAGAAAATAATTATTGATAAAAAAACTGAAAAAGAGAGCTAAGTATAATATTATAACTAAGCTGAAAGTAAGTATTACAAAACTAAATTTGTAGGGTGATTTATGCAATTATCTCTTTTATCTTTTGGTTATAATGATTTTCTAAAAAAAATAGTTTAACTTTAACGACTTTATAAAAGAAATTTGTATGTTTAGTGACTTTATTGATACAAAATCAAGTTGAGTGACTTTCTCAAATAATTTCAAATAGTTGAGTGACCTTTTGAGATATTTACTCATTATTCAACATAATATAAAGAGTATATTTTTATTCCACAAGCGATATGGGACTACAACAGTAATATTATATGATTTCTCAAAGTGATATCTTCGTCATCGTACGTAAATTGATTACTATATTCAGAAAATTCTCAAATACTCTGTTCTACTTAGTCGAGACACTGCTTCTTTCTAGATCTACAAGAAATTCTAGTTCGAGATAATATTTCAGATGACCACTCAACTAATTCATGATGACTAACATCCACACCAATCCCACTATACATATTTAACTCAATCAATCATCTAGCAATTCTAGCTAAATATATTGGAACACAATAGTAAAGCCGTATGTATATATTTCACAATTTTATTCAAAAAAAAATTTCGACTTTTTTTCAATTTTCTTTTCTCGTAAATATGTACAAGGATATTGTAATCTTAAACAACTATAATAACAAGATATCTCGTTACATTGAGTATAAACATCGAGAGAAAATATTTAAATTTCAAGTCGCTAAAATTGTTCTTAAATTTTATTATAGAAAGAATATGATGAACAAACCTATCCAACACAGATAGTTATATGTAAGGTTTTATATATGTTATTACCATATACCATATGAATAATAAAGAATATATGTGGAGACGTCTTGTGTTTTATTTATATTATTGACAAAAAATATTAAAAAGGTAGAAATAATTTAGTGGAACATTTTTCGATTAAATTTTATTTACATCTTTAACCAATTTTTATATATTATTCAATTATATAAATAGTCTATATTTTTATTCCACAAATAATGTGGGACTCCAATAGTAATGTTATATAATCTCTTAAAATGATATTATAATCATCATAAATTAATTATTATATTCAGAAAATTCTCAAATACTCGATTCTATAAATATATTATTTTTGACAAAAGCGTCGGAAGATTATTGTGCATTTTAGAGGAACATTTCCGACTAGACTGCACTAATATCTTCTGCTAATATTTTATATTATTCAAGACTATATAAAAAGTAATATTTTTGTTCCATAAACGATGTAAAACTCCAACAATAATGTTATACAATTTCTTAAAGTGATATTATAATTTTTGTAAATTATTGCTATATCTAGAAAATTCTCGAATACTTTGTCCTCCTTAGTCTGTGTTTGTTCTTTCAAGATCTAAAAAAAACTTCTAGAGCATGATCAGAAAATTTTCAATCAAGGTTTTTTTTCCTTAAAAATAATCGCAAAGTCACTCAATTACGAATATT
The DNA here is from genome assembly GCA_027705065.1 of Solanum peruvianum. NCBI lineage: Eukaryota > Viridiplantae > Streptophyta > Magnoliopsida > Solanales > Solanaceae > Solanum > Solanum peruvianum. The sequence goes on from JAKWJD010001755.1 coordinate 499,575, forward strand.
TTACCTATAAATCGCCTCAACCTATTTTATTGATATTTTCTTGGGAGACTTATAGAAACCCCACTAGTTTAGGAGATAATTACTTAGATGCACTCTAGTTTGCAATATTACGAATTTTATCAGATTTTAGCGCACCCAGATATGTTGAAATACATGTATCTCGAGATATATGGGGTCGAAATTAAGTGTAATTTATTTTAGATACACTATATCCAGTGAATTTCGCATGCATGTATCTGAGATACTAAGACCAATCTCGCTTGCCTCCTTTGCCTACCTCCAATCATGCTCGTCACTCTCCTATATTAACATACTTATACATGCATCTAGTGTTTATCTAGTATGATTTGCGCGTATAAAAGATACATGATTATTTCACTCGCCTTTTTCCTCTATTTTAACGTATCTAGTAGCAGAATTAAATACATTCATATAAGTGTATCTTTCTTAATATATGATAGAAAACTCATAATGAGTGCTAAAATACGTACTTACTTGAAAATTTAGATTTGATTTTCCTTTTTCCATTAAAATTTTATGACATGCCATTTTTATTTACTATATGGTAGTGTTCTACCATTCAAAGCATAAGAGGCTAAATGATAAATACAAAAATCAGATTTGCTAAGGTAAAAATGAGTAGGGAAAAAGAATATTAAGGAAAGAATACGTAGTACTTATTCATAGTGCAAAATAAAAGATTGAACGAAGTAGAGGCAATTTAGAGAAATATTTTTTTCGACTAAATTGCAACAACATGTTCAACTATATTTGTATATTATTCAAAACTATATAAAAATGTTATGTTTTTATTCCACAATCGATATGGGACTCCAATAACAATGTTTTTTTTAAAAAAAGTGATACTGCAATAATCTTCACAATTGATTACTATGTTTTAGGATATTCTCGAATACTTTGTCCTCCTTAGTCCATGCGTTTTGCTAAGCTGTGTCTCTGAAATTTCAGTCATAGTCTAGGATGATACTTGTGCATTTTTCCCAAATCTCAAGGCAAATGAATTAGATTGTTTTTCATAGATTCTCTGCTCAAGAAAAAACAATCCAAAGAGATAGCTTGTCATGTGACGAGCAAGACAAGAGAGATCTAGAGAGCAAGATAATGAATCATTACGTTAAGAGATTCATGTCATATGATTATTGCTCGTTTACCAAATAATGATGTATTCCTCAATAATAAGGTTCAATGAACTTCTCACGAAATCGCAAACAACAAACCACCCATATTGTCTCAATTCAAATACCTAATAGATATATAGGAGCAATGTGTTGTGTGTATAAAGGGCATGGACTATCTATTTTGAGTAGATTGTTGTAGATATAACAATAACGAGATATCTTGATACATTTGAATATGAACATCGAGAGAAAACATTAAAATTTCAAGTGACCGAAATTATTCTTAAATTAATTCAGTGTATTAAATAAAACTAAATATTTATTAGTGTACAGTAGTTTTCAACTATTTAAAGCAGAAGAGGCTAAATAATCATTCCCAAAAAATAGATTTATTAAGGTAAAAATGAGTACCAAAAAAGAATTATAAAGAAAGAATACAGTGAACAAACCTATCCAACACATATATAGTTGTTATATATATGTTTTTATATATGTTATTGCCATATATCAAATAAGTAATAAAGATTTATGCGTAGACGCCTTGTGTTTTATTTATTTTATTTTATTTTTTGACAAAAAGTATTGAGCATGCAGAAACAGTTTAGTGGAACATTTTCCAACTAATTTGTATCTACATGCTCAATCACTTTTTATATATTATTCAACTATATAAATAGTCCATATTTTTATTCCACAAACGATGTGGGACTCCAACAATAATGTTATACGATCTCTTAAAGTGATATTATAGTCATCATAAATTGATTACTATATCCAGAAAATTCTCGAATACGCTGTTCTACTTAGTCGGTGTTTGGTTCTTTCCAGATACTTAGTCCCTGTTCTACTAGTTGTTTGAGATCATGTTTTAGATAGACACGCTCACACCCGGTGACCCCCATTAGATACGCCTCTGAGTATATTCAAGTAATTAGCTCCTAAATTAATAGGATTCATCCAAAAATTTATACGTAGACACCTTGTGTTTTATTTATTTTATTTTATTTTATTGAAAAAATAGTTTAAGAGGGCACCTAGTTTAGAGGATCATTTCCGATAAATTGCATGAACATCTTCAACTTATTTTTGTATATCTATTATTTAAGAATATAAAAATAATTTATGTTTTTATTTCACAAATAATGTCAAGTCTTCAACAATAATAATTAATATTATATGATCACTTAAAGTGATATTGCAATTTCATAAATTTATTACTACGTCTAGTAGTCTAGAACTTTGTGTTCTCTTCATATTAAATGAATATTTGAATTTTTTTTATTGTTCAAAATAATTAAATTAATTAAGTTCAAGATGGATGTTTGAATTTTTTTTTATATTTGCCTTTACTTTAGTAAAGTTTAATATTTTCTAGGAGAGATAAATGACATTATTTATAAAGTTATATTTGTGATTTACAAAAGATAAATAGTGAAAAATATGATTCAAGTTCTGTCCTTGAGTGCTTTTCTTAAGTGTGCATTGCCTCATAAATTCGATTAATATGAATAGAGAGAGTATATCATATGTTCACTCAACTCAGATCAAGTCACTTAAGTTTCTTTGATTGTAATGACCATAACTAGTCATCTCTTTTTCATAAAAGATTCTTTCCATGTATTTAAATGAGAATTTTAAATTACTCTTTGAACTCCAAGTATTTAATTAACGAGTAAATTTTTAATAGTTAATTTTACTAAGTGATTAATGGGGCAAGTCCATCATATTCAATACCCTAAACCACTTGGTCATGTAAAAAAAAAATTCATAATAAATGGGAATTATCACGTTTGAATTAAAAACTCAAAATAACCTGAAAGCGGCGCACGAAAGCTTTAGCAGTATTAGTATTTCACATTCATGCCACCACTCTAATGGAGATTCTTATAGCTTTCAGGTAATTAATTTGAGTGTATATATATTCCCAATAATATAATTTTTCTATTAGAATGAGGATGAACTAAAGTTGAACTTCTCATTATCACAATTGACTTTAATTATATCTGTCTTATTCAAATAAGTATGAATTGATATGTCTTTTATAGTAAAATATAATAGTTTCATATATTTCACCATTGTCTAATAAGGATAGAATGTGTATATATTAACGATTCGTGATTCTTTAATAGGTTGACATTAATCATTTAGTGCCTAACTTATTTTCATGTCTAGCTTCTGGTGACAAACCTTCCGTATAATTATCATAACAATTTTGATATATTGGTATATTTCTTTCATATTGGGCGATTGTATATATACATACTATTACATTTATGAGTTTGGAGAAAATAAAACATAACCCTAAGCTTGAATTTAAAAATATGAGAGTTGTTATATTAATTGATATCAAAATTAGGAACTTGATTACGAATTTGGGTGAGTTTTTGGATCTAAACTAGACACATAGTGATATGATTGTTGTTAGTCCAACATCTTATTGTGATTGTTATGTGAATAGATTGCACTTATTTGGGAGTTCATGAAAGTGGAAGGCTCAAGTTTCAGAGTGAATTCTTGATTATTTGAGGCAAGTGGATTTCTAAACTCTTGTTAAGTGTATGAAATGCGTGTATGTCCTTGTGGTATAGTTTTTGGAAGTAACGGGATTGGTGATGGGTTGACTTGCCCACATTGATTAATTCTAATGATGAAAAGAATGGGGATAACAAAAGGCAATGTGATTAATTGTTTATGTCTGTTGTGTTGAGAAAGGGTTGAAGTCTTGTTGAATCATGTAACTTCATGTTTGTGTGGTTGTGAACTGTGCGATGTTATGAAAATGGTCTTCTCGTCATTATTTGTGGAACTTGTCATCTGCATTATTCTGAGGCATTGGGTGTGACAAGTGTTATGTGCATTGAGAAAGAATGGGTACTTAAGAGGATGTACCATTTCGAGGGACGTATCGCACGCCGCGGATGGATACTATATTCGAGGGACGTATCGCGCGCCGCGATGGAATACTATATTTCGAGGGACGTATCGCGCGCCGCGATGGTTACTATTATCGAGGATCGTGTCGTGCGCCGCGACAGATGCATGGACATATATGTCCCCCATGGGTCCCGGACTGAGAGACAACATGTGTGTATCATTAGGTCAGACATGCATCATTCTACTTGACATTGCATTCCATTGCATGCACATATTTATCATTAGTGAACTTGATATCGTGTTTTGCTGATCTTCTGATTACCTTCTGTGGAACTTGTGATTGATCAATATTGAGCTGGTTATTACGGATATATAATGTGTTGAAGTATTGTTGTTGAGGATATGTAATTTGTTGAAGTGTTGTTGTTGAGGATATGTAATTTTTCTAGTGTTGTTGTGAGCTACGTGCTATGTAAAACTGTGAGTTGTTAGGTTGGGTTGATTTTTAATGCAGGTTTGTAGTTGTGGAGGTTCGGTTGGGGGTGGTAGGAGTACTCGTATTTCATCCCCTTAGCTTGTGTTTAGAGGTTTACTTGCTGAGTACCATGTGGTTTGGTACTCACCCCTTGCTCTCTACAAATTTTTGTAGGTTATGAGCCTGGGATTTTTGCTTGTACTTGTCATTCTCTCTTTTCTGAGGCTTCGTGGAGATTGTGAGGTAACTGTTTCCACTCAGCAGACTTTTCTTCTCCGTAATTATGATCTTGTTCTATTCTAGAACAAGTTCATTTGAGACTTGAGTTTTCCTTTTGAATCAATTGTAATACTTTAGAGGCTTGTGCACGTTGACAACCAGGTTTGGGGTATAATGTAAGTCGATAATAAATTTTCCGCATTTTATTGTAATAAGTTTAGTTTTAGGCTGACTTGTCTTGGTGGTATAAGACAGTCATCACGTCCATTTTGGGTCGTGACATTGATAACCTTAAAGTCATTCAACTATGAATTTTCTTACAAAATCACTGACCTAATTTAATAACCGACTTTTTTCATGGGAAGCTTACAAAAACCACATTAGTTTAGGAGATAATTACTTAAATAAATGTCTAGTTTGCAATATTACGAGTTTTAACTAGATTTTGGTGCATTTAGTTAATCAGATGTGTCCCAGTCCAAATTTATATATCTCGAGATAGATGGATCAAAATTAAGTGTTATTTTTTTAGTGTCTTTGACTATTTGGAAGCAAATATATGCATTTAAGTGTATTTCCTCATATTGTGATAGAAAAATCATAATAGTTAATAAGATACATATTTTTTTAAAAATATAGATTGAATATTATATATATATATATATATATATATATATATATATATATATATATATAGTATGATGTATGTTTAATAATGTAATTTTAACCCTTTTTTCATAGAATTTGCAGCAATTTTTTATTTTAATACATGGTTAGTTTTCACCATTCAAAGCTTAAAAGGCTAAATAATAAATGCAAATTCATATTTACTAAGGTATAAATGAGTATGGAAGAAGAATATTCGAAAAAATACGTATATTCATATGTAATTATCATTACATAAAACTAACAATGTGTGACGCTCCGTGCAAAATAAAAAGTTGAAAAACATATTGCCAATTTAAAGAAATATTTTTTCAACTTAATTGCAATGATTTATTCAACGATATTTCTATATTATTCAAAACAACATAAAAATGTGTATTATTTTACTCCGTAAACGATGTGGGATTCCAATAATAATGTTTTTCTTGAAGTGATACCATAATCTTCACAAACTGATTAATATGGTCCGGAATATTCTCGAATACTCTGTCCTCCTTAGTCGATGCTTGTAATTCTTTTCAGTTTTATAAGTAATTCTAGAGCATTATAGGAAAATTTCCAGACAAACAATGTTATTTTTCATACACAAAAATCGCTACTAGTTGTTTGAGATAATAACGAGATAGCTTGTTACGTTGAATATGAACATTGACAGAAAACATTCAATTTGAAGTGACTGAAATTATTCTTAAATTAATTTACTCTATAAATATAACTAAATATTTTTTTTAGGATATAATAGTTTTCGACCATTTAAAGCTGAAGAGGCTAAATAATAATTCCCAAAATAGATTTATAAGGTAAAAATGAGTACCAAAAAGAATATTAAAGAAATATTCTTTTATATATATGGGTAGATGCCTTGTACTTTATTTGTTTATTCATTTTTTTGATTAAAAAGAATTGAGAATGCAGACACAATTTAGTGGAGCATTTCCGATTAAATGGCATCTACATGCTCATTTCTTATTTTATATATTATTCAGAACTTTATAAAAAGTCTATATTTTTTTCTTCCACAAACGATGTGGGACTCCAACAGTAATGTTATACGATCTCTTAAAGTGATATTTTCGTCACCGCAAATTGGTTACTATATCCAGAAAATTTTCGAATACACTATTCTACTTAATCGGTGTTTGATTCTTTCCAGATCCACACAAAAAAATTCTAAAACATGATTAAAAAATTTTCAATTAAGTTTTTTTTCTTAAAAACTTACTCAACTTTCTTTTGATAATCACAAAGTCACTCAATTATAAATATTTTATCTATAAAATCGTCCAACCTATTTAATTGAAATTTTTCATACGAAACTTACAGAAATTCACTAGTTTACGAGATAATTACTTAGACGTTATATTTTTTTTTTTTAAAAAAAACACAACCACCAATATTTTCATCTAACTACATTTAAGATAATTTTTAAGCAAAATAACAAATAAATACTAAAATAAAAAAGAGAAATTCTGTATAATAAAATATTTTAATTAACAAAAATTATAAATAACTCAACATATTTAAAATGCAAGCTAACTATGGATAATAGTTGGTCTACCTTATGGGAAAATGAACAAGTATCCCCCTAGACAATAACAAAAATCTCAGAGACATACCTTATCTAAACTAAGGTCTTATTACCCCCTGAACTTATTTTTTTTTGTAATTTTATACATCTTTTTTTTATGTAGCACACTCCGTGACTCCACCCAATTGAGGCGCGTGGGAGATATTTGAATGCCACGTAAATAAAAAAAGTGCACAAAATTACAAAAAATAAGTCCATGGGGTAATAAGACCTTAGAATAATTAAGGTGTGTCTTTAAATGCCACGTAAATAAAAAAGGTGCACTAATCATGTTTCAGATAGTCACTCAACTAAAGGTTCTTTCCTTAGAATGACACTCAGTTTTCTTTTATAATCTGAACGTCAATCAATACCTACAAAATCATTCAACCTGTTTAATTTATTTTTCCGATAGAATTTGCAGACATACAATTTTATTTAAATTCAAAATTATAAGAAATAAAGAGATATTCCCTCAAACCATTTAATTATTGATCCATTCAACTTGAAATGTAGCATTGACCTTTTCAATACTAATTGTTAGCAATAACACATAACAATTTAAATTATTTCTCTAATCACTTCTTTTATATTTCTCTAACACTAAAAGAAGCAATATATATCTAAGAAATATAAAAGATGTGAACTTTGTCACGTGCGGTGTGTACAAAGAGCTATTTTCAGTAAATTGTTGTAGATATAAAAATTAGTATTTTCTTATTCTTTATGTGATTACATTACTTATCATGATATAATTAAAACAAAAAAGTCAGGACTAGTCCTTGACAAAACTATGAAAATGACAATATAGGAAAAATTACGTAATTACATATATTTCACTATTAGAGGCGGATTCAGGATTTTGAGTCTTTGGGTGCCAAGTAGATTCATCGGTTAAATTAATTTTAGGCTTTAATCGAATTTCATCTTTTCGATCTATGAAAATATAAAATAATAATAATTTGCCAATTTTTCATTTATATATACTACAAATTCTTTGCGCATGGGTCTGTTAATTTTTTCCGCATTATTTCAATTTTATCAGATTTTTCCAATGAAGCCAAAGTTTATCGTTTTAATTTAGATGCTCTTGTTGAAAGTCAAATTCAAGACCGACAACGGAAGATTTTTTTCTCACATAATATTTGGGAAAAATCACTTTAGCTCAATTGGTTGACTATTTGAACTCTCACCTTACAATTTTCCCTTCCCTTCCCTACCTCCATATATAAATACAAATTTTCACCCCACATTTGATTGAGATCATAAAGTAAACAAAGTTAAAGCTTTCAATTATACTATAAATAACATAAATATTCATCATTCATTTATAATTGTACTCGACAAGTTTTTACATTTCTAAAACGATCAATGAGGATATCAATGCTTATATTTATAAATGGATCACGTTTTATTTAACACGCTAGTCAAATATACTTATAAATTACTACTCCATATTAAGACAACTATTAGAAACAAACAAAAAAAAAAGGGGTCGCTATCATATTAAGGAACCAAGTGAAAATTGCGAATTAAATAACTCCCAAGGCCTCAGCGAGATTCGAATTCACGACCTCCATATTAGATTATGACCCTTAGCCACCCACCAGAAGGCCTTTTGATTCCATGGGTGGCATGTTTAATATTTGTAATTATATTTTAGATATATACCTATATATATTAGGGTTTTCGACAAAGCCCGTGAGTGGCGTGCCCTCCCACCCCCCACCCACCCACACTCACTCACTAATTAACACTTAGGTGTAACATCTCATAACTTGAAATAACTAAGATTAAGCTAAGAAACCAAGAATAATTATTTTTGGAAATAAAAAGGGAAATATGGAAAATTCTCAGATTTTTAAAATTGAGTTTTTAGTCATTTTCAAACGGCCATAACTTCTAAATCAGGAGGAGTTATAGTGAGTTCCTTATATGGTGGGAAAATTTTGGGAAGATCTTTCCAACAACACCAAGTTTACATACTTTTGATGTTGTATGAGGGAGATATGTCTTTCGGTAGTTGGGTTGTTGGACTGAGAAAGTCTAATTCGGATTTTAGCAAGGGTAAAGTAGTCTTTTCACCCAAGTATTGCCTAATTCGTTTTAAGGGGTTTATTAGGAGTAAAACCAAGTCCCAATCCAGTTTTAACAAAGTTGAGAACGGTAGGGCTATGAAGAAAGAGAGGAGAGAAAAGGAAGATAAAAAATTCTTCAAGAACGCCAAGAATCGTTGCGTGGATTTCGTCGAGGGTGATCCCTTTAAGGTATGTGAGATCTTTATGTGTTGGGTTCGTTCAGCCACACACCAACATGTTAAATTATCAAGTTTTGTATTGATTGAATAATAAATCTTGAAAATCTTGATGAACAAGTGTTAAATCCTTGTTGGTAGAGTTGTAGTGTACCTTTTGTGGTTTTGATTCGTGTTTTCGGGCTGTTTATGAGTCTAAACTATTGGGTATTGAGTATATTAGTGATACTAAGTGTTTTGGGTAAGATCCATGGAAGCTTGGGTGGTTTAGAGTTGAAAATCAAAGAAAAAAAGTCAAAAAAACCCGTCTGACATGCCCTAGGGCACCGCACCTAAGCCAGAGCCCCTCCGGACAGACTTTGTCCGTCAGCTTCTAGTGCGCTACGCCAGCCAAAGTGCCTAAAGACAATGTTAGTCCGCCAGGCTCTGGCGCCTCGCACCTCTCAGAGCGCCTGGGTCACTTAGAGATCCCATTTCTCCCCCCCATCTTTCGTACTAGTTTCTAAGTGTAACGACCTGTTTAGTCGTTTGAGCAGCAGATTTTATTTCTGGAAAACTGGCTGAGACGACGGACCCCACGACGGACCGTCATGGGCACGACGGATCGTCGCAGGCTCTCGTTTCAAAACACTTAGAAATTCTGAAATTGGGTACTGAAAATCGACTCTCTGAACTTCGTGACGGAATGGCAGGATGGACCGTCACAGGCGTGACGGACCGTCACAGATTCTTTAGTGGAAATCTAGTCTCTGAACTTTGCGACGATCTACAGGACGGACCGTCGCAGGCACGACGGGCCGTCACAGACTGTGTAATCCCAGTCTGGGTCGGATTTCTTTACACGTTTTAAGGGACGTTTTGGACTATTCCTACTTTAATTATAAAGTTAGAGGTTAAGTTAATAAGTCTAATTACTTGGGGGTTAAAAGAGGTAACCTTAAGCTAATTAGTGGGTTATTATTGCCATCTTTTATTCTTAATTACATGCTAATTAGGGTAAAAGAAATAGGGTTGGAATAAGAAAAATAGAAAGAACAGAAGAGAGAGGGAGGATCGATCGAGAAGAGGAAAACACAAAGCTTGGGAATTTGCTTGTTGATCACTAATCTTCGGTGGAGGTAGGTTATGGTTTTTCACACTATTCGTAGTAAACTCTTAATAGCGAATGATATGTGTTATATTATTGTAAACCCTTCTATATGCTTAATTGTATGCTTGCATGAATATGATTATGTGATTGTGATTATAAGCGTGATGAAGTTATTGAATCCCAAATCTTGAAAGAAACCCTAATCTACTTTGTTAATGATGATGCCTTGGTATAAAAGAAGGCTTGATGAACGAAAGTGGTGAGATTAGGGGATCGGGTGCCACGTTCCGGTACCAGGATAGAAATAGAGGATCGGGTGCCACGTTCCGGTACCAGGATAGAAATAGAGGATCGGGTGCCACGTTCCGGTACCAGGATAGAATGAGGATCGGAGTGCACGTTCCGACACCAGGATAGTATATGGATCGGGTGCCACGTTTCGGTACCAGGATAGAATGAGGATCGGAGTGTCACGTTCCGACACTAGGATAGTATATGGATCGGGTGCCACGTTCCGGTACCAGGATAGAATGAGGATCGGAGTGTCACGTTTCGACACCAGGATAGCATATGGAGCGGAGTGTCACGTACCGACACGAGGGGAATAAATATAATGAATCTTGAAAGATGTTAATATGCTCAATCTAATGAATCTAATTCCCAAATGAGTATGGTATTGAGGCTTGAGTCCTCAGGTGTGAACTTGACGGTAATTGTAATGATATAGTACTTGTTGTTGCTACATTTGAGTATCATAGTTGATTTTATGATATTACTTGGTATATATTGTTTTCTATTTTGAGTTGGCCGATGATACCTACTCAGTACCCGTGTTTTGTACTGACCCCTACTTTTATGTTTTCTTCTTTGTATTTGTGGAGTGAAGCAAACGTGCCGTCGTCTTCGACTCAACAGTAATTCTAGCCAGTCTTCACTACATCGGAAATTCAGGGTGAGCTAATGCTTCTAGCTTGGACTGGATCTTCTTCTTCAAGTCTTGATGCCTTGAACTTTCGGCATGGACTAGCTTTTATTTGTTTTAGCTCTTAGACATTTTAGTTTAGAAATTTGAGGATAGAGGTTCTTGTTATGATGACTTCCAGATTTTAGGAAATAATAGATGTTGAATTTTAATAGTTATTGAATTGGTTTTTATTAATGAGTTTAAGTCTTCCGCATTACTTTCTGTTGATATTATATTGAAATGATAAGGGTTAGATTGGTTGGTTCGCTCACATAGGAGGGTAAATGTGGGTGCCAGTCGCGGCTCGGTTTTGGGTCGTGACAAACTTGGTATCAGAGCATTAGGTTCGTTGGTCTCATCACACAAGAACGAGTCTAGTAGAGTCTTAAGGAACGGTAGGGGGACACCTTTACTTTTCTTTGAGAGGCTATAAGACTTTAGGAAAATTCCATTCTTTCTTTCTTTCTTTCGTGCTACTACTTGATACAAATTGGTATCTGACCATCTTCACTCTATTTCGCAGATGGTTAGAACTAGAGCAAGCCACTGGGGCTGTGGCTCGAGGGAGAGCAGTGGCAAGAGGTCGTGGTAGAGGTTGTGGGAGGACGTCCTCTAGAGGGAGAGGACGAGTACCTAGACCATCTGATGCTAGGGCGGTGACTCCTCCACCGACTGAGGAAGTAGTAAGAGAGGGTGAGGAAGGGGAAAATGAACAAGTGCAAAATGAGAAATTGCCACCCCAACCTACCCCAGAGATGATCAATCAGGTTCTTGCTTATCTTAGCGGGTTATCTGATCAGGGTCAGGCACCTCCAGTGTTTTCTGCACCAACACCTCCGGTTTCAGAGGTATGACATGCCGCTGCTGGGGCTCCCCGCATGGATGCCTCATTGGAGATAGGCACGTTTCCTCGTCTGACTACGGGGCCCATAATGACAAATGATCAGCATGAACTTTTCAGTAAGTTCTAAAAATTGAAACCTCCAGTCTTCAAGGGTGCTGAATCTGAGGATGCTTACGATTTTCTGGTTGATTGTCATGAGCTACTACACAAGATGGGTATAGTAGAACGGTTTGGTGTTGAGTTTGTGACTTATCAGTTTCAAGGGAATGCCAAAATGTGGTGGCGATCACATGTTGAGTGTCAACCGACAGAGGCAACACCTATGACTTGGGCCTCATTCTCTAGCTTGTTTATGGAGAAGTATATCCCCCGGATTTTGAGGGATAGGAAAAAAGATGAGTTCTTGAGCCTAGAGCAAGGTAAGATGTCGGTTACTGCTTATGAGGCTAGGTTTCGCGCACTATCCAGATATGCCACCCAAATTTGTTTCAGTCCACAAGAGCGGATTCGCCGTTTTGTGAAGGGCTTGAGGTCAGAGTTGCAGATTTCAGCCTTACAGGAAGCGGCTACAGCGAAATCCTTTCAGAAAGTGGTAGACTTCGTAATAGAGGTGGAAGGAGTAAAGCCAGATGACTTCACCATGGCGTCGACATCAAAAAGGTTTCGAAAGGGAGGTGAGTTTAATGGTTCCTATTCTAGAGGACAAGGTTCCGGAGGTTACTCAGTCCGACCAATTCAGTCTTCACTACAAACTGTAGTTGGGGGTCCACCTCAGACCGGTCAACACTTCTCTGAGAGGCCGATGCTTGAATCCAGAGAATGTTATGGATGTGGGGAGACTGAACACATTAAGAGGTATTGTCCAAAACAGAGTTACAGACCTCCAATGGTTAGAGGTAGAGGTGGTTATGGAAGAGGCCGTCATTCTGGAGGACGCAGTGGTCGAGGTAATGGCGGTCACCAAAACGGCCGAGGTGATGGGCAAACTGGAGCCACTACATCACAACATGGTAGGGGCAACGGGCAATCAAACGAAAGGGCCCATTGTTATGCTTTCCCTGGGAGATCGGAGGCGGAGACATCTGATGTTGTTATCACAGGTAATCTTCTGGTTTGTGATTGCATGGCTTCTGTATTGTTTGATCCTGGATCCACATTTTCTTATGTATCTTCCTCATTTGCTAATGGTCTAAATTTACATTGTGAATTACTTGATATGCCTATTCGTGTTTCTACTCCGGTGGGTGAGTCTGTGGTAGTTGAAAAGGTATATAGGTCTTGTTTGGTGAATTTTGTGGGGAGCAACACTTATGTAGATTTGGTTATCTTAGAAATGGTTGACTTTGATGTAATTCTGGTATGACTTGGCTTTCTCCGCAATTTGCGATCTTGATTGTAATGCTAAAACTGTGAGACGTTAGCCAAGCCTGGGACAGATCCGTTAGTGTGGGAGGGTGACTACACTTCCAATCCGGTGCGTATCATCTCTTCTTTCTTGTGCTAAGAAAATGGTTAGTAATGGGTGTTTAGCTTTCTTGGCACATCTCAAGGATGACACTACCCAAGTACCTTCGATTGAGTCGGTTTCGGTAGTCTTTGAGTTTTTGGATGTGTTCCCTGCAGATCTTCCTGGTATGCCACCAGATAGGGATATTGACTTCGGTATTGATCTTGAACCGGGTACTCGCCCCATTTCTATACCCCCTTATAGAATGGCTCCCGCGGAGTTAAGAGAGTTAAAGGCCCAACTTCAAGAGTTGTTGAGCAAAGGCTTCATTAGACCAAGTGCATCTCCTTGGGGTGCTCCGGTTTTGTTTGTTAAGAAGAAGGATGGGAGTTTTCGGATGTGCATAGACTACCGGCAGTTGAACAAGGTAACTATTAAGAACAAGTATCCTCTTCCTCGCATTGATGACTTGTTCGATCAGTTACAAGGTGCGTGTGTCTTCTCTAAGATTGACTTGAGATCCGGTTATCATCAATTGAAAATACGGGCAGCGGATGTGCCAAAGACTGCTTTTCGGACCAGGTATGGGCATTACGAATTTGTAGTGATATCTTTTGGTCTTACGAATGCCCCTGCTGCGTTCATGAGCCTGATGAATGGGATTTTTAAGCCATATTTGGATCTCTTTGTGATCGTATTTATTGATGATATACTGATATACTCTAAAAGTAAGAAGGAACATGAGGAGCATTTGAGAATGGTATTGGAAATGTTGAGGGAGAAAAAGCTTTATGCCAAGTTCTCTAAGTGTGAGTTTTGGCTAGATGCAGTGTCCTTCTTGGGGCACGTGGTTTCTAAGGATGGAGTGATGGTGGATCCTTCTAAGATTGAGACCGTGAAGAATTGGGTAAGACCTACTAATGTGTCAGAAATAAGGAGCTTTGTTGGGTTAGCTAGCTACTACCGCCGATTCGTCAAGGGATTCTCTTCTATTGCTTCCCAATTGACGAACTTGACTAAGCAGAATGTCCCATTCGTATGGTCGGATGAGTGCGAAGAAAGCTTTCAGAAACTCAAGACTTTGTTGACTACCGCACCTATCCTTACCTTGCCAGTAGAGGGTAAGACTTCTTCATTGTTTATTGTGATGCATCCTATTCTGGGTTGGGTGCAGTGCTAATGCAAGAGAAGAATGTGATTGCTTATGCTTCAAGACAATTAAAGGTGCATGAACGTAACTATCCGACCCATGATTTGGAATTGGCCGCGGTAGCATTCGCATTAAAGCAATGGAGGCACTATTTATATGGGGTTAAGTGTGAAGTCTATACGGATCATCGTAGCCTACAGTATGTCTTTACTCAGAAAGATTTGAACTTGAGACAAAGGAGATGGATGAAACTACTGAAGGACTACGATATCACAATCTTGTATCATCCGGGAAAAGCTAATGTTGTGGCAGATGCTTTAAGTAGAAAGGCCGGAAGCATGGGAAGTCTAGCTTATTTGCAAGTTTCTAGACGCCCATTGGCTAGAGAAGTTCAGATTCTGGCTAATGACTTTATGAGGTTAGAGGTAAATGAGAAGGGAGGATTTTTAGCTTGTGTGGAGGCAAGATCTTCCTTCCTTGACAAGATCAAGGGAAAGCAGTTTAATGATGAGAAATTGATCCGGATCCGAGCTAAAGTGTCGCAAGGAGAGGCTAAAGAAGCGACAATCGATGAGGAAGGTGTGTTGAGGATTAAGGGAAGGGTATGTGTACCCCGCGTCGATGATTTGATCAACACTATTCTGACAGAGGCTCATAGTTCAAGGTATTCTATACATCCGGGTGCAACCAAGATGTACCGTGACCTAAAGCAACACTTTTGGTGGAGTAGAATGAAGCGTGACATTGTTGACTTTATTGCCAAATGTCCAAACTGTCAGCAAGTAAAGTATGAACACCAGAGGCCCGGAGGAACGCTTCAGAGAATGCCCATTCCTGAATGGAAATGAGAGAGAATTGCAATGGATTTCGTGGTTGGTCTTTCCAAGACAATGGGTAAGTATGACTCCATTTGGGTGATTGTTGATAGGTTAACTAAGTCTGCTCATTTCATTCCGGTCAAGGTGACTTACAACGCAGAGAAGTTAGCCAAACTTTACATCTCAGAAATTGTTCGGTTGCATGGGGTTCCACTCTCCATCATATCGGATAGAGGTACGCAGTTTACTTCTAAGTTTTGGAAAACATTGCATGCGGAATTGGGTACTAGGTTGGACCTTAGTACTGCGTTCCATCCTCAGACCGATGGTCAGTCTGAGCGAACGATTCAAGTGTTGGAGGATATGCTTCATGCATGTGTGATAGAATTTGGTGGTCATTGGGATAACTTCTTACCCTTAGCAGAATTTTCATACAACAATAGCTATCACTCAAGCATTGATATGGCCCCATTTGAAGCATTGTATGGTAGGAGATGTAGGTCTCCCATTGGGTGGTTTGATGCATTTGAGGTTAGACCTTGGGGTACTGATCTATTGAGGGATTCTTTAGAGAAAGTGAAATCTATTCAAGAAAAGCTTTTGGCGGCACAAAGTAGGCAAAAAGAATATGCAGATCGAAAGGTTAGAGACTTAGAGTTCATGGAGGGTGAACAAGTCTTGTTGAAGGTTTCGCCCATGAAAGGGGTGATGCGGTTTGGTAAAAGAGGTAAACTAAGACCAAGGTATATTGGTCCCTTTGAAGTACTTAAGTGAGTAGGGGAGGTGGCTTATGAGTTAGCCTTGCCTCCAGGGCTGTCCGGAGTGCATCCGGTATTCCATGTGTCTATGTTGAAAAGATACCATGGGGATGGAAACTACATTATCCGTTGGGATTCAGTTTTGCTTGATGAAAATTTGTCTTATGAGGAGGATCCTGTTTCTATTTTAGATAGAGAAGTTCGCAAGTTGAGGTCAAGGGAGATTGCATCCATCAAAGTGCAATGGAAGAATCGGCCGGTTGAAGAAGCCACTTGGGAGAAGGAGGCAGATATGCAAGAAAGATACCCACATCTGTTTAAAGATTCAGGTACTCCTTCTCGCTCTTGTTTTTCTTCTTGTGATCGTTCGAGGACGAACGATGGGTAAATTGGTATCTATTGTAACGACGTGTTTAGTCGTTTTGAGCAGCAGATTTTATTTCTGGAAAACTGGCATGAGACGACGGACCTCACGACGGACCGTCGCAGGGTCTCGTTTCAAAACACTTAGAAATTCTGAAATTGGGTACTGAAAATCGACTCTCTGAACTTCGTGACGGAATGGCAGGACGGACCGTCACAGGCGTGACGGACCGTCACAGATTCTTTAGTGGAAATCTAGTCTCTGAACTTTGCGACGATCTGCAGGACGGACCGTCGCAGGCACGACGGGCCATCACAGACTGCGTAATCCCAGTCTGGGTCGGATTTATTTACACGTTTTAAGGGACGTTTTGGACTATTCCTACTTTAATTATAAAGTTAGAGGGTTAAGGTTAATAAGTCTAATTACTTGGGGGGTTAAAAGAGGTAACCTTAAGCTAATTAGTGGGTTATTATTGCCATCTTTTATTCTTAATTACATGCTAATTAGGGTAAAAGAAAGAGGGTTGGAATAAGAAAAATAGAAAGAACAAGAAGAAAGAGGGAGGATCGATCGAGAAGAGGAAAACACAAAGCTTGGGAATTTGCTTGTTGATCACTAATCTTCGGTGGAGGTAGGTTATGGTTTTTCACACTATTCGTAGTAAACTCTTAATAGCGAATGATATGTGTTAGTATTATTGTAAACCCTTCTATATGCTTAATTGTATGCTTGCATGAATATGATTATGTAATTGTGAATATATAAGCATGATGAAGTTATTGAATCCCAAATCTTGAAAAGAAACCCTAATCTACTTTGTTAATGATGATGCCTTGGTATAAAAGAAGGCTTGATGAACGAAAGTGGTGAGATTAGGGGATCGGGTGCCACGTTCCGGTACCAGGATAGAAATAGAGGATCGGGTGCCACGTTCCGGTACAGGGATAGAAATAGAGGATCGGGTGCCACGTTCCGGTACCAGGATAGAATGAGGATCGGAGTGTCACGTTCCGACACCAAGATAGTATATGGATCGGGTGCCACGTTTCGGTACCAGGATAGAATGAGGATCGGAGTGTCACGTTCCGACACTAGGATAGTATATGGATCGGGTGCCACGTTCCGGTACCAGGATAGAATGAGGATCGGAGTGTCACGTTTCGACACCAGGATAGTATATGGAGCGGAGTGTCACGTACCGACACGAGGGGAATAAATATAATGAATCTTGAAAGATGCTAATATACACAATCTAATGAATCTAATTCTCAAATGAGTATGGTATTGAGGCTTGAGTCCTCAGGTGTGAACTTGACGGTAATTGTAATGATATAGTACTTGTTGTTGCTACATGTTGAGTATCATAGTTGATTTTATGATATTACTTGGTATATATTGTTTTCTATTTTGAGTTGGCCGATGATACCTACTCAGTACCCGTGTTTTGTACTGACCCCTACTTTTATGTTTTCTTCTTTGTATTTGTGGAGTGCAGCAAACGTGCCGTCGTCTTCGACTCAACAGTAATTCTAGCCAGTCTTCACTACATCGGAAATTCAGGGTGAGCTAATGCTTCTAGCTTGGACTGGATCTTCTTCTTCAAGTCTTGATGCCTTGAACTTTCGGCATGGACTAGCTTTTATTTGTTTTAGCTTCTTAGACATTTTAGTTTAGAAATTTGAGGATAGAGGTTCTTGTGATGATGACTTCCAGATTTTGGGAAATAATAGATGTTGAATTTTAATAGTTATTGAATTGGTTTTTATTAATGAGTTTAAGTCTTCCGCATTACTTTCTGTTGATATTATATTGAAATGATAAGGGTTAGATTGGTTGGTTCGCTCACATAGGAGGGTAAATGTGGGTGCCAGTCGCGGCTCGGTTTTGGGTCGTGACACTAAGTGATGTGTCTATTATTCCTAGTGGACTCTAACACTCTAAAGTACATCTAAACAGCATGAAGTCATCCATAAATATGAGATCATGATCCTTAAAACCATAATCCAATTCAGGGGAACTTAAGATCAAAGTCAAAGAAGTTAACAATCAAGTCTAAAAGTTAAGAAGCAAGTCAAAGTAAGCTCCTAAAGCATTCAAGAGTCATAAACAAACATTTTAACTTTGTTTTAAGGTTTAAGCAAGGAGTTGAGCAAAGAGTAAAGAGTTGAGTTAAATTCTCAAAAACTATAGGTGACTAAGTATTCCCTAAGAGTTAAGTTTTAAGTTAAGCAGAGAGTAACAAGTTGAGTTCACTTTTCAAGAGTTATAATGGAACTAAATAGTCCTTAAGAGTTTAAACAAAATGTTTTCAAATTTTTGAGAAAGAAAGGAAGGTAGACTTCTACAAAGCCTATGGCTACTTTTAGTAAAAGAAATAGGAAACTATGATTTTTAAGCAAGCTTTTGATGCTAAATTTGAGCAATTATCTCAAACTAGTGAAGAAGTTATTTTAATAACAGATGAGCTGAGTATTTTGAGAGTAGTATTGAGCACCAATATGGTGACGCGAGTTCATATTAACTCAAGTCTCAATAAACCATGTAGCCAACATGGAGAGATAAATGATCATACTTTTTAGATGATTCCTTCGTGCTTTTAGCATAGACTAGTGGATCCACATAATAGTTCAAGTTCTATACTAACGGCAAGGTATAGAGCGGTCCTCTTGTAACATGAGGTAAGATGTTATACCATCACTTAGGCTCATTGTGATGGTTGTCGGTTAGAGAATTTTCCACAAAAATTATATTACTTTGATATATAAGTAAAATTGAGTTTATTATTGTTTTATCTTTGATGAACTAAGTGTTTACACTGTTTTACAAGCTTTCTTTCTATCGCATGTGTGCTTACTGCATTATATTGAGTTGTTATTTCATGAGTTGAGCAAAGTCAAGGTAAGTTCATTCTTACTCCTTTCAAGCTTTATAGTTGTGTTTAGCTTTCCAACTCACATACTTGTACATTCAACGTAATGATGTTGTTGGCCTATATCATCTTATAATGCAGACACGGGTAACCAGATTTAGCACGCAACGCTTCGTTGATCCATCTTGAGCTCCAGAGTCAGTGGTGAGCCTCCTTATATTCCGGAGGATTCTATTTATGCTTTCCAGTCTTTCTATTTCAGAATGTTCTAGGGTCTGTCCCAACATTCATCAAAGTAGTTCTAGAGGCTTCATAGACAAATACTTAGTAGTTCAATTGTGTCTCTTTATTTCAGGTTCTATACTTGAAACTTAAGTGTCATTTTGGCCAAAATAGTATTTAAAGTTATTTTATGAAAACTTTTCCAATTCTATAACTGTGTTAAGTGTCTTTCGCTGAGTTGAGTAAGCTAGGCAGATGGTTTGCTCAAGGCCAACAATGGCTATTGGGTGCCGGTCACGTTCAGGGTATAAGCTCGGGGATTGACATTAGAGAAGTGTTATCTAATTTTAGAAAGAAAAATAAAACAACATTAATATAAAATTAAAATTTCTAATCTTGCCTAGAGAGGTGCACCCAGTCACAATCGCATTATGTGATACTTGAAGTGTGGTATATTTTTTCAAAAATATAACACTACTATATATGATTTCGAGAGGGGACTATGGGTTCACGTGAACGCGGTGACCCCCATTATAGATATGCCTCTGAATATATTCAAGTAATTAGCTTTAAATTAATTGGATTCATCAAAGAATTGATGCGTAGACGCCTTGTGCTTTATTTATTTTATTGAAAAAAATGTTAAAGATGCATATTCAATTTAGAGGAACATTTTCCGACTAAATTGAATGAGCATCTTTAACTTATTTTTGTATATTATTCAAGACTACATAAAAAGTTTATGTTTTTTATTCCACAAACGATGTGGGACTCCATCAGTAATGTTATATAATCTCTTAGAGTGATATTATAGTCATCATAAATTAATTACTATATTCAGAAAATTCCTGAATACTCTGTTCTACTTAGTTGAGCCTTTGCTTCTCTCCAATCTACAAAAAATTCTAGTTTGAGATAAAATCTTATATATATGCATTTCAGAAGCAACAATTATGGTGCATTTCAGAAGGAACGTTTTCCGAGTAAACTGCACCAATATAACTGCTAATATTTTATTATATTCAACACTATATAAGGAGTCAATATTTTTCTTCCATAAATAATGTCAGACTCCAATAATAATGTTATACGATTTCCTAAAGTGATATGTAATTTTTGTAAATTAATTACTATATCCTATAAATTATTGAATACTTTGTCCTCAGTCTTTGTTTGTTCTTTCTAGATCTAAAAAAAATAAAATTCTAGAGCATGAATGGAAAATTTTCAATTAAGGTTTTCATCTTAAAAAGTCATTCAACTTTCTTTTGATAATCACTCAATTATGAATATTGTATCTACAAAATTGCCCCAACCTATTTGATTGAATTTTTCATGGGAACTGATAGAAACCCCACTAATTTAGGAGATAATTACTTAGATGCACTCTTGTTTGCAATATTAGGATTTTTACAAGATTTGGGCGCACCAAAATATGCCGAAATATATGTATCTCGAGATACATGGGGATCGAAATTTAGTGTAATTTATTTTAGATACACATGCAAATATCTCACTTTCTTCCCTTGCCTATCTCTCATCTTGCTCGTCACTCTCCTATGTACACATACATATACATGCATCTAGTGTGTATTTAGTTTGATTTGTACTATATGAGATACATAATTATATCGCTCGCCTTTCTCCTCTAAATTAGTGTATCTTGTAACAGAATTAAATACATCTATCTAAATGTATATTTCTCAATATATGCTATGATAGAAAACTCGTAAGGATTGGTAAGATACATACTTATTTGAAAATATAGATTTGATTTTCTTTTTTCCATTAAAATTTGTTGACATGCCATTTTTATTTACTATATGGTACTTTTCAACCATTCAAAGCATAAGAGGCTAAATAGTAAATAGAAAAGTCAGATTTGCTAAGGTAAAATGAGTCGGAAAAATATTGCTAAGGAAAGAAAAAGTGTTGATCATAATAATTGCAATTTAG
Source organism: Solanum peruvianum (assembly GCA_027705065.1). Classification (NCBI taxonomy): domain Eukaryota; kingdom Viridiplantae; phylum Streptophyta; class Magnoliopsida; order Solanales; family Solanaceae; genus Solanum; species Solanum peruvianum. The sequence continues at coordinate 521,254 of JAKWJD010001755.1, forward strand.
AGGAATATTTTTTCGACTAAATTGCAATAACATGTTCAACTATATTTGTATATTATTCAAAACTATATAAAAAGTTTATATTTTTACTCCACAATCGATGTGGGACTCCAATAATAATGTTCTTTGAACTGATACTCCAATCTTCACAAATTAATTACTATGTTCGAAGATATTTTCGAATACTCTGTCCTCCTTAGTCAATGCTTGCAATTCTTTCTAATTCTATAAGAAATTCTAGAGCATAATAGGAAAATCTTCAGACATAAACAACAGTCGTTCTCCATACACAAAAACTCTTATTAGTTGTTTGAGATAATATCTCATGGTTACTCAACTAACATCAAGTTTAGGGCTTATTCCTGGGCTATCTAGAATCTGCATACAAGAAGCTCCTACTTATATAAAAAAAGTTTAGGGGATAAAGGACCTTAGTTTAGCTAAGGTGCATCTCTAGGATTTCGGTCATAGTCTAGGGGGGCACTTGTACATTTTTCCAAAATTTCAAGGCAAATGAATTTATGCATAGACGCCTTGTGTTTTATTTATGTTATTGAAAAAAATGTTGAAGAGGCCCACCCAATTTAGAGGAGCATCTTTGATTATTTGCATGGACATCTTCAAACTTTTTTTGTATATTATTCAAGATTATATGAATAATTTATGTTTTTATTCCACAAATGATGTGGGACTCCATCAGTAATGTTGTATGATTTCTTAAAGTGATGTTATAGTCATCGTAATTTGATTACTATATTCAGAAAATTTTGTTACTCTGTTCTACTTATTTGAGGCTTTGCTTTTTTCCAATCTACAGTAAATTCTGTTACTCTGTTCTACTTAGAGGCTTTGCTTTTTTCCAATCTATAGTAAAATATATATATATATATATATATATATATATATATATATATTTTTTTTAGAAAAGCAGCAATTTTGATGAATTTAAGAGAACATTCTCTGACTAAACAGCACCAATATCTCTGCAAATATTTTATAATATTCAAGACTATATAAGAGTTAATATTTTTGTTTCATAAACTATGCGAGATTTCAACAATAATGTTATACAATTTCTTAAAGTGATATTGTAATTTTTGTAAATTAATTACTATATCTAGAAAATTCTTGATTACTAAGTCCTCCTTAGTCGGTGTTTGGTTCTTTCCAGATCTACAAGAACATTCTAGAGCATGAGCGGAAGATTTGCAATTCAGGTTTTTTTTTAAAAAAAAAAAAAAGTCACTCAGCTTTCTTTTGATAACCGCAAAGTCATTCAATTTATTTTACCTACAAAATCGCTCAACTTATTTAATTGATTTTTTCATAAAAAATTTATAAAAACCCCACTAATTTAAGAGATAATTACTTAGATGCACTCTAGTTTGCAATATCACGAATCTTAATTATCATATTTTGGTGCATCTAGATATATAGGGTCAAATACTTGTATCTCTAGATATATAAGGTTAGAACTAAGTGTAATTCATTTTAGATACACTGGCCTGGAACAATTGTGGATATACTGCTAATAGTTAGTATACCTAATTAGATAATTTGTGTTCATTTTCCTATATTTCATCTTTCAAATGATAAATGTTTTTAGGGAAAATGCATTAGTACCCCTTCAACCTATGCCGGAAATGAGACACACTTATACTATACTAAGGTCCTATTATTTTCCCACCCCACCCCTTTTGCCTTACGTGGCACTATCATTGAAAATATTATTAACACGCGCTGGCCTCAGAAGATAGTGTCGCGTAAATTGAAAAGGGGTAACAAATTATTTATAAGTAAGTTCGGAGGTAAAAAGATCTTAGTATAGTATAAGTGTGTCTCTCAAATTTCAGGCATAGGTTGAGGGTAATTATTCATTTTCTCGGTGTTCTTATAATTTTTAGGGAAAAATGCTTAAGTGCCCCCTCAACCTATGCCTGAAATCTCAGAGACACACTTATACTATATTAAGGTCCTATTACCCCCTGAACTTATTTTATTAATAATTTTCTACCCCTTTTCGGCCTACGTGACACTAGTTTGAAAAAAATGTCAACACACGCTGGGCCCACAAGATAGTGCCACGTAGGCCAAAAAGCTGTAGAAAATTATTTATAAAATAAATTCAGGGGGGTAATAGGACCTTAGTATAGTATAAGCGTGTCTTTGAAATTTCGAGCATAGGTTGAGGGGGTACTTGTACATACATTATCCCTAATTTTTACTCTCTTTTTTTTTTGTCTAATTATTGTTTATCGTCATTTTAAAATTTCATAGTAAAAAAAAAGAAAGTATGTACAAATTAATGGTTACTCATTGTTAAGATCATATTTTAGATAGTCACTCAACTAAATGTTCTTTCACCAGAAAGTCACTCTGTTTTCTTTTATAATTTCAAAGTCACTCGACTATAAATATTTTATCTATAAAATCACTCAATCTATTAAATTTATTTTTCATTAAAATTTGCTGACATGCAATTTTATTTAAAAGCCAATTATTTTTTAAGAAATAAAGAGATATTCCCTCGAACCATTTAAGTATTGACCCGTCCCCACTCGAAATATAGCAATGACCCTTTTCAATACTAATTGTTAGCAATAGCACATAAACACTTTCAAATATTTCTCTAATAACTTATTTTATATTTCTCTAACACTAAAAGAAGCAATATATCTAAGAAATATGGAAGAGGCGACTTTAGAGATATTACTTTAGGATTTAAATTTATCGATGCAATTACTTTTTAAAAATCTCAAAGCAAATGAATTAAATTGTTTTTTTTTTATAAATTCTCTGCTCAAGAAAAAAATATCCAAAGAAATAGCTTGTTATGTGACGAGCATAACAAGAGAGAGCTAGAGTTTAAGATAATGAACCATTACACTAAGAAATTTATGTCATATGATTATTGCTCGTTTACCAAATAATGATGTATTCCTCTATAATAAGGTTCAAGTTTACAAGCAACTCATATTGTCTCAATTCAACTACCTAATCGATATATAGGAGCTATGTGTGGTGTGTATAAAGGGCATGGACTAGCTATTTTGATTAGATTGTTGTAGATATAACAATAACGAGGTATCTTGTTACATTGAATATGAACATCGAAAGAAAACATTCAAATTTCAAGTGGTTAAAATTATTCTTAAATTAATTCACTCTATAAATATAACTAAATATTTATTATTATACAATAGTTTTCAACCATTTAAAGCAGAAGAGGCTAAATAATAATTCCCAAAATAGATTTAATAAGGTAAAATGAGTACCAAAAAAGAATATTAAAGAAAGAATACGAAGAACAAACAAACACATATATGGTTATCCATATGTTTTTATATGTTATTACCATATACCATTTAAGTAATAAAGAATTTATTCTTAGACGCCTTGTTTTTAATTTCATTTTTTTGACAAAAAGTATTGAGAATGTAGAAACAGTTTAGTGGATCATTTTCTGACTAAATTGTATCTACATGCTCAACCATTTTTTAATATATTATTCAACTCTATATAAAGAGTCTATATTTTTATTCCGTAAACGATGTGGGACTCCAATAATAATGTTATACAATTCTTAAACTCATATTATAGTCATCGTAAATTGATTATTATATCCAGAAAATTCTCGAATACGTTGTTCTACTTAATTGGTGTTGATTCTTTCCAGATCAACAAAAAAAAGTTCTAGAACATGATTGGAAAATTTTCAATTAAGTTATTTTTCTTAAATATTTACTCAACTTTCTTTTGATAATCACAAAGTCTCTCAATTATGAATATTTTATCTACATAATCGCTCAACCTTTTTAAATGAATTTTTCATTGGAAACTTATAAAAATCCTACTTAAATGCGCTCTAGTTTGCAAAATTACGAATTTACCTGATTTAGTGCATCCAAATATGTCCAAATACATGTATCTCTAAACACGTTAGATCAAAATTAAGTGTAATTCATTTTAGATGCACTGGCCTGGAACAATTGTGAATATACTAATTGTTAGCTATAGCACATAACACTTTAAAATATTTCTCTAACACTAAAAGAACCAAACATATCTAAGAAGTATGGAAGAGGCAATTTGGGAGATAGTAATCAATTTACGAAGACTACAATATCACTTGTAGATCCGGAAAGAAGCGACTACTAGACTAAGCACTACATAGTATTCTAGAATTTTCTGAATGTAGTAATCAATTTACGATGACTACAATATCATTTTAAGCGATCGTATAATATTATTACTAATAGAGTCTCACATCGTTTATGGAATAATAATATAAACTCTTTCTACAGTATTGAATAATATATATATAAAATAATTAAACATGTAGATACAATTTAATCGGAAAATGCTCCACTAAGTTATTCATACATGCTCAATTCTTTTGTCAAAAAAAAAATCTTGTAGGTAAATGTGTATCATTCAATGAACTTCTCATGAAATTCAAATATTTATATGTGAAACCAACATAATAGATGAAAGTAATCAATTGAACTATACCATAATTCTCCTTGAAACATAACTTATTTTCAATTAATAGTTATAAATCTTGAATTTTTTTCTTTCTAGTTATTTTAACTACACTAAGTACCCATGAAATAAGACTTGATTATGGATTGACCCCTCTATTTTAAAATGAAATATTTGCCACCTTTATATTATGAAAATCCTATACTAAACATTATCTTCTTCTTTACTATATGAAAAAAAATCCTACCCTAATGAAATTTTTTTATCTTACATTTAAGATAATTTTGAAGCAAAACAACAAATAAATACTAAAATAAAAAAGAGAAATTCTACATAATAAAATCTTTTAATTAACTAAAATTTCAAATAACTTAACATATTTAAAATTCTAGAAAATTACTCATAATTGTTGGTACCTTATTAGATAATTTGTGTTCATTTTCCTATATTTTGACTTTCAAATGATTAATGTTTTTATAATATTTACTTTTTTTGTATAATTATTGGTTTTCTTCATTTTAAATTTTCATAAAAGTAAAAGAAAATGTCTATACAAGGAAATTTTTATGTAGATTTGTAGAAAATCAAAAAAAAATTAAAAGATAAGGGCCCAACCGGGTTCGAACCGGTGACCTCTTGATCTGCAGTCAAATGCTCTACCACTGAGCTATGGACCCTTGTTGGACTTAATATTAAATATGATTATATTAAAATAAAAAAATTCCATTATAAATTCATTTTTTTTTTAAAATTACATTTTGGTCTTTAGTTAGTTAGACAAGTGTATGTTTCACCTTTCGATTAATATTCTAGGTTTAAAAAAAAAAACAAATTTATTAATATCTTTCGTAACTTAAATTGTTAAACTATGTCAGTGTACAATATTATATACTGAATAATTTTACAAGTGGATAGTGGGTACAAAGACCTTATCACTATCTTATGGAAGTAGAGAAGTTGTTTTTGCAGACCCTTGGCTAAAGTGCAATATTTTCAAGTACAAAGAAAAAAAATAGAGACAAAACATGATGATTAATAGGAAAAACAATGTAATGCCTACAAGAAAAGAATACGAACAAAAACATAATAATGCAGTATCGAAACATAATAAACAAATGAAGATGAATGTCAAAAACTAGAACTAACATGAATTGGGGTTAGTATAACGACAAACACCAATAAATTTGAACCCTCGAAAGCAGGACAACACTCCATTAGCTATTTACTTTCTACCGTCATACGCAATTTTCATACCTTCCTATCTAAGGTCGAATTCTTGAAGATATGCATGTCCTATTTAATTACTTCTCTCCAATGATTTTTCATCCTACCTCTACCATACCTCTCGTTATGTCTACTACATCCAATCTCGCACCTCCTCACTAGGGTATCTAGGCATTTTCGTATCTCATGTCCAAATTAAACCATTGTAATTTTGCCTCTCATATTGTCCATCAAAAAGGCTACTCCTACATTTTCTTGAATTACGTCATTCCTAATCCCATCTCTACTAGTAAACATACACTACCATCTCAGCATCTTTGTTTTCCCACCATGTATATTTTGAATATAGGAGTTCTTAATTAAATGGCTAACATTGTGTTCCATACAACAATGATAGTCTAACCATCACTTTGTATAATTTATCTTTTAAGTTTGTTCGTATACATTTTCATACACAAGACTTTACTTCATATATACACGCCAAACTAATATGTTGTGTGATATATTTTTACTTTTAAGGGAAAATTATGCAGCTAAGCAAACTTATACTATTTAATTACTTATTATAGCTATAGTTTGGTATAATTATCACTCACGACTAGCATTATACATTAATTACGTGGAATGACTTCGAGTTTGTATAATTAGTCACGTTTGTATATGTATAATTTGCCAAGATACACAAATACATATGCATAATATACAATTATTTAACCTAAATACATATACAATTCACCTCTCTCCTACTCTCTTCCCTGTCTCACTCGCCTCTCTCCTCCCTCTCTCAATCTCGCTCGCGATATATACAAATGCATATGTATAATATACAATTGTATACATATACAATTCACCTCTCTCCTACTCTCTGCCCTCTCTCGCTCGCCTATATCCTTCCTCTCTCGTTCTCGCTCGCCTCTCTCCTCCATCTCCCAGTCTCGCTCGCCTCTCTCCTCCCTCTCGCAGTCTTGCTCGCCTCTCTCCTCCCTCTTCCAATCTCTCTTTCCATGTATACAAATACATATAATATATGTATACAATTCACATTTCTCTCACTTTTTTCCTCCCTCTCTCACCTCTCTCATTTCTCTCCCAGTCTCGCTCGCATCTCTCCTCCATATAACATGTAGCTTTAAATTGTAATTATCAAACTATAACTATGAAAAATAATTATGCTATATGTGAAAGTTTCTCTTTTTTTAACCCTCAACTCATGAATTAAAAAATTGCGTGGTATATTTTTAACCCTCAACTCTTAAAACAAAAAGAAAAAACAACAACTTTTATCTTAATCTTTTAAAATAAATAATAATTTTAATAATTACAATAAGTATTTTGTGATTTGATTAATTTAATTCCATATGTATGAAGTGGCCAAGTCCAAGGTGTGAGCATTTGCCAGCTAGAACTTTGACAAACGATCTCTTTGATACTTAGCCAACACATCTAAGGGCCGCCGTTAGTTACCTACGCGGTTATGCTCTTGTGGGAATAGGAAAATCCCAATCGGTTCAATAAATAAACATGTGAGTTCTACGTAATATGATATATGCTACATGTAAGATATGAATTGTCATGTAAAATGTGACATAGATGACTGGATGTGTATGTTTATTTGTTTAATTTTATATAAGTGTAAATATCTATTTGTGCACATTAAAAATTAAAGAGCATAATGTAAAATAGATCAAGTAAAAAATTATTCCTTTACGATTTATAGTATAATCCCTCTGTCACTAATTACTTGTCCATTTTTGAATTGATTCACTTATTAAGAAAACAATTACTGACATACTGAATTTACCATTTTATCCTTGTTAATTATGAAGTTGATGAAATAAAACTTAAGATTTTAAGAAGTTCAAACCTTTTTCAAAGTAATTGATTGAGGGGATAATAGGTAAAAAAAATTATCCTTTCTTTGTTGTCAAAATGAATAAATAACTAAGAATAACTATAAAAATAAAAAATAAAAAAGTAATTAGAAACAAATGAGTATTATAAATACCGATGATAAATTATAAATAAACAAAATTGTCTTCTAATGAATGTTTGTTAAGAGATATGTACAAAAAATCTTCGATAAATAATTTGAGACAAAAATAGTAGTAATCTAACATCATTTAAGCCAAAATTCATGACAATGCCAAATGTAAACACAAGAATATTGAAATGAATCTTGAAAATTGAAATTTACAAGGTGTAACTTGAATATACAAACTCCATTTGGCCAAGTCATGTTAATGCATATGATGTCTTAGCACCTATAGTTTAATTTCCTTTTATTCCGCAACAAAATAAGCTAATTAATAGCTTATTTTTCTTCTTAATTATTTTTACTTTTTCAAGGAAGACAAAGACTAATAGACTAAGAGAATGTTTATGTTGTCTTCTTCTTTTCTCATTTTTAACTCATCTTGACAACAATTAATGAACTGTCCCTCTCTTTAAAAAAATAAAAAAATAAAAAATCATCTGATATTCGTAATTACATTAAAATTATAAGGGAAAAGGGTCTGATATACCCCTCAACTTTGTTATTTAGAGCTGATATACCCCTCGTTATAAAAGTGGCTCATATATACCCCTACTTGTAAATAAAATGGCCCACATATCCCTTTTCCTCTAACGGAAATGAAAAAAATAATAATTTTAATCTAAATTTTTATTATTTTTTTCTAAAAAAATATAATCCCATATGAGTAAATTTAATCCTTGTCAAACATATTTTTTTGACTTTTTTTTGTTTTAATGATTAATTTATAATTATTTGATAATCAAATTTATTTATGTTTCACTAATATTCTTGTAAAACTTATTATAGATGACCAAATTTTTCGAATACGAAATTAAATTACAATACACACAAAAAAATAGTTTAAATTTTTTTTCTTTAAACTAAGGAATGAAAGAAAAAACAAAATAAGAATAAGAAACTCAAATAATTATAATAAAAGAAATCAAAAAATAATTTATGTATGAAAAAAATTAAAATATACCTTGAACTTTGGTAAAAAAATCATATATACCCCTAAATAATTTTTTAAAAAAATTAGAAGTAACAAATATAAATTTAAAACTAATTTTTTAATTTCAGTTAAATAAAGGGTATATGTGAGCCATTTTGTAACGGCAGGGGTATATGTGAGTTGTTTCTATAACGGTAAGGGCATATATGAGCCACTTTTATAACGAGGGTTATATCAGCTCTAAATGACAAAGTTGAGGGGTATATCAGACCCTTTTCCCAAATTATAATTAAGTTTGAATCTCATAATGCTTGACTTAATTTGAGAGTTTTACTTTCAACAGATCAAAATTCTAATTAAAAAAAACAGTCTCACTGTCGTATTATAATTCAGATCGAAATTCTAATTAAAAATGAAACAGTCTCACTGCTGTATTATAATTAAAATAAAATTGTCCCTCTCCTTACTTTTCTTTATTCTTTTTGTGCTCTTCTCCTCTAATAAATAAACAAATTCAACTCATTCCTAACTACCCTTATTTGTGCAAATATATCTTCCTTCTTAAGAAGGCTTAGTCAATAAGATATATCACATATCTTTTCTATAGTGTGCCAATAAGATCAAAGAAGAAATAACAAAAAAGAGAGGATTGTGGTGTGTGCTTTTCTCATCCATACTTGCAATTCTTGTGTCTGAGGTAATTGATTTCTTCTGCCAATTATATTCTTATGTCTCAATTTACGTGGTTTGATTCAGAGTAAGAGGGTCAAACTAATCAATGTACATATTCTTTTATGTTCTTGTATATGTTTTAATTTTATGTGGTTTGATTCAAAGTACGCGGGTCAAACTAATTAATGTTCATATTTTTTAAATTACTATATATATTTCAATTTATGTGACTTAATTTAAATTACGAGAGTCAAACTAATCAATATTCACACTCTTTTATATTCTATGTATGTTTAATTTTATGTGGCTTGATTTAGAATATGAGGATCAAACTAATCAATGTTCATACTATTTGTTTTCCTTTTCTTCTTCAAGTTTTTATCTTATAATTTTATCCTATCTTTCTTTCTTTCATTATGAGGATGCAAATGTGCATGGATTTGTTCTTTCTTTCTTTTTTTATTTTTAGGAAAATGCACAAGTATTTCTCTAGACTATGAACAAAATTTCAGACACACCTTGACTAAAAACTAAGGTTTATTACCTCTCGAACTTTTCTTTTTTTAATTTTGTCCACATTTTAACTTATGTGACATCCAAATATCTCTCACGTATCTCAATTACATGGAGTCACGGAGTGTGCAGCGTAAAACAAAAAATATATAAAATTACAAAAAAGAATAAGTTCAGGGAAGAATAAGACCTTAATTTAGTTAAGGTGTGTCTCTGAAATTTCGATTATAATCTAAAAAATACTTGTGTATTTTCCCTTTTTTTTCTTTTTTTCCCACTTTTGCATTAATTGGAACTACAAAAGGAGTAGGTTGTAGGTAACTAGGTAAAAAGAATTTCTCCAAATAGTAGTAATATCGTTCTTCTTTCAAAAGAATGACCTAGTTTGACTTGAAACAGAGTTTAAAAAAAGAAAGAAGATTTTTAATTTTTTAGTTATAAATTAAACTATTGAGTTTATATCTATAGTAATCAGCGTAGATCGGCCTCTAATCGCATAACGCCAATAACTTAATATAGAGTATGGAGCCAATGAAAAATTTAGCGACTATGTTTACACGTAATCACAATATTTATCATTTCTAAGTGATAAATTGAGGTCATAATATGTATTACTTAACTATGGTTTAACAATAACATAGAATGTAAGAATACATATGTATTTATTAGATTATATTGGTATAAATCCCTAGGTATAAAAGAGTTGAAAATTAACTTAACTTCCTTTTTTACTTTTATAATTTTGCATTATTTATATATCCTCATTTCGAATATTACATAGAGTATATTGTAAATTCTGTAGTGATTATAAGAAATCTAGTTCTTATATTATTCATATTTGTTAATTAGTAGAGGTTCGATACTTCATTAGAATTTAATAAGATAAGACCTAACCTCCCTTATTTTGAATTTATCCATTAGTTTCATTTTTATTTTAATAAAACACGCCTAGATCACACTGTCTAGTAGTATAAATCCGCAAAAAGAAAAAGGTAAAAAGAGAAAAATTGTATGGCCAACTAATTCACTCCATTTTTCTTGAAATTCTCCACTAGATTGTTAGCTATCCCCTAAATATGACCAAAGTATATTTTCGAAATTTTAGGCAAAATCAACCCTCTATATAATCTTTTCTTGTTAAATTAGTTATTTCATGTATTTCTTGTTTGAATTATTCATTAATCTTTTACTCATTCTACTTACTCCTTTCTCACCATTATTAATTTCCCCAAAGGTTTGATAAATTCTACATACAAAGTGAGAAATAGTCTAAATTTTTAGTCTCAATATACATAGCAATTGACTTAAAATTAAATGGTAATTTAGTCATCTCTATGAGGTCATAAGATAATGACAATTAGATTAATTAGTAGGAAGTCACAAGCTAGCTTAGCTAATGACATTTTAAATCCAATTACTAATTAAACATCAAACTACTTTTACACAAATTAAAATAATTAAAATAAATAATTATACTAGCAACTAGAGAATTTGTCTATTGTTTGAAATTTTTTTGTTTTGATAAAATAACATATTTTATATTATATTATTTTTTTTACTTTTTGAATATTTTTACTTTTTAAATTTTGAAACATTTTAATTAAAAAATAAAAAAATATTAATTTATTTTAAAATAAAAAAATATTATAGAATTTTTAAATTTCTATCCAATTTCACTAATTTTTTTTTTAATTATTTAGCATTACCTCTAACCTAAATAATAATGACTCCAATAAAATATACAAATAGGGTTAGAACGTGCCTGATCGTTATTAATAATAATATAATGTAGATTTGGTCTTATTCAATATTATAATAAATATACTTCATAATCAATTAATAATACCTATGGCACGACGACATTCAATTTGTAACATTTATTTGTTTGTATGCATATATATACAAAAGAGGCGAGTTAATTTTGTAGTTTTTTTTTATAAATTTATTTTAAATTTTAATAATTTTTTATAATTTCTTTTGATTTTTTTATACATATAAAAGTCTTCATTTTTATACGAGATCAGAAAATGTCATTTTATTCTATTCAATTTGTAAATGATCATAGAGATCGTTTTGTTGAACAAAATATACACATCAAGAAAAAATACGGAGCAATCAATATTCACATTAATAAAAATCGAGCTAAAATCTTTATCGAATTCAATTAATTGTCATTGAATTCAATTTGACTATAGACTTTAGGGATATAAATAAAGAGTGTTAATTATCTCAAAAAGAAAATATTTACCGTTAATTATATCATTTTTCATTAATCAGTTATCAATAATAATCATTTTTTATATAATAACACTTTCGTACAAATACTTCAATAAAAATTTAGTAATTCTTTCATATTAATTTACGTGATACCTTTCACATTTTTACGTTAAACAGAGGCATTCTTTAATCACTATATTTTTTATGCCTTTTATATTTTTTCGAATGTCTGTATTTACAGTTACTTTTATAATTAATTACTTGTGTTAATATGCTTTACAACTAATAATGAACTGTACCAACAAAAAAAATTATATATTAAAAAAAATACCTAACCTCCATAAATAAATAAATATATATATAATAAATGAAATTAATTATTATTAAATTAAAATACCCGTTAATATTGCGCGTTACATCTTAACGCGGTTTTTTTTTTTTTTTATTACATTGCGAAAAATATATATATATATATATACATTCACATAACTCTCACAACTCCATTTTCATTTTGCTTGTATTAGAGCTATTCACGTTTTTTTTCATGTCAACCTCACACTTACAAATAAAATTCGATCGTATTATCGAGTTTGAATATTGAAATTTTTTGTAGTTATAAACAAAATTTTCATTATTTATTTGAAGATATTATTGAAGATATCGAATTTGAATATTGAAATTTTCGATTTGATTTTGTAGTGCGATGGCGGATCGAGTATATCCTATGGATTTACCATCATCATCAAGTAATCCACCGTCTTCAAACAACTCCGGCGAAGTAGTTTCACCGAAAAAACCATCATTTCCGTCTCCGGCGAAACCTATACAACCTCCGGCGGGGACTTACGTAGTTCAAGTTCCGAAGGATCAAATTTACAAGTATCCTCCACCGGAGAATTCTCGCCGGTATGAGTCGCTTACTAAACGGAAACCTCGCCGGAGCTGCTGCTGTCGTTGTCTGTGCTTCACTTTCTCTGTTCTACTTTTTCTCATTATATCAATCGGAATCACCGCCGGAGTTCTCTACCTTGTCTACCGCCCTGAAGCACCAAAATACACCATTTCCAGCATCGCGATTAAGAATTTCAACGTCACGTCGTCGTCTAAGATCTCGCCGGAGTTTGACATTTCTGTCAGATCTGAAAATCCGAACAACAAATTAGGGATTTACTACCGGAAAGGAAGTTCTGTTACAGTGGTTTACTCCGGCGTGGATCTATCCGCCGGTGTATGCCGGCGTTTTATCAGCCGGCGAATAATGTAACGGTTTTTCAAACGACGTTAAAGGGTTCAAACGTTGTACTTGGAAACGCCGTTAAATCGACGTTAAGAAATGAACAGAGAAAAAGGAAAGTGCCGTTTAGAGTGAATATTAGAGCGCCGGTTAAGATTAAGATTGGGACCGTTAAGACGTGGGAAGTTATCGTTAAAGTTAACTGTGATTTAACGGTGGATGTTTTGACCGTTAAGTCGAAATTGGTATCTAAAGATTGTGATTATAGTGTGAGGCTTTGGTAGAGGGTTTAAGGTTTAATAACGTTTTAAATTTGATTTTTTGATTATTATTAGTATAATACTATATACTAAAAAACATAATGTAGAAATTATGTAATACTTTTTTCTCTTTTGGTTTTGAGAAAAATGCTTGTATTTTTATAGACTTGAAAAATGTTAGTTAATTCATTTATTGAGAAGTTGAACATTGGTTTTATTTTTCTTCTAGTTTGAGTATTTATTGTTTCGATTAATCTGAATTCATTCATAAAGTTTTTTATACGAGAATTATGTGAAATAACGTTATTCATCCCACGACGACAACCTATGGTGATCTTTATGAGACTTTACTTGGAAATTCTAGGGATTTATTTGTACAACATAATTTGGTTAACTATCTATTGTAAAAATGCATATAATATTAAATAAATGCTCAAATATGGCCTTTAACAAGAAAGTAAATGTTCTTATTTTGAGTATGCACGTCTAAATATCTTGACTTGTTTCTACTTAGTCATATTAGCATCAAGTGTCCTACGAGACAGGGATGAATTGGATGAGTTGGAGTATCTAGTTGCCAGTTGAGATCAAAGTGAAGTGTCTAGATGTTCTTACTTACTAGTTGAGGTAGAGTTTAAGTGTATTTATTCACTAATTAGCATTATTTCTTTAAGGGAAAGAGGATACATATACCCCAAACTATCGTAAATGGTATGTAGATCTTCCGTCATATTTTTGGGACATTGGTGTCCCTGTTGTTAAAAAAATTAGAGCACATATGCCCTTCACTTTAACAGAATACTAAAGAGGGACACGTGACACAATCTTATCTATCGATCTGATGTCGAGTCGCTGAATAAAATTATGACATGTGTATGTCTGTTAGTATAAATGGTATATATTCTCTAGTTTTTGGATGACAGGGGCACCGATGTCCCAAAAGTACGACGAAAGGTATCTGTATATCATTTTTGATAGTTCGAAAGTATATTTGTCTTTTTTTCCCTTTCTTTAACTATATTCTTCTACTAGCTTTTGTCACTGATGTTCATCTCCTTCAATTTCCAAATTCAATACTGAAAACACAAGTAAGAACTTATCAATCTAATGTATATTCTTGTCTTTACAGTAAAGAAGACGAACCATGAATCTAACACAATCGCAAAAGTTACCTCTATAAAGCTGAGGATTGTCAAAGACTATATAAGAAGAGAACGGTTTATTCCCCCAACGAGTATTGTACACTTGACATTTACAAAGAAAAGGGTTCAAAAGAAAATCCTTTAAAATACATATCCTCTTGTAGTTGCTATATTGAAAGTTTTAACACAAATCTAAACAAAAATGAACTGCCCTAAATCCCATGCTGGCTTTAACCATGCCAAAGCATCATGAGCTACTCAACTGGAAAATGGTGAATCCTCAGACCTCATACAGAAAAGTCGACCCCTGCGTCTGGAATATGGGAAAGTTTGTGTATCTCTTCGCATTAACAGATTCACTGGCTGAAGAGTAACTCCTACAGCAAACTTAGTTTTCTGTGCACGTGGACTCCTGAGGAACCTACATCATCGTGATCGTGAAAAAGAAGGGTCAAAATGCCCACCAAACACAGCACAGAACCAACGAGGAGCTTATCGTAGCGTTCCACCCATTGAAACTTGAGTTGACTAGCACCGTAAAATGATAGAGCCACCAATGAGGTCATAACAGTAATCGTGCTGCAAATGAAGTATAAAAGAAGTAAATGATACTAGCGTGCCAATAAAGAAACAAAATTCTCCGAATCCTAAGACTGTATATGTTTATGAATCGTGAGAGGGGAAAAGTTACATCTATTCTAATCACCAAAAAGATTGAAGCAGTCTGTCTTAAAAGGCTATAAATATTCTGATATCAGACCAGAGAAATCCCTCGTAGGCTTCTGGCCGAAGTCCAGTTGGTGCACAAGTTTGAAACTCCTAGGGATATGAGAATGTATCTCTACCCTCTTCCCAACTTAAATACCAAAGTTTCATCTTTGACACGGTTTTTGAACTCGTGAGATGCACCTAATCTTCGCATCATGTGTTGGCATCCTTAATACTGATCTAAAGCCCTGGGGCAGTCTCTCAGAAAGTAGTAATCCAAGTCTAATAAAGTCATCTCCAACAGTCAATGAAACCTCGAAATACATCTAACGAAATGCAATTAGATGATTCTATGGAGCCCAAATAATGTTGTGTCGAACGGTTAACAGCAAATGCAACTGGATTTGAACAATACCCAAGTATTGGTTACATCAGCTTAACCCCAACCCCTGATTCCTTCTCTTTCTTTTTCAAACAAGACCAAGTATTATTGCAATATATCAAGATTAATACAAGTCTAGAAAACGAAAAAGTCTGAGAACAGAAAGGTTTGGAGTACAGTTACGTAGTGTACAATGAAAATTTAAAATCAAACTAATACCTGAAAAGTAAAACTATGATGGCAAGCACCATCATGGAGGACGAATTTCCAACAGCAAGAAATACAGGGAGAGTGGTTGCGCAAGGAGACAAAGCAGGGACAAGTATAAGCCCTGCCACAGCCATCTTCTCCATTGGTTGATTGTGTGAATGGCTATGACCACCCTTTCCAAAGAGATGTAAGATGACATAGCTACCACCAAGAACTACAAGCAGTAAGGAAGCCAGTTTGTGCACTGTTTCCTCCCCAGCAATTGTGTTTGATATCGTTATTGCCGTGATGCCAAGAAGTGAGGTGGATAATACGTGCAATACTGCTCCAAATGCAGCTGCATCCAGCAGTGATAAAAAACAGTTTTTATTACTTAATTCAATGAATCTCAACTGAATTTAAATTGCTTTTTAGTAGTTGTTTTAGTGTGAAAATGAATGATCTAATTCGATAATGAGGTTCTAATGTAATAACTTCAAGGTTGAATTGAACCATCAATAATTAAATGTTAAGGTGAAATTTAGATATTTGGAAACTACAAAGAAAGGTACTACACGACACAAATTTTGGAAATTAAAGTTACCAAAAGGATATTCAAGATAACTATGGCCATAGTAGACATTATTTTAAATTTTAAAATATCGACTAGGCCAAAGCACAAAAACAAATGGGAAAAGGGCATATAAAATTCTAGAATGACTTCAAAATTCTTAATATGGGAGAATAAGGTGGTTGGTCAGAGAAACTCAAATGATACTTCACCTATAAAAATTCACTAATTTTAGATAAGCTTACATAAGAGGATATAAATTCTACTTTATATTTGACAAGGTAAATAATATTATGGTCGTATAGAAAAAAGTAGAGAACCAACATAATAACATAGTTCTCTTACCAAATGATGTGACAGGATTTTGTATGTCTAACTTTGGCGATATTTGGCTTTTAAAAACAATTCCAGACTCAAAAGTAAATTAACTTTTACCTAACTAGATCACACTTTATATCCACAAAGCGTTTGTATCCAAGCTTCATTATCCAGCCAACTTAACAACTCTCAACGTACCTGTGTTCTTTAAAGAGGATTCGGGAAATAGGAGAAATGCAAATTTAGTTTAAATTAGACCTCAGGAAGTCATCTCTAGAAATCTCAGTTCTAACAAGTCGATACCCGGTTAAGGAGCTCATAGTACTTGACTACTTTCCCATTCTAGGTGTTTTTCAAGCAAAGCTTCTTATAATCTTGTTTGTCATTTATTTTCAAACTGCAATATCAAGGACGCCAACTGATTCCTCACCAGAAATCAACATAACAATCATAAGACAACCGGATGAAAGCAGCTACATGATTTATTTCATATAATCTTGTCTATCATTTATGTCTCAAACTGCAAATTCAAGGACACCAACTGATTCCCTCACCAGAAATCAACATAACAATCACAAGACAACTGGATGAAAGCAGCTACACGATTTATTTCATAAAGATAAACAATCAATCCCCTATGCAACAATCCCAAACTAGTAGGACTGGTTATATGATTTCTCTGTATTTAATCCTCCATGTTCAGGGCCATTTCATAACAATAACGAAGAAAATATAAAGATAAAAGTAATAACAAGAATGGATGAGGTACAATTTCCGGTTACTTTGTTAAAAATAAAATATGGCAGAAAACTCTTAGCTAGTGACATGATTGTGTATTGGCAGTAAATAGGAGATTGCTAATGCAGAAACTACATGTAACTTAGGATGCAGCCCCTCTGTTTCGTTTTTATATAGTGGTGTTTTAGTAGGCATGAAGTAGTCATTCTTTTTCGAACAGACTATAAAGGAACAAGTGTCATACAAAAATGGAATGAGGGGCTATCTTTGAAGCAAAAGAAGTTCTAGATTGGATCACATTGGGAAAAGAAATCAGATAAAAAATTTCAGTGACAAGATGATCTAAGACCTACAGAATAAATCAAAATAAAAGTTGATACATATATGTTTTCTTCCTTATGAACTACTTTTATGATGATAGTTGTATATACCTCGACTCATCCATTGTGTCACGTGTTACATCCTAACTGCCCACAAAGGCTAAAAAGGATGAGTTCACACTAAGAATTATGTATAGATCCAAACTTAGGATCTCTAAATTATTGCTCCTATGCCTCACTCACCCAACCATTCCTTTTGGGACCTCCTAGTGAACTAAAGTAACACCCTTTTCCTCTTTTCTTCACACTGAAGTCAACATTTTTTCCTATTATAAAATTAAATCACTATACATTCTTCTACTTAGAACAGCAACCTTTCATTTACACGAGAATCGAGATAGATTTCCAACATCTTTCAAGTACATAGTCTTGCATACATCAATTTAGGTGTCCTAACAGCAAAATGTGTGTCCAAGATTACATTTAGCAGTCAGTGAGACCCTATGAGCATGTAATATTGTCGCATAAGATAAGCGCCCACAACAGGTCCCTCGAGGAGCATCGAGATTTATCAGCATAATTAAACGCAATTGTCTCTTTATGCTAGCCATGAAAACCCATTATAAACAATTATTGCACTTCAATCCCAAAGTAATTCAGTTACGCTATACGATAACTCTATATTCATTATCTCAAGAGAATAACTGACTGGCCGAGGCATAGGATTAACAACCCAAAGAAAACTAGGTTCGAACTCCAGGAACAACATGCAGTGTGACTTGAATCTATCTGCTAAGCTTCGATACGCAGTTTCCCTGACACCTTTACTTACAGGATGTAGCATCAGTGGATTAATCAAGAAATGAGCAAGTTCATACTGAAATTACCTCAGCAACACAATAATCAATTACCATAACAATGTACCCAACATAATCCTATAAGTCAGTTCTGGGGAGGGAGTTGTGTAAGCAATCTTACCCCAACCTAGTAAGCATAGAAAGGCTATCTCCAATAGATCCTCAGCTCACAACACAACACTCAATTACAAAAATGATGGTGACGACTTACCCGGTGTAATCCCACACGAGGGTCTAAAGAGGATTGTGTGTACGCAACGTTACCCCTAACAAGGCGTTTCCAATAGACCCTCAGCTCACAACACAACACTCGATTCCTACCACTGTACCACATAATCGAAATTCACCCATTTCTCAAAATTTCCCAATTTCTTCTTCCTTACTAGAAGATTAATCAAAGGGGCCATGCTAATTGGTAGATAAATCACTGCCATCAACAAAAAACTCAATTTCAATCACATAATCAAACACCCATTAAGAATTTTCAGCTCATTTTCTGCAAAGATCTGTACTCCAAACAAACATTATACAATTAAAAGAGAGGAGGAGAGTACTAACTGACGAAAAGGGTTCTTGAAAGAGTCCATTTTTGAGCACGACCCACAATGGAAAATGGCAACCAATGAGTTGGGATGAAGGAATGAAGCAGTGATACGGTAGCAATACCTCCGATCTTCGACAGATCTTCTGCAGTAAACCCATTTTCCATCCTTAAATTTTGCTGATTTATTCAGAAAAACATCAACTTTTTTAGATCCTTTTTACAGGGAGAATTTGAATCCTAAGAGAAAAATGGCTACAGAGTGGCAAATGGCAATACAAACTACAAAGGTTGTCAATCAGGTCTTGTGGACTCGGATTAATTACGAATTTGAGTTGTGAAAATAATTTTCGATATAAATATTGAATAAATTTACGACTTACAATAGACTCTTGCTTTGACTTTCTTGAATCCGAATAGTGAACCGAATTGTCATATTACAAAAATAGTTTAGTAATTAGTGAAATATCACAAGAATTGTATATACGTACATCTTGCCATTATCTCGTAAAGGTAAAAGATTATTTCTGAAAGACTCTTGGCTCAAATAAAAATAAAAAAATAGTAAATAACATGGAAACGATGCAAAATCTATCGGCAGGGTGCAGAGACAACAACATTGTAATACGATAAATCAATGAACAATTTACTGAGATAGATTATTTAAAACAAGAATAAACAATGATATATATATAATGATAAACACCAACCATTGTAAGCAAGATATCCATACACCACCTATTAACATGATATCCTAATATGTATCCTCCATAGTTTTCTATATAAAGTCATGTCTTCGATAATTTGAAGTTGCATTAAATTATGTTTTATCATCTCTCTCCAATACTTCTTTTGTCTACCTCTGTCTTTCCTTGCACCCTCTGTAGCCAACCTGTCTCACATCCTCATCGATACGTCATCTACACATTTTCTCTTCATATGTCCAAACTATCTTAATTTTTACAAGATAATAATATTAAAGATGGAAAACAAGCACATATATAGAAGCAACACGCCATTGTTATATCCACAAGATGGATTAGCTCCATCCACAGAGATAGTTCTCATAATTAAATGAAATGTGACATCTTTATTGTGACATCTTATATCATGAACAATGTTAATTATACTAATTGAGGTCAATCTCATTATATTAAGTTAAACTTCATCAAATTTTGTGTATCTCCAAACTTTTTGGAGATAAATACTATTTAGAAGGTATGAGATAGACCCCAAAGACACTCGATCTATCTTTACTCTCGTCTGGTTAATTAATTTCATCAAACGATCTATTTGACTATTGAGTGAAGAATTTGATCAATAAATATTCAATCTTTTTACAACGTTGAATGGATTCTCACCAATTCTTCAACTCGGATCCAAATTATTAAACCCCAAAATAAAATATAAATTTTATTTAGGGTTCTAGGAGACAATTGATTTGCAATAAATTTTATGTATAAAGAAACAATAATATTTTATTAATTAACAGTTTTTTTTAAGTTCAATTTTGTCTCTTTCTTGATTCTTATGTTGGATAATTTGCATCTAAAATGAATTTTATTTAATCTCCATGTAAAGAGGATTTTGTGAACTTTCATGATGTATTTTGTTGTCACGAATAGTCCGCCCACATCTTGATCTTTTTGTAAACGTTCCATGAATTTATGAAATTTTCGAGATCCTTCTCTAAGGAATATAGTACCCTTTATATAGTGTGAGCTAGGATTAATCTTCAAGAATAACAACTGAAGTTGGACTCATCTGATAGAGTCCCACACAATTTGAATGTCTACAAATGTCGAGTCTCTGTCTCATGAAGAAACTGATTTCTTTTTTTAATAACCTTTCTGGGCACATAGTTCACTTAACTCTCTTATTGGTTGGAGTTTTATTGTTTGAGGTGTAACCAACGGTTCTACAAAAGGTCTTATGTTAAGAAATGTATTAAGTATCTTTGTCGAAGCTAGAATCAACAAAGGTCGTACCAACAACATCTCCAAGCACCTTTGAAAAGTAGTTTCAGCTTTCCATACGAACGTGGACAGAAGATCCAAATTCTCAAATTCTCAACAGTACATCTGTCTCTGCAGATTTAGTGAGGCATTAAAAAGTGTTTGTGCATGCCAGTCTTAACTGCAGATTGAGCATATCAGTCATTGTTTATAGAAGAAAACCTCAAATCAATAATTAGTCATGGAGTCAGTTCAAATATTTGAAATAAAAATATGTTGTAACAACGTAATCTAGCACTGTATCTACAAGAATTCCTAATGTTGATATCATCGTGAAATCTCAGGTAGCATGTATAATCCTTGACTTAGAGCTTCAACAAGCAGTGAAGAATCATGGAACTTGTAAGTAGCAGGAATTCAAAGTACCAGACATTAACTATCTTCTTAGCATTCACATGGCATAGGTGCATCAACAAAATCAATGTGCAATCCAAACCATTTCATAAATGATAAAGTTGATACTTCCCCACAGGAGTTGAGGAACTAATAGGTGCCTACCTCAGCTCGGGCGGACAAAGTAGCAGGTTTATCATTAATGAAATGGATTGGGATGGACATTGATTTTATTGATGCACCTATGCAAAGGCACTTCATCGTGAATGCTAAGAAGTTATTCAATGTACGACACTTGGAAATCACTGCTACATTACAAGTTTCACGACCCTTCGTTGCTTATTAAAGCGCTAACTCACGGATATTACATTCTACCTGAGATTCCACGATGCTATTAGCACTTGGAATGTCTTGGAGATGTAGTGCTAGATTATGTTGTTACAACACATCTCTATTTCAAATATTCAAGACTGATTCTAAGACTAATTACTTATTTGCGGTTTACTTTTGTAAATAATGAATGCTCTGCTCAATCTGAAGTTAAGGCTAGTATGCTTGAGCACATTGTTCATGCCTAGCGCTAGATCTGCAAAGGCAGATATGTAGTACTGTCGAGGAATTTGAGAAATTGGATCTCGTGTCCACATTTGGATGGGAGAATGAAACTACTTTCCCAAATGTGCTTGGAAGTGTGAGATCTTTGTTGATATTGGCTTCTATTAGATACTACATTTATAAGCATAAGACCTCTTCTGGAATAGTCAATCAAATAATATAACTCTATCCAACAAGACAGTTAAGTGAACTACCAAAAAAATTTCACGGGACAAGATGAGTCCAATTTATTTAAGAATTCGACATTTGAGATATCAAAATTATGTGGGACTCTACAAGATGAGTCCCATTTTATTTAAGGTTCTTAGAGACTACTTATATATAGTGTAATATATTTCCTCGAATAGGCATTTCTAAAATTTCATATATTCATGAAATATTCGTAAAGTGATGATGATGTGGGTGCACTCTTCTTGGCAACCAAATTTTTTAACAAGATCCATAAAATCATTTCATGGAGTTCAAATAAATCCTAAGGAGGTCCACATAATCCTTAGTTTGAGTGATACTAACAGCCCTTGAATCACGGAGAAATCTTAAGAGAGAGGAAACAAGTAATAAACATATTTTTACTCACAATCTTTATGAATAAAATTATTCTTTTTATTACTATTTGATTGCAATATATTTTTTGTATTTGGGACCAAAAAAATTGCAAATAAATTGGCACACCCAGTGTGACCCAATTTACCCTTCATCTTCTCTCTCACAAATCAAATGCAAATCTGAATCCACTAACCGCAAAGACTAAAACTCTATTTTTAAGGGTACTTCAAGTCTCGTATTCGAGTCTACATGCTGACAAGCCTTAAGTAGGGGGCATTTATAGACACCGAAATTTGGTGGAACTCTATGAGATGAATCACATCCACAAGAAAAGTGTGACAATTTAGAAAGTCACAGTTAGTGGGAACATCCTCCCGAACGAGCTCTACACACTTTGTAGCTTAGGAAAATTTTAAATTGGGTTTCAATATCATTGCGGTCATACGCAAATCATACTCATTCAAAATACCAAAATTCTAGTATTAAATGTCTCAACATTTGATAGATCGCCCAAATACTTTAGTATAGAAAAAAAGATTAGTAATTTTCTTTTATATCCTATATTTTTACATAAGCTATGGATCATTGAGGTGCAAGCCAAGTGACTCTTGCACTAGATATTTGGACAATAAAAACTCCTGCACACCCACTAATAACCAATGCTAAGTAATCCAATACCAAACTAAGGAAAATTTAAGTGAATATCAAAGCTAGCCGTATATTGATCATACTAGTATAAAATTACATTATGAGGCATTATGTGGAAGTTGTGATAAAGGCATTTGTCAAAACAATATTGATATAAACAACAACTATATGTCAATTCTAAGCTAGTTGGGGTCAATTCTCTTGAACTTTGGATCACGGTGAGGAGGAATGGAGGTATAGATGACATGTATACATCCATTACTTGGCCTAATAATTGGATTATGAAGACATGAAGAACTTCAGATATTAGAGGTGCACCAAAATTCACTTAATACCTACCTAGAGTAGCAGTTTCATGGAACATAATAAAAAGACAATACAATATTTGTTCACTAGAGGAAAATTCATTTTGCATCAGAAATATAATTTTTTTAGCATACAATCAAAACATTACCTGGTCGTCAAGGAAGTAAGTTGAGAACCATGATGCATCAAGTACAATTTCCAGCGGTGACAAAAAAATCTTGGTGATTTAATTTGTTTATGCCTTGAAGGATAGACTTGCCTAGTACCACAATCAAGAAAGCAAGAATTATGGTTTAGAAATAGAAAGGCAGAGGGAGAGATACCAATTGATGTAATCCTAGATGCAAAAACAATAAAGCGAACTACAATCAATCAAACAAAATATACTATCAAGAAGTAGAAAGAAAGACAGAGAGATTCAGAAAATACAAGTGAAGACTTATCAAGAAGGTTCAATTGAACAGATATGAGGGTTTCACCAAACTCACAAAGAAGTATAAACATCAAATTTTCATTCAAAAATCAACCCCTAAAATAAACCCTAGTTTCTACTATTTATAATAGTAGTTAAACTAACCCAGGCTAGCTAAAATAACACCCTTGATCTAAAACCAAGAAAACTCTAATCTATTACTTATTTGAAATGAAGTAAGTAATCTCTTGTTTATATTTCCATTTTAATCTCAAATCACTAAATATATATTAGTAATGTGTAATGAGTACATGTGTGATTTGGAATAAAGTAACATCTTCTAGGTAAGAAATTGAAGAGTTTATTTGATTCTCTTATAGCCGATTTTAAACTCGAAAGAAAAATTTAAAATTCTAGATAAGTTTTTCAATGAAAAAAGCTCTTTCACTGGAGAAAAACAACAAAGAGTTAGAACGGTGATGAAAAAGAGAAGGAAAAGATAGGAGTTACATTACCTTGGTTGATTGACACTTCTTATTTGAGAAGAAGAGAGACAAGAACGTTGGATTAGAGAGCTGGAACAGCCCATAAGAGAAAATGAGTTGAGTAACATTCAGCCGTGAACAAGGAGGCAACGCAGTGAGAAGAAAGAAAATGAGCTCAAGTGTAAGCTGCAATTAGCATTTATAGGTAGGGTTAAAGAAAGTGGGTTTTACCCTAATCATATTAGAAATAAATTATTTTGATTGTTTTATTTTGGGCTTGGGCCTAAATTTTATTTTTAATTTTGGTTAATTAATAAAATGGCCTATACGACCAAAGAAAAATCTTTTTTAAAAAAAGGTTTTTGAGGGTAAAATAGCAAATATCTGAATATGGTAAAGAAATGTAAACCTTGTAATATTATCAAAATGGATAAAATATATATTGAATTGTCATGATTTTCGTGAGTTCCTCATTTTGTAAATATCTTCATCCCCCTTTCACAACTACAAACATTCGGATTGTGCGAGAATATAATTAATCGAATTTCTATCTACTGTAGATAATGATAGTATGGGAAATGTACTGATCACCAAGGATGAAGTAATCCTGAAGAATTTTCTAGCTCCTCCAAAAATTTGAGAACAATATGAATTGAATTTGTTGATTATCTCAATGAACTTCATGCACAATGACCAAGGATTATTTACTCCATAGAGGAATTTGGTAAACATTGAAGCCCGTCTCATGTTCAAGTACTTATGCCACAGGCTCAAAGGTAGAAATCCTTTCCTTTAATTTGAATCGCCTTGCATGAAGAATGCGCGAACAGGTAAAAGTACATGAGGATGATAGATCGATGTCAGGTCTCCTACTTATCGATTATACTTTTCACCTATTTTGTAGCTACGAAAATAAATTATGTTCATCAAATAACGAGGGCACAATATTATCATCTCGAGAAAAATGGTCCACATATTCTTTCCTCATTAGCTAAAGGGAATATGGTGAATTCTTACCTTACCTACACTTTCATCTTCAATATTGACATATCTTACTTTCTATAGGCAAGCCTATTTAAGTAAGAAAATTGTATTGCAAGTGAAGAGGAGTGAGTTTGTAATGGAGATGAAGTAAATTTCAAATAATTTACTATTTTGTATGGTCAAAGTGATTTCACAATATCATTTTTAACCATAAATATTGAAAAGTGCATAGAAATATAGGTGAGACGCTTCCTCGTAAATTTAAGGATACCATATTGGGATAACTAGAGAAATAAAAACTTTCAATTGATTGAGGATAAAGAATGAGAATTCCTAGATTAGCACGGTTGAATATAGAAATGATGGTTAAGAGCTCTTTTAAGTTATAATCGATAGACAGGAGTCTTCGCTCAAAAGTTCAAGAAAGAGCATTTAAGAAAATAAATTTAAGAAAATTTTAATGGATAAATAACATTACAGATTATTATTATAGAGTTCTTCACAACTTTCCTTTCCCATAGCTACCATTTCTACAAGTTCATCACTCATTATCCCATAATTGGATAATTCATCACAAAGTTGCTTAACTAAAATGCCAAACTTCAAAGTACAACTAAATAAATACTGAACAAGAGTTGAATCCAGAACTCTATAGTAAGAACTTTTTTTTAAACTCACTTTTATGCACTCAATATTTTCTAATACAACAAAAAAAAGTAAGATCATCACTATCTGTAGTAGAGAAATTCTTCCTTGCAATGAATAGGAAGATAATGAGGTAGTAAATTGGGTAGAAAAATGAAGTAGATGTACATGAGTGACAAGACATAAAAAGATAGAATAATGAGTGAAATAATAGAGTTTCAATGAGAAGTTGTGGCCAATATTACTGTCCATGTTCAACCACTAAATAAAATGCAATTACTCTCAACATTGTGCTAACAAAGTAATACCATCACTATTTATAGGGGAGAAATTTTTCTTGCAATGAATAAGAAGATTACGGAGTAGTAAATTGGGTAGATAAATGGCCTAGAGGTTAATTACATGAGTTTGAAGACATAAAAAGATAGAATAATGATTGAAATAATGGAGTTTCAATGGGATATTATGGCCAATATGGTTGACCGCGTTCAGTTACTAAACAAACGACAATTACTCCCAACGTTCTCCTAACAAAGTAAGACTGTCCTTATTTACTTGCAATGAATAGGAAAAATACGGGATAGTTAATTGGGTAGATAAATGGCTTAAATGCTACATGAATTACAAAACATAAAGTATAAAATAATGAAGTTTCAATGAGAAGTTATGGTCATGGTTGACCACATTCATTTTCTAAACAAAAGATAATTATTCTCAACGTGTTGCTAACAAAGTAAGACCATCACTATTTATAAGGGAGAAAATCTTCCTTCCAATGATGAAAAGGAAGATTAGAGGGGCAGTAAATGTTGGGTTTTAGCAAAGTGTGAATAGAAAATGAGAAGAGAAAATGAAATGAGGAGGAACCAATTTTGGAGGGAAAATGAAAAGTTATTTGCAAAGTGCAAATGAAAAGTCATTTATTCCATATCGGTAGAAGAAAGGAAATTGTTGTCCTTATATTAGAAAACACTTCCTTTACTTCTTAAAGGTCTGAGAAGAAGGTGCCCCCTCGCGCCGTCGGTGCTCGGTCGATCTCCGTTTCGGCTTCGAATTGAGATTTGGATTTGACAAATCATGTGACCTGTTAATCAATTTCTTTTCTCTTATAAATTAATTCAGAATGAGTTAAATAACAGAATTAATTTTGACGCAACAAAATTTATTTGAAATTCCCATGCAACGGTCATAACAGTCTGATTTCCAAAAAGTTGTTAATTTACTCAAAAGACACATCTTTCCTAAAAGTTGTTATTTTTTCCAAAAGACACAACTTTCTGGGAAAAAATTGGTCTGAACATACTTGTCTGAACAAACACGTTTCTTGCTGAACATGACTATAAAAGGAAGTCATTTTTTCAAAAATTGGAAAATTTTCTTCTTTGCATATATTTTCTCTCATAAACAAAGTGTCAATCAACTGAGTCTATGTGGCTTGTTACTGTTCTTACGTTCGCTGAAGTTATAGAAGTTTGAGGTACCATTACTTCTTTAACAGGATAAATCTGTTTTATCTTGGGAGAAATTATCTATAACCTCGGGTACAGTGAGGGAATTAAATTTCTTAAGGAGACACAGTAGTTTCAATGGACTCAGATTATAAGTACATTTTGTCAATTTCATCTTCTTTCTGTTTGTGCAATTTTGACTAACTTTAATACATGTGATAACAGTAAATTGGGTAGATAAATGTCCTAGATATTACATAAATTACAAATCATAAAAAGATAAAACAATGAGTGAAATAATGATGTTTTAGTGAGAAGCTATGATCTTGACTGATCATTTCAGTCACCAAACTAAAGACAATTACTTCCAACGCTCTACTAGAAAGAGTAGGCAATAGAGAATGATATGGTAGGAGACAATTAAATAATAACTATTATTAAAATGATCAAATGTACTAAAAAAATTGAATAATAGTTTTTCCTAGAAAAGGTTGATGTAGATCATGTATCAAACAATTGTTCACATTATCAACTGAATTATGTTAATTCAATTATGTGACCTTTTTTTGTTCAAAATTAAACATAAAATCTTGATATTAAAAAAGGCACATGACAAGGGTTAGGAGATTAATTATAGTCTCTGATCTACATTGATAATAAATTACGAAATCTTACCAGAACTACGAAACAAAAGAAATTTATCACACCAAAAAATCTTCTATAAATTCGACCACCTTCTAGTAAGCTTCACTCATTGTTTTCAAAGTATTTTTTGTCATTTTTATTTGTTTCCCTTTGCAATCATTATTTTGATCGTTCTTGAACCCACAAACCTTATTTCTCACTCTCCTATTCCTCCTCATTGATGACTCACCTGCTTGAGCTTTGTTATGTGCATTATATACCTTTTTTCTCCATTTTTTGTCTGGCCAACATTGTATTGCATGATGCATCTTATCAACACAAAATTTTGCGATTAATTAGGGCTTTTTACCCATTCCCCTCACAATAACGGCTTTGAGTTCAAGCGCAATAGAATTTTGAAGAGCTTCATATGGGTAATAAACAATGACGTTGTTGAAAATCAATAAGAGTTCTTTAATGAAATTGGCAATTTTGAAGTTCGAAAAAACATCTTGTGCTAACTTGTTTTGAATTATCTTTAATCCATATGTTGCTTAATTTGTTTAGTATAATATAGATCTTCCAAAATATATATATATATATATATATATATATAATATATATATATATATATATATATATATATATATATATATATATATATATATATATATATAAATATTAGCACAATATAGACTATTTAACCCATATTTTATGATCCTTACACTATAAATTAGACCTCACAATGAGTTTAAAAGAAAAAAACAATGACTTGTGGTATTTAACATGTCATATACTCCTTTTCGATTTTATGTAACACCATTTTATCATCAATCTGTTAAAAAATATATGACATATGTATGTATTTGAAAATAATCAAGTCATAATTTTTTTTATTTTACTATTATATATTGAGAAGTTATATAGTCACACAAATATTACGACGTATTTAACATCACAAGTTTTAGAATTTTTTTGTTTCATATAGAGTCAAAGTAAGCATGCCTTCAAAGATAAAAAGATATGAAGTTCAAAGTTCATCATGTTTCAATTAAGAAAATACTATTTTTTTCATAATAGATTAAACAGGAAAGAGCGTCTCAAAAAATAGAAGAAACGAAGTATTCTATTTAATTGTCAAAGTTTTAGTTTATAAGTAAAGTACAAATATAAGTATAAGAAACTATAGCATATAGATTAACAATGTATTTACTGTCTTGGAAAGTAGAGATTCTAAAAGACAACAATGCTTGTGAGATCCTCAAGTCAAAGATTTGATAATCACATCAAAGATTTTTATAAAATCTTGATTGATATTCTCCATTTTGTCATTATGATTTATCATCACTTTTTTCTTCATTAACTTTATTCTTTTTTCAGCTTATTGTTTTGAAAAAATTGGAAACTTTTTCCTACATAAACATAGCATGAATAAAGATAACAATAATCATATTACCTTTTTGCTGTCAACTTATAATTAAAAAACACAGATATATAATTTCACCGTCATATTGCTATTAGTGAAAATTATAAACACTAAAGAATAAAATATTCATTTGAAGAGATACAAATAATCTTATAGACTCTTTGAGAAATAATGATCGTAATATATAGATAATTGCTAGTTGGAGAATCTTAGTAGATATGTTGATTGACTAGCTGAACTTTCAATTTATTGGTGAGGATTCGACTCCTACATTGTAATCCCCTCCTACATTTTCTCTGTCTCTAACCATAATTTTATTTTTTTAAATAAAGAAGAATTTCTAGTTGGAAAGACACTAATAACATTATGAAGTTTTTTATCTTGGATGATTTAAGCAATCTGACTTGTCAATTTTTTTCCTTTTTAGATTTATTTGAGTGCAAAAAAAAAAAAATAGATATACAACATAGATTTGGACAGTAGACAAAAATAATGAAGAATTATTTAGAGCCAATTATCAAATCGAACAATCAATTAGTGATTCTTATAAGAAAACATGAATTAGCTAGGAAATTCGTTATTATAAAGTATATAGCTAATAGTATTGTTTAACAATTTTTTCCTAAATATTTTAACAATGGAGTTTTGATGTTTCGTGATTGTGGTTTTTTTTTTATAATGATAAAATGGAATCAAGAACATTTTATTTGAAAATAAATAAAATTTAGTGCAAATTGTACCAATTTGTGATACTTTATTTGTGCTCCAACACTTAAGCTTAAGAAAAGATAATATATCTTTGAATATATTTTGTATCTCGTAGATAATTTTAATTTTGTAAAAATCATTATAAATTTGGACCAAACAAAACATTAGTGAAAACTCACAATTCGTTCTTGAATCCGCAAGCCTTATTTCTCACTCTCATACTCCTCACCGATGACTCACCTTCTTGAGCTTTGTTATGTGCATTATATACCTCTTTTCTCCAATTTTTGTCTGGCCAACATTGTATTACCTGGTGCATCTAATCCACACACAATTATGCGATAAGACTAGGGCTTCTTACCCATTCCCCTCACAATAATGACTCTGAGTTCAAGCGCAATAGCATTTTGAAGAGTTTCATATGGGTAATAAACAATGACGTTGTTGAACATCAATAAGAGATCTTCAAAGAAATTGACAATTTCCAAATTCAAAAAAAACAATCTTGCGCTAACTTGTTTTTAATAATCTGTATTTCCATATGTTGCTTAATTTATTTAGCATAACATAGATCTTTCTGAAAAAAAATATTAGCACTAACAACTAATATAATCCATGTTTTATGATCCTTACACTGTAAATTTGACCTCACAATAAGTTTTAAAAGAAAAAATTTAAAAAATGACTTTTGGTATAAAACATGCCATATACTCCTTTTCGATTTTATGTAACACCATTTTATCATCAATCTGTTAAAATATATATGACATATTTTTGTATTTGAAAATAATCAAGCTATAAATTTTTATTATACTATTATTGAGAAGTTCTATAGTCACACAAGATATTAAAACGTATTTAAGACCATAAGTTCTAGAATGTTTTTGTTTTATGTAGAGTCAAAGTAAACATGTCTTTAAAGATAAAAAGATATGAAGTTCAAAGTTCATCATGTTTCAATTAGAGAAAAGACATAAATACACCATCAAAGTTGTTCCATATTTTCATAACTCCTGCAACACACAATGCTAACAAGTTTCCTCTTATTTCTTATATTTTTACATAAGTTATGGATCACTAAGGTCCAAGCCAAGTGCCACTTTCTATTAGGTATATGGACAATATTAACCAATTAGGTTATCCCATAATTGGTTAATTCATCACAAAATTGCTTAGCTAAAATGCCAAACTTCACCGTGTTTGACCCTTTTGAAAAGAGAGATTTCAACCCGTAGAATTAAGCTATTCATGATTCGTAAAGTAAAACATTCCATTGAAATGGGCTGGAAAAGTTCTACATACACATTACTATATCATTGAGTCTTCAGGAGCATAGTTTTAGTGTAATAGCAAGAGAATGATGAAATACAAAGTATAAATGGACAGAGCTCAACAATACTAGTAGGAATGTATCAATTCCACTTCCTTCAGAACTATCCCAAATATATCAAGAAATAAATTAACAATATAATATTATCGTTAATGATGAAAACATTATGGTGATTCATTCAGGTTTGAGGACAATTTTTGACGATCACCATGACTTTTTGTAAAGCAATTTGTCAAGATTTATGATCAATTTTTTTAACATCACCATACCTTGATGTTAATGAAGTCTTGCGCAATATCAAATTTTAGTAGTGAAAAACATATTCATCTTACAGTTGAATCTAGGAGGTACGATGTGCACATATCTTATCCCTACCTTTGCGAGATAAAGAGTTTTTTTCTAATTAATCCACAATTCAAAATATGGGTTTATTCAGACCTCTTTTGAAGTCGATTTTTCTAGTAGTGAACATTCAGTGTAATCTCACAAGTGAATTTGAGGAGGGTAAGAATTAAGATGTACACATATTTTACCCATATCTTTGTGTGATAAGAAAAATATTTCTAATAGACCTACGATTCAAAAGAAAGTTCATAACATGGTTGTAAGAAAGAAAAAATATGACAATAAAATAGCAATAGAGAAAAGAAATTTAGGTTTATGCATAGATATTCTTCAACTAATTAGATAGTATAGTTTTTGTTTAAAAAATATAAAAATAATTATAAGATATATATTTATATGGGAAAGTCAAGTAGTTTGTTGGTGAAATTACAACATTACAATTAAAAATAAAGAGAAAGAAAAAAAATTCAGGTTGAGACATGAATATATATATATATATATATATATATATATATATATATATATATATATTATATATATATATATATAATATATTATATATATATCTTTTCTAGGAGATTTAAGTCCATAACAACAAGTTTTTTCACCTGTCTAGCAATATTTTTAACTTGTCCTCACAGGACAACATACCTCAATGTCAAAGTATAAGTCAAAAAATGTGAGACAACAATTGAATCCAAAGCTTCATTAGAACATCTTCTTCAACTAATAATAACTTTTATTTACTCACTTTTATGCACTCTATATTTTCTTATGCACGAAAAAAGTAAGATCATCATTATTTGTAGTGGAGACATTCTTTCTTGCCATGAATAGAAAGATTATGGAGTATTAAATTGGATAGACAAATAACCTAGAGGTTACATGAGTTTCAAGACATAAAAATATAGAATAATGAGTGAAATAATAGAGTTCAATGAGAAGTTATGGTCAATATGGTTGACCATGTTCAGTCACTAAATAAATGTCAATTACTCCAACGTTGTGCTAACAAAGTACGACTATCACTATTTATATGAGAGACATTTTCTCTTGCAATGAATAAGAAGAATACGAGGTAGTAAATTTGGTAGATAAATGACCTAGAGGTTACATGAGTTAGAACACATAGAAAGATGGAATAATGAGTGAAATAATGTGTCACAATCCAGAGTCGTGATTGACACCCTCACTAACTCTCCAATGGAAGAACCATTACTAACCCCAAACAATAACTTTTATGAAAACTAAGTATTTAAAGATACGAAATCAAGTTTAAATGACAATAAAAATGGAGTACCTATAAACTCTAAGGTTTTAACAAACAACTAACCAAACTAATGCGGAAGAACAACCCCTAGAACTTGAAAGTCAATGTACCAAAATAACTAAACCAGGAACCAAAGTCTAAACAAGAAGGGATACAACCCCAAACTAATGAACTATTAACTAACTAGAACAGATCCTGAAATGTGGACATAGACGAAAAGAGAATTCATGGCAGCCCGAAAGAATTGGTTAACACTTGAATTTGCACGAGATCACTAATCTTCTAGACTAGGTCTGTCAATGGTCGCCTAAAGATGCCCTATACTCAACAAAAATAAGAGCAAGTTCAGTATCAATACACAACCAGAGTGTACTAGTAGGATCACGTGACTATTCTACTAAGCGTAACATAAGCAGTCAATACAACATTATAAACATGCGAAGTATCGAACATATACAATATTATCAATATCTATTAACAACGTACAATTTCACAATTCTCAAGATAAAAATTATGTCAAGTATTTGGTTCCTCATAGAACCCAAACCCAAATTGTTAGCATACCGGAACGTGGTACCCGATCCAATAGTTGTGCCAGAACGTGACAATTGATCCCATCTTTGTGCCGGAATATGAAAACCGATCCCAGTTAGTTATGTCGAAACGTGACAATCAATTCTTTCAACACACCATAATAACAAGCACAAGTATATTCTCAATATCATACAATCAAGAATGATTCATGGCATATAGGTATTCCTTCATATTCATTTACAACAAGTGTGATCAACGATGCAACGTTTACATACTACATACATGCATCAAAATGAAGCACGAACCAACATATATCACATAGTAGAATCACAACCATCACCTACCTCTAAACAAGCTTGAAACCTTAAATCTTTCCCTTTTCGGATTCGTTCCACTTGTTCTTGGTTTACAAACAATTAGTATAATGCAAGAATCAATAAAAATCACTAATTACCCGGATTACTAACAATTGTAACAATCCTAGATCATACCCATGATCTCAAGTATCCAAATAGGGCTTTTTCCACCATGGTTTCCAATTCAAAACCCTCTCCCGTTGATAATTACCCATTCTATTACGTTCTACGGATTAAAAATGGATTTGGAGAATGAAAAGTTTACCTTTAGCCTCAAGAAATATTGAAAACTGTCAAAACTCGCTTGGGGTTCGTTCCCTATCTCTTAGAATTGAAAAGTGCAAAATAAAGTCGTTTAGGGGTTTATTTACAATTTTAAGTCGTGTTTGGCCCGCCACAACGGCCCTACCAGAGCGACAAAACCCAACGCCAAAGCGGCTTGCACGAAACAGTGAGCTATTCTAATAATTTCAAGACTCCCATTTCACAACACATCTCTAACCAACTACAGTTAGAAAATCCATTTCGCGCTAAGATCGATTTCGAGAGTTCTACTCACCTGAATTCAATTCCATAAAGTTGTATGAATTTCTTGATGAGTTATATATTCCATCATTAAATAAAAATTATAAATAAATCACCCGATTGATACCAAATTTCTCTGCACCCTAATGACTCTAATTTTGTCCAAATCTGGACTAGGTTGGAAAAATTCCAAATACTACATAAAGGTTTTCCAGCCTCATATTTTTCCCCATTGGATTTTTTTATAATGACGGAACCCGGTCGTAACATAATGGAGCTTCAATGAGAAGTTATGGTCAATATGGCTGACCATGTTTAGTCACTAAACAAAAGACAATTACTCTCAAAGTTCTGCTAAAAAGGCAAGACCATCATTATTTATAGGAGACAAATTTTTCTTGCAATGAGTAGGAAGATTATGTGGTTGTAAATTTGGCAGATAAATGACCTAGAGTTTACATGAATTACAAAACATAAAAGAGATAAAATAATGGAGTTTCAGTGAGAAGTTATGGTCATGGCTGACCATGTTCAGTTACTAAGCAAAAGACAATTGTTCTCAATGTTCTGCTAATGGAGTAAGACCATCATTATTTATAGGGGAGAAATTCTTCCTTGAAATAAATAGGAAGATTATGGGGTAATAAATTGGGTAGATAATTGGCCTAGAGGTTACATAAGTTACAAATACTCTTGTGGACTATGACCAAAATCTCAAAGACACCTAAATTTTACTAGGCCCTATTACTCCCCCCCCCCCCCAACTAATTTAAAATGGAATAAATATACTACATATGTTAACATGGCATAAAGAATGTGCACACGCACTTGAAGACAAGTGATGAGTGCACAAATTGTACACATGTCATATATTGATTAGTAATTTTATTATTAGTTAGTACACATATTTATTGATTATAAAAGTTATATACATTAAATTATTTTTCTTTCTTTCGTCATAGAATATTTATTTTAATTTCTTTCTCACTTTAACATTTTAAAAATTTGTTATCTTTTCACTTTCAATTTTTTTAAAAAAGATTATGTATATTTTTTCAAAAGTAAATAATTTCAAAGTGTTCTTTAGTTTTAATGTTTTATTTTTTTTATATTTTATTTAATTTTCTTCACTTATTTTGATATCATTTTAAAATTAAGTTATTTTAAATACAAAACATTTGAAATTAAATTTGAAATCAAATGAAAATGAAAGACAACGAAAATAAAATCAATAGAAAACAATGAATGAAGGTAAAAATTAGAAGCTTGGTACAAGGTAAAAAAAGTTTATTAACTTAATTAAACATAATAAAGAAAATAAGAATATTTTTAATAATATTCTTTTAGTAATATTATTTTTAAATAAAATAAAATATGTATATTTACACATGTGACAAGAGAGTGTGTGCTAGTTGGTGGTTGAACATGCCACGTCAGCACAAAAGGTGCACAAAAATATGGAAAAAATCAGTTCGCGGTTTG
This sequence comes from Solanum peruvianum, assembly GCA_027705065.1. Lineage (NCBI taxonomy): Eukaryota > Viridiplantae > Streptophyta > Magnoliopsida > Solanales > Solanaceae > Solanum > Solanum peruvianum. The sequence continues at coordinate 557,622 of JAKWJD010001755.1, forward strand.
GGGGTAATAAGACGCTAGTTAAGTTTAGATGTGTCTTTGAGAGTTAGGTCATATTCTAGAGGATACTTGTGCTTTATCCCATTACTAAACATAAAAAGGGAAAAATGAGTGATATAATGGAGTTTCAATGAGAAGTTATGGTCATGACTGACCACGTTCAATCACTAAATAAAAGACAATTACTCCCAACGTTCTACTAAAATGCTCAAATAACTAATAATTTTATGAATATTTTTTTTCTTGAAAAAAAAGAAAAAGCAAATGAGGTTGATGCAAATGACATACCAAACAATTTTTCACATCATCAACTAAATTATGTTAATTGAATTATGAGACATTTTTTTTGTTCGATACATAAAATTTTGAGAAAAAGGCACATGATAAGGTTAGGAGGATTAATTATAGTCTCCAATCTACAATGACAATAAACTATGAACTACCAGAACTACAAAACAAAAGAAATTCAATAAACCTAAAATAAACATCTATGACCATCTTCTAGTAAGTTTCACTCATTAGTTCCAAAATATTCTTATTTTTTCTTTGTCATTCTTCGGTGTTTCCCTTTGCAATCATTATTTGGATCGTTCTTGAATTTGCAAGCCTTATTTCTCACTCTCGTACTCCACACCAATGAATCACCTTCTTGAGCGTTGTTATGTGCATAATATGTCATGTTGTCCAATTTTTATTTGGCCAACATTGGTTTGCCTGTTTCATACACAATTTCATGACAAAATTAGGGTTTCTCACAATAATGGCTCTGAGTTCGGGTGCTATAAAATATTGAATAATTTCATTTGAGTAATAAACAATGACGTTGCTGAAAATCAATAAGATATCTTTAAAGAAATTGACACTTTCCAAGTTAGAAAAACCTATCTTGTTCTAACTTTTTTTGAATAATGTATAAATTCTTATGCTGCTTAATTTGTTTAGTATAATATATATCTTCTTGAAAAAAAATATAAATATTAGCACTAATAATGAATATGCAATTCATGCTTTATAATCCTTATACAGTAAATTTGACCTCACAATAATGAGATTAAAAAGGTAAAAAATGACTTTTGGTATTAAACATGTCAGATACTCCTTTTCTCCGATTTTATTTAACACCATTTTACCATCAATCTTTTTTAAAAAATATGACATCTGTCTATATTTGAAATAATCAAGCTATAAATTTTTTATTTTATCATTATGAGAAGTTTTATAGTCGCACAAACATTATAACGTAGTTAAGACCACAAGTTTTAGAATTATGTGTTTCATGTAGAGTCAAAGTAAACATGTCTTTAAAAATAAAAGATTTGAGGTTCACACTTCATCATGTTTCAATTAAAAAAATATTATTCTTTTTAATAATAGATTATAGAGGAAAGAACGTCACATAAAATAGAAAAAAGAAAGTATTCTTTTTAATTGTCTAAGTTTTAGTTTATAATTAAAGTACAAATACAGTATAAGAAACTATAACATAATATATATTAGCAATGTATTTACCTTTTCGAGAAGTTGAGATTCGGAAAGACAATAATGCTTGTGAGATCTCACCACATCAAATTTTTTTATGAAATTTTGATTAGTATTCTCTCTTTTTTCATTAGGATTTATCATCTCTTTTTTCTTCATTTAACTTTATTCTTTCTTTAGCTTCTTATTTGAAAATTTTGGAATTTTTTTCCTACATAAACATAGCATAATTAAAGATATCAATAATCATATTACCTTTTTGTTGTCAATTTCTATTAAAACAATTAGGATATATAATTTCACTCTCATAATAATAATAGTGAAAATTATAAACACTTGATAGAAATGTAGGATAAAATATGCATTTGAAGAGAGATTATAAATAATTTTACAAATTCTTTGAGAAATAAAGATTGTAATATACAAAAAATTGCTAGTTGGAATATCTTAATAGCTATGTTGGTTGATTACATGAATTTTCAATTTATTGGTGAGGGTTTGACCCTACTTCTAATCCACTCCTCCATTTTCTCTTTCTCTAACTCAAATTTTATTTTATTTTATTTTTTTAAAATAAAGAAGAATTTCTAAGTTGGAAAGTCACCAACAATAATATAAAGTTTTTTCTCAAGGGAGAATTATGCAATTTGACTTATCAAAATTTATTTTTTTCCTTTTTCGTTTTTTTTTTCAATGCACCAAAAAAAATAGATTTACAACATAAATTTGGACAATAAACGTAGTCAAAATTAATTAATAATTATTTGGTGCGAATTATCAAAGCTAACAATCTATTAGTGCTTTTATAAGAAAAACATGAATTAGCTAAGAAATTTGTTATTAAAAAATATATAGTTAATATTGTTTTAACAATTTTTCCTAAATATTTTAACAATGGAGTTTTGATATTTAGTGATACTGGTTCTTTTTTCTTTTCTTTTTTTGAGGGGGGGGAGGTAATAGTAAAATATAATAAAGAACATTTTATTTGAAAAAAAATAATATAAAACTAGTGCATATTTTACCAATTAGTGATAATTTGTTTGTGCTCCAACACCTAAACTTTAGAAAAGATAATATATCTTTGGATATATTTTGAACCTCCTAGAAATTTCTGTTTTTATATAAACCATCTTATAAATGTAGATCAAACAAAATATTAGTAAAAACTCATAATTCTTTAAACATCATAAGTAAATAATAATTAAAAAGGAAAAAAAGAGGGATTATGAAAAAGATGGACTATCCTTTAGCTTGACTTGCTATGTCCAATAATCTCTACAAGTCTTTCAAAGTTTATATGTCATCAACTTTATGAATGCATTCTCATCATCTTCTTCATTAATAAAATTCCCTTTTAAATTTGCATACTTAACCTAACATTCGACATATGAAAATTGAACAATACATCGACGTAAATCAGAAAAGGAATTTGAGAATTTTGCAGCCATCACTTCCCGATTTTCTAACCCATGACAACACCATATCTTCTTCAACTTTCTCCATTTTTTAATAAAAAGTTTTGAGTGTTTTTTAGAGGAACTAAATTACTTGGTGAATTCTTATCCATTTTTTTCTTAAAATAGGCATATCTTGAATTAATGAATAATTGTTAGATTGGTAAAATCTTATTTTAAATTAAATATGAATTGAATGAATCAAGACCATCTAATGTGAGTCTTATAAAAAGAAATAAGGGTTTTCTTGTTCATTGTCATCTTCTTCATAAAAGTCATGGTGTATAAATTGTATTCACTTTCTTAAAATAACATTTTTTTTACGATATTAATGTTTTGTTATGAAATTGTTCATTTTTTTTCCAAGTTGAATTTGGAAAATTTACTCACTTTTTAAAAAGAACTTTCCAAATTTTATTTAAAAAAGCAAAAATGAAGCAACAAATTTACAAAACACTATTGATGTCGACCTCCCAATCTAAGACGGGAGAAATTTCTATTGATTTTTCCTAACTCACCACACTCATAGTAGGAGTAGAAACCACCATATACTAACAAGAATCTGAATATACTGAATAGTCACCATAACCAGAAAACCTCTAATACCGACCTGATACGTCTTGACCCAAGTTGTAGAAACCTTGTCCTAATATCTTCCCTCAAACATTTCTATAACTGCATGAACAATTATACTGAACCGAGGATGAAAACCCTCTTTAAAGATCCCTTACATTCAGATGAGGTACCATTGAAATCACAAGAAGTGCAACCTCTTGTTCGTCAAATTCCTAAATTCCTTGTGGCGCATAAGCTCAATTTCCATGACCACTTGCTCTTTGAAAAGAAGCTCCAGACAAGGTTGTCTGATAAGCTGCTACACTGATATTGTACGTCAAATTTCTAATGAATTGACATATTCTTAGTCTCATAGGCATGAAATATCAATCTGAAATATCAAGTGCTCAAACTGACTTCACTTCTCTTCTTGCAAGTTAGATGGAATGAACATGTTGGTCTAGTATCCACATCAAACCGCCACCACTTCATGGATAGGCCACACATGTGAAAAGTAGTGTAACCAATTTGTCGGACTCCGCAAATTTCATATTTTGTAACATCTCATGACAACTCACAAGAAACTCATAGTTCTCTCCTTATCCATTGTGAAACTGAAGTGGATCTATAACCTAGAACCTTTCAAACATTAGATATAACAGATCTGGGCATAACTTGTACACCAACACCTGACAAAGGCATAACATCAAGTCTAAAAGTTGTTGTTGCAGCTGGATAGCCTGTTGCATTCTAAAAACCTAGGTTTGGATGCTAAATCACAAGTCTGTCTTCATTTTCTAGTCTAAAAATAGTCCAAATCACATGGTAATCTACTGGTCTAAGTGATACCCTTAACCAAGTCAAATGCTTAGTCCAAAGGATTACTATTAAGAAAATAATTAAGAAAGACCTAAAAAACAGGTCGCTAAAAAAATCTCATGAGGTCGGTTGAATAAAAAAGAAATCCGCCAAATAATAATAGCTACTTGAAGAAAATTAAATCGAGTCACCCAACTATATATATAATATATATATATATATAATATATATATATATATATATATTATATATATATATATATATATATATATATATATATGTATATATGTGTAGTTGTATCCTTTAGAATTATAAAAGGGTTCTCACAGGAGAAATGAAAGTATCTTTTCATTCTATGCTATTTCAGACAAACATACACTTCTTTTGTTTGTTCTCCTTCTTCCTCCTCCAATTGCACTTAAGTCTGTGTGAAGATTCTTTGAAGGTTTCTTCTCCAAAAAGTGTTGAAACGAACCACTATAACATGTATGATTTTAGATTGTGGCTTTATATAGTACAGTTCATGTTTATATATATGTGATTGGATGCACTTGAAACAAAATTCAACAATCCTACAAACTAGGTGTTTAATTAAATTCTACAAGGTTCATTTTAAATATTTTTAAAAAAACATAGCGACCTAATGAGATCTCCAAAGATTTTTAAAAATAAAAATATATTTATAGAATGACCTCCCGAGTTCTTTATTTCTAAATAATCATAAATTACTTTGACTAAAAAAAAAGACATCACTAGAAAATATTATAAAATTCGAAAAATGACGAACTTTGGCTCATAAGAAAAGGTTTATAAATATTCTTCATCCATCTTTTGACCTAAAGATACCCTTGTGCTCATCTTTTCGATTTAAAAATATCCTATCGTTTATCTTTTTAGCTTATTTATAGGTTTGAAACTAACAATCATCTCTTTGTTTTTTTTTTTTTTAAAAATATATTTATTATGTGTTTAATGAAATAAAAAAGCAATATTTCTCATTATTTATCCAAACTCAAGAGAGGCCCATTTTTATTTTAATAAAAAATCCTTTTGTAATTTTTTGCACCGGCGATGAAGTCTGTATCCTCTCTACCGGCGATGATGTCCGCCGCAGCAACTCCTCCGCTGGCGAATTTCACGGCCACGACTGCTTCACGGCCTGCGGTCCCCTCGATCCAGTGTAAGTTTCAAAAATTCGCTTAATTTTTTATTAAAAAATCCATGTTAGGTTTTACCTTGATAAGCTCTAAAACACTTTGTTAATTCCTTATTATTAATTGTGATTTTATTGTCTACTTTTTCTGCTATTTTTTAATGATACTTCAAAGTTCAAATAATCTTGCTTGCTCAATAATTAATGAAATTTGCTATAGTATTAGTTATAATTGAAAAATTGTGTCGTTGTGGTAATGTTGTTAAGGTAAGTATTGAGATTTTAGTGGAATATTGGGGGAAGAAGTCGAGTGAACTGTTACAATCAGTAATGGAATCATCAGTTTATGGGAAAAAGGATCGAGAACATTTGTATAGGGTAAAGAGTATTAACAACATTAAATTATTGAGGGAACGTCGAATACCCCTTTTATGGTTCTGATGGTTACTACCTTGTTATTTCGGTGTGGAGATCAGGCGGTTGAGCATATGATAGTAGTTGCAGGTCAATACCACCATTGTAGTGTCAAGCAGGATTTTTTTTATTGTTCACTTCGTTTTGTAATTAACTCAATCACACAATTTTGTGTATATTCTCATTAGCAAGTTCTGAAAAACATACAAAGTTCAATTTTTTTTTTTGATGTGGTCCACTAATTTAGTTTACTTGCATGTTGATTCTTCACTTTGAGTCATACAAATATTGTTCATTGGACCTGTTCATTGGGAAAAAAAGTTTATAAATTCTAAGTAGGGGTGATTTATAATTAAAAGCTGATGTTTAGTTACTCTGTTCTATGAATTGGTCTTGCCAACTTAATTGTCTTGTCGATCAAATTTCTATTCCATGTTCCACAATATAAATATGATGATGTTCTATTAACTATAAACTTTATTATTCAGCAATTGCAAGTTTTAGGTTAAATATTAGGTGGAGGGTTTGCATGAATCATGATGTTTGAGAACTTTTGGTATTAGCTTTAGAGTTTGTTTGGTTGACTTTTCATTTTTGGCTTATTATCCAAAAACTATAGAACTTATGATTTTTGTCTTATTTTTAGCGTTTTAGTTTAAAACTATGTGCTTATAAACACTTTTTTAACTTATCCAAACACTCCAAAAGTCGGTCCAAATACTTTTGAGTGTTTTAAGCTAATTAGTGGACTTTTTGAAGTGTTTTTAAGTTAAAATAGCTTAAACACTCTTCAAAAAGTCAAACCAAATGGGCTCTAGTCTTTTTTAAGGTTTCACTTAGTTGCAAGGATATTTTCTCCCAAACCATAGACCCTGCCCTCAGTCCCTTCTCCACTTCTTTTCATTATTCATAATCTCCAAGTATCCTAACTCTACCAAAACCACAGACTCAATATCAACAACATAGAAGTCACACAAGCTGGAGGGTACAAACTTCCTTTTTAGCACATGCAAACGCAAGTCAGCTGTGTGCCTGTCATAATGCTTGCAATGACTATTTTATGTAATAATCTTTGTTTGCAGTCGTGAAAAGATAGCTCTGACTTGAAGCCAATATTCTTTCAAAATGCTTCATGATTAAAGTAGAACAAGTTTACAATTTGATTACTAAGATAATGGAAACACCAAGTATTTACAAGTATGTTAAATTAGTTTTATAAAGTTGAAAATTAAGTGAACTTTGAATCTTGAAAGTGACCTGTCATTGAGGTCGCTTTTTAGGTCTACTGTTTTTTAGCAGTGATAACTAATGAACCGTAGCTCCACCAGCCTCGCAGCTAAACTTTTATCTGATTCGAAAACTATCATTTGATTTTTTTCCTGGGATAAGCCTGGTTGTAGGTGAATAAGTATTTTTTGAAAATGCACAGTATCTGTTGGGATACTCCTGTATAAGATCGTTGTGTCAAATATTGTTGTTGCGGAGTTGTTTTGTCTGTTCTTTCAAAATGGACTGCTTCAATGGATATACATAATTGTTTCAATTCCTTTTGGCAGGTAACTTGCTGTTCTATGATAGACATCACGTGTACTCTCATAAAAAGTATTCCAAAAATGGAATTACCATTAAGTATACAGATCTCCCCAAGTTCATCAGACCAGAAAAGGGATATTCTTCATCAAGTGTTCGAGGCACCATTTATTGTTCAAATCATAAGGAAAGAAATGTTGGCTTGCCTTCTGATCATATCGCAGTTGGTGCAAAAGTGATTTATGCTGCTGCTCCTGCAATGGGTCATAATCAGGTAAAGTAAATCTACTTACCATATGCATTGTCAAGCTAGCTTTGTGATTCCAGGGAATCATTTACTTCATTCTTCTCCTAGAGCTGTTGTGGAACCAACTCATGCGGAACAACTTTTATTTCTCTTTTTTTGATGCCCACCATGGGAGTTAAACTAAAGCTATCTATGGTGCTACGGTTTTGATCAAGTGTTTGCCTTGTATAACCATTTATGTCTTGAGGAGGAATCAACCCAAACTCTTATATCAGAGTTGCAACTAGAAAAGTTCTCTTCTTTTACAGCCCAAAGTTTTGTTCTTTTTTTGGTGGAAGAATCTCCTCAGGGGGTTCGAATTGTTTCAAGTGTCTTGATCAATTTAAATGGCAGTGAAATTTGAAACATAGAACTGTTATATGTCATAAACCTCAAAATATGCCGTCATCAAGTTCATTACAACCTCTATGAACTTCCTATCAAGTTTTGGCTGCCCAAAGGGGGAAGCAATATTTTTTTTTCCGCCCATTTAATTGCAAAGATTAGCAGATTACTGCCTTTGCTGTTATTCTTTCTCTATACTCTCCTCTGTGTCTTTTTACCACAGTTATCTTATTGGTTTCCCTACTGAGATATATTTTGAGAATTAGGTAGATAATGTTAATATATGTTCCCTAAAAAAAAGTTGTGCTTATTCTGTTCTATGTAGTTGCACGCCATTCTGTCGCCTCCATGTGCAAAAAGTAGATATTAATTCCAAGGTTCACTTATCTGCAATTGAACAAAGTTCTTGTAGGGAATGCCTAGATTTTTGCTCTTTGCAAGGTGCCAAATATTCCCTATCAGATGTCCAGAACTCATGTATGCCAGAGTTCTGAATCTCGATTTCAGTGACTGTTTAGTTAAATGTCCTACAATAGGACCCTTGTCTTTCCAGGAATAATTCCTCCTTCAACATGAAACCTATTTAAATTTAGGGCATGTGTCACTTTTCGACTGGTTGGAGATCGACAGGTTTTTATTATAATTTGTCTATTCTTTTCCCTTTCAAAATACATCGTAAACATCTAAATCTTATTGGATCAGTCCATACAATACTTATGCAAAATCCTAAATTCAAGACACATTGGATCAAGTCAACATTTTCGGTCAATAAGTTCCAAATTGATCATTTAATTCAAAATTACACGACTTAAGTGAAAGCCAATGTCATGACCCAAATCCAAAGGACCGTGACCACCACTTAGTGAGCATCTACCCACCAAGCAAACCAACTCTTTTAATTATCATTAGGTAAGCAGTCAGAGGAGATGTTCCATTGTTCAAAGAATCTAACTTCAAGAATTTTAGTTTCAGGAACTCTGTCTCTCATGTCCCATTACGCACTGTGATTTGTTTGACTAAGTTTTCTTTCCCTGAATATGGGTGAATTAGGTGTTAAATTTAATTTGGTTTTTCTATTTATCTTGAGACTTGAGTAGCTTTATTTGTATTGCTGAGCAGCTACGCACGGCCAAATAGTTAATGTTAACATAACGAGACTGGAACGTAGAAGTCGAAAGCTTCATGGTTTTATCTTCTGTTTTAGAGATGACAAAATATTCTCCAACTTCCTTACCTTTTTTTTTTCAATTCTATTGGACGCCCCTGTAGGAACTCTTACCTTTATTGCTTGATGTTCCTCTAACAGTAGTTTTGCAGCTTTTCTGAGGCATTCTCTCTTTTCCTAGCATGTCTGTTGTGTGGTTACATTGGACTAATAAATTGTGCCATTGCCATTTCTTGTTCTGTGAGATGCTGCCTGAATCATATGAATATATTGACTTTGATTCTATTTAAGTGTGACAGTTTGTTGCTTAATAATTTTGTTTAGACTAGATTTCACTTGCAAAATATCTTTGGGGAGAAATGCGCCATTCTATCTTGAACTTTTCACTCCTATGACCTTGCCCCTTAATTTTTCTGGCTAAAGTAGTTGATATAGCTTTGAGTTTTCAGGTTCCTACAGTGCAAGGATCCCTTATCAAAGTACTTAGTTGGATTTCATAGAACAACTCCTTTTATTTTTACTGATTTTTGTTAATATTCTGTTGCATGATTTCTTTAGGGTAAGAACTGCTTAAACTTCACCGTCCTAACATTTAGCTTAAATCTTTTGTTGATTCTCTTTACTAGGTCTTTGTTTTGGGGAATATCTATTTCTTGGAATTCAGTCACTAAAATTTTTCAGGAATCACATCCAGAATGCAACTCTAGAGTTCCTGCAATTTTGACAGCTCTGGAAAAGATGAATTTGACTTCAAAGGTATGCCACAAACACAACACAATAATTTGTGAGTGCTGATTCTTGTGTTTATTGTTTTCACCAGTGATGATAAAAGACAAACACATTGGGGATATCTCTTGATGAGGAAAATAAATTTGGGATAAAATGTGAGATAATTTTATAAAAATTACGCTAGGTAAAGGAAAAATGAGGTCTCCTAAAATCATGCTAATTAATTAGCATAATATGTTCGTTGAGGCCCTATGTAAGCACATATGCTATTTGTTTTCTAACGCTACATGAAACAAACTCAAGCTGCGACTAGTAACTTTCTCTTTGACGAAGTGCCAATCAATTTCATTTTATTTTGTTCTTTCATGTTGAACATGATTCTGAGGCTCTAAGCTATACTGGTTGCAACATTGACTCGCTTCATCTATCCATCTGTGTACGGGTTGAAGCTAGTAGGAAAGTGCAATCCCGTAAAGCGAGGGTCTCAGTCACTAATTATATGCCTCGCCAACCCCAAATACTTAAACTCGTTCTTAAGAATAGCTTGATAGCTTCCTCGGCAATGCCAAGCTCAGTGAGGTATGCATGAAGGTAGGCATACATCGAAAATCTATCCAAGACCACCATAATAGTGCATAATCTCCGGACTTCGGCTAACATGTGATAAATTCTATAGCCTTGCTCTACCATGGATCTCCGTAACTGGCAATAGTTCCCAAGTCTCCAGGTTGTTGCTGCTCAACATCCTGTTGACATAAAAGCCAAACTTGCATGTAACACTCAATGTCATCCAGTATGCAGACCGAAAGTTAACCGACTAAACCAAGCCTCTTGCCTAGATCACCATCCCAAATGGTGTCATTACTCTCCTACATGATGTGCCACCTAATGACACTCCCATTCTAGCTATATAGCTAAACCTTGTGTGAGCTACCTCCTATTCTTAAGTGGTAGCAGTATACAGGAAGAATTTTATAGGAGCTACCATCCTACGTTAGAGTGAAGCAGTTTCTACTAGGAACTTAGAGATATTATAAAGTCAGATCTGGTGAATTTTCCTTTGTCATAGGACCTTGAACACTATGGTGATTAAAACGTCCTAAACCTTTATGCGCACTAGCAAGATGCATATAGAGATTTTATATAACACCTATACAACTAATCAAGCTATCTTGTGTTCCAGTTTCGAGGCTCAGATGTTGTTGAAGTGCAGAATTTCAGACCAGCTACAACAGATGACATAGGAAGTGTTCATGTTGGGCCCTATATTTCAGGGCTTGAGAAGGTAGCATAGCCATAAGGTTTGGTAATTCTTCTTGTTAATGTTGTACGATAATTCAAAACTTCTGTGGTGGTGTGTTTGATTGATGGAAGTCACTTTTCAGTAAAATATTTTCCATGACGACAACATTTTGGTTTCTAGAAAATGTTATCCATCAAAATGAGAAAAATGACTTTCCTCATATATCGATGCAAGTCATTTCCGAACTTCTATTTTACTTCTAACTTCATACCTTTTATTGGAGACTATGAAATAAACTTTTAGCTTTATGTTATTTATTTCAAGTAACACCTTTGCATTATTGATATTTACTAGTAAATTTTTTAACCAAAGCATTACCTAGTTTGCGAAGATTATTATTAATCCTTTGATGGATCTATGTTTTTCTGAAACTATTTTCCACTCACCAGAAAACATTTTCTTGAAAAATAGTTACCATGGAAAATGACTTCCATCATACAAACAAACTTTGAATTCGATCTAAAAAGTTACATTTCCTTAAAATTTTCAATCCATGTGATCATGGATACGGGTTTATATTTTGGTTCGTAGATAGAGATGATCTCATGCTTGGCATTCCTCTTTTTTTTTTTCAATTTTGGGGTTTTTCTTAAAAGTCATCTATTATTTTGATGTTACATGGAGATTTGGGTTTGAAAAGTCGATATTGGTACGTATTCTACATGGACGTTTTTCACTTTTAGTGGGATTTATTCTATTTTAAAGTAGTATGTGAAGCACCCATACCCATGTCATTGCCATTCACTAAGGGTGCACCATGAATGTGAAGACTCCATATAGTATAAAATAATGTTTTTATTTGTAACGTCTACATGCGTAGTTTTGTCATATACCGTAAAGAGGTTAGCATAAGGACTTCTTACCTTATTTTTGGAATTTGTTCTTTAAAAAAGTTGTAACAGGTGGAGAAATGTTGGGTCCCTATTTTTACTCAGGCCTGCATGGATTTGAAGAGACTTGGTCCATCGAGACAACTCTCTTTCATGTATTTTAGGTTTACCTCGTTCTTTGTTAACACTTTCACATGCTATGGTTTCACATTCATAAATTGACTTAGGAAATGGCTAAACCATCGCAAACGTCATTTCTCTCATTTTATCCTCAATGTGTGCTTTATCTAAATAGTCTTAGTTGTAAAAGATTTAGTAACAATATTTTTTATATAATTTTAATTTTAGGAAAATAAAGAAAATGATTATTTGTGATAGGAAATTGAATGGTTGTACTCTGATATTCCTAACTTGTCCATTCCTTCTGAAATTGAGGGAATGTTTTCCACGTTATTTTTACTTTGCATAATTGTTGTCATCATCCTTAGTATTGTTACTGTTCCTATTGTTCTTTGTTATTTGAGATGTCATTGTAATAATTGTTATTGTTTATTTATTATAGTAGTAGTATTATCATCATCATCTTTGTCATCGCCGTTGTCACCATTAATTTTTCTCATCCTATGTTCTCTTGATTTGTTGACTATCATTTGCAGGCTATGGATCAAGCTTTAGAGAAAGGTCTAATTTTCATTGATGGATCTGGACCCACATATGCTACTGCCACAGTAAGAATATTTGTCTTACGGTAACTCTTCCTCTTTCTGATGCTAGTCTCTAGCATATTTAACTTTATGACGTTAACACACATGCGTCACATTACACTTATTTTTAGGTTAATTTTTCCCTTTCCCAAACTATTTTGGTTGTTTTCTGCTGGGTGTTCGTCAACCATTGTAACGACCCATTAGGTCGTTTTGGGTACTTTAACTTCTTATTTCATAAAAGGCTTTTCCGATAAATTCTAAATAGGTATTTTGGACTATTTGTAACTATAGTTATATAACTAATGAGTTAATTTTAATAATTAATTTAGTCGGTGGTTAAAGAAAAATAACATTAAAATTAGTAGGGAGTCATTTTTATCACTTTTATAATTGGTCATGTATAATAATTAGGGCAAATAAATCATCTGTAAAAGAAAGAAGAGAGAAAACTAGGCGAGAAACTTTACCTGTAGCGTCTAGCAAGGAAGACAGACATCGAGCTAATGTTTTGAATCTTCAACGTCCTTATTTAATGGTAGGGGGTTAAGTATTATACAATAATATTTCATGGTTAGATATGAATTGAAAGTGGGTGTTAGCGGATGTGATGAGAGTTTGGACTTCGATAAGAAAGTGAGGGCGATAATGAATTGGTTGATGAATTAATGATTAGTCAATCTGACGGATGATATGATATATTTGGCTTATAGTATAATGATAAATTTGGGTTAAAGTTGTTGCCACTAGTTTTCGAAGCCAATGACTTTAATCTTGAATTTTATAATGTTGTCATCATATTATAAATTGAGTTTTAATATATTGAGATGTGTAATTAAATATTAGGTGTATTGTATATTTGGAATATCATTAAAATGATGATAATTAGAGCAATTGAGACTTATCCTTAGGCTTGAACTTTAGGAAAGTGACTATAGATTTGGGTGAGTTTTGGGTCTAGGTTAAGACATATAGTAATATGGGTGTCTATAAACTAATTTACTTATGAATAATGCATGTTTAATAGAGTGGAAACGTTCGGAGGCATTGAGGAAAGGAAAAACATTGGAAAATTAGCTTGCTCGACTTCGATTCCTCTGTGGATGTAGGTTATGGATTATTTTATGTCATAGATAGACTCTTAATAGTGACTGATAGTTATTGGTGATATTGTGAATTTCCCTATGTACTTGGTTGTAAGGTTTGGATAATCTATGTGTTTGTGATTGGTCTGAAATCTTGTCACTGTCAAATTTATAATTTTGAACCTTCTCTATTGAAGTGATGCCTTAAATAAAGAAGGTTTGATGAAATATTGTTCATGAAGTGAAAAGTGGTGATAAAAAATGATAAATTAATGATATATTTGGATCGGATTCCACGAGTCGGTACGATGTTATTGGATCGGGTGTCACGTTCCAACACGGAAACATTAAAGGAAGACATATATAAGTACGTGACGCTTGGATGTTATATATTTTTCCTTTAATATTGCTGGAACGTGACACCCGATCCAATAACATCGTGCCGACTCATGGCACTCGGTCCAAATATATCGTTAATTTATCATTTATTATCACCACTTTTCACTTAATTAATAATATTTTACCAAGCCTTCTTTATTCAAGACATCACTTCGATAAAGAAAGTTCATGATTATAACGTTCACTGTCTAAGGATTTCAAACCAATCACAAACAACACATAGATTATCAAAACCACATAACCAAGTACATGAAGAAATTCACAATATCACTCAATAACTTCAATCACTATTAAAAGTCTATCTATCACATAGAATAAACCTTAACCCACCAAGGATTGAAGTCGAGCAAGCTAATTTTCCAAATTTTTTCCTTTCCTCAATGTCTCCGAACGTTTCCAATCTATTAAACATTCATAATGCATAAGTAAATGAGTCTATAGACATCCATATTACTATATGTCTAGCCTAGACCCAACAACTCTCCCAAATCTAGTCATTTTCCTATATTCAAGCCTAAAGGTAAGTTTCAGTTGCTCTAATTATAATCACTTTAATGGTATTCTAATTTTTTAAATACACCTAATATTTAATTACATATCTCAATATATTAAAGCTCAATTTAAATATGATGACAACGTAATAAGATTAAAGCCACTGACTTCGAAAACTAGTGACAACAACTCTAACTCAAATTTATCATATCATCAATCAATGATTGACTAATCATTAATCCATCAACTAATTCATTTTCACACTCGCCTAGTTTTCTTTAGTCTTCTTTTATAGATTATTTCTTTACCCTAATTATTATACATGACCAATTATAAAAGTTGTAAAAATGGCTTATTACTAATTTTAATATTATTTTCTTCAACCCTCGACTAATTTAATTATTAAAACTATCTCATTAATTATATAACTATGATTACAAATAGTCCAAAATACCCATTTAGAATTATTGGAAGAGTCTTGTGAAATAAGAAGCTATAGTACTCAAAACAACCTAATGGGTCATTACATTAAATACCTATTGTTCGTCCTCGAACGGTCAAAACAAGGTGATGGTAAGAAAATGTATCTAAATCGACAAGAAGATGTGATTTACCTTTCTTGCATATTAGCATATACTCTCCTAAGTAGACTCTTCAACATATGATTCTTCTACTGAACCTTGGTAGATGCAATCTCCTTTGACATTAACTTGCGGACGTCCCTATCTAGAATAGCTCAGACTGTCCACCGATCTGAGGGTAAAATGCAGTACTTGGATCCAATCTAGTTCCTAATTCAGCATGCAAGGTCCTCTTAAAGTTAGAAGTAAATTGTGTACCACTATCTGATATGATGGAGACAGAACTCCATGCAATTGAACAGTCTCACGGATATAGAGTTTGGCTTAACTTCTCTGCATTATAAGTCACCTTGACCGGAATGAAGTGAGTAGACTTAGTTAATCTGGCAACATTTACCCAGATAGAATCAAACTTACCAATGTCTTTGGAAGACCAACCACGATATTCATTGCAATTCTTTCCTACTTCCATTCAAGAATGGACATTCTCTGAAGTGTACCTCTAGGCCTCTGATGCTCGTACTTTACCTGGTGACAATTTGGGCATTAGGCAATCGAATCAACAATGTAAGCTTTATTCTACTCCACTCGATAATGTTGTTCCAGATCACAATACATCTTGGTTGCACCAGGATGTATAGAATACCTCGAACTATGAGTCTCTGCAAGGGTAGTATGAGTCAAATCATCAACACGATGCACACATACCCGCCCCTTAATTCTCAAGATGCCTTCCTCATCAATCACAACCTCTTTAGACTCTTCTTGCAATACCATGTCTCGAATTCGGCTCAGCTTCTCGTCCTCAAACTACTTTCCTTTAAGCTTGTCAAGAAAAGATCTTGCCTCCACACAAGCCAAGAATCCTCATTTCTGAATTACTTCGAGTCTCATAAAGTCATTAGCTAGAGTTTGAAGCTCTCTAGCCTATGGGCGTTTAGAAACCTGTAAGTGGCTAAATTCCCCAGGCTCCTTGCTTTTCTACTTAGGGCATCAACCGATATATTATTTTTCTTGGGTGATAAAGAATAGTAGTGTCATATTCTTTAAGTAACTCCATCCACCTCTTTTGCCTCAAATTCAAGTCCTTCTGAGTGAACACGTATTGTAAACTATGATGATTTGTATACATTTCACACTTGACCCAGGTAGATAATGCCTCCGCTGCTTCAATGCACAACTGCAGCCAACTTCAAATCATGGATCGGGTAGTTACGTTCGTGCACTTTCAGTTGTCTTGAAGAATAGACAATTACATTGCTCTCCTACATTAGCACTGCACCTAAACCAGAATAAGATGCATCACAATAAACAATGAAATTCTTACCTTCCACAGGCAAGGCAAGAATTGGTTCAGTAGTCAACAAGGTCTTGAGTCGTATGAAGCTCTTTTCACACTCATCTGACCATACAAAGGGAACATTCTGCTTGTTCAAGTTGGTCAGTTGGGAAGCAATGGAAGAAAATTCCTTAATGAATCCACGGTTGTAGCTGCTAAACCATCAAAACTCCTTATCTCTAAAACATTAGTAGGCCTTACCCAACTCTTCACTGCTTTGATTTAGTGGTTCTTACTTTAGAGGTGTTAACTCATGAATCTGCTCATAGCATATCTAGTATTTTCATTAGTATTGTCCGGCTTAAACGAATCATAGCTACAAATATGCCCCTCCGTTGAGAAGTCACCTTACATAGCAAAAAAGATGACTATCTGCTTCTGCATTCCTTCCACATAGATGGCAGATAATGCAAAGGTGTATTCCTCCTCTGTGGTCTCTCTTGTGTCAAGCGGACCAACTTAACCACGAATCAAACAAAACACATCACTTCGTGTGGTGTCTTGGCTTCCATAAATGCTTCCAGGGCCACTGCACATTAAGGTGGTTGTTCTGATTCCTCGTATAATTTGCTGTCTTGACTAAAAAGATCCCTGTACTGTCTATGAGCCACCGTAACCTATCTTGTTCTAGTGAGACTCCTTTTGAAGAAATTGAGAATGTTGAGGAATTCTATGAATCCTGACATATCCAAGTCATTTAGAGGCCTTCTGACACTAAGATCCCAGCCTTGGTTACTCCAAACTTCAGTTATTTTAGCTTTTTGTTGTTGATGTAGTATGAGAATAACTGGAAATAGAATCCTGAGGGCATCTCCAACCTTAAAATCTATTTTACTCTCCAAATATAGAGTTCTCTATTTTTTTTTAGACAACCAACTCCAGCCCAATCCTCTATTTTACTCTCTAAAAAGGAATCTTCTCCTCTCTCCTCAGCATGTTCTGTTTTAGTCTTATATCCTTATTTCATGATATAAATTTTTTCTTTCTTTTTTCCAAATAATCACTTCATATAATTTTCATAAATTCATGGGATATAAAATTTTACTATTTCAAAATTTTTATTTAATATAAATTTATACTTTATTGTACATTTCTAAATAACATAAATTGCAAGAAAATATTATACATATAGTATACTAATTAATGGACAAACTCAAATAAATGTGAAATACCTAAATCACTACTATGGAATAATTAGACCTAGTATAAATGCTTGGCTTCGTAGAATAACTAGGGTTAGCTTACCTGTGATGACTGATGTATTTTGTAGAGTTGGATGGTATCCAAACTTTGATTCAAGATTTTTAAGGGTGTTTTCAAGTGGATTGATTCTATTAAAGGATATCCTATAGTTCAGGAGTGCTATT
Source organism: Solanum peruvianum (assembly GCA_027705065.1). Lineage (NCBI taxonomy): Eukaryota > Viridiplantae > Streptophyta > Magnoliopsida > Solanales > Solanaceae > Solanum > Solanum peruvianum. The sequence goes on from JAKWJD010001755.1 coordinate 575,651, forward strand.
TAAGTGCACTAAGTAGGGTTGTTGATATCTGTCAATTGTTCTTGTTGGTACTTTTAAGTTGTATCTTCTCTAAATCTCTTTCAATTGCTTTCTTAAGTTCTAATTAATCCTACCTTAAGTTACATCATGACATTTTAGGCAAGCGCCAAAATTGTAGGACATCATGAATGAGGATTAATCAGAAAACTCAGATCACAAAAGCTAGTTGCTTCTTGTATGAGTCTACAATATCATCCTAATGAGGCACAAGTGGTCATATATGGTGCTTTATGTTGATCAACTAAACATATGGAGATACTATTTCATTATTCATTATGCATGATGATGTAGGAGTGTAACTATGAAAGCTCAGCCCTGTGCATAACCCCATAGACATTAACATTCCATTTTAGTAAATTTCATGCTCGAAGTTCTCTAATATTTAATGAAGTAATTATTCTTAATCAGGAAAGTTTTTGAATATGTATGAGCTAATAGGTTCCTAAAATTATTGAGTTCCGTCAGAAAGATTTAACACCAAGTGTTCCTATGGCAATGTAAACTCTGATCTTGATATAATATGATGCAGACGTTCCAAGAGTCGTTATTGGCAGCTGGAGCTGGGATTTCCTTGGTTGATTCAGTGGTAATGTATCCGTCTAAGCTGTTAGTAATATTTCAGTTTACTGGGAATACTTCGTTTAATGTAGCAATCAGTTCAGGGTGCGTTTTGTTGGTAAACTTCTGTCTCTCAAAGCTGGATTAATTGTTTCATCTGATATTTCAGGTTGCAGCATCCAGAGTAAGCAAAGATCCTCCTGTCGCTTTTGCACTAATTCGACCTCCTGGTCACCATGCTGTTCCGAAGGGGGCCATGGGCTTTTGTGTGTTTGGAAATATTGCTATTGCTGCTCGTTATGCTCAAAGAATGCATGGATTGAAACGTGTTTTTATCATAGACTTTGATGTCCATCATGGAAATGGAACCAATGACGCCTTCTACGAGGACCCAGATATATTTTTCCTTTCAACTCACCAAGTAAGCTACACATTACATTGAACAAATTGCTTAGGAAATATTGACATTTTTACCTCTGAATCAACTGCTATTATAAAATGTAGTTTGTATGAACGAAAGATCATTTGGTTTTATCTAATAATTGAGACAAATCTAGTGATCCACAAAAATGATTATTCTTGACACTGTTCAGTTCAAGGGTGCTTGGGACTTGGTGATTACTCCTCGGGAAATTTATTTGCTTAAACACATCAATTATGATTGTTGTCACGTCCCAAAATAGTAGTATTATTTAGTAATCATTTAGCTTTGTATCTTCAATGTTTGTTGCTATCGTTGCTTCATTTGCCTTGTATCTTCTTATTATTAGATAGGAGATATGATTAGACATGACATGTGCCAGCTTTAGCTTACCGTGGACATGACCCTAGATAAGAAAATGTGGAAGGCGAGGATTAGGCTAGAAGGTTGATAGGTAGCAGAGTGTTAGTCATTCTTTGTGTGGAAGATGCATGGGGCTACCCCTCTATCCGCTTCTCCTTATTAGTAGTATTATTTAGTAATCGGCGCAGTTCCTTTTCTTCAATGTGTAGTACTATCTGTTGCTTCATTTGCCTTGTATCTCGTTATTTTGCTGTCATATTTTTGTGCTGCCACGTAACCGGATTATTCTCTTTTCTTTCGAGCTGAGGGTTTATCAGAAACAACCTCTCTACCCCACAAAAGGTAGGGGTAAGGTCTGCCTTCATGCTACTCTCTCCAAACCCCACTTGTGGAATCACACAGGGTATGTTGTTGTTATCTTCTTTCACTTACTACATTACAAGGAAACAACCTTCACCCTTGCTACTGCATTCCTCCTTTCACCTCAACCAAACATTGTGTTTAGAGGAAAATAAGATTGCTTTCATTATATGCTAGCTATGCATCTCGATGTGTAGAATAAATAGAGTCTGGAACTTAACAATTGCACGGATTTTTATCAGTTATGCTCACTTATCCTTGGATCGATGTAGGCTGGAAGTTATCCAGGAACTGGTAAGATAGATCAAATTGGTTGTGGAAGTGGTGAAGGATCAACACTAAACCTCCCTTTACCTGGAGGATCCGGTGATACAGCAATGCGAACAGTTTTTGATGAAGTTATTGTACCGTGTGCTCAAAGGTTCAAGCCAGATATAATCCTTGTTTCAGCTGGGTAATTTTCTATTCCGTCAAGATAGTCTCAACATTCGGAATATAAAACAAAACATATGATTCTAACACAGTTCCTTTTACTTTTCTTTACTGTTCTCTACTGTGTGGTTCCTTTTTCTTCTGACGTTAATAATGGATCATGTATTACGCTTGTGTTGTCTGCTAAACTAGCAATCCAATGAGGTCGGAATATTTGGTCTTTTCACTACTATCATGCCTCATATATTCCGTTTCTGGTCTTGTAATGAGGTCGGATATTTGGTCTATACAGCAATGCTAACGTGTCGTCTAAAATTTTCAGGTATGATGCCCATCTGTTGGATCCACTTGCCAGCTTACAGTTCACAACAGGAACATATTACATGCTAGCCTCCAGCATTAAGCAACTTGCTAAAGATTTATGTGGGGGACGTTGCGTGTTTTTCTTAGAAGGGGGATATAATCTCAGTTCTCTGTCAAATTCAGTTGCAGAATCATTTCGTGCTTTTCTTGGTGATCGGAGCTTAGCTTCAGAGCTCGATGATCCATCCTACTTGCACGAAGAGCCATTGAAGAAGGTGAAGCAGATTATTGAAAAAGTGAAGCACATACATTCCTTTTGAAAGCTTATATTGGCAGTGGTCTAGAATTATTATACAGCTTTGTATAGGACACCATGACTTCTCTATAATTTGTATACAGCTTTGTTTAGTATAATACGATATAAATTATATTGATGTTGTAAATTCGTAACAAAAATTTGTTTAAAAGTACAAGCTAAAATTGATGAACGTCCGTTCTGTTTAATTATTTCTTTCTTAGATAACAAATGCTTATATATTGTATGATCCTGCAGAAGAATTGATGTGTGTATATATCTTAATTTTGGTTTATGAAAATCAAAAAGAAATCCATCAAGGGTATTTTAGTGATTCATCTTTTGATTTTTATTCCCACTTTTAGTATAGTGCTATGTTATGATATGATATGATATGACGATTCTGTCTTAGAAGAGCATATCCCGTTCTCAATTTTAGAATTATATGAAATCGTTTGTTGATTCTCACAATGAATTCTCATACACAATGATTAAGGATGATTTACTCTTTAGATATCAAACCCTGATATCGATTATAACTTCTATAGTAGAGGAATCTAGTAAACATTGAAACCCTTCTCATGTTTAAGTACTTATGTCACACTTCTCATGTTTAAGTACTTATGTCACAGGCTAAAGTAGAAAATCCTCCCTTTGGTTTGAATCGCCTTGCAAGAAGAATGAGTGAACAAGTAAAAGTATATGAACATAATTATACGTATCAAACTAGGAGAGCACAATATTACCGTCTTCAAAAAATATGGTCCACATTCTCTTTCATGATTAGCTAAAGGGAATATGGAGAACTCTTACCTTAGCTACACTTCCATCTTCAATATTGGTGTATCTTACTTCTATAGGCAAGACTATTTAAGTAAGAAAATTGTAATGCAAAGTGAAAAGGAGTGAGTCTTTAATGGAGACGAAGTAAATTTGAAGAATTTATTAATTTGTATGGTTATTTAAAGAGGTCTTAGACAGGGAGACCCTTTGTCCCCTTGCCTTTTCATCATAGCCATGGAAGGATTCGATAGTATGATGAGGGTGGCTACTAAAAACTTACTGTTGCAAGGATTCAAAGTAGGCAATCTCTCAGGGGTGGATATGCAAATGTGTAATTTGCTTTATATTGACGACACTGTCATATTTTGTGAAGCTAAGGAGGAACAAATTAGAATTGTCAGAATGATATTGGTAGTCTTTGAGGCAGTCTCAAGCTTGGCAGTCAACTGGAGGAAGAGTTGTATGTATCCTATCAAAGAGGTTACACAGATCCAGGCCTTAGCAAACATTTTGGGGTGCAGAATTGAAAAACTTCCAACTGTTTACCTAGGTATGCCACTTGGAAACAACCATAAAGAGCTAGTGATATGGGATGGTATAATTGAAAAAACTGAGAAGAAGCTGGCAAACTGGAAATCTCAATATTTATCTTTCGGTGGAAGAACCATTCTGATAAACTCTGTACTAGACGCTTTACCTACCTATGTGATGTCCCTATTCGCTATGCCGGCCAAAATGGAAGTTTTGTTCTTTCAAAGTGTATGGATTTTTTGTGATCCCAAATTCCAACGTTTTCTCCCAAGTATTTTGTTGACATCCGCAAAGACGCTATCTATGGATCTAGTTAGTCTTGACTGTCTAAACGGTCCATTTTGAAGGTCAAACAAGCCTGCAGAGTAGGTTAACCCCTCATTTTGCCGATTTTCATGTGCTATATTCTACGATCTATTTTGGTGATCCAGAATTTCGACGTCTTATTTGCCCTTTTTTGTGGACGTCCGTTAAGACATTATCTATGGAGTCAGTTAGCCTTGACATCCAAAACGAATCATTTTTAAGGACAAATGAGTCCCAGAGCTGGTAAAACCCTCATTTTTACCGATTTTCGTGTGCTTTAGTACATGAATTTTGGTGATCCGAAGTTCCAATATTTTTTCATCAAACTTTCCGTGGACGTCCGTTAGGATGTTAGCTATGGATCTAGTTGGCCCTGAAAGCCAAAACGGCTCATTTTCAAAGTCAAACGAGCCTTGAAGCAGGTGAACCCCATTTTGTCAACTTTTGTACTAAAGTTCATGAATTTTCGGTAATCCATAATTCTGACATCTTTTTTGCCCAAAATTTAGTGGAAGTCCATTAAGACGTAACCTGTGGAGACAGTTGACCTTGTCAGCCAAACGACTCATTTTGAAGTTCAAACAAGCCCCGGAGCATGTAAACCCCCCATTTTCCCAATTTTTGCTTACTATAAAAGTCCATGGTTTTTTGGTGATCCACAATTCCAATGTTTTTTGCTCAAATTTTTCATGGAAATTATGACGTGAGCTATAGAACCAATTGGCCCTAACGGCAAAAACGGCCAATTTTTAAGGTCAAACGAGTCCCAAAGCATGTAAATCCCATTTTTTCGATTTTCATGTACTATTGTCTATAGATTTTTGGTGATCCAGAATTTCTACGTATTTTTTGTCTAGATTTTGTGTGGGTGTTCGTTTAAGATGTTATCTGTGGAGCCAGTTTGCCCTGGCGGCTAAAACGATTCAATTTAAAGGTCAAATAAGCCCCGAAGCAAGTAAACCCCTCATTTTGTTGATTTTCATATGCTATAGTCCACAATCTTTTTTGGTGATCCGGAATTACGACGTCATTTTTGCCTAAATTTTTTTAGACGTCCATTAAGGCGATAGATATGGATCTAGTTGGCCTTGACAGCCAAAATAACCCGTTTAGAAGGACAAACGAGCCTTGAAACTGGTAAACCCCATAATTTACCGATTTTCATGTTTTATAGTCCACGATCTTTTTTGGTGATCTATAATTTCGATGTCTTTTTTGCTCAAATTCATCGTGGACGTCCTTTAAGACGTTAGTTATGGTGTCAGTTGGCCCAAACGGACAAAATGACCCATTTTCAAGGTCTAACATGCCTCAAAAAAGGTGAACCTCATTTTGATGATTTTTGTGTACTGTCGTCTATGAATTTGAATTTTTTGTGATCTGTAAATGTGACGTCTTTTTTGCCAAAACTTTTTGTGGACATACGTTAAGACGTTATCTATGGAGTTAGTTGGCCCTGAAGGCCAAAATAGCTCATTTTGAAGGTAAAACGAGCCCTGAAGCATGTAAAGCACATTTTGTCAAATTTCGTACGCTATAGTCCACGATCTTTTTTTATGAACGAGCCCATGGTAAGTAGACCCTCCCCCCCCCCTCCCCATTTTGTCAATTTTCGTGTGCTATAGTCCATGAATTTTGATGATCCAGAATTCCAACGTCTATTTTGCTCAAATCATTGATTACTATATATATGTCCAGGAAATTCTCTAATACACTTTCCTCCTCAATCGGGGCTTGCTTTTTTCCAGATCTACAAGAAAGAACATAACTTGAAAGAAAAAGTTTTTGGATCGAACATAATTAAATAGACAAGAACTTCCACTAGTATGTCCAATATAATATTTTTCGTAACCATTAACATGTAAAATTGAGAAGCCAGACTTCTAGGAGTACATGGTAAGAAAATATCATATGCCCTTGGAACTCGGGAGAGGAAGAGGAAAAAGTAAAAGCGGAGTTCAAGACAATGACGTGGACAAGAAGATAAGGGGAGACATTATTAAATGTAACCACTATATCATGTGAAAACAGAACGAGAACGTGAAGCATGTAAAGATATGACACTTGAGCCTAACGCGCATCCCCCAAAAAGCTCATGAGGGATGATTGCTCAAATCTATATAAGGAGACCATCAATTCATTCTCCAATCAATGTAGAATCGGTCCCATTCTAAGAAAACCACATGAGTATCGCGATACTCCAAGTAGATTAGGGATCGGGACAATAATAGTTCCAAGTGTATAGGTACTTCTTCTTTTGATACTCCAATTTATATATTTAGTGAGAGATTGCAATATTAGTACTTCAAGATATCATCTAGCATTATTAAAAATGATTATGTTAGAAAGAATGAGGATGGAAATGTTGAACATTTCCCGACTCAATCTTGTTAACATTTTCATCTCTTTATATTACTGAAGACCATATAAGAAGTTCATATTTCCATCCCAAAAACGATGTGGGACTCCATCAATAATGTTTCGATCTTCGCAAATCATTCATTACTATATGTGTCCAGGAAATTATCGAATACACATTCCTCCTCAATCAGTAATTACTTCTTTTTGGATCCACAGGAAAGGCTAGAGCATGTAAGGAAAGTTTTGTTTTTGTAATATATGTAAACTTGTGTTTTAAATTTAAGTTAATTTGGCATATATTTGAGTGTTAGAATTTGAAGAACAAAAAGACATTAAGAAAAACATGACTTAAATTTTAGCTCATATTTACATGCATTTCAGCCATACATGACTAAAGCACATATAAAAGATGTAAAATGTAAATCTATGTGACTATGTGATTCAACTCAAATCTATAACCTCCAACTTAAATATGCACAAGTAGGCATTTAAATTTAAATAAAATTGAACAATTAAACATATGCATCCCAGTGGAAAAGGTAGCATATAGTTTAGGGGGTTCATTCGAACCCCCTCGGCGGAAAATATTACTATTTATATATGGTTAAAATTATTTTTTAGGTATGTACAATTGATGTCGAACCCTCTTCCACTAGTTATGCGTTTACTTCTCAGATTTTTGAACCCCCTTATTAAAAATTCTGGCTCCGCCACTAATACATCCTACGTGGTAGGGGTGTACAAAATCGAATCAAATCGCAAACCGAGTCAAACCAAAAAAAAACACGACTAGTGGTTTGGTTTGACTTGGTTTGGTGTTGAAAAAAAAACTCGACTATATTTGGGTTGGGTTGGTTTCAACTAAAAAAAACAACCAGAGACCAAACCAACGCGACATTATATATATAATAAAAACTTTTTTTTATACGAAAAAATACTTATTTTGATATAATTTTTAGATATCTCTTATACTTTTCATGCTTTTATCTTTTAATATATTATTTCATGTTTGGAAGTTAGAATTCTTAATGATCTAATAAAGATTATAGTTCATACATGTTGATAATTATAATAAAGTTCAAATAAAGATCAATTCAATACTAATGCAAAAAGACACTAAGAATGACAATAATATTGAATCTTTATTTTGTTTAGTTTAACATAAATTTAGACAACTAAAATATACATAATTTAATTTTACTTTCTTTTAATATTTAGTCATGTAACTAATACTTAGCAAAATAATTTTAGCATGATTTAGTACTTTAAATTATGATGAATTTCAGTATGACTTATTAATTTGTAATATTTTCTCTACGCGATTTTATTATTATTTTTTGTTGGATATTTTAGTTTCATTAATCATATCATATTTTTAGTTATTTTCTTGAGAAATATCTTAGATAGTTGCATTCTGATACGACTAAAGAAATATTTGAAGTACAAATAAATTTTATGTTTGTATGAAAACTTTATCGAAAAAAGCCAAAAATTCAAAAAAAAAATGAAAAAATCCGAAGTTGAAAAACTCGAGTTTTATTGGTTTGGTTTGGTTTATAAATTCAAAAATCAAAACAAAATGGTTTGGTTGATATTTGAAAAAATCGAACCAATCCAGTCATATACACCCCTACTACGTGGAATAATATACATAGGACATCACGGGTTCAACTTTATACCAATTTAGCATCTATTTATGCACACCAAAAATTCAAAGGCATAATACAAATTAAAAATCAAATTAAAAGGAAAACTTATCTATTGTGCCTTAAATTTTAGTCAATGTTTACATGTCCTTAAAAAAATATTTAAGTTAGCATAAGCCAATTAGATAAAACTTTTGTAAAACAATTTCAATCAGAAATGTCCAAAATAGGTCTTAGCAAGTAATATAAGACCTAGAACAAAGTGGTATGATATTTGATTTTTACAAAGTCACAATCCAAAACGTATTTTAAGGATTATATTTGATTACATATTTAGCTCAAATCCGTCTAAATTTAAGATTGATTACATAGGCTTTTGTCCAAATTAACCCGGTTATAAATTACAAAGGGCATAATACATAAATATGCCCTTTAACTTTGCCTCAATTTATATTCATGTCCTCCAACCTTGAGTGTGCACAAGTAGACACTTAAATCTGTATAAAATTGAACAAATAGAAGCACACGTCATATGTGGTATCCTACATGACAATTTACGTCCTACGTGGTGTCCTATGTGTATTGTGCCGCAAAAAACTAATGTGTTTACATGTTTAACTTTATACAAGTTTAAGTGTCTATTTGTGCACGCCAAAAGTTTAAGGGTATAAATGTGAAATGAGGCTAAATTAAAGGGCGTATATATGTATTAATTTATTTGTATTTAGTTATTATTTAGAGAACTATAATGATTAAGAGTAATTTTTTTGTTTTTTTTGAATTGATAATTATTATGGCTTAGCATTATTTTTATATAATTTATAAATATGTAAAAAAATAAATTATGGAAATAAAAAGACGAAGACATAAGACGAGGATGGCAGTGTTGCTTTGCCTCATATATCAGAGTTAAAGGAACATTTCCTGACTCAACCTCTTTTACATCTTCGCGTAATTCTTCATGTTACCAAAGACCATATAATGAGTCAATATTCCCATCCCACAGACGATGTGGGACTCCAACAATAATGTTGCAATATTCGCAGATCATTGATTACTATATATATCCTGGAAATTCTAGAATACACTTTCGTCTGCGATCAATGCTTGCTTCTTTCCATATATCTAAAAGAAACGCTAGATCATGGAAGGAAAGTTTTTGGATCGAACATAATTAAATAGACATAAACTTCCACTAAAATGTCCACGTCCAATATAATATTTTGTGTAACCACTAACACTTGCAAAATGAGAAGCCAGACTTCTACATAATTCATTCTTCTGATATAATATTTTAGGTAGGAATATACCCTTTTAACTTTACCTCACGTCGCATTTATGCCCTTCAATTTGGGTGTGCAAAAATAAATACTTAAACTTGTATCAAGTTGCACAAATAGACACACGTCCTACGTGGCATCCTAGAATGTTGAATCTTCATTTTTTTCCTACTGCAACTTTGATTGTTGAGTTTGTGTGAGTATATTGCATTGAGTAAAACTCGTCCAGGTGTATCTGGCAAGAAAGAGACAACATTCCCTTGGGACTCGGAAGAGGGAGAGAAAATAGTACAATCGGATCTCAAGCCAATGACGTGGACAAGAAGACAAGAGGAGACAAGGTGTTTAGGAGATTCAGCTGTGTGGACGAGCCTCATATGGACCTGAGCTCTATAGGAGTGTCGGTTGACATTATTAAATGGAACCACCACGTGGTCCTATATCACGTGAAAACAACACGAGAACATGAAACATGTAAAGCTATGGCATTTGACATATCTCAACTCCAAAAAAGCTAGCTCGTGAGGGGGATTGTCCAGGTTCATATAAGTAGATTACTATTTCGTTCTCCAACCAATATGTGATCTAGCCCACTCTAACTAAATCACATAAGTATCCTGAAACTTTAAGTAGATTAGGGAACGAGACAATAATAGTTCCAAGTATATAGGAAATTTACCTTGTCCAACTATCTCATATGTCTTCTTCTACTTCTTCTCTTGATCTTCCAATTTCTATATTTAGTGAGAGATTGCAACACGTTACTTCAAGATATCATCCAACATTATTTTTTCATTAAAAAAGATGCTTATGATGAGAAGATTGAGGATGGCAGTGTTTCTTTGCCGCTTATACCAGAGTCAAAGGAACATTTATCAACTCCATCTCCTTAGCATATGCACCTAATTCTTCATATTACCGAAGACCATATAAGGAATCCATATTTCCATCCCACTGACGATGTGGGACTCCAAAAATAATATTGCAATCTTCGTAAATCATTGATTACTATATATATCCACGAAATTCTCGAATACACTTTCTTACTTGGTCGGTGCTTGCTTCTTCCAGATCTACAAGAAAGGCTAGAGCATGACAGGAAAGTTTTTGGATCGAACATAATTAAATAGACAAAAACTTTCACTAGTATGTCCACGTCCAGTATAATATTTTCTATAACCACTAACACTTTAAAAATGAGAAGCCGAACTTCTACAAAATTCACTCTTCCGATATAATATTTTAGGTAGGAATATACCCTTTAATGGACCTCATTTTATATTTATACCCTTTAATTTGGATGTGCACAAGTGATTACTTAAACTTGTGACAAGTTGCACAAATAGACTCACACGTCTTGCATGGCATCCTACATGGAAATTTGTGGCGTGTGTTGAGTCCTACGTTTATTATGTCACATATAACTCATGTATCTACTTGTTCAAATTTGTACTAGTTAGAATGTCTACTTGTGTTCACCCAAAATTTGATGGCATAAATGTGAAATGAGGTCAAGTTAAATAGCATATTTATGTATTATGCCTTTTATTATAATTCACTAAACATCTAATTAGAAGATGAGAGAAAATAATGTAAGTTAAAGATGAGCATGAACAAAGAAATTAATGAAAGAACTAAACTATAAGGAGCAAAAATCCGACGAGGTAATTATTTCACTCAAAGGAAGAAATAAGGAGTGGTAAGCACCCTTTCATCCTTACCCTAGAGGTTTCGGGTACAGAGACCTCTTTGTTAAGTAGCGCTTTACTTCCAATACTTCTCAACCCGAATCTGAATTTAGTCGGGCTCCAATACGAGAAACCAAAAAAAAAAAAAACAGAAATGACAAAAAGCATTTGGCAGACTACTTTTTCTTTTAAGAAAGAAATTACTAAGATGAGGATAAATGGCCCTCAAGCTAAACATATTTTGACAGAATATTTCTGCTCTTCTCTGTCTTTAATTATTATTGTTTAGAGATTGACTAATGAGTAATTTATTTATTTTTATTTGAATTTATAACTAGGGAAAATACCCAAGTACCCCCTCAACCTATGCCCGAAATCCCAGAGACACACTTATACTATACTAAGATCCTATTACCCCCTGAACTTATTTTATATGTAATTTTCTACCCCTTTTTAGCCTACGTGGCACTAGTTCGAGAAAAAAAGTCAACCATCGTTGGGCCCACAAGATAGTGCCACGTAAGCTAAAAAGGGGTAGAAAATTATTAATAAAATAAGTTCAGGGGGATAATAGGACCTTAGTATAGTATAAATGTGTCTTTGAGATTTCGGGCATAGGATAAGGGGGTACTTGGGCATTATCCCTTATAACTATTATAACTTATCATAATCTTTTTATAATTTATAAATATGCTTAAAAAAATCAAAAGATAAATGATTTTACAAAAAAAATTACAGCATGCATCAATAAGTTCGACCCTCATATTGCGAATCAGCATAGAAAAGTTACCACGTTCTATAAGTAAAATGAGAAAAAATTAGTGTACTAATATGGCTATGTCGAGATTGAAAGAAAACTCGAACAACATTAAATATATGGCATATAATACATACATATGTCATTTAAGTTGGACTCAACTTATATCTATGGCATATAAGTTTGGATGCACACAAAAAGATACTTAAACTTGGAAAAAAAATTATTTCTACATATAAAGATATTCATCAAACATTTTATCAATGCTACAAGGTAATGTGAACTAGATATATTCTTAGGTTAATCTTTACAAACATATAAGGGATAATGCACAAGTACCCCCTCAACCTATGCTCGAAATCTCAGAGACACACTTATACTATACTAAGGTCCTATTACCCCCCTGAACTTATTTTTTTAATAATTTTCTACCCCTTTTCGGCCTACGTGGCACTATCTTGTGGGCCCAATGATGGTTGATTTTTTTTTTCAAACTAGTGCCACGTAGGCTGAAAAGGGGTAGAAAACTACTTATAAAATAAGTTCAGGGGGTTAATAGGACCTTAGTATAGTATAAGTGTGTCTCTGAGATTTTGGGCATAGGTTGAGGGGGTACTTGGGCATTATCCTAACATATAACAATGTTAAGTTATGTATCAATTGCCACAAAACACAACCTCGTACAAAATTCTAAGTCCGCTTTTGTTTAGCTTTCCTCTAATGCTTTTAGATTTATAAAAATCATAAATCGAGAAAAAAAAAGTTAAAACATTTCAATGCCTATATCAATAGAGACATATAACTCGTCTTTTACAGAGAGATCACATCAAAATGTAGTTTGTGTGAGTCCTCATTTTCTCTATTACAACTTTGATTGTTGAGATTGTGTGAGTATATTGCATTGAGCAAAACTCGTTCAGCTGTACGTGGCAAGAATAGAGACAAGATTCCGTTCGGACTCAAAAAAGCAGAGAAAATTGTACAATCGGATCTCAAGCCAATGGCATGGAAAAAAGACAACCGAAGACAAGGTGTTAGGGTTTCAGCTATGCGACGAGCCTCATATGGATCTGAGCTCTATAGGAATATCGCTAGACATGATTAAATGGCCCCATCATGTGGTACTATATCACGTGAAAACAACACGAGAACATGAAATATGTATACTATATCATCTGTACCTAGCTCAACCCCAAAAGCTAGTTCATGAGGGGGGATTGTCCGGATTCATATAAGTAGACCACCAGTTCATCTCCAATCAATATGGGATCGAGCCCACTCTAACTAAACCACATAAATATCTTGAAAGTCCAAGTATATTAGGGATCGAGACAATAATAGTTCCAAGTATATAGGAAATTCACCTTGTCCAACTATCTTCTATTTCTTATTCTACTTCTTCTCTTGATCGTCCAATTTCTGTATTTAGTGAGAGATTGCAACATCGTTACTTAAAGATATCATCCAGCATTATTTAAAAAAAAAGATGGGAATGATAAGAGAATTGAGGATCGCAATGTTTCTTTGTCGCATATACCAGAGTCAAAGGAATATTTCTCGACTCAATTTCCTTATCATCTTCACCTAATTCTTCATATTATTGAAGACCATATTAGGAGTCCATATTCCCATCCCACAGACGATGTGGGACTCCAACAGTAATGTTGCAATATTTACACTCGTTGATTACTATATACGTGCAGGAAGTTCTCGAATACACTTTCCTCCTCAGTCAGGGCTTGCTTCTTTCTAGATCTACAAGAAAGGCTAGAGCATGAAAGGAAAGTTTTTCGATCAAACATAATTAAATAGACAAAAACTTCCACTAGTCCACGTCCTATATATATAATAAACACTTAACATTTGCTAAATGAGAAGCCAAACTTCTACATAATTCACTCTTCCGATATAATATTTTAGGTAGGAATATACCATTTAACTTGACCTCATTTCACATTTATGCCCTTCAATTTGGGTGTGCACAAGTAAACTTAAACTTGTATGGAGTTGCACAAATAGACACACACTTCCTACGCGGCATCTTATGTGGCAGTTTGTGTCGTGTGTGATGTCCTACATGTATTATGCTACGTAAAACTCATGTGTCTACTTGTTCAACTTTATACAAGTTAGATTGTCTGCTTGTGCAGATCTAAAGGTGGAGAGCATAAGTAAGAAATGAGGTTAAGTTAAATGAACTCATTTATATATGTATTATGCATTTTCTATAATTCAACATTTACGACTGAAGAGGCGAAAATAAGGAAATAGCTTTGGTAAGGTAAAGATGAGCATGAATAAACAAATTCATGATATAACTAAATTATAAGGAGCAAGAATTGACAAGATAATTAATCCACTCAAAGTAAGAAATAAAGAGTGGTAAGTATTTTTTCATCCTTAACCAAGAGTTCTCCAGTTCGAGTCTCCTTGGATACGGAGTCAGTTTTGTTAAGGAGCGCTTCACCCACAAATATGGAACTTTCCGAAGTGAATTTAGATTTAGTCAGGCTCCAGTGTGGGTACGGAATACCTCGTAATAGGCCATCGAAGTCACTTATCCTTGTTTTATCTTTCGAAAGTCATCTTAGACAAACAAATATTACGCAAAACAAACATTTCCATCCTCGTTAAGAGATAGTTTTGGTAATAACATGACAGAAATTTAAGCCTAGCAACATAAAGTAAACAAAAGCCAACTATTCTAACATATTGTGTATCTAGATTACTTAGAAGAGGATAAATACCTCTATTGTTTGGCCTTCTCCAAAATGTTGTCGCACACGTACCTAATGATATTTTTGATAAATCTTGCAATTGCACGACGTAACACCTAGAAATGTTTCTCCAATCACCTCTTCCATATTTCTCTAATGCTAGAATTAGCAACCTATTCGAAAAATACGGATGAGGTGACTGGAGAGATATTACTTCAGGGCTTTAAAGTTATAGACATCATTACTTTTCTTGTGGCATTAGCTCATTAGAACATAATATTTCTCCGATCATCTCTTCCATATTTCTACAGAACGCTTTAAGAAGCAACCTATAACCAAGAAGTGTCATACGTCTTATATATTCCAACACCAAGTGGTGATTTACATTAGGGATCTAGACAATTGCTAGAAAGAAGAAACTATAATCCAATATCAAATTAAGCGAAATTTTAATGAACTATTGAAGCTATCAGTATATTGATCATACTAGTATAAAAGGTCTACACTATTGTGGCATTATGTGGAAGTTCTGATAAAGGTATATTTGTAAAAAGTTGTTATGAAACAACAACTAAGCATTGATTCTGAGTGAAATACACCATAAATTCTCATCAAATTTAGGACTGTTCTCAACACTTCTCTCAATAGTTCGGTGATAAAACTAATAATTTGTGTGTAGTTCAGAAATGTTTTCAACGCTTCTCTCTTATTAAAAAAATGAAAATAAGCTATCGATTTTCGTGGAGTAAGGTAAGATGTTTCTATACACCACTGTATCAAAAACTATTTATGAGATTACACTGGATATGTAAAACTTATCACAACAAATTAATCAAAATTAAAACATAAACTACTGAAAATCTCATTTTTGTGAAATAAAAATCTTGAAATATATGGAACTAAAAAAATTACCTCTTTTTGCCAATTCTTTTGACTCCAAATTCTGAAGAAAATGGGATAACCTTGTGAAATATATATTTATAGAGAACTTAAGGGGTGACAATAACAATGTTTTTGGGTGTCAAAAAAAATTGGTTGTATTCTATCTATTGTGCCAAGTTGATGCATTTGTTATTTGACATTTGTGTTCAATTTTCTGCCAAAGTTTTAGTTGAAATTAGGAGGTGGTGACAAGTAGTATGTAAGTGTCACCTTACCAAACAACAATCCCCAAAAAATTCATTATAACTCAATTTTCTTAAAATAAACAACACATTATATTTTGTAACAAACATGTTTTTTGCTAAAACTTGCTCTACTCTATGTGGAAAGTACATGTGAATAGAAAGAGTTTATGAACTCAAAAACATTAATAGAAACCTACTTTAAAACAAGAGATATAGATAGCAGTATAGCAATGGAGTTCAACAGAAGCTCACAAAAGCTTACATTATGGTAAAGAGTATTGTAGCAAACGCGGTCGAGCTCGATTGAGTATGGTAGAAAACTCAATTGGATTCAGCCTTTGCTCAACTCGAGTTTTTCTAGTTGGATTTGCTCCCCCACCGTCATTCGATGAGAATATTAACTAAGGTTGAATTTCATCATTAATCTGGCAGATAACTAACTTACCAGAAAGTAAATAACATACGAGAAGGGGAGCAGAACAGATTAAAGTCTACAAAGTAGATGGAAAGATAACTCAAGAAAATTGTTAAAATCAGATTCAACATCAAAACTTTCTTGCAACAAGTGATAAATGAAGTTGTCAAACTCATCAATTGTAGCTACTTTTTCTTAATAACAATCTGGGCAACTTCTGAATAGGATCCAAAACAGCATCAAATCAAATGCCTCTTCACTGGTCAGAAGGCAAGCTTTTTATAATATCAGAATCACCTGTAACAACCGCAAAGATTTAGAAAATCGACGAGACAATAACAACATTTTTAACAATAGCCAAGGCCCAGAAATACAATTGATTGAAGGACACTAATATGTTTACCTGGGTCAATAATACTGAGGCAACAAACTCTGAAGTATTTACCACAGGCAGTCCCCAAGTCTACGTTGTCTGCAATAATGGAAAACATAGAATAAGCACAAGGAACAATAACACAACCGGAAAAATATTGAAAACAATCTACCAACAAGTAAAATGAAACAATTACAAACTTAGCTTCCACTAAGAGGTGTATCACAAAGAGATGTAGTTCTCTTCACGACAAAAAGCATACCCAACTCGCTAAAACTTTTGACAGGATAATCAACAAGATCATAGCATAAGAAACCATAAGAAGCAAGAGAAACCATGCAGGCATAACAAATATGCATCGGAAGATAAGCCAATCTAGACAACAATCAGGCTGTTAGATATTTAGTTAATAGTTAACCCACTGACGGATATGATCAGGTTCCCCCCACCCCTCAACTCACAACATATAAATTTTATTTGCATACCCAGACTATTTCTGCTTAGATATCCTTTTCATGGTATCAATCCTAATACAGAAGGGATTTTCGTGGGATTCCATCCTGATCACTATTATGAGCACTTCTATTTAACCATACACAAATCCAAACAAAAATCTTTCCAAAATAATACTGATACAAGAACTCAGACAGAAAAAGAAAGACACCTAAAAGAAAGTAAAGCTCTCCAGTGAAAGCTATATGTTGAAAACAATATCAAGGACACTTTGGGAGCACAGAGAGAAACATTGGTATCTGAAAGAATGTATTGAATAACAGGGACTCACTTCCGTTGTAGTGGTGAACTCCAACCTTGGCCAACATAGCATAGTACTCTATCTCAGACTTCCTGATAGGAGGACAGTTGTTGGCAATGATGACAAGTTTTGCTGTAACATTCAAAAATATAGAAACACAAGTGAGAAAGCAACAATCTCTACTCCCTCTCTGACAGGGAATCCATAATCAGGAAATATGCTTCCTTCCTCCTCCTATTTTACATAAACAAATAAGTCATATTGACCTCACAAAAATTGGCAAAGACCATTCACATGGAAAGGGAGTAAATTTCTAAATTGTGATGTAATATTTGCAAGAAAGGGAAGGACATGAATAAGTTAAGTTGTTAAGACAAGAATCAAATTATACAAGCCCAATCAAAGCAAAATGAATAAAGGATCCATACAGCTGACACCAAACACATGGGGTTGATAATACAATTATTAATTCCTAAATAACTTTGCTATAAAAACTAGCAAGCATTGATATAGTTACATACAACAGATTTCTCCTTGATTATTTATGATTTTTCAACTTCAACTTTAACTCCTCAATTTGAACAGTCCAGGTAAGAAATATGTGGTGAGCTTCTTGAGACAGTGGTCATAACATTTTGGCCCCTCTTGATTAGTTTTAATTAAAATTTTAAAACTAAGATCTGATCAGTTAAAAACTCAGAAGTCATTTTCAAAATTAACAGCTGAAACCTCACAGATCAAGGTACACTTTCTCCCAAAAAAATGATTTATATTATACTCTAAGAAAAAATTCACCCATTATATGATTAATTAGTCCATCAATAAGGGTCTATATTATATTGTTGACTCAAATGCTACACAATCCTTTATCTCATCTCGATATTAACCCTTCTATACTAGAGAATAATCTTTTATGTCTACATCCCAAAAACAGAGCACTGATACAAAGCAAATATTATGCTCAAAGAGAAAATAGCCAAATTATTCCATCCAATAGTCATCAATAAGGGTATCTGTTATGTTGTTGACTCAAAATGCTACACATCATATATCTCAACTCAACATTTAACAATTCTCCAGTAGCAATTAGTCTTTCAAGGCTACTTTCCAAACACAGAGCTACATAGCAAATATTCTGCTCAAAGAAAAAAAATTACCAAATTATATTATCCAATAGTAAGGGTCTGGGATACATTAAATGCTACACAATCCATATATCAATTCTACTAAAGATTGCCTTTTTATAGCTACATTTCCAAACACAGAGCACTAATACATGCAAATATTATGCTCAGAAAGACAAAGGCCAAACTATACTATCACCAAATTCTACTATCCAAAAGTCATCAACAAGGGTCTTCTATTAAATTGTAGACTTGAATGCTACACAATCACATATCTCAATTCAATATTAACCCTTTTCTTCAATAAGATTAGTCTTTTATGGCTACATTCCAAACACAGAGCACTGTTACATACCAAATATAATGCTCAAAGACAAAATCACCAAATTACAGCTATATTTGAAACAGAGAGAACTGATACATAGCAAACTAACAAATTCCACATCAAAATTACACCAGATTACTTTACGCCCAAACTAAAGAGCGATTGAGCTCACTAAACAATACCTTTGGAGCTTCTAATTGTTTTGAGAACAGTTTTGTATCCCAATGTATACTTCCCGCTCTTCATAACAAGAGCGAGCCTGTTGTTGATACTCTCATGAGTCTTCTTCTGCAAAATTCACAAAAAAAAAAATCCTAATTTAGCATTTTCATGATCCGATTCGCCCACACAAATCGATTGACGAAGAATGAGATACTTACGGTCTTCTTTGCAGCCACCATCGTGGATTCCGGTGAGAAAGAACAACGTCGGAGATGGAGGATTTGAAGAAGCAAATTACGTCGACGGCGGCGAACGAACCCAGAAATGTGTGAAGAGGTTTGCAATATATAAGCTGATGAAGTACTCTAGGGTTTGGGTTTGAAGACTTAAAAGCCCAAATTGCCATAGTAATAC
The DNA here is from genome assembly GCA_027705065.1 of Solanum peruvianum. Lineage (NCBI taxonomy): Eukaryota > Viridiplantae > Streptophyta > Magnoliopsida > Solanales > Solanaceae > Solanum > Solanum peruvianum. Next base: position 595,185 of record JAKWJD010001755.1, read on the forward strand.
CCGGCCCATATTTTATCAACCCAACACAATTTTTCCTTATTTTGCGTTGGTCTTTATTTTTTATCTTTTAACGAAATTAATCTTTTTTATTAAAATACAAAATTTAGAAATAATAAATAATAGAAAACTTTCAAAAAATAACAAACGTTATGCATTAAACAGGGTTCTATAATTATAGTTTATTCAATTACGATTAATAGCAAAATATTAGGAGAAGAGAGACGCTAGATCTGAGAGAGAGTGTATTTATTCGCAGATTTAGAAGGAAAAAAATACAACTACAAATTGATTTATATCGAAATGAGTACATATTAAAAGGAGAGAGGTGAACGAGATCGAAAGAGGGAGGAGAGAGGCGAGTGAGATCGAGTGAATTGTATTTTTGTATTTGTTTTGTATCAATTGTATTTGGAATACAACGAATACAATTGTATGCATCCTCTCTTTGTTTGAATACAAATACATTTGAAAGAGAGAATGAATTCATATTATATTTCGTATGATTGCAAATACAGTTGATACAAAAAATATAAAATACAGTTTTTCCAAAAACAATTAAAATATGATTCAAAGCTTGTATATATATTTAATTGAATACAATTGGAGGGAGAGGTTGTTATAAAAACAATATACTGTTGTTGCTCTTTTTTTTTTTTTGTAATATTTTTGAACTATTTCTATTTTTTCATAAATAAGTTGAAATTTTTTACTTATTCCATAATTCTTCCTTAAAATTTTTTTTTTTTATTTGGCTTTACTTAATATCTATAAATTTTAATTTTAATTGTGCATCACTAGATATTGAAATTGGCCAAAAAATGTAACAAATAAACACGTTCAAATATTTTAGGTATTATAAGATTGAAATGCAAACACTTTTACATGGAATGGATAAAAATAAGGGATAATTGTATATAATAGCAAACTAATAACCTAAAATAAATGGAGTAACTATGGTTTATTTAATTATGCTCCATAGCAAACGTTTGCCAAAGTTTGTCAGTCGCCTATCTCCCAAAAATCTCGTTCGCCACTCTCCCATTCTCGCTCGCTACTCTCCCTCTGCTCGCCTCTCTCGCTTTATACACAGAAGTGTATAAAATGTATTTTTGTTTAGTATAAAGCGAGAGAAAATTGTATATACACATGCAAAAACATATATCATCGTGTTATACACTTAATTATACAATTTACAAACATTTTACTTCAATTCAATTGTAGACAAATGCAAATTTTATACAAATATTGCAGCGAAAAAGGCCAACGAACTATACAATTGTAGTGAAATACAATTTTCTCTCACTTTATACAACAGAAGTGTATATATTGTGTTTCTATTTTTGTATAAAGCGAGAGAAAAACATATATATTTTTCCTATACGCTTATAATTATGCAATATACATACATTTTACTTCGATTCAATTGTATGCAAAGCAAATTTTATACAAATATTGCAGCGAAATAGGCAACGAATTATAGAATTGTGCATTATATAATTGCAGTGAAATAGGATAGCAAATTATACAATTGCAGCGAAATAGGCCAGCGAATTATACAATTTAGGCCAGCGAATTATACAATTGTATATGTATAACGAATTATACAGTTTTATGTTTGCTATGGAACACAATTATGCAAACTTTGCAATAACATCCAAATATGAATTTTTTGTTTTCTATACGTGAAAGTTGCCCATAAAAAGGAAAAATGTATATAATAACAAATTAATAACCTAAAATAAATGAAGTAGCTAGGATTTGATTTAATTGTGCTCCATAGCAAACGTTTGCGAAAAATTGTCAGGCGCCTCTCTCCCAAATATCTCGCTCGCCACTCTCCTCCAATCTCTCGTGCGCTTCCTCACTTTTTATGCAAACACAAGTGTATAAAAAATGTTTTTAATTGTATAAAGTAGAGAAAATTGTATATATATATATATATATATATATATATATATATATTTGTTCTCATCTCTCCCCTCTCCAGATCTCGCTCGCCACTCTCCCAAATCTCGCTCGTCATCCTCTCCTTTCTCACTTATACAAACAGAAGTGAAATGTATAAATTGTATTTCTGTTTGTATAAAGCGTGAGAAAATTGTATATACACATGCAAGTACATATATTTTCGTCCTATACACTTACAATTATACAATAAAAATACTTATCTGCTCATTTTCTTTTGCCTTTCTCTCTTTCCCATTTTATATAATTTTCAAATTGTATCTAATTTCTCTCTTTCCCATTTTATATAATTTTCAAATCGTATCTAATTTATCTCTTTCCCATTTTATATAATTTTCAATTTGTATCTAATTTCTCTCTTTCTCATTTTATACAATTCGATTCAATTGTATATTTCTTGTCAAGTCTCTTTTGTCTTTCTCTCTTTCTCATTTTATACAAATTCAAATTGTATATAATCGTTGTATACATTTATAATAATATAATTCCTTTTATACAATTCATTTTTTTACATTTTTCTGCCCAAGTCTCTTTCTCTTTCTTGTTTTATACACGTCGTTTTATACAATTTGCTTCAACTGTATAGGTATAGTGAATTATACAGTTTTTATGTTTGCTATGGAGCACAATTATGCAAATTTTGCTATAGTATACAAATATAAATTTTTTATTTATTATATGTGAAAGTTGCCCTAAATAAAATTACGTAAGGAAAGTCCAAACAATGTTGCATAAATAGAATACTTTTATGTACCATATATGTTCATTAGAGCATTAGTACATTATCTTGTAGAATCATTCTAGAAATATTACCTAATAAAATAAAATCATTCGCAAAACATCGATTGTATATGATTTCAAAATTAGCATGAGTGATGATGTAGATGTAGTCATCAAATTAGCCAACTCGATTATCAATCTATATGCAAACTATTTATCAATACAAAGTAGTAAAAATACAAAGTTCATCATATACTTTGTAATAAATCATAAAGTGCAACACTCATTAAGAGAATATATTGAAGGATAATGTGTTTAAAATTAATAAAGATTGTTTAAGCTAAATTTGTGTTCATTTTTTTGAGGCAATTTACTCAAGTGTATTCATTGAATGCTAATACAAACATTGAGTTGACATCTAAAAAATATAAAAATACTAATACTTATATTGAAGTATGAGAGAATTTATATGAGCAAGAAAGCTGATCCCTTTGTATCAATTTAGAGCAACAAAAGAGTTCGAAACTTAAATAAGCTATAAAATATAAACGTAATCAAAATAAGTCACTATTTTACTATGTAATTAAAATAAGCTTAGTGAAAAAAAAGTTTTACTTTATCCAATTTTTTAAACGTTTTTCGTTACTGTTATAACGTATATTTTAAATATAAAACGAAACTTTTTCTTACACTTTATAAAGTAGATTTTTTGCTTACACTTTGTAAAAAATCTTTCACTTTGTAAAAAATTGGAACTTTAAATGGTATGCCTTGTAAAAAAATCAATTGGATATTTAGCATGTGTTTGGGATGACAATTATAATAAACGGTATTTCCGTCATGTATAATTTCGTCATCCCAATAAATTAAAACTTTAACTTTAGGTGTAGAAGACATTTTTTTTAGATTGAAATGAACAAAAATAGAAGACTTTATGTTGTAGGTACTATCAACTGTGTTTAAACGTCATTAAATAGAGATTGAAATATTTTTCAGAATAAAAAAAATAAAAATACATAACATAACATTCTTTTTGGTTTTTATGATATGTCAAATCATAAATTGTATAACAACACTGAAAAAGCTTCTTCAAAACGTGAAAAATATTCCTCTTATAAAGTGTAAGATTTTCTTCTACTTTATAAAGTGTAAGAAAAAGTTACACTTTGTAATGTGGAAGAAAAAATTCACTTTACAAAGTGGAAGAAAAAGTTTTGTTATATATTAAAATACACGTTATGACAATAACATAAAAAGTTAAGAAAATTAGATAAAGTAAATTTCCTTCACTAAGCTTATTTTGATTACATACTAAAATAGTGACTTATTTTAGTCACTTTTATATTTTTGTGGCTTATTTAGATTTCGAATTCGCAACAAAATCACTATATCAATTCCAATTTAGAGCAAGAAACTGCATTCTCAATTAAAATGATACATTTTTCTTTTTAGTTTGTCAAAAATAATGTCAATAAAAGGTTTAAAAAAATATAAAAAAAAAGAAACAATAGGTTTATAATTGCATTCACATACATGTTTTAAACTGCATTACCATTCTAAACTGCATTACCATTCTAAAATTGGTTACCAATGTCTCTTCATGTTATCTTAACAATCAAAAGAAATAAGGAAACACTTATCCCAAAATTAACTTCTAACCAGAAGCTCATAGTTTAAGATTTTCTATTATTGAATATTATGCGTTAAAATTTCAATTATGAACTACAAAAAATATGAAAGGAAAACAACAAGTAACAATAGTATTTGTATTTAAACTTATGTCAAGGCTATCATCTTTATAAAATCTTTAAGAAAACACATGTGATCCCCTAATTCTTCATTTCAGAATTGTTCTTAACTTGATGAAGTACTTGTAGCTCAACAATTGAAGCAGACTTGCAGAGTCTTATAGAGACCTCTTTGTATATGCTTGAACTAGAGTTTTGGAGGTATTTTGGTCAAAACAATTTTGATCCTTGGGCTTGAAGAACATGAGTTGAGCTCATTTTGTCAACTTGATAGACTGGTCCAAATATAATTTTCACTTGATTTAAGTCATAGAATTTTAAATTAAATATTAATTTAACTTAATTAACCAAGAATTTTGCTTACTATGATAAATTTAAGATTTAATATAAATTTATTAATAAAATTTCATTATCAACAAGATTTAAAATAGACCTAAAATCATTGAAATTGAAATAATTGTCGAGATATTGGATTCATAGATCCAACTTGAGCTAGTGAACTTTATAACTAGGTATTGTATCTAAGTTAACACAAACTAAAAGTATTTATAAATAAATCAGTAAGATTCATATTAGACAAATAATTAAGGATCTCTGTAAATGCTATTAAATATTATATTTGAGATATGTGTCGCCTTTTGAAAATATATTAATTAATAAACGTATGTTCTTAATTGATTATTATAAAAACAATTTAATTATATTTTTTATTTAGTATATTTTAATTAAATTAATCATAGAAGTTAAAAGCACATCATGAAATGCGTGTTTGACAAAAAGATTAATATTATAAATACAATATCATAAAATTATAAAAACATTTGACAAAAAGTTAATCTATCAAGTCTAACTAAAAAAAATAGCATGCAACACAAAATATCTGGCTAATACTTCTAAAACAAATGAAATTGAAAATATAATATAAGTTCTAAATTTAAAACAAAATATTTAACGTAATACTCTTGTGTCAAATCCAACATAACATACCTCAACATGATTTAAAAGAAAAGAAAAATATAAGTTCATAACCTTATTCAACAATAAATTCTACTCTAATTTAAAAATTAAAATACTAACAAAATTATATTGATAATTTTTTTTAGATAATACGAAAAATTGTATGGAATCACATGAAGTAATGATTGATAATGAGAAGGAAATGAAATATAAATAGTATAAAAAACAAATGTATATTTTTAGAAAACAATTAGAATATTAATAAAAAATAATAATTTAAAGTAATAAAATAAAGAATAAATTTAAACGAAAAAAATAGAAATATAAGGAAGAAATTAAAAATAATCAACTTGTAATTACACCATTTAATTATTATCAGTAATTCGCAACCCCTTTATGAATAAAATAGTGTAATTGTCTCTGCCAATTACGCTCAATTACATGCTGACCAAATAATTAAATAGCTGACCAACCAAATATGCCATACAATGTAATTGCACTCAATTATATCAAAGCAGCTAGCACACTGATTTTCCAAACACACCTTAAAGATTTTTAGACAAAGCAGAAGAAATTTTTTTGTTCCAGATAAATGAATTTACAAGTGTCTTCGTAAAAAATTACATGTTTCTCAGATGTCATTCACATTCAAACATGTTTAGATCTCCTAAATACAATATATGTTATTTTTGGTATAAACACCCACACGCGCATGTATTTGCGCACACTCACACAAGCGCACATTTACACGCGAGGGCGCGCAAACACGCAGACATTACAAATGACTTTTTTTATTTTTTATAACTAAGTGATTTTAAAGACTTTTAAAATTTATCCGAATATTCGAAATCTATTTTTAAGACAACAAATGGAGAATAAAATTTGTATAGTAAAAGTGAAATAGAAAAAGTAAGTGGAGTTAAAAATCAAAATCTTCTTTTTATGGGAAAATTAAGTAATTAAAGAATACTTTTGGGGTTGTAAATGAAAACCTTTTATCTCCTTAAAACTCAAAAATCTTATTTACTTTCCACTCCCTCACCAATCTTTTATTCTCCATTTGTCACTCTTAATTTCCACATCTACAAACAAACACTGCACTCTCAGCTAGGGTTTCTCTTTCCGACGATTCACCGCCACCGTCGCCGCCCATGGCTGAAGTAATGGACGCTCCGGCGGAAGGTTTAGAACGCCGCCGTGAACGAAGCAAGGAAAATCCAAACAAGTCGACGGAAGAGCCACCGGTATCTTCTCCACCACCGCCTCCTCCTCCGCCGCCGTCGAGGCGTGGCCGCGATAGAGATTCACGGGAACGGAGGGATGACAGGGATTTCGATCGTAGAGGTGGTCGTGGGGACTATTACGATCGTAATCGTTCTCCTCCTCATCATCCTCCTGGTCGAGAGCGTGACTATAAACGTGGAAGGCCCAGCCATAGCCCTCCTCCTCCTCTTCCTCCTTATCGTGACCGTCGTGGTGGATATTCGCCTCCTCACCGCCGTTCGCCTCCATTTCCACCTTATAAGCGTTCTCGTAGAGATGACTATGATGGACGCCGTGGAAGCCCTAGAGGTGGTTTTGGGCATGGTGATCGAAGGTAAATTACGAAGCTTTTTCTCTGCATATGATTGGAAATTCTCTTATAAATCTTCGATTATCAGTCTGTTTAGCCAACCAGTGGGATTTCTTATGGATGGCCGCAGTTAGGTTGTTACTGAGGCATGTTATGGCTATGTAGTAGGATTACATAAATAATTAAGTGGAGGATGGCAGAGGCGCAGACTCATGATTCACCTTGTTTTAAGCTGAATAATAGTAGATTTTTGGGACCTGGGTGATGAAAGGAAGGAGTAGGAAGACTTATTTACTATATTTCAAGCTGAAAAATAGTAGATTTCTGGGACCTGGGTAGTGAAAGAAAGGAGTAGTAAGAACTTATATACTCCAATAAATATGGTGAAATATAGCATTTGTTGGTCCATTAGTGTGTTGGATTAGTATATGCAACAGCAATACAGTACACTTTCCAGGGCATTACCCATTTCCCCTAAGAAATTGCTATGAGAATGTTTAGGTGCTGACAAAGGTTATGTTTGGGCTTTTTGAGGGTTCAGTACTATTAGAACAGTGGTGTAAGCTGAAGAAGTTAGCTTCTGTGAGGTTCCAGTTTTGGTCCCTCCTATAATGCAAATATTTTTTTGAAAAATGTAGCTTCTCTGAGGTTCCAGTTTTGGTATGGTGTATAATGCTCATATCTGATTACACCTTAATCATGTACTAGATAAGTTGGTTATATCAATTTTCTACATTTATTCCGCCCACTGTGTCTGTTTCATTCAAATACTAATGGGCTCTTTAGTGATGATCGACAAACCTTTTGTTTAGTTCAAGCTCAATGACATGTTGATGACAGATGCAATTCTGTCTGTCTATGCTAGCAGACACATTAAGGTGCCAACATTGTATGTAAACGTGAAATTGGAGGATGTTTTTTTTTTTTGAGAAGCTAACAAGTTGGATGTATTAAGCACAAAATGGCAGCAAGGAGAGATACTTCTTCCTACTTTATAGCTAATGCTCTGGGAGAAGCTGGCCATAGTGCTCTGATTGTTTTCCAATGTCCGTCTTCCTGCGGCGGCCCTCCTATAATTGAATACCATTCATTCAATTGAAAATGTTTCAATGCAGTTACCCTCTTCCCTAGTGCACTGTCTTCCAAATTAAATCTGCATAACCATCTCATCGAAAGGCTCGTGTTTTGTGTTCTCAAGTTCTTGATCCCTAATCTTCTTCCTTTCCTCCCTTTTTTTCTTGATTGATGTGACGGTACTCCATTCGACTTGGAGGAAGTTCTTGAACTTTTTCTACCCTGATGGGTATTGGACAAAGAGACATAATATAAGATGTCATGGAATTAAGTGACCCAAAGAGAGAGGTATTGTCTCTTCCAGTTAGCCAATCTCTTTTCACATTTCCTTATAACACCATGCCAAATAGAATCTGCTACCTGTTTTGCCCCTTAAGTCATCCCCAAGTACTCTGTGGGGAGACTTTCTATTTGACATGCAAGATTGGTAGCCAAAACCTGCATATTCTGGACTGAATTAACTGTAAACAAGCTGCTTTTGACCAGTTAACATGGTGTACTGATACAGCTTCAGAAGTATTTAGGATCACGTAATTGTTCGCATAATTACATGAAGGAGTACCATCCATGCCTTTGGGAATATGAATTGCTGTTTTTTTTTAAAATTTTTTTTGGAGTTCTTAATACTGTACTTGCATTTAACACAGTGCTGTCTAACAGGAGTTGTCAGTAAAAAATATGTTGCTGCATACTCTAGTGAGCAGAAAACAGCCTGGGTTAAGTTATTTCTAGTGCTAAGCTTTATAAAATGTAGACAATAATCAACACTCATTTGGAAACCCTATGAGCAGAGATCAGTGATGACAGAGTAATCGTGGGAAATAAAGGGATTATATGGACTGTAAGTTATGTGTGAAATCCTCCAATTTATATTATTGAGGAGCAAATGGAAATCCGATAAAATTTTTAGGTCCGCTGCAGCTTTCAAGAAAATTAGTTGATGTTACGGTTAGGAATCCTCACTCAGACCACTGGTGATCAGGAAAATAGATCCTACAAACTGTTATTTCACCTCTGTAGAATCTAGGAACTATGGTATTATTTGCTTTATACCTGAAGAGTTGCAGAACAATCTTAGAATCACCTTATAACCTTCATAGCGGAATTGTTCGACTTCATTTTAACTTACCAACTTTTATTCTGAAGCTAAAATCATTCACTTTCTTAGGTTTCTAAACATTAGATTAGAGATTACGGAGTGTGTTAGATCTATCAAGCAACCTTTGATATGTTGGTGCAAGTTTCCTGATGTTAGAGAAATCCAATATGAACACAAAAAACTGTTATCTAAAGATATTTGTATTTTTCTAGCTTACTCTGTCGTGAGTTCTTGCATCCAATGACATATGGTGATAATTTTTTGATGAAGTAGTGGTATTTCAATTGAAGAACCATCAAGAAGATGCATAATCACAAAAACAGAAATAGAAAAGTACATATTAAAGAGTTTGTTATCCTCGTTACAGTGTGTCAGTCCATTCTAGGGAGCTAAGAAAGTTCAAATATCAGCAACTGCTAATTACAGGTGTTAACTTAACCAGCTAAAAAGGATAAGCAACATTTTCCCTTGAGAGTGTCATTTGGAGTTGAGAATTTCATAAGATCACATTTGGTTCTTTTCGCTCCACAAACACCAAAAAATAACTACAGGAATCATCAACTAGATGTTCTTGATGGGCTTCTCAACTCTCTGTGAACTTCTTCTTTTATAAGTCTCTCTCATATGATGTGGCATGACCCAATTCAAACCAAAAATACAGTAAAACATATTCTGCAGGTCAGTGGCCGCTGGACAATGTAGGAAAGAAGCGACTGACACTCTCCAGGAGGTTGACTGCTGGAAGCCTTTTCTGTGAGGGTGTTTTGTGTTAAACATGATCCAGTTAGAACAGTCCAAATTGAAGCATATAACCTTGTTGGGTAATTCAGTTTTCTGTATCAGCTTCCATGACCAGAGGTCATTAAACTTATTCAGGATCACATCAATGGTGAACATCTTTATTCTGGCGAACTGCAAACATATCCATTTCCAACCGTGTATTGACCTTTTGAGTTGCACTTTTCAATTACTGTCAAGTGTATTTTGTGCAATGGGAGTCCTTACTAAAGAATGACATGCACAGATTAGAATAGATAAAAGCGCGATCAGCCGTTTATTTGTTAAATAAGAACAAAAATATAAATGAGGAAACTAACGAATTTCTGCCTCTTTTTCTTGTCTTTATTTGCACACTTCTCTAGTCGTCCAAAGTAGCATCATTCATTGTGTTTTCTTTATTATTCATGCTTTTATGGCATTTGTCCTTTTGCATAATTATTGTCTTGCAATTTTTTTGCATTTACAAATCTGATCTTTTCTGTTGTCAAATTATCTTGCAAGTGTTCTTATGATGGTGCTTACGAAATCTTCTTGATATTGCAGATATGGTTATGACCATCAAGGAGGTTATGACCGTGAGATGGGGGGTAGACCTGGTTATCCTGATGAGAGGCATCATGGACGATTTGCAGGACGCTCGTCTGGTGGCTATCGAGGAGGAGGTCAGTCTCATTTATATTTTACTCTCATGGAGTATCTGCTATCAGTGGGCGTGTTAAATGTGTAGTGTTTCTGCTTTGTAAAGTCTTAACTTCTATTTGAGTAATATAATATGTGTTTTTGGGGTGATTTATGTAAATATTCGTTGCTCTATAGGATTTGTTTCATTTTGTTTTCTTAGATGGTTCCCCTAAAACCCACTCATGTCTTCAACAAACTGGAGGGAGAAATGTTCATATTTGAACTTTTTGATGGTCTTTTAGGTGCAACCTGGTTGATTTGACTTCAATTATTCTTTTGTAGCTTTAGTCTAGTACTATTATTCACGATCAAATTATTTGCTCCAAATTTTTTGTGGCATTTGACATTTCTTGGATGGAGTTTTGACCTATATATATTTTTTTGATAGACTGGGGCCCTGTTCGCGGAGGATTTGCAGATAGCTTTGGTGCAGGGAACAATCAAAGGTACAAGTTTGTGCCATAAATTATTACTCTTTCCAATGTTCTTATTTTTGCCTTTACACCTCCCTGCAACTTCTATGCTTGTAAAAGAGCACCCTTTCCCCCTTCCCCCTCCCCATAGACTCCCATCTAGTAAAGTCAGTCCTGTACATTCCTATAGTAGGTGTTAAGTTTGCAAGTAACGAGTGCAGCTGCATGATCAATGCTGTTATATGAGTGGCAGTGCTTGCTCCCATGTTATCTTTGTCATGTAGCATCATGATGAATGAATTCTTTGTCTCTGATTTTTTGTTGGGCATCAAGATGTAACAGGAAAATTGTGTTTTACAAGAAAGTGGCTTGAGATAAATGAAAAAGAAAAAGAAATGATTATTTTTTGCAGGTCTGCTTGGATGTAAAATAGAAAGAGGCTGTTTGGATTGGCTTTAAGTACTTGTTTTTAAGCCAAAATAACCAAAAAAAAGCCAAAGCCATTAGTTATAAGTCCATCCAAATAGGCTCTAAGAATGTGGGGTGGTTACAACTTGCACAAACACCTACTTACCATCTATCTCCTCCCCTAGTCTCCTTGCAAGATAGGACTTTTCCAGAGGCGCGTCTTTTTCTAACAAATTTGTAAATGTGTTCCTCTCCTTCATTAAATACCGGATGATTAACTCTCATGCTCCTTTTTTTTCCATTCAACCGAATAGTACCTTTATGCATGAGAGTATGAGACTTTTCCATGATTTTTATGTGATTTTCTTTCAGTTGAATTGTTATATGAATATGGTCTGGGACCTGTGTTATTTCATTAGTCGTTCTTAAAATCTTTAAGATGGGTTTGTCATTTGGTTTAAATAATCAATGCACTCTTTTGTACATGTTGCAGAGAGGGATTGAAGTCTTATAAGCAGTTCATTCAGGAGCTTGAAGATGATATCTTGCCAGCTGAAGCTGAGCGCAGGTGAGACTGAAACCAAGATGATAAAATCTTGTTCTTTAGATGTGTCAATTTAAGCTTAGTTTATTGGCCTCAGTGTAACTTGCAGATTTTTTATTTGTTTTGAGTACATTCTCTCATATTTGTGTGAAAATATGTCACTGCAAAATAATGGAGCTAATTCTCCTCATATGCAGGTACCAAGAATACAAGGCTGGGTACATAGAAGCACAAAAAAGAGCTTATTTTAACGCTCATAAAGATGAAGAATGGTACACTTCCAGCTCAGCTAGCTTGTCCTGCTATGTTTATTTGTTTTAGCTTTCTAATAGAAGTTCTTTGTATATGCAGGTTGAAAGACAAATACCATCCATCAAACTTAATTTCTGTTATTGAAAGGTACATGTTGATACCATGAACAGAATGTTGTAGGGATAATTTTGGCGATGCTCTTGTTTGTTTATTGGACAAACTGCTTTTAGACCTTTTACTTATTGTTCTAGTCAGGTGTATGACTTTGGTTCTATTGAACTCTTTTCTCCGTCTTAATTTCCTGTAGGAGGAATGAGCTTGCAAGGAAATTGGCGAAGGATTTCTTACTTGATTTGCAGAGTGGAACTCTAGACATGTAAGACCTGTTTGTTCTTAATATATGGAATGTGCAAGATGAAATTGTATCCTGCTTTCTGAAGTGATAAATCTTTGCATGAATAGAGGTCCTGGTGTTGCACCTCCTCCTACAAACAAATCAGGACAGTCAAGTGAGCCAAATTCTGATGAAGAAGCAGATGAAAATGGCAAAAGGAGGAGGCATGGGAGGGGACACAATAAAGACCCTGACTTACTTTTAGCTGCTCCAAAGGCTCACCTAGTGAGTTCTGATCCCAGAAGAGTCCAGATTGATGTTGAACAAGCACAGGCACTTGTGAGGAAGCTTGACTCGGAGAAGGGAATAGAGGATAACATACTATCTCGGTCTGATAATGATAGGGGAAGCAGAGACAAGTCTCATGGTTCCACAGGCCCAGTTATTATCATAAGGGGCTTAACTTCAGTGAAAGGTCTTGAGGGAACTGAGTTACTTGATACACTTCTAACCTATCTGTGGCGCATTCATGGGGTGGATTATTATGGCCTGGCAGAGACAAATGAAGCTAAGGGTCTCCGGCATGTGAGAGTGGACGGCAAGGCTTCTGATGCAACAAGCAATGGAGCAGAGTGGGAATCAAAAGTGGATTCTCATTGGCAAGACAGGCTGAAGGGGAAGGATCCCTTGGAGGTAATGGCTGCAAAGGAAAAACTTGATGCTGTTGCCGCCGAAGCCTTAGATCCCTATGTCCGTAAAATTAGGGATGAGAAGTATGGCTGGAAATATGGTTGCGGAGCCAAGGGTTGTACAAAGCTCTTCCATGCGTCTGAATTTGTCCATAAACATTTAAAGTTGAAACACCCTGATCTGTCAGTGGATCTGACTACTAAAGTGCGTGAAGATTTGTATTTCCAGAACTATATGAAGTAAGTGCAGTACACAGTAATATCTTATTTTCCACCTTCTTACTTTTAGTTTCAAGGCTAAAAGGTTTTAAATGATCTCAGTGATGAAAATTCTCCTGGTGGGACTCCTGTAATGCTGCCATCTGTGCCGGTAACCCATCCATTTCTTCTTCTTTATGTTAAGTAACATTTCTCGGGTTCTTACTTCGCATGTGTTTTTGAACGTATTTAATTTTCTACTCCAGGCTTTTTGACTAAGTAATGCTGTAGTATCCATCAATTATGTCTTGTGAACTTTGCTGCGTTCTTTCTATAGTCTTCATTTTGAAGAATCTAAAAAAAAACATGCTTCATGTTTTAGGTTTTGTCATATTAATTTGTGGTCGATTGGTTTTCGGACAATTTTTACATGTACTGTAACAGAGGATTCTAGTTCCGTAAATAATTACTGCTATTTTTTTGTAGTGTTGTTGGATGTTTTGGTTAATGGTATTGATAATGATATATGTGTCATCTAAGTATATGTTTTATTTAAAATTAGATACAGAGTTATTTCTTGTAATATCTTTGTCCAAATAGAGGGAAGAATATGGAGGATTTATGTAACAACTCCAACTAGTCGGGATTGAGGTGTAGTGGATGGATTTATTGTCCAATATTCTATTAAATAATATAATAAGTGCAATATAATAAAGAGCTTAGTTTTCAAAATATATAATAATAATAATAAAAACAAAGAGCTTAATTAGATGTATTGTTATCAAAAAGTTTAATTACCTCAAATAAAGAAAAAAAAAAGAAAAAAAATTTAAAGTGAGATAAGATAAATCACAAGATGAATGAATAGAGGGTAGAGTCTTGGGTCCATTATTCATCAACTTTTGAACCTTCCGCCATTGGTCTAAGGTAGTCGTTTATTTAACTTTTGAACCTTGCACATTGACAAATGTTGCATTCCTCTTGTAAACACAACAAAACTTTCAAAAAGTTCTTATGATTTAAATTATAATACCATAAAACATACTAGAAGAAAGTAATTGAGTGACAACAAGAGATAATTGAATTTCCAATAATAATGCGAAAGGTGCTGTTGTCATCTACATGCTTTTCTGAAGATACTGGCATAGTTATTGTCAGTTATTGTTCTTGGGGAAATCAAATAGGGCAACAAGCATCTTTCTGTTGAACTTGTAAATTGATATCGTGATTATTTTCAGTAACATGATTAGTGAAATGACCCCTTTGAATTTGTCCACGTGATGAAGACTTTGAGACTGAAATCTGTGATCTTCCATTTGGATGTGTGATTGATTCTGGCATCTTTTCTACGTAATGTCTGATATTGAACATTGTATGTTACAACTGATTCCATCTTCTAGAAACTGATTATAGAATTGGTAGGCTGGAACACTATCAAGTTTAGCATGTTCTCTAAGTCGTATCTAAGTTTTATAACATCCTCATCTCTCTAGTAGTATTGTGATGTAAAAAAGTATAGAACTGAAATCGAAGTTCTAAATTCAGCACATCGAATGGATTATAGAAACCTGTACTTATTATTTTCCGGTCCTAGGGCTTTAATTCAATGGAAAAAGTAGTATAACACGAAATGTGTGGTAGGCACTGCACATCTCGTGAGTTGAACCAAATCTAGTATAGAAGTGGAGAAGGAACGGTATCGTGCCATTTATCCACCTAGTATTGAAGGTAGAAACAACAGAATTTTCAGTCATTGAAAAAACATATACTGATAGTACTGGTGGTTTGGACAAGTGTGCTTCAGTACCTCATTCTCCCTCCATTTCAATTTATAGGGCCTATAAGGGAGTCAGATGAGCAAGTTTAAAGTTCGAATTCCCCAACTCTATATGTTCACTACCTACTCTTGCACAAGCAACGAAAATTTTGTACTTTGACTGGGTACAAACTTTAAGGAAAAAAGGACTTCGGAAACTTATGCTCTTAGATATGCCATGACATTTGTGTGGCTACTAGACTTTTGAATCTTGTGATTTTAACCATGCCATAACATTTGTGTGGTTATAAACCCTTGTCATTAGGTGTAAAATAGAAAGTTCAAGTTAAATTGCTTTCAAAATAATAAAATGACATTCTTATTGGAACAGACTAATACAGAGATAGTTCCTCTTTTTTTTTTTGAACAGAGGATAGTGTTTTTAAAATTGTTGAGAAAGCTCCAATAATGGTCAAGTTAAACAGTTCTAATTGATTGCCCTTTTATTTTAAGAATGTGTGAGGTTTTGTTTGGGTGCAAAAACTACTCACACATTTCCCAGTTAGAAAATTGTTGATAGTACATGCACGTTTTAGTCCTGAATGTTGCCTTCACAGTTAGTGATGTTTAATCCGAATTGGTTTGAACTGAGTAATTTTGGGTCTCTGTCATCTTCATTGCTGTGATGAATTCTCATCAGCTGGATTGTTCTTGTTGTTGGCACTCGGGATATAATCCATTGTTTGTCATCTGTGCTTCAATGCTGTTTATCTTTTTTTGTGTTCTTGCCTATGCATCATAGTTTCATTCTCCTGATGGAGCTAGCCCGTCTTTATATGTTAATTAATTGAATAAGAGCAGTTTGATCCCATGCAGTAAACAGTCCTCGTTTTACTTGAACTTACAATCGGTGTTGAATTTAACTGCATGTTGGTTCTATGCAGAAAGAGAAGCCACTTAGGCGCCGACCTGGGCTAGATGGCC
The DNA here is from genome assembly GCA_027705065.1 of Solanum peruvianum. Classification (NCBI taxonomy): domain Eukaryota; kingdom Viridiplantae; phylum Streptophyta; class Magnoliopsida; order Solanales; family Solanaceae; genus Solanum; species Solanum peruvianum. Next base: position 611,360 of record JAKWJD010001755.1, read on the forward strand.
GGCTGAAGGATGACAGAGGGAACCGTAAAGATCGGGATGGACGTGCTAATGGCGGTGAAAGGTTTGATATGTCTGAAAATCCACAATCTGGGGATTTTCAGTCCAATAATGATGGTGCCACTGGGGGAAATCCTGATGAAGAAATGTTTGATACTTTTGGTGGACAAGGGATTCCAGTTGCTTCTTTCCCTTCAGACATGGCTCCTCCACCAGTATTGATGCCTGTTCCTGGTGCTGGGTAACTTAAAATGATTCTTTCCATAACTTGTTAAATTTGCAGAACGTAAGTCTTAGCCATGTCTAGGATATCATTCTTGAATTTTGATTATTTTTTCATTTTCACTGCAATGTAGTCCTCTTGGTCCATTTGTTCCTGCGCCTCCTGAAGTTGCAATGCGAATGATGCGAGAACAAGGAGGCCCTACTCCATTTGAAGGCGGTAGAAATGGGAGGTCTGGGCCTGCAGGCCCGATAATTGCTTTACCTCCCGGATTTCGACAGGATCCTCGTCGCTTGCGAAGGTATTTCGTGCATTGTATGATTTTCAGATTGCTTAATGGTGAAACTACTAGTTACCATCATTCAAATGTTCATCTCACTAGAATAAGTAAAATTTGGTCAATTGTGAAATTCGCGCGGTTTTTTTACTGCACAAGTGAATTTATTTTTCTCGGGTTAGAAGAGACAATATGGGTTCCAAAGTGTTGGTATAGTACATTGATGACTTGTAAAGTATGTTGGTGAAAAGGCCGATTCTAGATAATGGCTCTTTGAATGGTTTAATGTAAGATTATAATAAAGGCTTTGCACCGTCTTGTGTTGGTGTGAAGATGCAGGGAATAAAAACTAGGGCTGAGTTTTAGGCTGTGTGAGCAAGGGCTCACATCAGCTTATAAATGGTCCCTGAAAAGTGGGTTTGGAGGTCCGTGTTGACATAGCACCAGTCCCAAATCTGACGTGTTGGTTAACGATTATTCCCTTTGTCCCAACTTATGACTTACTTTCCTTTTTCGTCGGTCCCAAAAAGAATTAACACATTTCTATATTAAGTAACAAAAGTATTGTTAGGCTAACAAAAATCTATATGTTGGAAACAACACATGTATAATTTAACGCTTCTAGCTGTCTATCCCCTACTCATCTAGAATGTCTTGTACATGCTTCACACTTTTTAATTGCTTGTAATTTTTATTTTGGTATTTGGATATACCCTCTTAATGTGTTACTTACTAACCTAGTTAGTGAGCACCTAATTTGCTTCCTCTTCTACTGACCCGTCTTAATATTATGATTCTATCATCTTATTTTTTAATTATAGTACTTGCTTTGTTTTCGTTACTTCGGGTTTCTTAACCATTTTTGCCGTCAATGTTTCTTTCCTTTGCCGTGGGTCAAGGTAGGGGTAAGGGGTACACTCCACCTTCTCCATATCTCACTTATTGTGTATGTTGTTTGTATGTTTCTTCCATTTGATATTTTCATCATAGCTTCCTTACTCTTGTATTTTTTGAACCTATTTTGAAAAATGTTTTTATTGAGTCAAGAATCTCAACAGAAACAGTCTCACTGCCTCCAAATGTAGGGGTAAGAGGTCTGTGTACACCCCACCCTTCCCTAAACATCACTTGTAGGATTACAATGGACATTGTTGGGTACGGCAAGGGGGTGCATTATGTATTGAGCCTTTACAGGATGAAGGCAATGATGTCAGCGAGTGATGTTGCATGGACCATTAGCACTTATGTGGGTAGTATGGAGGGAAATCAATAGGAGACTCTTTGAAGCTAATGAGCTTCTGTTGATTTTTTTTTAGATTGAGTAAAGTGTAATGTTATTGATAAATGGTGAATATGGATTCCTATTTGTACAAAAGATCGGGTGTCTTCGCAGAGAATAATATGTTTCTGTATATTCTCTGTTTTGTTGTTCACCTGTTGTACACAGGAGCACTTTCCTACTATCGGTAATATTATACTTTACTTGATTTAAAAAAAAGAACGAGAAGAAAGCATGATACGCACATTACATGGTAGTTGTGCTACAATTTGGAGCAATTGCCTTGTTCATGCACGGTTTTGTAGAAGCAGTTCTTGTGAATACTAGTCACGGTGAGCCATGTCCAAGATAAATCTGCACATGCTGGTTTGTCTATGTTTGAAGATTAGGTTGAAGTAGACTTTTAATAATGGGTTCCACGTTGAGAAGAAGATGGACAGATAAGACCACGGGAGTCTAGTTTGTGTTATGTTCACCCTTTTTGTTTATTTTCTCAAGGCAAGATTCAGAATCAAGAAACTTGTTTTGCTTCCAAAGTGTGGTGGAATGTCTTGCCAAAGAGGAGCTACTTCTGGAAATTCTTGGAAGTTGTTTACTTGCTTCTCGATCTGTTAGTACCGATTTTCTGTTCTTGTTACTGTTGCGCGCTTCCAAAATACAACTACTCAAGATGAGTATGCCTCAGCACCACTGTGTAATGCTGGTGGTGGGTCATGTGTTATGTATTCAGTTGTCATGTGTTATATGTTGTAGTGACATACATCACTCCTACAATTTTTGTAAAAATGTATGTTTGTTTCCATGCGACATGTAGAATTATCCTCGAAGAAGTTGAAAACTGGAGGTATGAGTAACATATTTTAGATTTGCAAATTGTGGCATTTTGTTGGTGTTTCATATGCTGGAGTCGTTGGAATGACTATCTCGTGTGGAAGTTTTTCAACTTTGAATCTATTTTCAGAATTGGAGGAAAAGGCAGTGCAAGAGAGCTGTAGAAGATCATTGCATTTTCGTTTCATTCGAGAAACTTCTACCCTGATTGAATCCTGAAAATGTTGTTGTTTTGTGTTCGAATGGAGATGTGATTGACCTCTATGCATTTGCATGAATACATGCCATGGAATGTGATTTAATTTCTTATGAATAAACACTGCTTTCTTTTTTTTTAAAAAAGACTATCCATACTTCCTTTACTGACTTACTGTTCAACAATTTTGCAGCTATCAAGATCTCGATGCGCCTGAAGATGAAGTTACCGTAATAGATTACAGGAGTTTGTAGAGTAGACACGGAGAACGTTGTATTTCTTCCAGTGAGTAGAGGCAATTTGCGTTGATGCTACATTTAACCGTTTTGATGTTGAAGCAATGAGCATATACTTGATCGTCTTGAAGTTAACAATGATCGATGGGACCAACTGCATAGTTGGTCTTTTAGTTGAAGAGGAATTGTGGCGGAGGGCTAAGTAGTTACGAGATTTCTTTGGTAGCAAGCAGTGCCTACTTGCTATATCTTTCCAGGTTCCGCATTAGCATTAAGCTCGTAGAATTTCCAATTTTTTCGTCCTCCCCACTTGTTGTAGCAAAGATTTCAGGAGATATATGCTAATAAGAAGTTGGAATGGTTGAAGACAAGAAGGGGTAAGATATGCTACTGTAAAAATTAATTTGTGTGACTAGATTTATCAGTTTTTTTTTTGTTGTTGCTACGTTGCGCGATACTTAAAATTGAAGGGAGATATTGTGACTCTTGAGATTTCTGATATGATGCCTATTGATCGTGTTTTATTCCGGCAAGATGGTTCTTTTGTTGTTACCTTGTGCCTGATTGAGCTCAAAATGGACAAACCAAAGCCATATATTACAGACTCGGAATACTCCGAACACAACGGAGAGTTGTCCTGCAGTTTGGACTGGATTATGGAAACTTTAGTTTGTAATTTTTGGTGATTGATATAAATTTCATAAGCTTAGGCCACTATAAGACCATGTTTCATATGGAAGAAACATGTAAAATTTGAGTACTTGCTTTTTCTCCATCTTTGTTACCCAAATGATTACAACATTGACCAAATTTTGAAGTGAAAATATCATAAAAATGCAATAGTATTGGGCTAAATATAAGATGTGAAGAGTTTTGAGGGGAAAATCTCACAAGTAGTGATAAAAACTCTATTTCATTAATCCAGTTATTTAGAGAAATTTCTTTATATTGTTGGTTCAAATAAAAAAAGAGGCTACTTGCCAATTTCTCCCATAACATGGACAAATAAAAGAAACAAAACTCATGGCTAATATATAAATTGGTGGGAAGATATCCGCTATTCTCATAAATATTTTAATTGAATCGATGAGGAAAAAAAAAAGGTAAGTTTTCATGCGGAAAGATTAGAAAGATCTCCATTATTTTGGTTCAAATTTATATCCATTATACATTTTTCCAGTGAGCTGGTTCGGTCGAAAATAAATGGAATTTGTGATGGAAATACATACATTTTCCCAGTGAGTCGGATCAATTGAAAATGAATGGAAAAATCATGTTGTATAACACAAATTTTCAACTAATTAGCGGTGAAAAATTTCTCCCCATAAAGTGGACAAATAAAAGAAAACAAAACTCATGGCTAATATACAAATTGGTGGGAAAATGTTCAAGGCTATTCTCATAAATATTTTAATTGAATCGGCGAGGAAAACATAGTAATGTTTTCATGTGAAAAATTAGAAAAGATCCCATTATTTCAGTACGAATCTATATACATCATACATTTTCCTAGTGAGCCAGTTCGGTCAGAAATGATCTATTCCCATCATACATTTTTCTAGTGAGCCGGTTCGTTCAGAAATGAATGAAAAAAAATCATGTTCTATAGCACAAATTCTCCACTGATTCGCGATTCGCGGTGGAAATACATATATTTTTCCAATGAGCCGGTTCGATCAGAAATGAATGAAAAAAAATCATGTTCTATAACACAAATTCCCCACTGATTCGCGATTCGCGGTGAAAATACATATATTTTCCCAATGAGCCGGTTCGATAAAAAATGAATGAAAAAATCATGTTCTATAGCACAAACTTCTAACTGATTCGCGAGGAAAATACAGTTGTTTCTAGTAGTGGTAATTAACCCAAAGTCCAGAATAAAATGGGGCAGCATAAGTTCAATAAAATCACATTCATATATATATATGTTTCCTCTGTTTACAAAATTATTGCAGATAATAGACTTCTGGGCTCTTTTTAAGTGTTACTTGGTTCCTCTTCTTCAACTTCAGATGCATCAGTTTCCATCTTCTCAAACTTTGCAACTCGAAAAATCGCCAAATTAGTATCCCCTGAATGACAAGATGTTTCGAAAAGACTAATCAACTCGGGGTAGTAGGAAGTTTAACGCGTATCATACAAGAGTTTTAACTTTTATAAACTGACGATTTAAATGAACTTTTAAGAGTATTAAGGTCACCTAACTCATAATAAGTTAAGACTAGTAAACCAAAAAAACAGAAAATTCAGAACATGGTGATAGTTTAAATGTTGTTTACGTTGTCAGTGTATATAAGTTAAATACTCGCGCAAACAATACAACCACTCATAAATCATAAGAAAGTATGAGAAAAGAATTTAGTGAATGGAAATGAAAGATAGAAGAACTATTGTAAAGTATGCTTTTTTCTTCACAAAGATGATGTAACAAGTAGTAGCGGAGCTAGGATTTTGGTTCAAAATATGAAGAAGTAGACACACGAAGTTGATAAAATGTGAGAAAAAGGAAAGCTTTTACCAAACGTCACGAGACTTCCAGGCAATGCAGCAGCAGCCACACCAGGTACGAGCCTTTTCTCACCGATGAAAGTACCATTCGTGCTGTCTAAATCTGTAACTACGAGATAGTCCTCCATGTTCTGCAGCCGAGCATGTATTGCAGATACTGTTTGTACATCAACAGATTTTCAGATATAACCAGAAACTAAACGTTTCGTTTGGCAACAGTTTGTTCTCTTATTCAGAAAGAGTTTAACTTCTGTATACTGACGGTGTAATTTTACTACAAAGTCACCTCAAAGAAGAGAGGCAACCAGTTATAACAAGTTAAATAGCATCGATAGTGTAAAAGTTGTAGTAAACTGTGCCACGGAAGATCAAGTTGGTGAGTCGTGTGATGAGAAAACTTCCCACACAGTTCGGAGAGGACTGAATTAGAACGAGAGGTTATATAAAAGCTATCACGCGAATGGTTTTATTACCTGTAGGCACCGGAATGACTACATCAGCCTTATCAGCAACGCGTCCAACAATTACTGCACCCTAAAGATATGTAACAGAACTTGCAGTTAACATACATGACATACGTCGAAACAGGAAACTGGATCATCACATCATACTACTTACGGAAGGTATTTCAAGAGAGCGCGGCTTTGCAGTTGGAGAACCAATGTGTCTTGTGTCTCCATCACCTTAAATTTTGATGTATTCAACATTTGATAGTAAGTCAATAGCTCTAAACTAAACATCAAACAAAATGCTAAAAACTCATCGTATCGTTAACCATATACTATACTCTGCAGCTTATACACATCGATTGTCTTGCTTCAATGGATCAACAATTAGCAGTACATATAGCGTATGAACAGTAGCGGAACCAAGAATTTCACAAAGGGTGTCCAGAAATAGCACAACAAAAGTGGGATAAACATTTGCTACTAGTCGTGAGAGTCAAACACGCAAAGCATTGCCTCATTACAAGCGTCTGAAATCATTAGGCTACAATTGCTTTTTGTGTTAAGGGTGTCCAATATATGTTATTTAATCATTTCGTGTATTACTTAACTTGTATATACGATATTTTTTATCTGAATTGGACAATCTGACAACCATGTAGCTACGCCACCATGTATGAGTCATAGTAATGAAGTCAAGAACAAAGAAAAACAACATAAGTTTAGTAACACTACTCACCAAAAGTCTAGGCAGATGGAGGACATCACTTAGCATTGTATTTCGTCATTTTCAACCACTTCATTGACCGTCAAAACAACCTTTTTTAACCAAACGGATCTTAGACCTAATTCACATTCAAAAACTAGCTCAAAAAGAGTCGGATTGTCCAAGTCATGTAAAAAGTCCAGGGTTCTCGTCCTTCACCGACGGGACTCATTCCATTCATCACCCTTTTTTCTTTTAAGTACTACTCCTTCGTTTCATTTTACTTGACCTCTACATTATTTCATTTTACTTGTCCATTTTAGTAAATCAAGTGCCCTTAGTTTTAAATAATTACATTAGTTGTACTTGTCCAATATAAAAATCCAAAACATCGTTAATAACATTAATTTAGTAAAATACACTTCTAATAACCTTTCTTAAGCGACATACATTATAATAAAAATAACTTTTAGCAGCAATAAATATTGATATTAATAAAGAGTGTTAAAGTCTTTATCGGCATTAGTTAAGTGTCATTAGAATCAATATGCTAAAGGCTTTGAGGACATATACAAAGAATGCTAATTGCCGCTAAAATACATATTTAGTTCTTAATTGCGCGAATGATCATTTTTTATGTAGTGATATCAAGTCAACATTGATCAACTAATATAAAACGGACAGAGTACTAGCATTTCATAAATTTGATCCCATTCTACAATTAAAGTACTAACACACCACCACCACCGCCAACAACAATAACAACATAATGTAATTCTACGAGTCGAGTCTGAAGAGGATAGTGTGTACGAAAAAAACTACTACAAGTTAAATAAAAAAAGAACACATACCTATAAATTCAAGAATCCATGATACTGAACCATTAGTTGAATTACTTTCAACCATAGAAGCATAGATAGGTCCAAAATGCCTCAATTGCCTAGCACTACATTTTATTTTTTTGGTTATGCAATTATATCCAAGAAAATTAATTGAATTTGAAGAAGAAATAGTAACTCTAGAAGGGAAAAAAGATGGTATTTTTTGGAGATTAGCATAAGAAATAGACTGTGAAGTTGTAGTTAATTCCATTTTTCTATTTTTTTTGTGATTTTTTGGTTCACTCTTTATGACATGTATTTATATGGTTTGTGGATAAAATTGCTTTGGAGGAAAATGTGGTTGAGAACTTGGCTTTTATAAAATGTTATAGTCACCAAGATTGTGGATAACAAAAATGTCAAAAGTAATACTAGTGCCTCCTAGCAAAAATTAATTTTGTAGGACACTTATATTTTCTTTATTAATTATAATTTTTAGATTTTATTTTTGATATAAAATTTATAAATATATTTTTTAATTTGATAATAGCTGATATTTATGTTCTCAAATTTTATATGTGCAAAAATAAAAAAATTAAAGTTGTATAAAGTATGCTAAGTAGACACAAGCTCGAGGCTTATCCAGGAGGAGGTCATTGGGTTCACGTGAATCTGTGCTCCCCAATCGAAATAGTAGTGTTATATTTTTTAAAATTTTTAAATATAGACATATGAACCTACATTTGAAGTATCATATAATGTAGTGCGATGATGATTGGGTGCACCTCTCTAAGTGAGTTTTGAATAGATAATAAAGGAAAAATTCTATTGGCTAGAAAATCTTGTAAGGTATTTTACCTATATTATTTTACCTTTGAACATTTTTACCCTTATAACTTTAATATCTTTTAATTAAAAAAATATCAATTTATTTTAAAATAAAGGGAAAATGCACAAGTACCCCTCAACTTGTGTCTTAAATCTCAGAGACACACTTAAACTATATTAAGATCCTATTACCCCCTGAACTTATTTCATAAATAATTTTCTATCCCTTTTCGGCCTACGTGACACTAGTTTGAAAAAAAAAATGTCAACACACGCTGGGCCCATAAGATAGTGTCACGTAGGCTGAAAAGGAGTAGAGAAATTGTTTATAAAATAAGTTCAGGGGGTAATAGGACCTTAGTATAGTATAAGTGTGATTCTGGAATTTCGGGCATAGGTTGAGGGGGGTACTTGTGCATTATCCCTAAAATAAAAGAGATATTATAGATTTTTTTATTTTTCTGGTCATTCAATATTATCATATGAAAAATAACTTTGTACCAATAATTTTAAATTTTTAATGGTTTTTAGAGATAAGAACATACTCCCTCCGTCCACTATTAATTGTCATAGTTTCTATTTTTAGAGTCAAACTATAAGAAATCGGATTAACATTTTAAGATGCAATTTTTCATCATATACCTATGCAAAAAATTGCAATTTATAATACTTTTCATATAATGTTTGAATATTACATTTTTTTGTTTAAAATATTGAATTAATGTTTAATTTGAAAATTAGTCAAATTGACTTTTGAAAAGTGCAACATGACAGATAAAAATGGATGGAGGGAGTAGATGTTAAACCAATATAATTTATATCTTAGATCCATCTTTTCGTAATAATGCATCCATGATCTTAAAATCTTGAATACGCCTCTATCACATATTCTATACAATACATAACATATATAATACAAATCAGTTTGAATGTGTAACTCGAACTTTAAAAAAACCTCAGGTTATACAATTTGGATTTTAAAGTGTGTAACCCAATAAAAATAAAATAAGTCTCATAAAATTTGAATCTTTCCATTGAATAAACTTCTCCTATATTAAAACTCTATTCTAAAAAATTAAAAGTGGGGGACTTTTAATTTTTTTTTGGTTGAATTTGGGCTAAGATTTAAGAAATACAATTATTTTTCAACTCAAAAATTGTTTGGACAATGAAATAGAGATCGATTGATCTATGAAGTAGGGTTATTTAAAATCGAATTGAAATTTATATTTTAAATTAAAATAATTATATTTGTTTATAGGTAATAGGTTATTGATTTAATGGTTATGATTATTTCAATTATTCAATTGTCGGTTTGAGATATTTTTTTAACGGCTTAATCTATAACCAATAGAAATATTAAATTATATTTAATATATCATTCGGTATATTTTTATACTTTTATTTTAGCAGTCTCAAACTCTCGATTATTTACAATGTGTAGTGTTGTTTTTGAGCAAGATACAATCTATCAACTCATGTGGTTGTTAATTTGAGTCCGAAACTCAAACGGTAGAAAATATTAACAAAAATTCCAAAAGGGTATAAAAATTTTATATAAACCAAAACGGTAAAATCGCTCCGCGGGCAGCGATTTACTTCAACTGAAAAGTAAATCGCTGCCCCAGCAGCAGGATTTTGCAAAAGTTTTTTTTTTCTTACAAATCGCTGCGCGGGGCAGCGATTTATAAATTTTTTTTTTTTTTAAAAAAAAAACATAAATCGCTGCCTAGGCAGCGATTTACATTTTAAAAAAAAAATTTTGCACTGTATGTTCGTTTGTAATATTTTGCACTGTAGAATTTACTTACATAAATTTTGGCTCGATTCCGCGAAGTCCACAAAATTTGATGGCATGCGAACAAGCATATGATAGTTTCTCCATTTTCCACAAGAACATTTCTTACCTTTTGCAGTAACCTGTGGACATTTCCACCTTTACCATCATGAGCAAAAGTAAGAATTTCAAAAACTCCATCACCAGTGTTGTAAGTCATCATATCTGTGTGCCCTTGAGATCTTTGATAATAATCATTAATATTTTTTATCTATTACAAGAGGCCACAACATATTACTTTGAAGTAATGTGATCGCAAGGTTGTTTTTTTTTACAAAACGATCAACAAGAATTTTGAACGTCATTCGAACCATGACAGTCACAGAAACCCCCCAAGCTTTTTTCAATAAACCATTATATGACTCAAACACATTTGTCGTCATGGCACCCTATCAAAGACCATCATCCTTACACATCGTCCAGTTTTCAAAGGAAATTCATTTAACCATTCATATGCTGCACGAGACAATGTTTTGATTTGTTGCATCCGTTGCATAAACTTTTTCTCCTGATGCTCAGTAGCAGCCAACCACATTAGATTTTCGAGTTCACTATTTACAAATTTTTTATTAAAATTTGCTTTTAAGTGTCGAACACAAAATCATGATATGTGTTGGGTGGACTCAACCAATCATAAGATTGAACGCACTGCAAGATTCCTTGATGACGGTCAGAAATAAGACCAATTCCTTGTCGTTCACAAACTACATGTGTCCATAATAACTTCAGAAACCATGACCAAGACTCAAAACTCTCACGTGCAACTAAAGCATATGCAAGTGGAAAAATATTTCATTCGCATCAATTCCAACCGCAATTAACAATTTGATATCATACAAACCATAAAGATGTGTGCCGTCGATAGAAATGACCGGCCTACAACTTTTGAAACCATCAATGCTCTGTTTAAAAGCCCAAAAAAGAAATTTAAAAATTTGCTCACCTTGCATTGTTGTAGAATGATGCTCCCACTCAATAATAGTGCCTGGATTGAATAATTGTAGTGCAGCATGTATCGAGGGTAATGCCTTAAATGAACTTTCAAAATCACCATAAACCATTCGAAATGCTTTTCTTCGACCTTTTTGTGCTTTTCTGTAACTAGGAGTATAGTGATGTTTTCCTTTGATAATTTCACGGATCATCTTATATTTATATCCGGATTTTGCATAACATATGGTATTAATGAAGATGCAATCATGTTATCATTCAAATTGAAATGATCCTCCTTATAGTTATCTGTAAGACAAGTATGCGGTTCAATCATTTTTCCTGTCTTCCACATACCGCTTGAAATCTCTCTAAACCGAATCATCCAATCACACCCTAACTCATGACGCTTGCAAATAACTTTCCAACTTTTACTTTTGGATTGATCACAACGAAATTCTTTTTTAATAGCAAGACTATATGCTCTTACTCTGCAGATTTCATTTGCATCTTATTCATAAATAACATACCTAGTTGCATATACAAATTAAATTAATCAACATGCATAAATAAATAAATAACACTATAAAATATTTAGTTTTCAACAATCGAACCTGACTGGATATGTTTAGGATTGTTTGAATTCCAAAGTGCCATTCGAATGGAACCGTTATCTCTCGTGTACATAAAATCTTCTGCATTTCGTCAGTGTGATCTAAGTATGGAATCGCTGTAGAATGATAATTAATACTTTGATCTTCAACGGATGCATTAGGTACATTATACACATTATCATCATCGCCGTCATACATATCATCACTATCTGTTAATTCATGCTCAGAAGGTTCATCATTGGTGCAACTCACCAACTCGTTCATCATCCATAACATTATTATTTACAATTTGTGTACAATAACTCACTGCATTTTGAATTTGATCATACCTATAAAAATAATAATATAAATATATTACATATAAGAAAAATAATTTTTAAGAAATAAGAAAACATTACTTTATTTACCTATTAGTTGAATCCGATGAGAACAATTCAAATGACTGAAATTTTGGCTAGACTCTCCCATAATATTCAATGTATTTACCTAAAATTGTTGGTAGATTGGAAGATTGGAAGATTGAAAGTAATATGAATATGAAGGATAAGTTCCAATTATAGAATTGAAAGTCTAATGTACTATTTACGTGTGAACTTCTTCAACTATTTACTATAAAAAAACAAACGATTTACTATTTGCATGTGATCTTTTAACTTTAATATAAAGTATATAATTTTGTTTTAAAAATATTTAAATAATTTTTTCCCCTAAATTTTTTATTTATAAAAATTAATTATTTGAATTCAAATATTATTTAAATTTAAATTCAATATAATATATTTTTTTAGAAAGAAAATATATTTAGTTATTTTTATTTTTTAAAAAATAATGTATAAGTTTCTTATAAATTATATAGATAAGTTAACATTTTTTAATAACAATTTTTTTTTTTTAAAAAAAAAAATATAAATCGCTGCCTAAGGCAGCGATTTACCCAAAAAAAATTTTTTTAAAGTAAATCGCTGCCTAGGCAGCGATTTACATTAAAATTTTTTTTTTTTAAATGTAAATCGCTGCCTAGGCAGCGATTTACATAAATTTTTTTTTTTTTTTTTTAAATGTAAATCGCTGGCTAGGCAGCGATTTACATAAAAAAAAAATTTTTTTTTGGTAATCGCTGCTAGCTAGGCAGCGATTTACATAAAAAATTTTTTTTTTTTTTTAAATGTAAATCGCTGCCTAGGCAGCTATTTACATAAAAAAAAAATTTTTTTTTTTGTAAATCGCTGCCTAGGCAGCGATTTATATTTTTAAAAAAAAAATTTTTTTTTTATAAATCGCTGCCCGGGCAACGATTTGTAAGAAAAAAAAACTTTTTGCAAAATCGCTGCTGGGGCAGCGATTTTACTTTTCAGTTGAAGTAAATCGCTGCCCGCGGAGCGATTTTACCGTTTTGGTTTATATAAATTTTATATACCCTTTTGGAATTTTTGTTAATATTTTCTACCGTTTGAGTTCGGACTCTTGTTAATTTGGTATGTCACCATGTTTCTAAGTGATTTTCAATCATTTCTATTTTGTGTCAAATCCTTACGGTTAAATCGACAACTGAACTGATAAACGATAAGTCAATATTTTAATGATTCTTAACGGTTTAGTATATTTACAAATCAATAACCATAAGTCAAAATGAGAATCAAATCGACCGATACACAGCCCTACTACGAAGAGAATGGAGCTGGGGAGAACCAAAACAAATATTTTTTTTAGAAAAATTAGAAAATATTTATCCTATGTTAACTCAGAAAAGATTAAGAAATAGAAGGAATTATTTTTAGGTTATCAAAATAAAACCTATGATGGGGTCACTATAATCTTTTTATATATGATATATATTAGTAATTTAAAAGCTACACAAAGTTATTCTATTTTAATTGTTAAAATGGGATGAAGAAAAAAAGATTATTCTCCATTTATTTATTAGTTAAAGTGACTTTGTTTTAAATAAAAAAAATATTTTATTTGAATATCCTGATAATAATTATTTTATGTCATCAAACTAATCCGGTCAGTAAATTTCATTTTAATTTTGATGAAAAATTCTAATAAAATGGAAAATATTTTTATTTTAAAATATTTTTCCAATTGAGTAAGATAAATATTTTTTAATTTTAGAAATCGTGTTAGGGAAAAATTTGTTTAGAAGAACAATATATATATATTTATATTTGGAAAAAGATAGTTTAAACCGGTTAAGTAACAACGACATTTTCTATCATCTAGAATATTTTTATTCATTTTACATAGTTTAAAAATATGTTTAATCCTTTTATTTAGAATAGTTTAGAAGGGTAATACACTTTTTAGAATAGTTTAAAAGGGTATATTAAGATGTATTTCTGACATTTTATCTATAGTTAAAAGAAAATAGTTGTATGTCTTTTCTCTATCAATAACACAAAAATTAAATAAATAAAAGGAAAAATGCACAAGTACCCCCTCAACCTATGCCCGAAATCTCAGAAACACATTTATACTATACTAAGGTCCTATTACCTCCCCTGAACTTATTTTATAAGTAATTTTCTACCCCTTTTAGGCCTACGTGACACTAGTTTGAAAGAAAAAGTCAACCAGTGTTGGGCCCACAAGATAGTGACACGTAAGTCGAAAAGGGTAGAAAATTATTAATAAAATAAGTTCAGGGGGGTAATAGGACCTTAATGTAGTATAAGTGTGTCTCTGAGATTTTTGGCATAGGTTAAGGGGGTACTCGTGCATTATCCCTAAATAAAAAGTATACTCTAAAATATAGTATACATGTCCTTCACATGGTTTTCAACTAAAGTAAAAACAAAGAGACATTTCATTCTTGAACTTTTATGTTTGTTTGCTCTTATTTGGATAAAATTAGGTATATGTGAAATGAAATATTTGAATTCACATATACCAAACATCTTCTCATATATATATAGAAGGATATGTATAGAAATGTTCAAGAAAACCTTTTTTCTTCTCATGTGTTTTTTCTAATAAAAAAGGAAGTTTCATCATTTGAATGAGTTATTAATTTTTTTTCTTTATTATCCATGACAATATTTGAAAAGAAAAATAATAATCTTTCATCAAGAAAAATAACTAATCTCTGGTCAATGAATTTATCATCATTTATATATTTTTTTTATATCAAACCACATACTATTATTGAAAAATAGATAAATTAATAAAAATATTTTTTTCACTAATCACTAATCTAGACAAACAATTCATTTATGATTACTATACCCTATTAATCATTAACTTGATTAATTATCAAATACAAGTAACAGATTTATTGGTTATTTCATATTTTATTCGTTCCTTTTCACCTTATTATCTCAGTTATTTTATTTTTCGTTCATTTCTTTTCACCTTATTATCTCGTTGTATAATCTTGTTTTTTAAGTCTAAATGAAATCTTCTAGACTGTACGGATATATCAATGAATTTATAGATTTGCTATTATTCGAACAAAGCTCGCTTAACCAATTCATTCCTTTTCACCTTATTATATCATTTATTTCATTTTTCGTTCATTTCTTTTCATCTTATTATCTCGTTGTATAATTTTGTTTTTTAAATCTAAATGAAATCTGCTAAACTCTACAAATATATCAATAAATTTATAGATTTGCTATTATTCGAACAAAGCTCACTTAACCAGGGACGGAATTATGTCAAGTAATCATGTCAAGTGCTTAAAATATATTTTTTTTAAATGAAATATACACTGCAATCAAATGCATATATAACTTAAGATATTTTAGATTTTTATTGATATTTTTCAAAATGATATACGAATTAAGAAAAAATCGCGAAAAAATATATTACAACATTAGATAAGAAATATGTATTTTTACCTAATTTATTTTATCTTTAATAATTTCTTTGCATAAAAAGAAAATCTTTACATAAATATTTGGATTAATTTATTATTTACTCTTCTAATCTATATATAAACTACATTGTTATGAAATTATATAAAATATGAGAAGAATAAAGAAGGGAGAAGAAAAATGACTTTTTATTCATCTTTAATTATTAATATATTATTAATTAAGTAAATAATTTTTTTTTAAAATAAAAATAAAATTGCAGAGAGTACAAATCCCTTGTTTGCATTAAAGACTTGTAGAATTTTAGGCTTTACAATCTAAGCATAAATAGTACTAATTAATGTCACTGACTTAAATTGTACTTTTAAATTATTCTCTGGCTATGTTTCCTCTAATTTGGGGGTGGGGTGTTGGGGGGGGGGGAGATATATTATGAAATTTTATTAAAGAATTTTTTTTTAAAAAAATTGACCAAACTTCTAACTCAAATTCCTTATATGGTACTTCCTCTAATTTAAATTAATTTTTAAAAAATAGAAATATTAAGTGATGTTTTTATCTTTTAACTAATTTTTTTTTGTTTGATATGATTAAAAGAATATTAAATTTTTTACTTGAAAAAAGTGCATGTTGTCTTTATACATATCAATATCATGAATAGGTTGGTGAGATATATATATTATATATATATATATATATATATATATATATATATATATATATATATATATATATATTAGAAACTTTTAATTGGCTAAGTTTTATATATTCCTTAATAAGTATTCCTTCTATTTTAATTGTTTTTAATCTTTTTTTTAAAAAAAAATTAATACATGTTTCTTAGTTTGATAATCTTTTTAATTTTGACATCGTATATGGCAAGTTTTACATTATATACATATTTAAGGATCTGTTTGGCTATGGCTATATTTACCTTTTTTTTTCAAAATATTTTTTCACTTTGCTTAAGAAACAATTTTTGGACTTAGAAAATTCCAAATTCAATTTGATTTGGATTCCACATTAAGAAAACAACTTAGTATATATTTTCCAATTTATCTTCATAATTTTAAATAAATATCCTTTTTTTCGTAAAAAGTACAATCAAACACAATTTCATATATAAGGATATCTATGAAAAGATAAGAATGAATTCGAGAAAGTGATAGTGAGATGGTTCAAACATGTGAGAACAGATGTCCAAATGCCCTAGTGCACATGTTTGAGAGGCTGAGTATGGATTATTTCAAGAAAGGTATAGATAGATCGAAGAAATATTCGAGAAAAGTAATATTAGACAATATACGATACAATTTGAGTTTACTGAGGATATAAATTTAGATAGGAGGGTGTAATGGAAGTGAATTAGGATAAGAACTTAGTAAGTAATCGTGCATTTATATTGTTGTCGTTTATATATAATACTAGTAGTTGTAGATTGCTAGTATATGTTACTTTTTGTATTTCAATTATTATTATTTTTGAACTGCTAAGGGTCGATCTAACAAAATTATTTTTCTATCTCTGAAGTAGGGTTTAATCTATCGATTTTCAGGTTAAAACTTAAAACGCAGAATTTTTTTTTATAGTGTAATGCAAACATCCCTCTTTCTTATAATATATACTCTACTCGCTGTCCAACAATAGTTGTTCCTTATTGATTATGATTAGATACGCTCCTTGGGAAACAATACATAAATAATATTACTATATTATCCTTTAACTTTATTAAATTTAATAATTTGAAAAATGTGTTAAGTGATAAATAAAATTTAATAGTGAAGTTAAAATAAATTATCGCTTGATTTTATAAATTATTTAAGTATAGGTTGATAAATATTTTATTATAGCGGACAACTATTACTGAATAAATAAATAAAAAATATAATCAAGCTCTCTTTGTTGTGTTATGTGGACCCTACAAATTGCTTCCTAATTCTTTAGTTAATTAATTAATGGCCAATTAATCATTTCCTAATGATCAACCCCATAGGCCATACATAAGTGAATAATTTATTGTTCCGTTTGATGTGGTATTATTTTATATTTTTTTTTAATAAAAATTGATTATAGTATTTTTTTATCAAAAAAACATTTTTAACTTTTTTTTCTTGTACGGTTATGACACATATTTACTTTCTTGAAAATCTTATGGAATATTTAAGATAAAAAATTTAATTATTATTTTTAAAAAAATTGATCTTAGTGATATATATTAGAGAAGATTTTATTGAATATCCTTTTGGTAATTGGTATAAAAAATCAATTAGTTCATTAAAATATTAAAGGGAATATTTTGAATAATTCTTATTTTAATTCATTTATTTATGATTGTAAGAAGCTAATAAAAGATTTTCCATTGATGTATATTTCTCTTGTTAAAAAAAATCAGCAAATTAAGGTGTAATATGTTTTTTAAATTTGGTTTCTGTTTATATTTACGTCTTTTAATTTTTGGTGTGCGTAAAATAGAAACTCAAATTCATATAAAGTTGAATAAATAGACACACGTCTTCAGGTGGCGTAGTCATAAATTTCACGAAGGGTATTCAAGAATCGCATAGGTAAAAAAATAATTTGACGATGGGTGCACTAAAATTTTGAAATCGAACTATGTAACATTAACAATTAAATTTTTTAATGAAAAAAATATACTAAATTTTTTAAAATCAAACCACGAAAGATTTAGCTTGAATTTTCATGTTTATTTAATAGGAAGTGAATGAAAAAGAAAAAAGAGAAAGAGAAAATTCAGTTTATGATGAAATCACTTTTATACTTTCAGATTTCACGAACCTATGACGACTTAACAACAAGATATGAAAAATAAAGAGTAAAATCAAATGAATTTTTTCTAAAAAAGAAAAGAAATTCTATATAAATGCTTTTTTCATTTTTAATAGTGGTATAGAGAAAAAATTAGAATTTTCTAATTAAATTTAAATTAAATAAGTACTTTTAAATTTTATTTTAAAAAATGATTAAATTTAATGTTTACTGCTTTTTTATTATATTTTAAAGTTGTAGGTCTCTAATTTGAGATTATTTTAATAGATAATATGAGTTTTGAATTGTTGAAAAGAAAAGAAATTCTATATAAATGCCTTTTTCATTTTTAATAGTGGTATAGAGAAAAAGTCAGAATTTTCTAATTAAATAAGTACTTTTAAATTTTATTTAAAAAAATGATTAAAATTTAATGTTTACTGCTTTTTTATTATATTTTAAAGTTGTAGGTCTCTAATTTGAGATTATTTTAATAGATAATATGAGTTTTGAATTGTTGAAAAAAAAACCATATTTATTAACCATGATTAGGTCTCTAATTAAGATTTATAATAGATAATATTTAGTTTAAATTATTAAAAATATAACTGATTCATCAACTATAATTAGAACATAATTAGGAGCTTTTCGAAAATGTAAAAAAACAAACGCAGCGCGCGATGACCCAAATATACCGTTGGGCTAGGAGACTCTAGTGTGTTTAAGAGTGTTTAAAATGTGTTATTTAACCATTTAAGGCGTAAATTATAATTTTCCGATGAAGATAGTGTACCTCCACCCCTACACGTCTCCTGCATGACGTTTTACATGACAATTTGAGCCCTACGTAATGTCATATCTGCATTATCACACGTAAGACTCACATTTTTATTTATTCAATTTTATTACAAATTTAAGTATTTACTTATACATTTCAAAACTAAAAAACATGTTTATGTATTATGCGAGTTATTTCTATATTTAGTTAGATATAATGGGGATTTTATATCATTTATTTCTAATACAATAAATATATATAATATATACTCGCTTATGATTTGAAGTATTAATTGGAAAGACCCTTCTTTTAATAAATAATATATATAAAAAAGGAACTACTAAGTCACATGATTTTGAAACCAATAGAGTAAATAATTCTTTATTTATACAACCCCACATGTTAAAAACTCTATTTTTCTTTGTTTTTTATTTGCAAAGTAATTCAAGATTTTCCTTTGCTATATATATTGTTTTTAAGAAAGAAGAAAAAATGGAAGAAAAGATAGAGAAAATATAAAATACCATCAAAGAATATGGTATAGTAAATAAAATTATTTTCTCTTTAAATGAAAATTTTGTTTTTTAGCTTCGAATTTGAAAAAAAATCTTTAATAAAGAATTTTATCCGACCAAAGTCGTTTAGAGGTCATTTAATAAGAAATAAGTTATTCATCTATTAATTTTCGTATAAGTCATACGTTTTTTTCTCGGTAAATGCAAAATAAGTTATTCTGCATAAAATTAATACGACGTTTGGTTGACAATTTAGAAATCCAGATATATGATATAACTAAAATAATTCTATGTATTTTTAATGCTATGATAGACAACTAAATAACTAATACATGTATAACTAATTGATGCATAACTAAGTAACCATAAATTCACTCGTAACTAATCTCTACATCATTAAATCTGGATAACTCTAATCAATTACTAAATGACCCTCGGGGTCTATCTAATATTTGAATTAGTCTTTGTTTTACTATGAAAAAAAAAACCAAAAAGACCTATATAAGTCTGTCTAACATAAATTTGAATTAGTCTCGATTCTAATACAGATAACGAATATTCGAAGAAAAACAAAAACAAATAAATAAGGGTGGGGGGTGGGGGTGGGGGGATAAAAGTTTCAAATTAAGTCATTTTCCTTAATTTAATAATGTGGGTGTTTATCTATCCCTAATCTTTCTCCTATATTTTCTCACTCTTTTTGTTGCAATGTAAAATCTCTCTCTTTTTTTCCCTTTTGGCTTCTTTATTTGAAATTCCTTAAGCTGCTGACACCTTAGCTATCTCTTGTTGTGTTTCTCTTTTCTCAAACTCTTTTTGTTTTCATTAATAACTGGATCTTGATTTCTTTTTCTTCACCAAACTAACAATTTGGGGTGCTTTTGCTCAAAAAGATTCTTACTTTTTGTTCATTTACTCATTTTTAAAGCTTGGGGTTTTGCATTACCATTTCATCTTTCAATTTTGTTTAATGGGTCTTCAAAAAGTTTGGTCTTGGGTATTGTATAATTCATGTTTTTGAGTTTTTGAGTTCATTTTTTTTAAAAAAAGGGGTTCTTGTATATTGAGTTTTAAGCTTAATTTCTGTGTTTTTTTTTTTCTGTGTTGAATTCTGTTGATTTTTTGTTGAGAGATACTGATAAGTGGTCACTAGCTCCCAAGACTTTGTTGGACTGCTTCACTAGCTTTCTTAATTCAGGTATGATTAAATGTTGATTTTGTGATGAATTTTTTAGTTTGAGCTTGTTATGTTACCTGGTTTTATTAGGCCTTTACTTGTCTAAGCATTTTTGTATGTATTTTTTGGTGGGGGGTGGGGGTAGGGGAGGTGTGAATGGGTTGTAATTGGTGTGAGTGAAGTCTGTAAATTTTAGGAGTTCATTTTCATTTTGATAACAAGGAGGAGGATATACCATTGTAATCTCATTAGTGGGGTGTGGGGAGGGTGGTGTGTATGCAGTCTAGCACGAAAAGGAAAAGAAAGATCGATTCTTTGGAATCATTTGTGAAGGTAGAGTGGTGTGGATGAAGTTTTTATCGAACAACGAAGAGAAAGATCGATTCTTTGGAATCACTTCTGAATGTAGAGTGGCGTGGATGGAGTTTTATGGAACAACGAAGAGAAAGATCGATTCTTTGGAATCACTTCTGAATGTAGAGTGGCGTGGATGGAGTTTTATGGAACAACCAAGAGAAAGATCGATTCTTTGGAATCGTTTCTGAAGGCAGAGAGGTAGGTTTCGATAGATTTTCTGATTTGATTAGGCGTGTTAAATTGGTTTTGGGGTTTGGAGGGGGTGGGGCTAGGTGTGAATGGGATTTTGTTAGTGTTAGTGTGTAAATTTTCAATTAGGAGTCCAAGTGTGAGTAAAGCTAGTGTTGGTCATAGATTTTGAAAATTTCTTCAAATATTTATTTGGCCATGAAATTTGACTAGATCTTGAAAAATTATCTTCAAAATATTTTCAAGTTTCCAGACCAATTTTTTGGGAAAATTTTCACTTCCACTCGTAAAGCTTCAATTTTTTGGGAAAATAATCACAATTTCAAGAACTCAATTTTCAAGTTTCGACTTCAAAATAATATTTTGACGTGGTTGAGGATTAGGTCACTTGGTGAGCTCCCTGCCTTCAATAGTGGAGGTAGAGAGTTCATTAGTAGTGTGGCTTCCGCTTCCGCTTTCCCCGGTCCATGATGTAATAAAGGAAGTATAGGTATTTTGACTATTTTAGTGTGAGGTTATGCTGTGCAATACAATTGACAAGACGTTTTGTACATTTTTGCTTATGTTATTTTAATCAGAATTTTCATAGTGAAACCAACAAGAGCTTATTGGTGGAAAAGGTTCCCCAACGAAATTGATTTCCTTTGCAGCTAAATCGTTGAGTTCGTGGTATGCTGATTTTGAAGCTAAATGATTGATCAATATTATCGTCAGCTTCTTTTATGTATTTGTTTTCAGATGTTAGCAGCTTCTTTATTTTATTCGACAAATATGACGTATATATATTTATTTGCTTTGATCAAATCGTAAAGTTATTCTATATACCTACGATTGAGCTCAGTGAATTTCTTTGTGGACTTCATAATATCAACACTTTTACTTCTTCTGTTTCATCTCATTTTACCCCAAATAACTTATTGCGTCGTTTTATTTCGTGGTTAATGAGATAAGGTGGGTCTGGTGAGTTTTTAGAAGTTTGATGCCTTGAATTATTTACCGGGGAATTCTGAATAAGTTATCCCTTTTCATCTTTATGTTATTCTGTGTGAATCTATGTGAACTTGCTTTCTGAAGTTGGTGGTTTATATCTATCGTTTCTAAATTCTGTGGGTTCAGCCCTTTTGTCGTGCTGTTATCCGAATAAAATTCTCAACTTATCCCAAGTTTTTTTTTGGCAGTTTGTGATATTAAGCTCGACTGGCTTCGTCGTGAACGAGGTCACTCGCTTGGAACGTATCGCCTTTATTTTTGCCTCGACTTTATAACAAACAATTTTATCACCTTCTATTGGCAATTACATGCTATTTTTTTTATTTATTGAACATTTTTAGGATATGAGCATCAAAAGTGAAACCGAGGAAAGGATGACAACCAAAGTTGACATGGATTCACCTGATGAAGCTAGCGGTGGAGATTTAGGAGAAAGTGTACCACTTAAAAAAGGTCCCTGGACTTCTGCGGAAGATGTAATTTTAGTGGATTATGTAATGACACATGGTGAGGGGAACTGGAATGCTGTACAGAGGCATTCAGGACTTGCTCGTTGTGGTAAAAGTTGCCGCTTGCGGTGGGCAAATCACCTGAGACCAGATTTAAAGAAAGGTGCATTCACCCCAGAGGAAGAGCAGCGGATAGTTGAACTGCATGCTAAAATGGGAAATAAATGGGCACGCATGGCTGTTGAGGTTCATACTATCTCTCTATCTTTTCATAAAATCTTCAAATAAAATGTCTTTAACTGGCATCCGTCATTTATGTTTTTACTTCATTCTAATTCCTATTTAAGTTGGATTTCCTACTTCCAATAAGTTAGAGGTTTCTGCCATTACTGTGGACCAGTACTCCTTGATAAGTACTCTCTTTATCACTCCCTCTATCAGATTTTATGTGGTATGCTTTTTTTTTAGTCTATCCCAAAAGAATGACATATTTATATATTTAGAAACAATCTAACTTTAAACTTCCTATTTTACCCTAATGAGATGATTTAGTACTACAGAGATGTCGATGGCTTGTTTTATGCCTTAATTTCCTCAAGTTTCAAAAGTCTTTCATTCGTAAACGTTGTGCTCAGTCAAACAACATCAGGTAAAATGACATGGAGGGAGTAATACTTAAATTTTTTGAATAAGTAACTAGTGCTCCCTCCATCTTAATTTATGTTGCACTGTTTGGCTTGGCAAAAAGTTTAAGGATGACTTTAGAAATTCGTGGTCTAAAATATATCTTAGACATTTTGTGGTTATAAATCATTTCATTAAGCGTAAAAGGGGAATTTTAAAGTCAAGTTGTTTCTAATTATAGAAAAGTGACAAAGTTACCTATTTCAAAAAAAATATAGAAAAGTGACAAAGTTACCTATTTCAAAAAAAATATAGAAAAGTGATGTTCATTTTGAGATAAACTAAAATGAAAAGGGTCCGACATGAATTGGGACAGAAAGAGTATTATTTTGATCAGTATGTCGTCTAATTATGAGTTTCTGCTATCCTTCAAATTTCCAGTTGCGTGTCAGGGGATCTTGATTTGTTCAGTCTTTTTGAATCAGATTTAGTTTTTTTCTTTCCGGTATCCCCCTGCTTGTAATCATGATATCCCAAACTCTATATTTGTTGACAACTTTGTGTTATCTTGTTAAATTATAACAAGTAATCCTCAATGATACAGTTGAGGCCTTACGGAAACAGCCTCTTTACCTCCACGAGGTAGTGGTATGATCTGTGGACACTCTACCCTCCCCAGACCCCACTTAGTGGGATTTCTCTGGGTATGTTGTTGTTGTTGTTGTAATCCTCAATGATACTACAATGTACAACGGAAAAAAAACACAGTAAGATCCTCACTAAGAGCACTTCCTAAAACCAGTCCTGATGGCTCCTCTTGTTGGACTGAACATGGGCCTGCCGAATTGTTTATCAAAGAACTAGCAACTGAGCTAACTTTGGCAGTCATCAATAGTCAGTCATGTCAATAATTTGCTATGTAACTAGAGCTGCATTTTCTTTAAATCCTGGTCAGAGTATGAAATGAATTTCTTAACTGATAGACTTGTTTCTGTTACGTATTTCGATTGGACTCATTTTCAGAACTGAAGTGGACTCAGATTAATCTATCTTTTGAAAATGAGACTTGAATATTTAGAAATATAAGAATAGTACTACGAGATGCAAATTTCTTATTTCAAAATGATGAAAACATGTACTTCAAATCTTAATGATGATTGTTGTGATAATTCCTAGAAGCATAATAGGACTACCACTTCGGGACACACGGTTCTGACTGAGCCTTAGAAATCCAAAATATTACATCTACTCAAATAGGCATTAGGGGTTGATAATGTGAACAGTGTATGGCTGTACCAGCATAGGTTTGCCAATAAGGCTTTTGTTGGCATTTGGTTTTTCTATATCTCTTTAAATAGAACTAGTAATTCACTATTGAAGTTACGTTTTCTGGAGTTTATTGCTGCATTTATTTTGCTCTATGTTCGACACTAAGGGGTGTCCAAAATCCACCTAATTATGCCTTGATCAGAAGAGATATGACATGGATTTAGAGATTCATATACCACCGTAACAGTTGCCAGAATCCAAGATGTAAAAGGTTTCTGGCTCAATGAGGTATTGCATCGTCAAGTCTCATCTACATTAACAGATTTGTATGTACATTTATTGTACATTTGGTCATTGTCCCTTGACCAGGATTGGGTAAGTAGAGAAACATGTTTGCCTGGTTAAAAGGTGAGAACTGAAGTTACACATAACTGAACGCCATATTGTCAGAGCCCCTTTCTCCCAAGACGATTTTCTCTAATACTATCTGCTGTCACTTGTAATAGTCCAAGTTACATTCTTCCATCATTTTGATACACATGAGTATGCTTTGGCCTTTGGGTGATATGTGTGTATATCTTGTGCGATAATGAATGGTGCTTTTGTTCTTTGTAGAACTTTTACAGTTATACTTCTTTTCGTATTTTTCATTTAAAATAAGATCTCATGACTTTGTAAGAATCTGTCTCAACACTTATTTGGTCCCGGATTTGCTGTCCAACTTCTACTTTAGGTTCTCCCTGCTCATAGCACTTCAGTAGTCTACTATGGACTAGAAAAGGTTCAAATTCTTTAATACACTAACCTATCATTTCCACATTGAGACCTGCTTCTGTATAAATACCATAATTGAACTCTTATCGCAATAACAATTAACGAGGAATAATGTTAGGCTGGAGATATAATTTACTAAGGAGTGTGATATCTTCAAATTTCTCAGTTTGATTATCGGTGGTATATGATTCATATTAACTTTTGTTATGCCTTTTCTACCCTTTCAGTTGCCTGGCCGTACAGATAATGAGATAAAGAACTACTGGAACACTAGAATAAAGAGACGGCAACGTGCAGGCTTGCCAATTTACCCTGCAGATATTTCTTTCATGGCAAGTCAGAACAAACAAAATGAGGAATTGGGTGCATTCTCCTCCGCAGATGCACAAAATCCTGATGTCTTGGGAATTAACAATTTTGAGATTCCTGCTGTGGAGTTCAAAAAATTGGAACTCAGTCATCTGTTGTATCCGCCACAACTTGCAGACATTCCTGCTCGTAGCTTGCTTAATGATCCTGTAAGTAACTTTCTGGCCCAGGGTCATAGAGCTCCCTATAGTAGTACATATTTCCTTTCTACAACTTATCCCGCAAAGCGTTTACGAGGATCAGAATCTGTGTTCTCCGGTTCAAATGGTGATCTCCTTAACTCCTTGCAATATCAGAATGACGGTTCTTTGCTTGCTCAAGCTCAAGCTCAACCCTTGGATTTTTCTTCATATAATCATAATTTAACATATGATGATCAGCGAGCAATCTCAAATATAGTTCCGGGCGGCCATGCCTATTTAAATGGCAACTCCTCTTCAGAGCCCACATGGGCAATGAAGCTGGAGCTCCCTTCACTCCAAAACCAGACAGAGAACTGGGGTTCACCTCATTCGGCTCTTCCTTCATTAGACTCTGTTGATATTCTAATTCAATCCCCTCCAGCTGGACATAGTGAATCCGGTAGTCTGTCACCTAGCAACAGTGGTCTACTGGATGCTGTGCTTCATGAATCTCAAACTATGAAAGCTTCAAATGATAACTCATACCAAGGGAACGAGACATCTGGTAATGCAGTCAATAATTCATGTCCAGATCTCAAAGGATGTGATATTTATGGGCATCCAGTCTCTCCTTTAAGTCAGTTCTCTGCATCAGTATT
The DNA here is from genome assembly GCA_027705065.1 of Solanum peruvianum. Lineage (NCBI taxonomy): Eukaryota > Viridiplantae > Streptophyta > Magnoliopsida > Solanales > Solanaceae > Solanum > Solanum peruvianum. The sequence goes on from JAKWJD010001755.1 coordinate 637,945, forward strand.
CAGTGACTACGCCCCTATCAGTGAAAGTTCATTACACGAGTTCCCGTCAATGGCCACAATGCCAGGTGAGGACAGTTTATTTACCGACTACTTATCTGCATAGCTGAAGTTTATTGTGTTACTATGATTGGATTCTTCCATGATGTTGAAGGAGGCGAGATTAAGCAAGAGATTGGCGATCTATCCCCCTTGGACGATGAAGACAACACATCAAACCAGACAATCTTTTCCAGTCCCAAGACACAGCATGCTAATAACCATCTGGCTTCGAAAGATCCTTTTGGTTCTTGCTTTTTCGATGATTGCGACTGGGACTGCAAGCAAATCCATGCAGTAACCACATCATCAGGTCAAGCTAATGGACACAATTCTTGTTCTTGGGATGCCATATCAGCCATGGAAGCAACAGGAAGAATGAGATTATGATAGTTTTGAAGTTTTGGTAACATCTTTCGATACAACAGGTTGTTATCTCAGCTATCTAATGACACTGAGCATGTAATATGAAAACATTTCTGGATTTTCCTGTGTGCTTCGGTTTAAGGCAATTTAGAGACAAAAACAATGAAACTTTTTTTAATGTGGGATCAATTGGACTTTGCCTTATCTCAACTGTGTGGTTGTTTTCGATATGAAATATCGAAAACAAGTAGCACATAGATGCACTATTAGCTTGAAGCAATTAATTCGAAATAAAACGTAACCAGATGCACTAAGTTCCTGTTTTCTGCGGCATACGAAAGAGTTTGATCACATTCTTGCCTTTGGTGATGTATATTCACTTAAATTTTTGAGTGTAATCGATATAATTTCACAAGCGAGATTTTGAAAAGAATATAAAAAAGGATACATTTTTTAGTGTAATCAGTAAAATTTCACAAGCAAGATTTTGAAAAGAATATAAAAAAGGATATACTGTACAACGTAAATCCGCATAGGAGAGATAACCCTTCCTAGGCAAGCGCAATTTGACGAGCTCGATTCAAAAGACTCGCTGGTAAGAGGGTTCCGAATTTGAGACCTCGAACATGAAAGTTTCAAGCCCAAACCATTGGGTAAAAATTACATATTTGATAAATTGGGTTGAATAACATAAGAACTAAAAATAGAATAAGGCAATGCTCAAGGCTAAATCACAATTTCCACTATTCAAACAGACATGAGAAAAGAGAATCAACCAAACAACTCATATATCAACAGAAGAATCAACTCATTTCTTCCTATATCAGCTGCTCCTGTCTTAATTCAACAGCTTAAATGACAGTTCTGATCTGAACTTTCACTGAATGTAAAGAACACAACTAGTAAAACATTTGTAGCTAAGAGTTGGTCTTACAGAGTTCCGGAGCAACGGCTACTTGCCAGCTTAGGAATTCAGAAATTTGGTACAAAGCCAGAGAAGAGGCAGCATTGTTTTCTACTATGCAGCACTTGTGAAGTAGAAACAAGAGAAATCCTCCAATAAGGGGTTGAAGTTATAAAGGCTATAATGGCAACAGCAAAGGTATCGACTTTCTAGAATCATGTCTTAACCCTAAATAGTATACTGAAACCCAAACTTAGTGTCAGCATAAGCGTTCAAAAACTCAGTATGACTGGTATTACAAACAGATTTGTTCGGTATCTCAGAGAACTATAGTACAATTACCCCTTCCTGTAACATTTTCAACACATCTTCCAATATACAGAACAATAAAACCAGGGTTCTCTATCTAAAATCATGTCCGGTGCCTTACCCTCCTGCCATTGGTATCACCACCATCTGAAAGCTGGGCCCAAACGCTTCTAGACTTTCCGCCTCCACTGCTACAATCATCCTCACAACCAGCAACGGTTTTAAGAAGCTCTGACTGAAGAGAAGGGCAGTTTTCCTTAAGGTATTCAAATCCATCTGATTGCATGACAGCTGCAAAAACATGCCAACAAATAGATGAGGGAAACTGCAGTTCAAAAAAAGCACGCAAAAAACACACCTGCAGGCTGCAGTTTTCCATATATCGTAGCCTTTATAATAGAAAGGTCCCCAATGAACTTTAACACTAGTTATAGTCGACGCTAAAATCCCCAAGGGGGCAGCAACTCATCAAACAAATGCTCGAGACATTTGGACATCCAAAGGGATATGCACGTTCTTTTGCAACATTCTATAGCATAGTCATTTTTTTTTCTTTGGATCAGGTCTATAGCAGTATCTCACTTAGCCTCATGACTTAGTGAGATTTCTTTTAGAGCCCACTTGATGGAAAAACAGGTTTGCAATTAAAATAAACTTTGTGATTCATTTCATCATTTTTAGCTCATTCACCAAATAATAGCCTGTTTGGATTGGTTTATTCAAGTGCTTTAAGCACTTTTGGAGTATTTGGGTAAATTAAAAAATGCTTATAGCACACTTGGTTTTAAGCTAAAATGACAAAAATAAGACCAAAGCTATTTCAGAATTTCTAACTTCTGGTTTGGGCTTATAAGTCAAAAACCAAAAGGCAATCCAAACAGGTTCTAATACTACAAGCCCATTTTAGCAACAAGTGCCCCCTCCCAAAAGCACTCAATAACAAAACCAGAAAGTAATAACATTGACCTATAACTTTTTAAGGTGTCTTGATTCAAATTTGACACATCCTAACTTGGTGAACACCAAAGCTTCTGATGCAGAAATAAGAGGCTGTGTTTGATGCTTTCTGCTTTAAGGGTTTACAGTGGTGAAGCCAAGTACATTTCTCTTTCAGTTCAGAGAAAAGTCTCATTGCTATTTTGATGTTCATATGCAGAAAAGTCATTTGATTTCCCAATTGAGAGTTTATTTCACTTGAGTGGATTCCAATTATAAATCATTCATGATGCACCCTAATGCAGCTCTAGAGAAAAGCAACCTAACAACAGATCAACGGTAGCTGGAGTTTGACAGCTAAGTCAGACTTCTTTTGGTGCTATGTAGCGTGTGGCTTAAGACTGGAGGTGCATAACTGGGTGTAGTCTTGCTGGTACAACAAAAGGAGATTAATGGTTCCATAGAGGTTCAGTTGATAACACAATCGGGTGAAATTGTGTTCAACGGAATTGAAGTCAGCATGTTATCATCAGTGGCATAGATGTCCATGACAAATTCATGAGCACCAAGTTATAACCATTTCCCATCCCTTCACCAGGGCAGGATAGCAATCCACTTCATCAGTGTATTAGTAGATACTTTTTTGCTAGGGGCTTGTTACATTGTCTAGAAAGGTACTGATCACATGTATATCTGGGATGACATGCAGCTCTTCATGTTTGAAAGAAGAAGGGAGGCCGTGAAAAAACAAGAAGGTAAAGACAAAAGAAATGCATCATAGAAGCCCTTCACACCCAAGTCTAACTCTTCAATAAAATATCTCTAAAGCCCTTCTTTTTTCCAGTTATCTCTAGAGAACCTCCAATGCAAGAGAACCCCAAATTGTTGAATATAGGAATGAAATGGGTCCAAATGGAGGGAGAAGGACACTGAGGATTCATATAACCAAGCCTTAGCTAGTAATCAGGCAGAGCTTCTGTGTTTGTCGTTCTTGTTTACGATACTCTAAAGTTTAGAAAAGTTCAAAGCAAAATGCTCTTATTCAACCTGGCAGCTGCACTTCTCAATTTTCAGTATTTTTCCATGAGAAGAGTAGGAAAAGAAGAACATTCTCAATAAAAGAAAGACTTATTTCCTTTATGTCCTATCAGACATAAAATATATGGTCAGCCTCAGGAAAGAAACACACATGCCCTACTGAATAGGTTCTGGAAAGGGGGGGAGGGGGGGGGGCACCAATGACGAGGCAAATGCACAATGTTCATGCTAAACAAACCACCGATTTTCATTCATTGCAATCCAAGACAAGGAAAATGCACTAGTTTCACCGAAACAGTTCAGGAAAACTGCAGAAATCACTATAAAATATGGACAAGTTGCAATAATAATATCTCTTATACCTGCAAGATTTTCAGCAGCAAACCTAAGGCAAACTGCTTTGAGTTCCGTGGCATGGTAACGGTCAGCTAAAGCAAGAGTTCTGGAAACAGAGTTCACCGAGATATCTTTGCAAAGATGAGATTCGCACACACGCCTGAGTCTTGTTAATTCATACCGATCGGCTGCTGCTAGCAATTTTGCTGTCAATGTATCGGTCACAGAAGGAATAGAAGAAGAACTAGTATCTTCTATCTCTTCATCTACAAGAGAATCTCTGTATATGAAGTGCAACATAGCCTGTTTTGTGCCACAAGAATAGATATATCAAATGAAGGGTGAGTGAGAATTTCATGTTTTTTTCTGAAGTTTTTAATCTTTTTCTGCCAAAACACGGAAGTTACTTTGCAGAAACAAATACAGCAAGAGAATGGAGCAATGCGACTATTTGAAGCAATGAGAAATTCAGTCTTCTTCGACAGCACAAGAACCAATTTAAAATAAAATGATTAACAAGGTAAAAATGAAAAATGAAATTGATGCTCACTTTAAAGACCCTGGGTTCCATATCTGTGACAACAATCTCCTGCTTATCGCCCATCAGTTCATCAAACAATTCAGTGCGAAATACAGGAGAACGAGCAGTTAATACCAGCTTATGGGCATGAAATTTTTCACCAGCCACACTGAAAACAACATCAGTGCCTTCCATATTCTCTAATAGCATTCCAAAGTGTGATCCCATATCAGAATCTGGAACCTGGATTGGCTGTAAGCTCGCGATATCAATTGTAGAACGAACAACTCCCACAGTACAATTGATTTTCAAACAGTCATCCTTGAGATAATCTGAATTCTCAAGTAAAGCTCGTCTAAAGAAACGTTTGTATCCCCTGCATGCACACAGATAAAAAATATAGCAAATTTTGTCTTATGTTGTAACAGCAAATATTAGGCTTAAAGTGAAAGGGAAAAATAAAAGTCGATTAGGCCTAGACAGACTCTAGTTTGTATTTTTTCTTTTCACATTCATGCCAAAGAATAGAAAATTTCAAGAAAGGCAAAAACCTAATAACAGAGCATGTGCCAATAAAGGAATTGCATCACTGTCAGCAAGTACCTAATATTGCCCCAAAATACTTCGACTCAGTTAGATCTACGTTGCTCGGACTCGGGTGTCCGTATCCCCGAATCCTAAAAGCTAAACACTCTACCCTCCCGGACCCACCTGTGGGATTCCACTGGGTATGTTGTTGTCGTATCTAAGATAAAATTATGAAATTATGAGGCAGGATTGAGGTAGGGGATGAGGTTTGGAATAGGATTTGGGGGGGGGGGATAATGAGAGTAGGGAGAAATCCATGCGACTCGTTTTCCTACTTTTACAATGAGAGTCATTTTCCTTATTTCCAAGAAGCTTTCTTCCTAATATTTTGCAAAAGTTTTTACCAATCGAATAAGAGAAAATACCATACCAAACACAGATGACAATTAGTAAGTAATAAAGAATTTATTTATTCGATGCAATTAGTAGATAAAAAAGGATATGATTTCCTTCTAAGAGGCAACACCAAAGGAACATTCTTTAGTAATTTCTTTAGACTTCATTAACTATTCTTCCATCAAATGTATGAATAAAATTTTATTCCTTTTCACTCAATATTTCGTAAAAACTTAAATCTGTGTTTTATTAAGCATTCTTCGCAGACATACTTGGCATTTAACTGAAAGTTCAGACCTTTATTTGAGAAAGTAAAAGAAAAGAGAGTTCTATAAGGAAAGGTAAGTTGGAATTAGCTAACTTATCATTAATTATCATATATAATCATTAGTTGGAATCAAAGCCGTTTAATTTGATAAATATAATGTCTAATTGTAAAATTCAGGTATAATCATATAACCTTTATGTGAGAACTAACAAAAAGGTGATGAAATTCTATATGTACAAAATGATCTATAAAACACTTGGTGTTACCAGGGCCTGAGGCATAAGGGTGCAGGGGAACTTCAATTGAACCCGATTCGTTGATAACTTATACTACATATGTAGATATGCAATGTTACAATTACAACATACCAAGGTACTACATCACAAGCTTTTGTATTTATAGTACTAAAATATTGCGAAGAAAATATTATAAAATCTACTACATATATTGATAATATACTTATAAATCTCAAATTTGAAAAAACATTAGCTCCCAAAAATGATATATGACTGATTTTCGAATTACGGGAATAATTACTAAATAATAGTAATTGATATTCAAAAATTAATTAAAATACAACCATAATAGTGGGAGGTGCAAAACAAAGAAATAACTTCAATGTCGAAATATACTAAAAAAAGCAGATGGGGAAGTGAAGAAGTAAATGAGTTAAATTTATTCATGTTTTTGTAGATACCATCTACTCTCTCCAATCACTTTTACTTGACCCCTTTGAACTTTGCACGTCCCTTAAAAACAATGATATATATGAGTATTTTACTGCAATATCCATACTAATTAATGTTTAGCCTTAGATCATGTGAAAATAATTTGGATATAAGTAATTAAATATTAAAGGTAAGACATGAAAACAATTACGTTTGTCTATTGAAATGCCAAAACTGATGAGTAAAAGCGAAAATATATTTTTAGTATAGTCGACATGCAAGAGTGAATGAAGGAGTAAAAAAGTTGAGATTTTAATGACAGAGAAGGTTAAAATGTTACACTCTTTACAAATTGTACTTGATTGTCACAACATACATAGAATTAATATTAAAAGGACGGGTAGAAATCAACTTTCTATCTTCATCCATGAATCCTTTATTCATAGTTATTCATTGGAAGTATTGATCCAATTTATATTACTTTTTCATTTTATTTTTACAAACAAATAAAGTAATGCTATTTTATATTATTTCATTAAACTATATTTTAAAAATAATATACAACTTGTTTTGGTACAGAAAGAAAAAACAAATTTTATCGCAAACTGGTAGTGAGTAGGAATGAAGATTTCATATTATTTTTCAAAACTCATACAATTATCCTTCAACTCGATAATTTGCCTAACTTCACTTACAGAAATCAACAGAGCAACGAGAGAGAGTTGTTCGGATGGTAAACACTCTTACTTTCAACCCGAAGGTTGTGAGTTCGAGTCACCAAGGAAGCAAAGTCATTTAGTTGTGTCCACCAAGAAAGTAAGAAATGCATCTAAATACTCGAACACAAGTTGTCATACTTAACAGAATCCCAATTGAACTCTGCCTAATCGAGCTTACCAAAGCATAGCTGGTTCTGAAGCCCGCTATGAAAAGGAGTGTCGCAGTAGGTAGACAACCAGCGTAATATCATCTAACTAAAGTTAATACTCCTAATACAGAATCCTGAATAAAGAGGATGGAAATATAATTACAGTCGACCCCAACTTATTTCTCTCACAACTTCACATAAGGCAGAGGAGTTTGATCATTTTGGGGCAATGGTGGACGCATAGAGGCATACTAGATTTACAACAATGACATACCCAATAAAATCCCAGGGATCTAAACAACATACTTGATTTGATTGAACAAAATTCTAATCAACACAATTGGAACTAATACTTCCCAGAAAGCTCACAAATAACAGCTGCAATAGCACATCTTTTTAACATAAACCAATACAATAAACAACAACAACAACAATAAAGCATGAAATTCACTGCAGAGTAAAGCTAAATTACATAAGCTAAATAAAAATCTCAACTTTACCACTGCCCCAAAGCTGCGCATCAAATTAAAATTAAATTAACAGGAGTTAAAGCAATTACCACATGCTGCCGCGGTATTTCAATGTATATGGTCCACTTTCAAGTGACCGATCAAAATGACTATGAACCTTATGCTTCTCTTTACCACTCTGATCAACCAACGTCAATTCAAACAAAGCCCTAACATCCGTTCCTTCACTCGCCAACGCAATAAAAAGTGACACATACGTTGAATTATCCTCAGGATTTTTCCCATCAGGATAAAAGTAAATAGCCCATTGATGTCCACCAACGGTGAAAGTATCACTCGCGATGTGTTTCCCAACTCCCATTCCTTTCGCCAATGAATACCCCTGAATCACAAACCGGTGTGAACCGTTTACCGTTTCCGTCACCGACCGGGAACTCGTCGCCCGGGTTAACGGACTCGTATCGGAGACGTGAGTGATTATCGGCTGCTCCGACATTGTGAATTGTGGATTTTTTTGGTTCTTTAGGGTTTGTAAAAGGGGAAATTCATGGAGGAAAGGGACTTAGAGGGAATTAATCGAAAAGTTTAGGGCAAAAAATGGGAAGATTGAGAATGAAAAATTGATTTTTAGGGTTTTGGATTTTGTTCGGAAGATTTGAAAGGTAAAATAATGGTCGGAGATTGGGTGGCGTTTAAGAACTTTTGGAGGAAAAATATGGGAAGTGTGAGTACTTCTCATCTTAGTATATGTTTTATGATTATTTTATTTTTTCGACCGACTAAATTTAGATACGTGTCGTATAGGTATTTATATGAAGGTAGTGTTTTCAATGTAAGATTTTTTATTTACATTCAATGATCGAATACGAGAACTCTATAATTAAGGATTTGATTAAGGAAGAAGTAGATTCGTCGTTTGCACCAGATTTTTTGATGGTTGATGTGTTCGTTTTTATTAGGTAACTTATCGAGATTTCATTACGTTATGAGCTAATTATTTAGATACACGCTAGTACACTAATTTGTGATGTTACGAAATCTTACCAGATTTTGGTGTGTCGAAATACATGGAGTCGAAACTAGGTGTAATTTGTTTAGATGCACGGTAACCGAGTAGATTCGCATATATCTATGATACATAAACAAATTTTATTCGTCTCCCATCTCGCTCGCCACTCTCATATCTTGCTCGTGTATCTGGTGTTATGATACATGTGAATCAATCAGGTATGTGTAAATAATAAGTATCTATTATCTAATATGATTCACATTTATATAACTTAAATTTTGGTATGGGAGTGTTAAATCCGAGAGAAAATGTAATTATTTCAGACCATGGAGAGAATTAAGAAAGATGATAGAAATGTTTATGTAATTAAATAATTTCTCCAAATTCGCTCGTGTTTCACTTGACAAGTATTTTACTAATCATACATTTGCATAAAAGAGAAACCTAGGCTCGCCTATATGGCGCAACCACAAACTAGGATTCACTTTTAACTTATTTATTTCCAATATAAAACCTTTTTCTTTCATGAAAACTTATAAATTATATGAAAAGTTGCGACTTTTTATGAAAAGTTATAACTTTTACGAAGAGTTGCAATTTTTATGGATAGTTAAAAATTTAATGAAGAGTTGCAACTTTTATATTAAAAAAAATGACATGTATTACAGATTTTGACTTGTCCAAAGTGCGACCATTTCGATAACACACAATAAACATTTATTCACACTACTCTTTGTTGTCTATAAATATAAAGATTTTCTCTCATTTTAATTCAACGAAAATTTTGAACTTCTTCTTCTTCTGCACGATTAAATAATTGTACAGTTTGCTCCTGTTTAATGGCTCACTGACACCATTGTTATTGTATCAACATACTGCCAAATAAAATCTTTCTGTCTTGAGAGGATCTATTCCTTTAAACCTCGATTTCTAAAATTAAATAATTTCTTTAAGGGGATAATGTGCATTCAGTGGGCTCGGCTTATTCCTTTATGTTTCATTTTATTACTAAAAGATCCTGGTATGTTTTTTACAATCATTATTTTATTAATTTTTATTTTTGAGTACATATTTAAATTTTGTTGTTTATGTTTATGCTTTTGATCATTATGTTGAAGTAAAAATATGTTAATCAAGGTTTAATGTAATCATTACACTATTGGTGTCATGAAGATTATAATTCTTAAACTTTTAAAATAAATGACTTTGATCTTTATAGTGTTTTCAGTGGATAAAAGATCCATGAAATGTTCAAGAACGAACTATGAGTGTTCAAAAGCTAGGTAGTTCCACAGTACCTTGGAGTTTTATTTATTCAACTTTCTATTTTATTGAGGCATTCATTCGATTAGTGACATCAAATAATAAAGGAATATAGTGGGATGGTAAGTATTGTACTCAACCTTAATCAAATGTTTAGGGTTCAAATGTTGGATTGGAGTCGATGAATTACCCCTCAAAGTAGGATGAATCTATATTAATCAAATTATCTCCCTATAAACATTAGATTAAAAATCCTAAAAATAAAAAATTTAACCATATTTATCGAAACATAAACAACAAAATATGTCTTTTGTCTATGAAAGTAGTGTCATCGACTAAGTAAAATTTTGAATAAGGGTCTTGCCAAGACATCATTTAATTCAAATTATTTGAGTGACGTACGTTATTTCATTGAAATTCAAGAGATGTGTTTTTATATTTAAATACACTTATCAAGTACACAACTAATTATATCAAAAGTATAATATTTAGATTTTTTATGTAGAACCATTGAAATGAGAAAAACACTCGCAATAGATGAATAAAATGTTTGCGCAACTTTTGGAACATACAAATAGACTATGAAACAATTAAATATCTTTCGAAAGACTTTAGTGATGAACAATAAAATGAAGAATTATTAACAAAATTCATAAACACTTGGAATCAATTTTTTTTCGTTTTAAGATTAAAAAACATTTCATATCTTCTTTGGATAAAATATTTTTGAAAATCTACCATAGGATTTTACCCTCTCGAAAACACTTATATTATCAAATGTCCAAAAGTGTATTATTGACGTAGTGCACCACGGCGCAAAGCGCGAGCAATTTACCCAGTTAGTAATAAAATGATAAGTTTATTATATTATATTTTTAAGGAAATTTTTTCGTATATAGCTACTCAAAAAATAGTTTAACTATGCTCCATAACTATAATTTGTTGATTACGGTTCATACTTGCATGTTATAGGGGGAAAGTGACAATCCAGATTGTGAAAGTGAGGAGAGAGGCGAGCGAGAGAGGGCAGATGATGGGAGAGAGATGAATTGTATATGTATATCAGTTGGATATGCGCATATATGTTATCGGTATACATAAGTATTTGTATATCTGGCAAGTGAGATTGGGGGAAGCGAGTGAGAGATCAATAATTTACCCTGGAACGTAATGATTCCAGGTTTGTTTGTATAATTGAGTTATACAAATTTTAGAATTATATAAAATATGATAAAACTCAAAATAACGAATTGATACAAACATAAATAAATTAGATTACGTAATTTAAATTATATAACATTTCGAAAATTAAGCATTTTTACAAACTTTTATTTATTTTTCTAAATTTTGAAACTGGAAAGTAAAGGAAAATCCATTTCTTCTTCTATGACCAATAAAAAATTTAATTTGCGATATTTTTTATTTAATCTTTTTTGAAAAAAAATAAAAAAATCTTTTCTAAACCCCCTTTTACCTTACTATAGCAAGTATTAGTTCATCGACTCATTTGAAGTGTTGAAGAGCTCAAAGAAAATGGGCGAAAATGGAGGAACCCAAATCTCAACTAACACAAACAAGATGATAACTGTTGAAGAAGCACTTGAGATTGTGCTAAATGTGGCTCAGCGTTTGCCGCCTGTGACTTTGCCTATTCATGAGGTTTTAGGCAAAGTTTTGGCTGAGGATATCACTGCGCCTGATCCTCTTCCTCCATATCCGGCATCTATAAAGGTACTATTTTTTCATACTTATGTACTGTTTTATCAAATGGGTATTGCTCGATATTGGAAAATATGTTGTATATGTTAGTGTTAATTGACTTTTTTTTGGTGTTTAGTTGTTGAATTTTGGAACTAATGACATGGATTTTCTAGGAGAGTTGTTATCTTTATGTAGCTGATGCCCCTTTTCGCAGGTTGGAGTGCCTTAACTGTTGGGGGGTTGGAGGGGTTATGTGTAGGGGTGGAGCCAGATAGGGTCAAGGGGTTCATCTGGACTTTCTTTTGGTGGAAAATTACATCGTTTTATGGGGATTAGATGCTGAACCCCCTTTGGCTTCTTGGTGTGTTTACTTTTGAATATTTGAACAGCTTTAGTAAAAATTCTGGCTCCGCCACTAGTTAGGTGGCGAAAGAAGGATAATTGTCCTTATATTGGCCACCTGATAGTTAAGAGTCCACCATTTGAATGACAGTATCATGAATTCCAAATCTAGCCTCATTTAAAGTAGATGGGATTGGTAAAGAAAATGGACTTTGAGGCAGTTTGACCTTAGCTAGCTGGTGTTGTGAGGATTGCTCAAGATCAAATGGAGATAAAAACCCATTCTTGTGAGGGTCAGTTAGCGTAGGTAGGATGGCTACCATTTACAGACAACCTGATGATTAAGAGGCCACTGTTTGAATGACAGTATCATGAGTTCCAAATCTGCTGGCTTTTGGTCATTGCTATCAAAATGGTTTTCATCTACCTCTTTAATCAATCTATCAACTAAGCCTTGTTTAAAATAGATGGGATTGGTAAATGGACTTTGAGGCTAATTTGACCAAACAATGCTAGCTCGTGTGGTGAGGATTGCTCAAGATCATGAGGAGATAAAAACCCTTTCAATCAACGAACTTGTGACGCATAACAACATTAACTATGTCTAACTCTATATGAATTTTCTATAGACTAATTTCCTTTATTCAGGCTCCCCAAAATGATTTTGCTTCATAGAAGAGCAATTGATCATAGTACCTGAGTAACTATGTTAAATTAACAAGAATGCTAATTTATGTTGGCTTGCTCCTTTTTTCCAATAATGGCCAAGAGGGATTTCTCAGTTTCCCACTTCTAAACTGATGGATGATGTCCCTACCCTATGCTTTTCTCCACTTAATGGAGTTAGGTTTCATTTGTTTGCACTTAATGAAGGTCTGTTAATTATTAAGATCTCAATCATTAAATACATTGTTTTTTTGGGTTTCAAGGTTAATCATTCAAATTTTAATTATTATATGCATTTAATTATTATTTTTATGTTACGACCATATAATAAGTCTGAATAGATTTGAATGAATAACACCTAGAAATTAGAATAAAGTTGTAATATAATAAGTTCTAATGGTAAAACAGCACTGTGAAGCTGATGAATTTTCCGGTCATAGAGAAATTCAGAAAATGAGAGATGTCAGCTTGTTCAAGGAGTATTTCTCACGATCAATGGGCTTTGATTTTTTTTTTTTTGGGGGGGGGGTTGTTAAATTGATAATACATGATAAACTTGAGATTAAGATGGATTCGAGTTAGAAATAGAAACAGTATCAGTTCGGAAGATGAAACAGAAACGGGAGATGGCTAAAGATATAAATTGATGACTGAATGTTTATATAGTTACTTTAGTTGGAAGCAGAAAATAGCTCAACAGAAGGCATCTTAATAAATAGTTTCTTTTATGTTGTTACCTCCCTCGTTGAGAGGTATGGTTAACTTTCTTTTGGGTGGACCTGTTGCAGGACGGGTATGCTGTTGTTGCCGCTGATGGACCTGGTGAATATCCTGTAATTACTGAATCAAGAGCAGGAAATGATGCACTTGGTGCGACTGTTACTCCTGGGACTGTTGCATATGTAACTACTGGAGGTCTGTTTGTTCAGATATTGTGGTTCCTTTGATAGTGTTAGCTCTATACCTTTATTCCTAGACTATATATTTGATCTTGTTGATCTTGGTAAAATATAGAGTTATATCTAAAAACAAGCAAAGAAACATCCTTATAGGGAAACATTGATGTTTGACATCTAACTATAACATATATTGTGTCGTTGGAAGATTGTGTTGTTGGTAGGTGCTGGTGTGACCACTTGTTAGATCCCGCGTTCAGACTGAAATTCCATTTTATTGAAGCTCTAGGGATAAAGTTGAGGCAGGACATGTCATATAGGGAAAGTCCATCTTCAAATCCGACTTCGAACTCCCTCATCTTAGAGTTCTTGTTAGAGCAGATATAAGGTGCGGAGCAAAAAAAATCTAAATAGGCCTTGGGGTTAGCTAGAAAACTCCTACTCTTATTAGGCATGAAAGCTCCTATTAAATAATATCCTCAGTGATAGTCAGGCTCTGTTTTGAGCTTCAGGGTGTGACTTGTTTGTTTTGTGGCTTGATATCATTGAAATTGGAAGGATAATAAAAGTGTTAAGGTTCGGGCAATTATTCCTGTGAAAAGATTGATTCGATGTTTACTACTACCATTTATGTTGTCTTAGGATATAAGTGTGAAGAGTCACAGTTATGTGCTGAATCTATATGCATGTTCGCTTGTTCTGAGACTGAAGTCATTTTATTGGGATATGGACTGAGACTTCATCATTGACCAAACTCGCTGAAATGAAATTTATAAGAATGTTATTTTACCCCTAAGAAACCAACCAATGAGGAAATTCTCAACTGTCAAAATTATGCAAAAATAAAGAACCCAGGGTATAAATCACTCAAAAATACAAGTGAGCTTGAATGAAAAAAAAACCCTTAACATGACATTTAAGAAACTAAGACCATATTGAAGATTAAAACAGATATTATAAAAATACAACTGCAACGAAACAAATTTTGATGTCAGAATCGACGAGATCCAACAATAACTCAATCGCCAGAACTCGAACCGGAACCAGAACTAGAACTCCCAAATTTCAAAGATTTTCTTTTTCTTTTTAAGTAACGAAATTGTTGTATTATCTCTATCTTCTTATATCTGTATTCTTGATTCTGAAAATCCTCCTCTTTGTGGTGTTGTGTGTATGCATTTATTTATTTTTGTGTTGTGTGTTCTATCTGTATTCTTGATTCTGAAAAATAACCTCTTTGTGTTGCTGTGTGTATGTATTGATATAATTAATGCAGATTCAGTTGGTGATATAAACTTCACATAATTGATTTAACCTTTGGTTGTAGTATTAAATTCTGCATTGCTAATACAGTATATATTATGCAGGATTGTATGTGTTATTTTAGGTGGAATAGAATGTGGAATAAAAATACATGTGTTAGCTATACATAATTTGGATTAGCTAAAGACAAAAAATGCACCTAAAATAAGCAATCCATGCTCACTAAACATTTTTTACATTATTGTTCGCTGCACACAATCCACACATTATTATTCAGGCAACAATTCCTGCATTATAGTCCTCGCGCACAATTAGTCCCAAACCAAATGAACCCTTTACATATTATTAACCTATTGCAACTGGAGTTTGTAGCTCACAAGCCCCTTGAAGATAACGAGCAATCAATCTGGTCCAGTTCGTTGGATGTAATTTCTATTTTGGGTGTCAATTAATTTTTCTATGCTGTACACCTATCCAGGTCCAGTGCCTGATGGTGCTGATGCTGTTGTGCAAGTAGAGGACACTGAATCAATTTCAGTTGCTTCAGCTGAAGGGAAGCGAGTGCGAATATTGAAGCAAACTAGCCCTGGAGTTGATATTCGTGCAGTGGTAAGAACTTGATGCTGTACCTGCGGTATGTCTTATGCCTTGGTAGAATAGAGTTCGGATTGTAGAACAGTTTTATTGTTGGTTTGATGTGTTCTTTTGTTTTCTGGAAAATAATGTCTGTTTGAATATCATTGTGGAATTTGTTGCTTGTAGGCTGGAAGAATTTTTTTTAAGAAGGAATTTTTTTATAGTGTTCCATTCTCTGTAAAGCAAAACATTTTTTTTTTGTATAGGAAACAACTGGGTTATTTTTAAAACAAACAAATGAAGTAGTAGAGATTAATTGGATAATTATTTTACCATATGATCCAAAAGCTATTTTACTTATATGGATGTCTGTGTGATTGCAAGCTAGTGTGAGTGACTGATGTGGCAGAATGACTGCCCATTTCTGGATGGTTGATCGGTAGAAGTCTGGTTACTGGCATGAAAATTTTCAGAAAAATAATCCACATAGTTTAGTAAGTTCTATTATCTGTTGTAGTGATTAGTTGTGTTAACTAGAGCCTGTTAATCCCAACAGAGACAAAAACCACTTGATGTTTCTTCTCATCTGTCTAAGCTTTGGTGGACAGAGTTACCCGGTACCTGTGCTGGTGAGAGGTAGCAGGTATCCAGGGGAATTAGTCGAGGTGGGTTCAAGCTGGCCTCCCAGCACCACTGTCATAAAAAGATGAAAATGAATTCATACAGTATCTGGCAATGAGCTGCACCCTCAGACCTAACGATACATTAAGCTGATCGAAGTCTATTGCTGTCCTACTGCTGATTGGTGAGGCTATCAGGAATTTGTGCTACCCGGGGTAGTCCATACGAGGGACAAGTGAGCTCAATAGACATGTTGTCTTTTTGCATGTCTGAACTAGGGACAGCTTACAGACTAATAGTGCTTGTTAACTTGTTATCTTTTGCTCAAATATGACAACCCACTGTTTTGGAGTCAAGTCAGTCTTACTGCATCTTCATAAAATTCTTGACCACTGCAAGCCATGAACTGCATTTTCTAATATTCTTTGGGATACTGCTTATTTGAGAACCGTTCTCCTTGTAGCTGCTTAAATTTTATTATTCGGGTGTTCTTGTTTAGAAGGATGCTATAGGCCTTGAAATTGAAACCATTGCTTTCAATTACTTACTCCATATGACTACCACCATGATTGCTAAGTTGGTTCTTTTCAACTGCATTAAATTGTCTTTTCCAGGGATCTGACATTGCACAGGGTACTATCGTACTGAAATCTGGAGAGCGATTAGGTGCTGCAGAAATTGGTCTTCTCGCTACTGTAGGTGTTGTCGCAGTGAAGGTATTTGTTTTATTCCTTGCAGTTTAAATGTTATAACCCAGAATGTCTGCCTATATCTTCCTTTTTTCCATGTCAATTCTTGTGCAATCATGTTGTGTTTTGGATTGCTGATAAACAGGTGTACCCTTGTCCAACAATTGGTGTCTTATCAACCGGGGATGAGCTTGTAGAACCAACAGTTGGGAGTTTAAATCGTGGTCAGGTTGTAGAAGCTACTATGATTTTCTTTTCTTCTAAAAACAATTTTTTTTTGAACAGGTAACGTTTTTGTGTATTAATAACAAACTACACAAAGGGGGTGTAGTCCCCCAAATTCACATCCAGATGAGCAAAAAAAAAAAGAAGCTCCTAGTCCTTAATCTTCTCATAAGGAATCTAGTACATTATAAATTGATTCTAATTCTTCCATTAAGCTATGTTACACCAAAAAAAGAAAAGCCCTAAACATTTCATCTTTAGTTTCTGATACTAATGGCTTTGTCTTCAAAACAACCTTGGTTTCCTTCTCCCCACACAGTCGACAAAATGCTAGCTGGGACAATATCCATCTCTCTTTCTGATTGGAGGGATTGGTATCGCTGTTCCAACATTTCAGTACCTCAGCTACTCTTCCTGGCATAGTCCAGCTAATGCCCCTCAAGTTAATGAAAATCTTCCACAACTGGTCAGTCCAGCTACAGTGGAGAAAGAGATGAGAGATTGTCTCTGCTTCCTTGCCATAAAGAAAACACCTTGAGCAAAGATCGAAACATCTTCTCATGAGTGTATCTTGTGTGAGTACAACTTCTCTGGCTGGCAACCAAGAGAAGCACACTACTTTGTGGGGGATTTAACCCTCCAAATCATCTTCCAAGGCCAAGTCCCACTCTAATTGTTTGAGGTTGTGAATACTCTGTATGCTGCTTGCACTGTAAATTTGTTCTGCTTATTCCTTAACCATATCATGCAATCTGCCTCAGTTGAAGTTCCTTTGAACTGTTCTAAAGTTCCGAAAAAGCTTGCTAGTCTATCAATTTCCCAATCATTTAAAGCTCTTCTAAAACAATATCTGATGCTCCTTATAAAAAAAACATAATAAAAAAGCATCTTTATCCAAGTATTCTGTTTTCACTAAAAAGAACATAATAAATTTAACATTTGGTTATAGTACTTTCGTGATTCGGTCAAACACTATTTTGGACGGAGTATTTCTACCCCAAAGCTATTAAATCCTCTAATTGAGTTGGAAAGTACTTTTGTCAAAAAGCACCTCTCTGAAAGGGCTCCCTGTGGGTGATTGAATAGGTCAAACCTATGAGCTTACGGTGAATAAACAACAGAAGCAATCTTGAGGCATGAATTTCACAAGAATCCATGTGAAGATCCTGTAATGCTATCTTATAAAACAATCTTGTTTCCTTGCATCATTATGATGGTTAGAAAACTGTTATGTGGGACAGTGTAGCACTATTTCAAGCCAAATACACCAGAAAGTAGCAAGCACAGCACACTTCCACAAGAAAAGTTTCCTTCTCTACGAAGACCAAAAGCACTAGTGTTAATTAAAAAGAACAAACTGCTGAAAATAAGTCACGATTCTCGTATACTTGAAAGCAATTCCTCTATATTTGTTGTCCCAAAGAACATTGATAAACTAATATGGGTGAGACTCATGGTATATTTGCACATCATTTACCAGACGTGATGAATATCTTTATTTAATTTTCTTCTTTATCAAGAAGTCACAATTCAATTTTCAATATTTTGCCAAAAAACTAGAATCGTTCATAAATTCTCCTCACGAACTATCCATATATAGTATGTGTTCATTGAAATGCTGGACTTCTTGTGTAAAAAATGTATATCAGTTCAAATTCCACTTCATTCAGGTCAATTCATTAATGCTTAAATATTTTTATTCCAAGGCAAATTAAGGGTGATCTCAAATTGGAATCTCTGAGTCAATCTTTTATTTTACACTGACATACAAGTCTCTGATTAGTAGATGCTGCTTCTATTTTTAGTGTATCAACAACAATTGAGCGTAATTCCAACCAGTTGACATTTCCTGTATGAATCATCGGTTTCCATATTTTCTATTCTTTGCTAAATTCGAATTGATTGCAGAATTGATGGTCTTTTGAGGCAACTTCCCTTCATGTGATTCTATGTCTGCCTTTTTTAATTGCTTTACGTTGATCTCGTCCAATCATATACAGTATTAATATTCACATTTCTATGATTTCAACTTGAGAATATATGTTGAGTTTTAGACTGGCTTTGACTTTGTCGGTAACTTCATATTGTATATCACTTTCACCTAATTTTAACCATCTAATCTTACTATTATATGGGAGAAATAGAAGTGTTCGGCAGGTCTTGCTTGAATATGTGAATATTGTCTATTATATTCAACTAACATAACCCTTTGGGGTGGCCCCGTGGTTTGAGCTTGGGACTTCCATGTTGGAGGTCTCAAGTTCGAAACCCCTTGCCAACGAAAGCAAGGCGTTTGCCTTCTGGGTCGAGCTCGTCGACCAGGCTTCCCTTGTGCGGGTTACCTCTCCTATGTGGTTTGCGAGCTATTGCATAGGAGCGCGATTTTACCCTGTGCGCACCCAAAAGGGTAGCGGCTGCGGGTTTCCCTTGTCGTCAAAATAAAATATTCAACTAATATAATATCTTGAATACAAGTATCTGCAAATGTCCCTTCTAATCATTCACACACTTGAAATAGATTTTCTTTGAATACTTTTGCTTGGTCTGTTCCATTAAAAAAAGATTGACATTGCATAGGATTTAGAATAGGGAGACCCTTGATGTATCACAAATGTAATATAACAATTATGCCTCAATCCAAACAAGTTGATGATAATGCCGCTCCATTAATTAAGCTTATCATAAGTCGATATACAAAAATAAAAATAAAATAGATAGCATATATATCTTTGAGGAATAAAGGACTCATAGAACACATTGGACCCAAAGTGAACGTACTAGCTAAATGTGCATGGGTTCTAAGAGATTGTTAGTCTTTTGAGACACATTCTTTCTATGTGATTTTAGGTCTACCTAGGGTTTCTAAATTGCAAACGGAACACTGTGTTAGGTGTAGACTTTCGCCTCTGGTGTATTTTACTTAATTTCACTTTATCATAAGCAGATCAGGGACTCCAACCGTGCAATGATCCTAACTGCTGCAACACAGCATCAGTGCAAAGTTATTGATCTTGGTATAGCTCGTGATGATGAGCAGGAGATTGAGAGGATATTAGACAATGCATTTGCTTCTGGAATTGACATCCTTCTCTCCTCTGGAGGTGTTTCCATGGGAGACCGGGATTTTGTGAAGCCTTTACTTCAAAAGAAAGGGAGAGTATTATTTCAGAAGGTAATGCTGGCAATATCTGTATACAGATTTTGGAAGCTTATATTTTCATAAGGTAACACTCCCTGTATATGTTTATAGGATTGAGCTGGGAGTTTGTACATATATGTATATCTAGGTGTTTCTTGTTTGTATCGACACACATCTTGTGTCTATAAATTCAGAAAATAATTGCTTACTGTCTTTCTTTGCAAATCAGGTTCTCATGAAACCAGGAAAGCCTCTCACATTTGCTGAGATCCTTCCCGGATCATCTGACAGGACTTCCAGTAAGATTCTTGCATTTGGGCTACCTGGAAATCCTGTGAGCTGTTTGGTCTGTTTCCATCTCTTTGTGGTTCCAGCCATTAAGCACCTCTCTGGGTGGGCAAACCCACATCTTCCAAGGTTGCCAAGAGTTGATAAAAGAAGCCCTCTTCTCTCTCTTTCACTCAATCCTTTTTCTATTCAATTTTTGGTTGATTTATAGCTGTCCAATCTCAGTAAAGCAGTATCCATTTCTAACAATTGTAGAGTGCAAGCTCGTCTAAAGCATTCAGTAAAGACAGATCCTCACCGTTTAGAATTCCATCGAGCTGTTATCTCCTGGCAGTTGAATGATGGGTCGGTTTATCAAGGGTAAGCCTTGTATTTTCTGTTTTTGTTTCTCTTTCTTTCCGAACATGCATTTCTATCCAACTGTAATCTTTCAAGGGTAAACTTTTGAAGTTTAGTAGTTCGTATCATTTTCCAAATACATTGGTCAAAATATCATTTTCCAAATGCACTTACTGGTGTCACAGATGCTGGTTCTCTTGGATTTTTAATCTAAGAAAGCTCCCTTCTTGTTTACTCTGTCTGATGTATCACATATTGCAAATGGTGGAAGTGCTTGATATATGAGCTTATTCAGTAATTAAAATCAGTTGATGTGGATGCGATTCTTTCAACTTTGTTTTGCGGTCTTGAATGTACAATATTTCAATAAATCCATAATTTGACGTATTTGTAATGATATAATTTCATGCCTCCCTATGTTTATTTTTCATATAACACGGTTCATAGGTCACTAGATTTTGCATTTTTTGCATCTTTCGCTGTTTGCCTGTAAAATCCTAGCTTTCTCAAATTGTGTTGGGGGTGGATTCTAGTGTAACTGTACATATCGTGAAATGGGATATTGTGGGACTGTATCCACATAGCATTGCTTAAAGACTTGTATGTCGAGGTAGGGACGAGATGTGAGTTTAGAGAACCTCCAGTTTTATATTACTCCTAGTTCGCCTTATAAGATAATTTAGTTATTGGAATCAAATGGGTCTAAATCACCTTGTAGTTCATTCATTTAGTCAACCCCAAGTAGAGCAGTTGATTGATATTTTGTTTTGGGGAAGAGGGAAGAGGGGTCAAGTTGAAGTTGTTCAAGAGGAAGTTGAAAGAGAACGTATTTTGCAATGCATTACAAGGTGAAGACCATGAATATGCCGCGATGAGGGACCTAAGGTAATCTAGTTACTGGCAGGCAATCCTAGCATATCTGCATGATATTATAGGTTTTCAAGTAACAGGCTTTTCTGAAGAACTTTTTTTCTTTGAATCTTCTACAAGGCAAACTTTTATTAAAAAAGGTAATTAGATTTAGTAATCGTTCATTGAAGGGAACTCAGGAGTATGAAGACCCAATATTAAATCAAGTATAATACCTCATTCATGCTCTATTAGCAGACTGTTGCAGTGGCCATTGAATGACATCAAAGCTTCTTTTCCCTCTTTATGATTTACAGGTTCATAGCTGAGAGTACAGGCCATCAAATTAGCAGTCGACTTCTGAGTATGAAGTCAGCCAATGCTTTGTTAGAGCTTCCGGCTTCAGAAACTTCAGTACCTGCTGGTGCTTCAGTGTCTGCAATTCTAATTTCTGATATAAGCAATTTCCCTGGGAGCAGGAATCTGCAATTGACAGACTTAAGTAGCACCCAACAAGAACATAAGCTAGCAGCTGCAGATGCTGGAAGTTCTGAAGCATCTGAATTCAAGGTAGCTATTCTTACAGTAAGTGATACTGTTGCCACAGGATTGGGACCTGATCGCAGGTAATTTTTAAGTACGAAGCTGCTCCTCTGTCTTTTCCATTTGTTGCTCAGTTGTTTTGAACTTATGTTCCATATATACCAATGTTTCATAATATCTTATTATCGAAGGCAATCCCCTATATCCTTATTCTTTTGATTATTTTTCTTGTCCCCTTTATCCTTATTCTTCTGCATTCATGCTGATAGTTTTTTAGAGGAAAGAGTGCACTACTTGCATGCTATATCTTGTTAGCTAGTAATTTGTTCATGACATGCATATCCCATATCATTTCTTATTGATGTGCTTAGATTGGTTGTCTTGAGATAGAAAGAGGGAATTAAGACCATTTTGGCGTGTTCTTATATAATAATCAGTAACTTATTTGAAGAAGCACATCCTGAGTTGTTCTGGGATGGTCATTTTTCAAAACCAACTTCATTTGTCATTGAGATGCGTAGAGTGGTCATCGTGAAGACCATCAGTGACTCCTCATTTCTCCACCCACTGGGGGATTCTCCTCAGCTAGCCGTCTAACAAGAGAGTGACATCTTTTTCAAACTTTATAATGACCCCCCCCCCCCCCACACACACAGACAGACAGACAGAGAGAATTTGCCTCAATGACCACTATAAATGACTATACTATTTCTTGAGTTCGCCACTCCTTGTCTGAGACATGAGGGTGCAACTGACACATCAGTTCTCAGTTCTTGGAATTGAAAGAGATGCATCAGGTTACACCTCCCTTGCCCTACCTTTTTGTAAAGAGAGGTTGCGTCAAGATACACCTTTTTGGTTCGTCATTCCAGAAGGGTCACTATAATGATGCGAAAGGAAAAGTGGCATATCTGATATTACTCCGTGTAAAAGTGGAGCATGTGAGTACACAGACCCTTTGCTACATATATAAATCTACTTCATATGACTTGGTGTTTAAATGGCTCATATATTGTTAATTAGGATCATATTGCTCTAGTGCTTCCACAAGAGGCAAAATTTACCATCCTTAATGTCTCATCTGCAAGTGAACATTTCGTCAAATGCTTAGATATTCTATTTTGAGTTCATCATAGGCTGGTTACGTTAAATAATTTTTGTTTTCGTTCTTTGGGACACTCCTTATTTCTCCATCCATTGGGGGATTCTCCACAACTAGCCGTCTAACAAGGAGTGACATGCTTTTCAACCTTCATAATGAGTTGCTGCCCCCCCACCCCCACCCCCACACCCACAAACACACTCAAAGAAAAAGAGAAAAACAAAAGCTTCAAAATTTTGCAAAATGGTACCTCTAAGTTCTAACTATTTTGCAAGAAAAGAGGAAGTACATCAAAATTTGTAGTCGTTGGCAACCATTATAAGAGTTGAACTATTATATAATTTGTCTCTGTGGCCACTATAAATGACTATACTATTTCTTCAGTTCACCAGTCCTTGTCTGTGACACGATGGTGCAACCGACACATCAAATTTCAATTCTTGAAATTGAAAGAGATGCATCGGGATACACCTCCCTCCCCTAGACTTTTTTGTAAAGAGAGGTCGCATCAGGATACACCTTTTTGGTTCGTCGTTCCAAAAGGGTCACTTTAGTGATGCAAAAGGAAAAGTGACAAATCTGATATTACTCCATGTAAAAGTCGAACATGTGAGTACACAGACTCTTTGCTACATATATTAAGCTACTTCATATTAGTTGGTGTTTGAATGGCTCATGTATCATTAATTAGGATCATATCACTTACTGCTTCCAGAAGAGGCAAAATTTATCATTTTAAATGCCTAAATGATTAAAAAACTGGGAGGATGGTAGTCATTATTTGACAAGTTGAAACTCTGCAGTGGGCATTTTTACTTCCTTTCTCCTTCTACCTCCTCTACACCCGTATTTTTCTATTTTCTGGTTGGTTTTTGAATGGATAAGAGAACTACCATTATACAATTGATTAGAGTGGTTGCTATTTCTTTAGTTTCCAGTTAAATGTTTCATCTGCAAGTGAAAATTTTGTCAAATGCTTAGATATTTTATTTTGACTTCATCATAGGCTGGTTACTTTAAATAATTGTTGTTTTCCCTCTTTTTGTTCTTTGAGACACTCCTCGTTTCTCCATCTACTAGGTGATTCTCCACAGCTATCTGTCTAGCATGATGTGCTTTTCGACCTTCATAATGAGCTTCAATCTGAGCCAACCCCCACCCACCCACAAAGAAAATGAAACGGGAAAAGCAACAGCTTCATCACCTAGATTATAGTGCTTTTGGATTCAAAATTTTAAGTGAAAGTTGCTCGGGAAAGATTTTACCTTGAACTATTTGCAAGAGAATTGGAAGTACCTCAAAAAACTTTATAGTAACTATTAATAAGAGTGGAACTATTATTTTATATGTCCCCCCCCCCCCCCCTCTTCCCCTCTTTTTCTTTTTTTTTTTTTACAAAGAAAGGTCGCATCAGGATACACCTTTTTGGTTCGTCATATCGAAAGGGTCACTTAAGTGATGCAAAAGGAAAAGTAGCAAATCTGATATTACTCCGTATACAAGTGGAACATGTGAGTACCCACATTCATTGCTACAATATTATGCAGACTACTTCATATTACTTGGTGTTTGAATGGATCATGTATTGTTAATTAGGATCATACCACTTAGTGCTTTCAGAAGAGGCAAAATTTACCATCCTAAATGCCTAAATGATAAAAGAACCGGAAGGATGGTAATCATTATTTGACAAGTTGAAACTTTGCAGTGGGGATGTTTACTTTTTTTCTTCTTCTAGACCTACTTCTGTATTCTTTCTATTTTTGCTTGGTGTTTACATGGATAAGAGAACTGCCATTGTACAATTGATTAGATAGGCCAATATATTCTGTTGTTTTCCGGTTTAAGTGTCTCATCTGCAAGTGAACATTATGTCAAATGCATAGATATTCTAGTTTGAGTTTAGCATAGGCTGATTCTTCAATTGATTTTTGTTTTCCCTCTTCTTTCTCTGCATTAACACTGTCTTCATCTTGGATTGAATTTACATGGCCACTTGATATTTTCGTGCCCCGAGGAAATGCTAGAGCCCACTAAAAACCTTCCCTGAATGTGTGATGAAGAATGCAAAGGGAAGAGCAATGAGAGGTCAGGCCTTTAAAATTGGATACACTAAATGTGTCTATGCCATATGGTTAGAGCGGAATCAGGGAGTCTTTGAGAAGAAAGCCAGAGATTATGAAGTCATTACCAGGGAGATAGCATATATGTGTAGTGTTAGAGCAGAGTTTCTACCAACTTGTTATTCTAGCTAGAGATTTGTTGCCTTAAGAGATAGACTGGCTAGCGAGTTTTGATGTAGTTTCTTTTTCTCTGATGTGATAGCTTGTATGTCAACTAGATATAGATCTGTAATGTTGATGATTTGGTGATTAATGCAAAATGTTAGTTACCAAAAAAAAAAGCCTTCCCTTCCTTGATTATTAAATGATCCAATTTCTTTATGCTATGTGATCTTGCAGTGGTCCAAGGGCAGTTTCTGTCGTCAATGCATCATCAGAAAGGCTTGGAGGGACAAGTATAGTTGCAACAGCTGTTGTGCCAGATGATGTGCAAAAGATTAAAGACATGTTGCAGAAGTGGAGTGACGTTGACAAAGTGGATCTTATTCTTACCCTTGGTATGTTAGCTATAATGGCCATGGTCCGTTTCTTTTTCAAGCAATAATATATTTATGAATGACTTGCTGGTTTTCATTCACTAGTATCATTTCAATGGCTGGAGTAGCAATAAGTCTATTTATTTTTATTTTTCTACTGAGAAATGGCTCTTTCAGAACACAAAGTTGTCATCTAGAACCTTCATTCTTGATCTTGTTTCTCTCATACTTTTACTGGATGAGACAGGTGGGACTGGCTGTACACCTAGGGATGTTACCCCTGAAGCTACCAAAAGTATGATACAGAAAGAAACACCCGGTCTTCTCTATGTTATGATGCGAGAAAGTTTGAAGGTATTAAAGTCTCATATCACTGGTATTCCATGGGCATTTTATTCTACTATATACGTATTGCAGGTGCTAAAATTTGCAGATATTTTAGACATCCTTGTCTGTATAATCTTCATCTAGTTGATTACTGAAACTGTGGGGTGTCGAACAATGAATGAAAAAATAGAGCTACGTGTATAACCACATGCTCATGTTATTATTCACAGTGCATTTTTATTGAAAAACTGGGGAAAGAAAAGATAAATCTATTATTTCTTAAAGCATATTCAAAAATTAAATACCAAAATTTGTATGAGTAATCTTGAAAGTTGATCACACATGGTCTT
Source organism: Solanum peruvianum (assembly GCA_027705065.1). Classification (NCBI taxonomy): domain Eukaryota; kingdom Viridiplantae; phylum Streptophyta; class Magnoliopsida; order Solanales; family Solanaceae; genus Solanum; species Solanum peruvianum. The sequence goes on from JAKWJD010001755.1 coordinate 664,375, forward strand.
ATCCTTGAGGTTGATGAAATTAGAATTAAGACCATGGAAGATTACAGTTTAAATCCAACATAGGCAAAAAAAGTACTTGATTTTTTCCTTTTCTGCCTAAGCTAGGTGGAGTTATCCAGTGGATAGTTGTGATGCATGTAAGTTGATCCAGTACCGACACCACCGTTATCCAAAAAAGTTAATAAATGAATAGAAGGGGGAGAAGAGCAATCTATCAAAGCTGACTTCTGTCCTGGCCCAAAAAGAGCCATGTCCCAAACTGCACCCCGCCCACCAAGAGAAGTATCCGAAGCAGCAACTTTCCTCAAGTATCAAAATGAACTAGGGAATTCAAGTTAACCAAGTGATATTCTGTTTGCCTTTATGGTGGCCTAACAACAATAGATGTGTATTGTCAAACACTAATGAAGTGACTTCTTTTGATAGCATCAGAGATTTAATCTTCAGCATGCTTTCTTTATTTTCTTAATCAGTTATCCGGTGGTTGAAATTTTTGCATGTTCACATAAGGTAGCTATGGAATTTGCATGTTTATGTAAGGTGGCTATAATATTTTGCCTTTATGGTGGACTCACAATCATGCATCTTACTTCACATAGGTTACGCCCTCTGCAATGCTCTCACGTGCAGCAGCTGGAATAAGAGGATCAACATTGGTAAGCCAGAAGTCCAAACTATTGTATTTTTACCATTATGCATCACCAAACCACCCACATGAATCAGTAGAAAGTTCCCTCATATTGTGGATAAGCTCTGCTTAAAATTGTGCTCGACTGACAGAAAGGGAAGGCGTTTGGTTTTAGAACTTCAGACAACTATTGCAGTAAGACCGAATTACTTTGACTAAACTAAGATTATTAAATTTGTACAAGCATGCACTTTGAGTTGAATTACGCTAGGTCACTGAGTTGACATACTAGCTAAGCATACATTTTCACAAGCACATTGTGCTATAGTTTCTCAGATTAATATGTAAAATTATTTTTAAGGCTAAGTTTTTATTTTGCCTTTACTTTAAAGGAAGCTAATGGCATCTTAGAGTTATAACAGTTCTGCTGCAAGTTTATGTGAAGTTTCTGTGTATAGTGTCCTTAAACCTATTTTGAGCAAGTCCAAAATCATTGAGCTGAAGAGGTTTCAGTTATTTTTATAGGTATTTTCGCTGTTTCAATTTTTTCTCTATTCCTTTGCTTATCGTTTGAGTTTAACTCAGAACTGGGGATGTGTTTCATCAGTGTGTTATGATAGGATCTTCTATACAAGGACAAGATATTGGTTTGCTAGCAAAGGTTGTTTCTTTGTAATCTTAGTCTTCCACTTGATTGAATACCTTAGCTTAGCAAGTCGAATCTTAGTGTTGAGTTTAGAACTATGGTTCATCTTTCATTTTTACTGAACTCATTTGCTTAGCAAGTTGAACTGAGTGTTAAGTGTCAGAGCTGTGGTTGTATTGTCATCAATTAGTGCATCTTCTCTCCCTAATCCAATAATCTATATTTTTCTCTGTGTGTTGGTTTTACTGTGCATTCATGTTTTAGGTGTATTTTACCTCTGGCAACAAGTGTCAGACTTATGATCGCACTTCCATAGTTAAAAGAAACGGGAATGAGAATCATTAATATCTTCAATGTAAAATTACAAGTAGTGGAAATTTGAAAGTGTTGAAGTGTGTGACCTTGGGCAATCCTCGTCTCTAAAGCTAGATTCAGGGTTTGAGTTAGGCCCCTAAGCCCACTGATGTGGGGCTCAACACCCCTTTACACCCAGAACTGGACATTTGGAGCATGGACAATGTAAGATGCCCATATCGGATAAACAGTGAATTGGGATGAACCCGATTCTGATACCATGTTGAAGTATGTAACCATCTCATCTAAGAAGCTTAAGCTGTTAAGAGAGCACCATTGAATTGCTTAATAATGTTCTCAATACGCCTCACGTGTAGGCCTAATTTTTTAATTTCATGGGCCAAACACATGAAAATTCTTTTTGATAATGGATGACGGAGAGATTCGATCCCAAGACGTCTTGTCTGTTGTGATACCATAGTAAAGAAATGGACCTTGACCCATCCCAATGCCTCAACGTCTTGTCTTATTCCACTGATGTGGGATTCCAGCAGGAAGCTAGTTCCTTTATTTGCTTTTCGTTCTTTTTCTTTTGCAGTTGGGCTGTGCTCCGACTCTATGATAGTTTATGGTAGTTAAGGATGAGAGGTACTTTGAGTTGATAGTGAATCCCATCTCAAGATACAAGTTGTTTTCGTATTCAACTTAAATTATTTTCCATTTCAAAATACTTGAGTTCATTGGAAGTTTCGGTTGTTTTTATATATTCAGTGCATGAGAAACCTCCTTCGTTAGTCTCAACTTTTGCTGCTTTTCCCTTTAAAATGGTTCTCCTGGTATCGTTAGGATATTTTTTTTGTCCTATTCATGTTTTACCCTTGATACTGGAGACCACAAGGTTGACACCTGCAAGGTTAAACTGCTAAATGGTCTGTGAGGCAAACCATCTATCTATGTGTCAAGAAGAGAGGCATTAGGCTAATTAGCAACATAAGTGAGTCAACTTGCAGATTTTTCTTCCTTTACCAGGAGAGCCAAGTGCAAGCTGCATTATAATTTCCTTCTATGTAATGAAGGTGCATCTATCTCCCCTTTACCAAAAAAAAGTGCATCTAGCTCTAGTTGACACAAGATTTAATTGTATACGTTCATTGGTTAGAAATCTTTTACTCTTCTGGGAGCTTTTCTAACTGCTGCGCCTTGTTATATGAGTTCCTCAGAGTTTTACCTTATGTATGTTTCACGATGTTTTCAGATTATCAATATGCCAGGCAATCCAAATGCAGTCGCGGAGTGCATGGAAGCTTTGCTGCCTTCACTTAAGCATGCACTAAAGCAGGTAAGGGGTGACAAGAGAGAGAAACATCCTCGTCATATTCCTCATGCACAAGCTGCTCCCACAGATACTTGGGAACGTAGTTACAAGTTGGCTTCGAGTGGTGGTGAAGAGCATGGTTGTTCGTGTTCCCACTAACATGTATATCTTGTTGATATTTTACTCTTGACATTAACTTGGAACCATGTGGATCTAAAGCACCTTTTCGAATGAGTTATGTTGTATCTTATATACAAGGCCACTATAAAGGACATGAAATTTGAATAAATCTCTTTTTTTGGTAACTAACTGTTTTGTTTATTACATATCAAGCAACTAAACACAGCATACTTTGTTCTCAGTATCTCTCATCTTACAGCTCTAGATGGAGCTCTAACAATAAGCTCTTTATCTCAAAAAAATCTGTTATTCATCTCAATCCACACCCCTTATATGTATTCAGCCAAAATGATCTTGAAGATTTGGGTTGTTATAGACTTCCCCTTTCCATGTTGTATGCACCATTGTATAAATTGACCCCAAGGTCTTCATTTTTGCATAAGACCTGCTGTTGCTAGTTTCTTGTGAAGCAGCCACAGTGAAATAGGCTTTTGGCCTTGCTGCATTCTTGAACTAAAAACACTTCTTCCATTCAGTTCTTTGCTGCTCCCCTAGCATACAAATAGATTTTCTTGATCATACTTTCTTTCTTGTTCCCTGTCTGCTAAATAGCTTGGTTGAACTGCATTTGAATTTGAGAATCGATCGATGTATATAAATAATAGTCCCAAAGCCAAAGGGGACTCTGATAAAAAGGAATGAAAGAAATGGTCTCAATTTACACACAATGCATATGCCATTCTGATTGCTTCTTGGCTCCTTCCATCAAAATAGGTGTCTTTTGAAGTGTTAAAGTATCAACAGGCCTGTCTGTCCTAAGTGAGATCTTTTTTAAAGCTAGTTTAGAAACAATTTGGATTTGGAAGAAAGTGAACTTTTACTCACAATCACAGGCACTGGTGTTGGAATGGAAATATTTGTAAAGAATTGTGTGCTAGGTGGCATTTCAATTTGCTTGTTGGTTGGAATGAGGCAATGTTGCATAGGGAAGTTGAATGAGCACAAAGATTAAAAATGAATCAAATAATTGTATTCATACAAAAGAACACATATTGTGAGTTTTTACATGACTTCACTAGTAGGTAAAATCATAAAAACCATAGTTTCACACACTCCAAAACCCAAAATCAAACTAATAGTCTTATCTAAAAAGCTAGAGAGAGATCATCACACCAGTAAACATGATCTCAACACAACCTTACTACCAAACTAAAAAAAAAAATCAACTCAAGAAGAGGTAGTATTAGCATTAGTTGGTGAAAGATTTCTTGCTGGTGGGAAGAGGGCAACAGCACCTCTATCTGGACTCGAGAACTTCCTGTAAATTGCCTTGAGCTTATTTTCTGCAGCACCCAAGTGACAGCTAACCAACTCCTTTCCACTTTCCATCAACTGATCTTCTGAGTATCCAGTATGATGCTGCAGAGTTTGAGTCCATAGAGGACTTTTGTTGAGAGTGCAACGAGCAGCGTAAACAGACGATGCTGCCAGCATTGATGGACAGGATGTTATTATGGTCTTATAGTTCATCAGACCAAGTTCAGCAAAGAAGAAAGCCATGTTTTCCATCTGCAACAGCAACATAGTTGAGTTAAATTAGCCACAGACAATACACATACATATGAATAATTATGTCAAAAGATGATTAGATTAGTGTATAGTACCTCCTGATCATTTGGTGTTGAAGCTTTAATGTACCTAACCAGAAACACATATGGTGTTGGAACTGTCAGATACCATTCCAGCTTACCAAGAATTGCTTTCTCCATCTGAAGTATCTGATCTCTGGCATATGCATTGTCTGATATATGAATGAAATCATTGACCTCTGGTGCCCAAATCTCTTCATACTTGCAAGCAATTAGCATTGAACTAATGCCAACTAACTGAAGTTCCCTCCTTGGAACTGTCTTCACCGAGAGGAAACGGTCCAGTATGTTCATTGTAAGGTAAAGACTCTCAGGCATTAGCTCAAACTTCCTATGAACTTCTATTAACCAGTCCACAAGAATGGCTCTCATCTTATGATTCAGCTCAGGTTGAAAATCCATGTAGTCATTCACTCGACCTTCGTCCTGGTTTAGAAACAACAATCATTCAACATATTAGACTCTAAAAAGTGGAACACAAAACATAACAGAAAAGCAAAAGAGAGTCACCATATATACCTCAGTGAGCTTGTAGAAGTTGTAGATGTCCTCAACATACTCCACAGCAGCCAAATGATTATCAACATCCGCAGCATCGATATCGTCAATCTTTGGTCTATTGGCAAGTCCACAAGCAGCCTGAGAAAGATCACAATTTTCAGAATCTTGTTATTACCCAAAACTACACTATTCATCTAAACAGGGGAAAATCTAAATGTATATAACAACCTTGCTTCTTGCAGTGAGGGTAGAAGTGAGAGTCTTTCCAGATTTCTTTGTTTTTCTTCTGCTACTCAAAGGACTTTGCTTCACTTCCTTATCAGGGCTTATAACAATTACAGTTTCAGGTGCAAGATTGTCTGATGCCTTCTTCTTAACTTGTACCTTTATAGGAGCAACTTTGTTGACAACTTCTGCAAGTGGTTTCTACAGACAAAAGAAACAAAACACAAGTTATATCATATCATCCACCATTTCAAGATTTATAAATCCATTTTTTCAATGTGTTAAGGTAAATCTTCACCTTGTTCTTCTCAGCTTGTGCATTAGCTAGCAATTGTGCACAAAAACTCCTCGTAGCAGGACGAGTGACCTGCGTTTTAGGCTTCCCTTCAACAGCAGGAGCAATCACAAGGTTGCCTATGTCTCCGAGCACACGCCTATTTTTCCCAGCAACTTGTCCAATTTTCTGTTTACCACCCATATCTCCTCCTATACAGATCAGTAGAACTCACATGAGACAAATGATCATGTTCTTGCAACATAAAATTTTGTCAATCAAATCAGCATCAATGTCAAAAGAAAATCAGCTACGAAATAGACTTTTCATCAGTAAAAGAATCCATCATCAGTCATCAAATAAAGAAACCATATCAAGTATTTCAAGAACCCCACCATAAACACACAGAAAAAGAACACTTTTTTCGTCTTTACACGCAAAAAACCCATCTATCATGCTCAATTCATACAGATTTCAAACATTTCAATAACCCCACCATAAGCACAAAGAGAAAGAACATTTTTTCATCTTAATATTAAAAAAAAAAACACATATCACTATTTCCCTCCGATATAAAAAATTTCAAGAACCCCACTATAAACACAAAGAAAAAGAAATTTGTTTTCGCCTTAATTCGAAAAGCCCAGATGACATAACACATTACCCGGATTTTCATTCAAACCCCACAATAACCACACCAAAAAAAGAGCAATTTTATCATCTAAATACGAAAAACGAAAAACCCAGATGAAATTCAATAGAAACTCAGTCAAAAAAGGAAGAAAAAAACAGGGTAAGCTAATAATTAAGCGGAATTTCGGAATTTCATTCAAATTTCTGGGTAAAGAACAATATTTCTATCTAAATACGTAAAACCTAGATGAAATTCAACTGAAACTAAGTCAAAATAGGAAGAAAACTACACAACGAAGCTAAAAAACAAGCAGAATTTCGAAATTTCATTCAAACTTTTGGGTAAAGAAGAATTATTCTATCTAAATACGTAAAACCCAGATGAAATTCAATTGAAACTAAGTCAAAAAAGGAAGAAAACTACACAAAGAAACTAAAAAAAGGGGGCAAAAATTTCATACAAACCTCTAGGTAAATTATGAGGAACAACAGCTTTATTATGATGATCCATTTCAAATTCTTCTTCCTCTTCTTCTTCTACCTGATTATTACTCTGTCCAAAAACTCCACCAATACTCGTCAAAATCGATGACAGAAACGAATGGAGACGACTATTCCCCGCCTCTCCTCCTTCTGTACTTTGATTCGCCACTATTTCTCCCCTTTCGTAAACAATTCTTGTGAATTTTCGAAGATTTTTGAAGATTTTTTCACAGATTTGTGAGTTAACAAAGAGAAAATAGGAAGAAACTATTTGAGATTTATACAGAGAAACAAAAATGGCGAAAGGAGCGTTTTTTTTGACTTTTAACGGTCATATTTTTGGCTTTTTGAATTTGGACCGTTAGATTGAAACTAATCGGACGGTTGAGATTTGTTTTAGTAACATAAAAAGCTCTTTTTTTTACTAGCCGTTATAGAAGGTGTATTAGTACGTGAGAAGACACTGGGATTTGTTACCGTTTGGTTAAAAAAAGGAAAATTTAATGGCAAAAGGGCAAAATAGGTATTTATTTTGAATTTTTCAATTTTTTAAAAATAATTTTATCGGAATTTTACACAAATCTTATAGTGTTAAAGAGCTAATTATATCATATCACGACTCTTTTTTCAAATTACAAAGATCCCTTAAATTTGGTGGAATTCGGATACATCTCAAAACATTCTAATACGTTTAGATACGTCGCTCAACGTCCTGATACATCGCGTCTGAGTTTCGACGTCCCAATACAAATCCTTTAAATTTGTTGGAATTCGGATATATTTCTTTACGTTCTAATACATCGCGTCTCGATTTCATATACGTCGCTCAACGTCTTGATACATCGCGTTTGAGTTTTGGTGTCCCAATACATCGTGTATGTCCGAGTACATCGCGTAAAATGATGTAACTGAGATATTTTTATATTATTTTTTAAATGGTAGAAAATTTTAGAGAATAAAAACAAATTGTGTAATTAGGTAATTTTTCGTAATTTTGTACCATTTAAGAGTTAGTTTGATATTTAGAGCAAATGATCTTCTATATCAATTAGTGATCCTATAACAATATTATACTCGATGTAATCCCACAAATTGAGGTATCGAGAGAGTAAAGTGTACACTGATATTACTACTTAGTACTCACTATCGTAGAGATAGAAATTCTGTTTTCTGATATCGACTCAGCTCACGAAAAAAAATTAATACAAAGCAATATAAAATCTTTTTTAAAAGTAAAATGAAGAAACTTCATGTCAAAATACTATAGACAACCTGACAAATCATCTTGAGCAATAATTATTACAAATAAACGTTAATCGAAATATAAAAGAAATCTTAGACAATATCCGAACTCAAAGGACAAACAACTACAGAACTAATATTATAACTAATAGTACAATAATATAAAATAACATGTATTTCACTTGAAAAAATTATAAATTCGGGGAATAAATTAGTATTTTATATGTTCAAATCAATTAGAATAATATACGGAGTATAATCCTAAAAAGTGAGATATGATGTCCTATCGAATCGTTTTTTCAAATTTTAATTATGTATTTGAAGTTGAAATGAAAAAAATAATAAACATTAAAAGAAATTGAAAAAACAGCAAATAATATAAATGAATATTTATTTATTTTTCATTTAATTTTGTGAACAAAAAATTAAAATGATGAAAAATATTTTTTTAAAAAAATTGGAGATGCGGGGGATCGAACCCCGTGCCTCTCGCATGCAAAGCGAGCGCTCTACCATTTGAGCTACATCCCCATGTTGGTGTGTATTTATATATATATATATTAAGTATATATTTTATTATTACAAATCATATGCAAATGAATCATAGGCAAAATTTGCATTAGTTTAATAAAACAAACATTGGTTTCTTAAGATTTGGGGCTAATCGAAAAATGATATAATAATATCTGTTCAACATTGTTTAGTGGGGTTATAAGACGGTTGCAAAGTTAATGTGTCTTTTGAAAATCCGGGACAACTTCGATGGTGACTTTATGTCTTTTCTCATCGCTAAACCCGCATACATAGTTGTTTGTTAAAGAAGACATCTCAAGTTTAACAATATTAATAGATTTTTATCTAATTTAATATCAAATGAAGTCATGAATACTAAATAAATAATGCGGGGACGAGAATTGCTGGAACAAGAAATTCGATGGAGAGTAGGAGATAGAGAAAATATTAAGGTTTGGACTTTGGAGTGATCCTTGGATTCATAATTCAATTGGTTATACTTGTATAATTCTTTTCATGTCAGTTATTATTGCTTCTATTTTTATGAGCATTTGTACAATTACATTATTGTCTTTCGATGTAAAATTTATTAAAGAAGTCATGTATTTATTTTATAAGCATTTTCTTATTGGTTAAACTACCAAAATCAATAAATCAAAAATGTATATAAAAAATTATCTTATTGATTTGATGAGAAAAATTAGCATCTTCCGGCTGCATTAGTAAATTAGGGTTCACAAGTCCTAATCATTGAGTTTATACATACTTTGTAGAAATCCCCTAGAAAGTGCCATTGATTTACTTTTTTATGACTATTGTGTGAAGACGTATACACACTTAAACTAATTCCACGAGATATCTATTATCTTCCATCAACAACAAGTATCAAATAACCCTATCCACCAAGACTAATACAAACGAGAAGAAATCACCTATTCATTTATTTTTGTGTCTATTGGGTTTGAGCCTGAGCGATCATGATTTTCTTGATCATTAAACCACGCCATTGGGTTCGACGCTATTGATTATTGAAGATGTATTGTTGAGAATTTCTTAATGAACTCACTCTTATAGCTTTCATTACAAATAGAATACAAGCAAACATATAACACATACAAACATTGCCAAGTAGATGAATTGTTGATAAATTCTTATTTAAAGGTTCATTGCAAAGAGAATACAAGTACATAAAACACATACAAACATTACCAAGGAGATTGCTTCAACAAAATGTGCAGAAACAATTATTGAAGTTTGAGTAAAAACTTGAGAAGAGTACAAAACAACATATCCATAGTAATTCCAAATATTTTTACTGTGTAGTAATTTTACAACAAAGGGTGTCGGTCGATAACCCTCAAAGTATATATGCAAATATATTGCCAGATAAATGCAGTGACAGCTAAAAAAATTCACATTTTTGGAAAAAGGCCTGTCAAATGGCAAGTCATTGCAGAAAAACAAAGAAGTCACAGACAGATGTATTCCGCGATTCTGTGCTGGGGAATGGTAGCTTAGTTCTCTCTTGTAGTTGTACAAATTAAAATGTCGTGGACATTGTAACGAGCAGCAAAATGCTCTAGGACAAAATCTCACCCCAGGAAAACAAAAGATAAGGGTGAAGCGTGATAGGGGGGAGCATCGTCCCCCAATTTATACAAAAGGCGGAGTTGTTTGACTGAAATAGTAAATGTGAAGACTGAAAGATAGATTACTGTGTTTTTGGTAACGGAAGCAAGCAGTCATATACCCGTTCCATCCGTGATGTAATCCTGAGTTTATGTGCAGTTTGAAGATCTGGTTTCGCCAAGTCAATGATATCCTGCCTCAAACTGTTCACATGTAAATGTCATATTAGAGTAATAAAATTTCAGAAAATCCATGGCAGACGGAGTATGGGTTAAGATAAGGACGAAGAGAAACAAACCTTATCCATTCACCAGTCGCCCTTGCATGTCCTTCGACAGCACAGTACAAGCGATCCAGATAATATAATGCCAACCCCAACATGCATTGAGCATCTTTTTCCTGAGGCGTTTGGGGAAAAGACGAAAAAAGTGAATAGGAGAACGAAAACAAGAACAACTCCAAGCTATGGCAGCATTACATGCAAGCACCAAGTTTTTATCTAATAAACGAACTGGAGAGCAAAAGATATTTATAGCATTACTGTTAGGGAGAAAGTGAATAGGATTGAGTAAACGGTTCCACAATTTACTAGATGAAAATGGATTGCATGATAGTGGAAGAAATATGAGATTATCAAATGCACAAATACTATTGTACAAAGATTTAATAAATGAGCTGGTAAAGTTCAAAGGGCCTTACTTGTCCTTGCTCTTTATAGCTTTCTAATTGCATAATCTTTCTCTCTACTTCCACAATTAGCAGTCGTCGTTGAATTCGGGCAACCCTTCCCCTGCCTTCTGCTTTCTTATCCTGATTATATTCAAGATTTCATGGTGTTATATCATTTCGCACAGCATGGCAAGACTCTTAAATGAGAGACCTCTATTAACCATCATATTATCATATATATCGACCAGTAAATGTTACTATTTCCTTTCTTGGTTTTTTCAACTAGTACTCACTTGCTCATGTCAATAGCATTAGAAGGGGAAAAGAGAAAAGAAAACTCCTAAAATGACTTCTATTATCCATCATATATATCAGCCACTAAATATGTGAATACTATTTACTTTCTTCGTAGTTTCAACTAATAATCACTTACCTCATGTCAATAGCATTAGAAGGGGAAAAAAGAAATGAAGAAAATATCCGCTGAAGTTGTTCTGAGCCAAAGTTGAGTCCACTTTTTAGGTTTAAAATGGAATCAGAAGTGCCCAATCCAAGGGATCTAACAATTGTGTACAATTATGAAGAATTTATCATTGTGTAATATCATAGTAACTGTTTCTGTGAATTGCATAACAAGCCTCCCTCATCAGAAAACTCCTACCTCAATCTCTTTCCCCAGGGAACTCTTTCCGATCTTTTTCTTTGATGACATCAGAAGTAGGTTCCCTCATTGCCTCCCATAATCCAGTACTCTCTAACTCTGAATTTATGACCAACATCTCCTTCAATAATCTTACAAACAGGATAAAAAAAGTTGAGGTAGTAGCCGAACCAGCTGATATAGCTCATCAAAAGTAGAGGCTTCATGAACTGCGTGAGGAGAGTGGGGGGTGGGGGGCTTAATAAGTGTGGGAATAGAACCCTGTTCCTCCTCTTTGTCTCTCATGTGACAAATCCTGCTCCCTTTTACAATTATTTTTAATGGAACAATATATATGACACAGAAATTGATTTTTAAACGAAAACAAGCTACTTTACCTGTTTAAGCCAAGCACGCACCAACATGATCACAATAAGAGAGAGGAAGAAAGCGGGCAAAGCAGCTAAAATAGCAAAATTGATTTCATTGGCCCTAAGAATTTGATCCAGCTCCAGCATAGCCCTGTTTTAAAAATATGAAAATCCGAGAAGAAAACAATAAACACCTTTAACTCTCAGAAGTTAAGACTTCAGGACAAGAATATCAGTTGCTCTCACTCACTCTTCAATGTCAAGCTTCAGCTTCTGAACCTGTAACGCAGAAAAAAAAATGTTAAATGCCAAAACCAGAAAGAATTGACTGCAAGTCTGCAACAGAGTGGAGTATATTTACCTGGATAAGAAGAGCACGAGAAAGCTCTCCAGAAAAAAGATTTTGAATTGGATGCATCAGTTCCTTCTCATACCTAAATTGAAAAGCTAGCTTACTTAATAACGAAAACAACATAATCCCATAAGTGTGATCTGGGGAGGGTGGTGTTTACACTAACCTTACCCCTACCTTGTGAAGGTAGAGAGGAAGGTAGAGAGTAGCAATCTTACTTAGAAGAGAGACATAAAAGAACACACCTAGTTGTACGGTGTTAGTAATGTGAGCAAAAAAATTAATCTGATTCAAACATGGTCTGTTAAGCATATATTACAACTATGCAATAGACTTGTATCATTGCTTTGGTTAAATATTCAACAACTACCAGGAAAGCAAACAAAATTGTTTGATGCATGCTGAAAGTAAAAAGTTAAAGATTCTGTATAACATCAGAAACCCTTGTCAGTTAACTAGAGATGACAAATAGCTGGTCCATCCAGTCATCATACCCAAAAGGTTCAATTCATTCAAGAAAAACATCCTGCAGTTTTTCAACAATGAAAACCTCTTATACCTCCACAATAGAACCTCTAATTGTCTGAGCAGGCAAGCAGTGCAGACAAATTCATGGAACATAAAGAAGTACTACCAATACAATAAGTTGCATGGATAATTGCTTCCGGAAGAGGATGAGGAGCATTGGATAAACTATATAATATCAAAATTAAGCATGCCTCTTCTTTTTTCTTTAGATAAGGTAAGTGCGCCTCCATTAAAATGCACATAAAATACTTTATCAAAATGAAGTGCTTTTTTTTCTTCAAGGAAAAAATACTTAATGTGCAATTTTCCTTGAACAACAACAAGAAGTTTATTATCTTTGTCTGATTATCTGCTTCATAGACATAAATGTGGAAGGAAAAGGGTCAGCATTCACAGCAGGTCCTTTCCGTGTGAAAAGGAAACAAAGGATGTATATTGCCTTTTTTTGCACTGTCAAGTGACCAAACAGATCTGGGACATGTTTCTTAACCTATTTAGAAAGGTGCAAGTAATGCCAAAATCAGTTAAGGAGCTTATATGGTGCTCCACATCCACACTCCACCATCCTCATTGTCCCATCTATTAACCGTCTAGCTCTAATGACAAAAATCAAATGCAGTCCCAGCATAAAAAAACCCTCCTTCCTACACAAATTATGTTACCCATTCTGATTGTATCTATTCCCTAAATTGTAGTACCTCATCCCAAAAAAATAGAAACTAAAGATACATGTGATTACAAGCAATGCAAAACCAGTATAGCCAGCAACTCAAAGTATCCAAAAAGATTAAAAAAAAAACATTCAAGTACTTCCTTAAAAATTTATAAAGTGACAAGGGAGAAAAATGATTCTATTAGGTTACAACCATGACGTGCAACGGAAGGCAAATAGCATCCTCTACAATGAGTACTAACTACTATTATACAATCCCTACATATTAAATAAGCAACAAACGAAAGCAAAAGGAAGCCATACCTCATCATTACTATTTCAAGCATTTCCTGGTCTGTTGCATTTGGTGGAGCCTTCTCACCCTTCGTCTGCTCAGTGAAAGCTTGCAACATTCTGCAAACCAAAAACAGTGTAAGAGGTTTATCCCATAGCACCAAATGCACAAAACAACACACTTACTGCACTTACAAAAAGAAGATAACATGCTAAACAACATGCATACACTCCATTAAAGAGTGAAAGATAAGAAGCACCCCTAGGGCATCATACTGACCATGAATCAGGCTGGTGTCTTTCGACAAGGACCACATAGAATATTCTACAAAAAATGTTAAAAGAAAAACGCAAATGGAATACACACATCGAGATTATTAATGAAATATATAAAGAGCCTGTCCAAGTTAGTACTTTCTTCTCCAAGATTACTTTTTGTCAATTGCTAACAATTGTGAGCAGCAAAAGCTATTTTTTTTAAAAAAAAAAAGATGGGGTATTCCCCGCAAGAGTAGTTCAAACCCAAGGAATAAATGGCTTATAAAGAAGTCTACTAACTTATCAATACCTTTGTGAGAATTAAAGATTGAATTACAAATATTATAAAAGAGACTCATGATGAAACAATTTAAAAAAATAAATCAAATTCAATAAACTAACCTGTGTAGAGAGTCAGCAGTTAATTGCACTTCTTCAGGTTCCATTGCACCCTTCTGCCTCTTCCGGAATGTGTAGAAAAGATCATCCCTTATAGAGATGAGCTGGTGAAAAGAAGACATACAACCAAACATTTACCAATGGCAATCAGGGTAGTTTAGCACCAAAACTCAACTAAACCTGATGAGCTAACTCATAAGACTAATATTAGCCAAACATAGACAACAGATTAAAAGATTAGTCATTTGAAAGTCCATCATGAATGGAAGGATCATTAGATAATGCAAAATCTCATATACATCTAAAAAGATAAATGACAACTGAAATGCAAGATGGAAACATCATTAGTCGAAGTTCGAACACCAGTGTCCAGTGACGAAAGAAGTATTTCTTAGCAAGCATGATGAGACAAGCAAAAAGAAAAGAAAAGGTGTATATTCTCCAAGTGAAATATTCATGTGCAATATTAAGAATCTACATGATGGAAAAAGAAGATCTCTTGACCTAACATCAAAAAGAAAGAAATCAATATAGTACTACAGACTATTACAGAATGAAAAATCAAATCAAGGTTTTATGCTCTCATTAAAATTTGAAGAAGTCATATACATAAGCAAAAGAAATATGTGGTCCAATCCTATTTATGTGCATTATAGATGTAGAGGACTTATAGAGCCCGACAAATTTGGAAATCTTCTGAGGACATTTGAGTGTTGACAGAGTTAATCATGATAAGCAAAGAGTGTTGCCAGAATTAACCATGATAAGCAAAGATTGTTGACAGAATTTAACCATAATAAGCAAAGTCAATTAGGAACTCAGGAAACAGTATTCAACTTCAATTATTACAGATAGGATCTGAATGCAAATATAATAACTAGGGGCAGCTTACCGGTTGCTCTACATGGTCATTCCAGAAACTAGCTGTTGACTCCTTTGCCTCACGGATCCAGTTGTCGATGTCAGAGCTTCCAACTAAACTGCTATGCCGAAGCAACCATAATGAACAGATAGAGATGCCCACAATCCCACAAGTATAGGGTATCCAGTATCGAGTAACTCTTCTGGGCTTCCGGTGAATTGTAACCTTCAAAAATTAATGGCAAACAAACTATCCTCAAAAGATGAGTCAAATTCACAAAAAATATTTTGGAAACATGCATCGCACTTTGTGTTGTATTCCTCAACATGAACACTCATGTACTTCAGCTATACAGATCTCAGTTGACAACAAATGTCATGGCCTGACAGTTACTATATACATCTGTAACACCTCGGAAGTTCCCAAGATCACAACATGGTTTGGAATAAGAAATGACAGATATTCAGCACCAGAAAGGGGTTAGTACGGAACCTATTCACGGACCGTGAAAGGGACCACGGGCCATGAAGGGATCCATGGAAACGAACTCAGAAGTTGGAAAGTTGAGGCGAGTTTCATGGAAGGGTCCACAGATCGTGAAAGCTTACACGGACCGTGTAAAGGTCCGTGAACCCGACCCGAAAGAACTCAGGAAGCCCGGTCCTTCATGGACACCTGTACGGTCACTAGATGGTTACAGGGACCGTGGACAAGTCCATAGAATTTGAGTTTCAGAAACCCAATTTCCCCTCGTGTTCACGAGCACCTTCACGGACCGTGTGGGCCTTCCATAAAAGGTGTTCCAGCAGTTTTAAGTCATGGCTATATAGTGCTTTCCCACACTTTTACTCTCTTTACTATGTTGTTTTGGCCTATACTAAGTAGGTATAACTAATTCCAACGACCTAGCCACTCCATTCCCTCTCATTCTCTCAAAATCAAATTTCTTTCCCACGTTTCTCTCCCAAGGCAAGGTCAAGAGTTTCAAGGCTTCAAGTCTCCTCTTCCAATTCAGCTAGAATTTCTATCAAGGTATGTGGGAACTTCATCAATAGGTCCTTTTTCACCCATTGAGTCCCAAGGAAACCTCAATTTCTCAAATTAATAATCTTCCTAAATTCCAGGGTTTCATGATTTCTTATGGGTTCTTACGAATTTCAGTTTTTCTTTATGATTGATCTTATTATGTATGAATTGATTATAATTCAAGGTTTTCAATGATAATTTCATAAACCCATGATATGCAAGTATTTTCATGATCATAATTTATCAGATTTTTATGAATAAGGATGCTTTCAGATAAAGTATCATTCAGTTTATGCACTTTCCCCATTCGCAGTACATTTTGAGTACTGGCCGCATACTTTTCTCTTAATTGTTTCATAATATAGGTTCTGACGCATCTAATCATGCTAGCGGTTAGTACAGGATCCCTTCAGCTTGCACTGTTTTGTTGAATCCTCATGGATCGGGGACATACCTTCTTATGATCATATTCTATATCATCTTTCAGTTAAAGATATTTGAGTGGGAAAGGGACTAGTCCTAGTAACTCACTTATGTTTAGAGGCTATTCAGACATTAGTTTTCCACGTATGATTGTCTTGCATCAGATTCTCTCTTATGATATATTAGACTTGACTCCAGCTTATCAATTTACTCCGTTTATGTATGCTATCTTAGTGTCATGCTATGTCATGTGGTTAGCCTAGGGTAACTCGTAGCTCTAGTCACTGTGTCATGTCTAGGGGTAGACTTGGGTTATGAAAACAGCATCCCGCTTCACTTTAGTAATTCAGTGGTGAGTTGATAATCTGATAACGATGAAACCAAATCCATTGCTACAGAAAAAGATGACCACAGCAGGAAGAAAGAGAAGGTAAAGCTATCTCATTATAAGTCGGTAGGGAACTCTTACAATGGCAGCTAGATAGGCGTTCAATCTGTCCACATTTTGGTAGATCAAATTGATAGCATCTCTAGTCTCACAATCAGTCCATTGAGACCCTTCTTGATTAACTTCTGGAAGTTTCTCAAATATCAATGGAAAAGAATAGCTTTCATCAACAGAAGAGCTTTGCTGCAGAATAAATAAATGGACAATGTCAAAAAACAAAATTGACAAACATATAGCTAGCAAAACAGCCGTTTTCAAACATTTTAGGTGGGGAACTACTATGTTACACAAAAAAAAAACTCTTCACCTGGCGCACTGCATGAAAATGTCCAATTGATGCCTCCAATTTCAGAAATAAATCATTCATATCAACCAATAATGATGATAATGACTTCTCAGGATCCTTGACCAATTCCTCACTAACCTTGTCAACCTTCATGTAGATCTATATATATGCAGGAAAAACATGAATTTAGCGTTTGTTCCTCACCAGCTTTGTCAGAATGAAAAATATGGTCTATAGAAGTTGTGTTATCAAAAGTGAAAATGAAGATGAATACCAAGTGTTTGTTAGAGCTTTAAGCGCAACAAAATCCATGTTTTAGTAAAGAAGACAGATAAAAATACATATGTAATGCAAGAAAAAATAAACATCAACATGAATAATAAAAACAATAATACAACAACATACCCAGTCAGTCCCGCAAATGGGGTCTGGGAAGGTGGGGTGTACGTAGACCTTACCCCTACTTTCATGGGATAGAGAGGTTATTTCCTATAGACCCTTTTGTAGATTGTTCTGAGTAAAACAAGCATGCCTAGCTGCTAACCAACCGAAATGGGCTACTTCCACAGATACCTTGGTTTTCCACAACTTTTTTTAAGGCCAATTTGGAATCCTATGACTGTTCTGTTGTAATAGCATTCCATAACAATTGTTAACTGAAATATCGATATCCCTGTGGTTGAACCAAACTAATCTGTCTACATGATTTGATCTATTGAACATAAGCTATGCAACTCCTAGCCATTTGAGCTTCTTTTGAAAATAATCTGCCAACCTAAGCTTGAATTCAAATATCAAATACATTTATCTTTGTTTCACAGCACAGTTAAATTCTTAAAACTCTCCTCTCCATTCCAAGTTTCAAGCCATTATTTAATTTTTGCACCACTACCAACCTCCAGCCTTGCATACTGAAGAAATTCATCCCACCATCTAATTCTCTTCCTGATTCCCCATAAGTAAATCTAGTAATTCTAAAAGACTAAAACATGGTGCACCACTAAAAAGGGAGGAGAAAAAAGGTATTAAGTGGGAATTGATCCCCGTTCCTTTAGGGTAAATAACTCAGCTTTCATAACAGAAACGGAAGCAGACGCAATCAAAAGAAAGCTTGTACTGAATGGCCAAATGCACCATTTAGTCTTTTTGAAGCATGGATGCCAGACTGCCAGCACATAATATTTGATCAATCCTAGATAATATGTACATAAATACCTAGTTTGGCGGAGAGACCATAGGTTGACGTGCACTACAGATTAGCATATAAATCCGCACATAGATTCCCCCACCATTTTCTAATGGTGTTGGGTTCTGTTAACATCCCTCCTTTTCGCCATAAATAACATCTAACATTCTTTGCCAGATTTCCTCACTCCCCCTGTTGTCCCTCCATAACAATTTTAAAAGCGAACTTCTATTATGCAACTTCAAATTTCTCACTTCCAATCCCCCGTCTTCTTACCTCCTGTAACCACTAGCCACTTGATCAAAGTCGGTGCCCCATCCCATATAAAATGTCTTCTAATGGAGTCCAATTTTCTTTCTACTGCTGCAGACATACAAAAACAAGGATATAGTATCAGTTGGAATACCATCCAAGCAACTATTGATTAAAGGAAGTCTGACCCCAAAAGACAAGTATTTTGTTTTCCATGGGGTTAGTTTGTTGTTGCACCTATCAATAACGCCTTGCCAAATGCTTTTGTCCTTCTCTTCTCCCCTAATGGGAGAAGCCCCAAATAAACAGTGGGTAGCTTTTCAACTTTGCAGCACAAAATATCTGGCAGCTCTTTTACACAATCAACAGCATTAATACTGAAAATGTTACTTTTGGCCAGATCAAATCTCAATCCAGAAACTGCTTCATAACATAGCAAAACCCCTCTCACATACAGCAATAGAACTCTATCAGCCTCAGAAAATAGATGGGAATCATCTGCATAAAGGATATTCTTAAGCATCATACTGTCCTGCTCATTTCTACCAATTTTCAGACCCTTAAACAACCTAGAATTTATGTTTTCTTCAACATTGTACTGCCCGAATTTCCATAACCAAGACAAACAAATAAGGTGGCAGAGGGTCCCCTGCCTAAGTCCCCTCTGAGAACTGAAAATTTTTTATGAGGGTCACTGTTATTTAAAATGGAGAATTTTACTGTTGAAATACATAATTTGATCCATCCTGTCCATAATTAAAGTTCATCAGTCTCAACAATTCAACAGGCACTGACAATAGACATGGATGTATGCCTTCTCTAAATCAAGCGTACATGCCACCCCTTTTTTCTTCCTTCTCAAAAGTTTGTCAAGGCTCTCATTTACTGCTTTGTTTTACTAGTTATATATTATTTATTGTTGTCATACTTAAAGACAGAGCCCATGGGCACTGACATGTGTGTCCTAGCACTTTGATGCTGCACTTAAGTGTCATCAAAATTAAGTAAAGTGCCCAAGCTATGGTGCACACCACAGCATTAGGGCTTTAACTTGCAAAAGATTAATTCCTTCCAATCACATATCGGGGGGGATGGTGTTTTGAAGCGAGACATCTTTTATAGGGACAGTTGAGAATGTAAAGATATAAACTGATATAAGGAGGATATGAAAATATGATGGAAGTTATCTCAATAGGAATATTATCACTATTTAAAAGAAAAAAACAAAGCAAAGCAATTCAGTATGAACGATGGGATATGAACTGATAAAGAATTGCAATGTCAAATGTCTTGTAAACCAAATAGGAGAATCAAAATTGAAGGATACTCTTGGATGAATTACAGTATCCAACTGGAGCCTAAACTTGAAATGCTTCAATTCCTATCCTCTCATTAGAAGCCCAACAACTAACAAGGTATCTACACAACTCTTCAGCTTCTCATTTTCCCTTGTACACAATCATATAAATGTACAGGAACCAGCATGGAATGAGAAAATCAGCAAAGGTAAATTATTACAGCATCAAAGAAAATAACTAATGAAATAAACTACCAAATAATGTTACATGATTAATTTTCACATGCATTAATGCAAAAGCAACTAACCTGTGCCAAAAATGTAGCCAAATGATATCTTAAGCTACTCAAGAAATTTATCCTCTCGGATATATATGAAGATGCCAAACAATATGTATGTTGCATCCCAGAACCTTCACCAACACAATCGCTTAACAATTGAGTTGTGCCATTGAGAAAAGCATATGGTCCTCTTTCACATATCATGAAGTATGCTCTTTTAGCATTTGATCCCTGAAACCATACATACATGACTAATTTAACTTGAACTGTGCCTTAAAAAATATTGTATGAAAATAAAAAAAGAGCAGTCCGGAGCGCTAAAGCTCCGGCTATACGCAGGGTCAGGGGAAGGGCCAGACCACAAAGGTCTACCGTTTATCCTACATTTCAACAAGAGACTGTCTCCACAGATTGACCCAATGAGGTCACATGGAGGCAACTTTACCAGTTAATAGAGATTGTATGTATTGTTTCAAATTAACAAAATAGCTAACCTGTGCTTTAGATTGCCAGTATTCTAAGTTCTTCTGGATGTAATGCATATTTAGAAAGATGCACTCCATAATGTCCTCCAAAACACCAATAGTTCTAGATGCCTCACAAACAACCCTGCATCTCAGTAAGCTTAGAAACTTCACCTTATGAACAAAATGTTCTTTCAGATATCCTTCACTTCTAAAGATCAAAAAAAAAAAAAAAACTCGATACACTAAAGCTCATGCTATGCACAGGTCCGGGGAATGAGCGGACTACAGGAGTCTATTGTACACAGTCTAAAGCTACATTTCTGCAGGAGGCTATTTCACTGTAGTCATAATAAAATGTTGACTAAAGAGATTTCAGAGACTTACGTAGCAGATTCAGCTGAGGAAGGGAAAGGAAGGGGGAGAGAGGTCTTTCTACGACGTCGTTTACTGGTGCCGGAGCTACCACGGTAGAAATTGGAAATCCTGCTAAGGAAATTCGAGTAGGAAGCCGCCGGAAAGTAACTGGAAATTCGATTCGAAAGGTATTCAGTGTATATGGAGATAGTAGGTTTTAGGCCCTTGCCGGCGTTTTCCGGCGGAGAAGCCATCGGTGAGTTTAGTGAGTTGACAAACGCCGGTGATCGGAATATATTGCACGTACTATTTTTACAAAAGAAAAAAAGCAATTTGATTCTTTTTAATTAGTTTTCTTTTTAGTGAAAAAATAATTTTAAAAAAAAAGGAAGTTTCTTTTTAAGTTTACATTAGGAAAAAATCTGAAAATTCAAAATAATTTAATATACTTCTCTAAATTTGAGGAAAAAAATGGATATAAAAGATAATGTAATTCCTTTTCAAATTTCAACAAGTATATATTTTAATTATTCACAAATTAGTTATTTCAGAATTGTTACTTCATTTTCAATGTGTAATAAAATAACGTTATAATATTACATAATTAATTTTAAAATAAGTTATCTTGCGATTTTATCTCAATCAAACATGAAAGAAACTTATTTTTAAATTAATTTCAAAACTAGTTTCTCTTATCCATAGTATCAAACGAGCCTTTAATTCCTAATTGACATTCATTATTAACATTAGTCATTATTCAATACATTATTTATGGGTTCTAACGCGTTATTGTATCGTTAGTTTATAACTTTATATATATATATATATATATTGTTGAATTCAGAAGTCTTCTTTTTAACAATCGATATACTTAGTGTAATTACGTTATTATATTACCTTTTTACAGTCGACTACTTATTTTTTTTATTTATGTTTATCATTCAAATTATTGATTTATAATATTATCTATGCTGAAGAACAATAAAATATATTCAAACATTGTACTCATTAAAAAACAATACAATACAATAAAAATATATCATGAAACCATTCAAAATAATTATTCAAAATAGAGAGTTTACCAATTCCCTCCTACGTACTACCAAAAAAAATGACCATGTTATCGAGTTCGACTTTGCTACTCAAATCATTACCAAACTAATACATATTCCCCTCGGTACTTCAAGTGTTTATGTCGCGTATAATATTAATTTCACAGTGCATCAATTCCAACGAGAGCCCTCAAATCAGTACTATTAGTAATCGATTTTATAGCTTCTTCAATAAATATTGATGTTTCGATCGAGTTTTAAATAACTTTCTAGTCCGATTTTTCTACGTTTTACATATGAAGTCTTGTTCAAAACATAAAAAAAAAGTGTTATCAAGATATTGAACCCTTATAATATCTTGTAACGGGAACCTCAAATCAATGCTATTAGTAATCGATTCTATAGCTTTTTCAATAAACATTGTTGTTTCGATCGAGTTTAAAATAACTTTCTAGTCTGATCTTTTTACGTTTTATATATGAAGTCTCGTTCAAAATATAAGAAAAAAAGTGTTATCAAGATATTGAACCCTTATAATATTTTGTAACGGGAACCTCAAATAAATGCTATTAGTAATCGACTCTATATCTTTTTCGATAACATTATTGTTTCGATCAAATTTTAAATAACTTTCTAGTCTGATCATCCTACTTTATATATGTAGTCGTTTGAAACATAAGAAAAAAAATGTTATCAAGATATTAAATCCTTATAATATCTTGTAATGAGAGCCTTCAAATTAGTGCTATCAGAAATCGACTCTATAGCTTCTTCAACAAACATTGATGTTTCGATCAAGTTTTAAATAACTTTCTAGTCCGATCTTTCTATGTTTTACATATGAAGTCTCGTTCAAAACATAAGAAAAAAAAGTGTTATCAAGATACTGAACCCTTATAATATCTTGTAACGGGAACCTCAAATCAATGCTATTAGTAATCGACTCTATAGCTTCTTCAATAAACATTGTTATTTCGATCAAGTTTTAAATAACTTTCTAATCTGATCATCCTACTTTACATATGTAGTCTTGTTCGGAACATAAGAAAAAAAGTGTTATCAAGATATTAAACCCTTATAATATCTTGTAACGGAAAGCTCAAACCAATGCTATTAGTAATCGACTCTATAGCTTCTTCAATAAACATTGTTGTTTCGATCAAGTTTTAAATAACTTTCTAGTCTGATCATCCTACTTTACATATGTAGTCTCGTTCGAAACATAAGAAAAAAAGTGTTATCAAGATATTAAACCCTTATAATATCTTGTTACGAGAGCCTTCAAATTAGTGCTATTAGTAATCGACTCGATAGCTTCTTCAATAAACATTGTTGTTTCGATCAAGTTTTAAATAACTTTCTAGTCTAATCATCCTACTTTATATATGTAGTCTCGTTCGAAACATAAGAAAAAAAGTGTTATCGAGATATTAAATCCTTATAATATCTTGTAACGAAAGCCTTCAAATCAATGCTATTAGTAATCGACTCTATATCTTCTTCAATAAACATTGTTAGTTCGATCAAATTTTAAATAACTTTTTAGTCTGACTCGTCCAAAACATAAGAAAAAAGTCTTATTAAGATATCAAACCCTTATAATATCTTATACACATTTCGGAAAAAAAATGCGTTATAACTCGTGACCTACTCGACGCTAAAAAATACAATTGTATGGGCTAGTAGAGAGTATTATTCAGTGCAAGCTTTAATCAAACGCGCTCCATTAAATTCGTTGATTGTGACTGACTATTCTTCTTCTTCTTCTTCTATCTCTCAAAAACCCCATTTACAGAGACTCGAAAATGGCGACATTAGGAGGAATTCGTGAAGCTGGAGGATCAGAAAACAGCCTAGAGATCAACGATCTTGCTCGTTTTGCTGTTGATGAACACAATAAGAAACAGGTTCTTCTTTTTTTCTTTTCTTTTTTTCCATTTTCTCCCTTTGTTTGTAGATGAATTTGATTGTTTTTGTGGGTTTTGAAATGGGTTTATCAAAATGGGATTTATTTTTTTTGGCTATTAATCTCAGTTTCAAATTAGGTGAACTCAATTTATTGCTAAAGGGGCAACATCCATCAATACTTGTAAACAATGTTTTGTTCCTATTTTTGACAATTATTTAATTTCAACTTTCCACGTTAACATGTTTAATATCACAAAGATTCAATTTTTTTTTTATGTAATGTGTTTGATTACCCTGTCAAAAGTCAAAACGAAACAAACAAATTGAAATATAGAGCGTGATATGATTTGAAAATAATGGAAACCCTTAAGGATCATTTGGTTGGAGGATTAGGCGAGTTATCTCGGTTTAGAATTTGGGATTAAATTTAACCTCGTTAGGTTGAAGGTATTAGCTAAAACCGGTATTAATATCAAGACTAGGGGTCGTTTGGTTCGGAACTAGTTATCTCTGTATATGGAATAACTTATCCCATCACTATGGTATAAATGATGAGATAAGTTATAGCAGACATGTCAACCAAACAAGACACCGAACTTTTATCCCAGGACTATCTTTTAATCTTAAGACTAAATGTTTTTGTCCCTCACACCAAACGACCCCTATAGGATTAGTTATCAAGGTTATAGTTCTAGTTATAATCCCAGGATGGGATAAGAAAGGATATCCGATGTGATTATTTTATTCCACCTTCCATATGGAGTATTAAACTCATTATTTTAGTACAAACGGTGAGATAAAATAATCTCGAGACAAGCTAATGCCTTAAAACCAAATATGTGATATAGTTAATCCGATATTTTATCATGAAATTATTATACTTATATCATGTACCAAACGACCCCTAAGAGATGAGGTTAAAAGAGTTACTTACTATGTACAATTCAAGGATAAAATCACTTGATTCCTAATTATGTGGCACTGTCTTTTTCTGGGAGCTAATTAGCCTCAACAAGCAATAAATTTTTAGTTTTATCATTTTCAAATATAACAATTTTATATGCTGAATACCATCATTTTTAGTAGTAATGGTTTTAAAACTTTACTCGCCTTTTCGGAAATAACATCTCTATCTCAATCAGGTAAGCATAAAGTTTGCGTACTCTCTACCCTCTCTAGACCCTCACTTGTGGGATTTTCAACGGGTATGTTGATATTGTGGTTTTAAACCTTTAAACATACCTATAAAAGGGGGGGGGGGAAGTGTTTGTGATTTAAACCTTTGAGCTAAGAATATTTCAATCAGAGTTTTATTTTTTTGAATCTTGAACGTTGAATTGTTTCTGGTATGGGAGAAAGAGAGTAGTTTATAAGTTGATAAGCTAATTTAGACAAGCTTATGCAACTGTTCCAACTTCTATCTTATTTAAGCTTACGCTCTCGAAACAATTTTCATTAGCATGTAGTAGGTGTGATAGTGCTCTTCCTAGAGAGATGAAGAGCTGCATTGATCGAAACTGAAATAACGAAATAAGTATCTTAGTCTATACTGACTTTGAGGCAAGGACTCATGTTTTACCGACTTTGTAAGTCTGTCTGTATGTGATACAGTGTACAACCTTCATGTTCTTTGCACTCCGTTATGACTCATGGTTCACTGTTCTTGCTTTGTGAACAATATTGTATATCAGAATGCTCTTTTGGAGTTTGGAAAGGTTGTGAATGTGAAGGAACAAGTGGTTGCTGGAACCATGTATTACATAACACTAGAGGCGACTGAAGGTGGTAAGAAGAAAGCATACGAAGCCAAAGTCTGGGTGAAGCCATGGCAGAACTTCAAGCAAGTTGAAGACTTCAAGCTTATTGGGGATGCTGCTACTGCTTAACAAGCGCTGAACGATGTATGACTCTTATGTCCTGAAAATAAAGCTAAACATATTTTAGCTTGTTCGTATTTGAATATCATAAAGTAAGTTCATAACTCTATCGTTGATCTAAATTACGGATAACTTTAGCTTTACAACGTTCCTGTTTCGTTCTATCCTCTATCTTATATACGATTTTGCTTTTCTGTTGCTAATATATCTGAGAAACACTAGCAATTGGCATTTCTTTTATGAAGTTAGCACAGGAGACTGGTTAATGGCTAGCATAAACATAATTATAATGAATTCTCATATTGATGAATGCAGTCGAGCCCAGTTAAATGTACTTTCATATGTTGGTACATTTGTGACAGACGTAGATTGTGGATTTCGTTTCTAAATGTCCTTTCATATGTTCAGCTGGATGGATCTGAAGTTTGTAGATTAGCTTCTGTAGTTCTGTTGCTCTTCTCCTCACATTGCAGGTTTTAGACATTCAGTACAGCAAAATGCAGAATGCTAAAAACTCATTTGTAGCAGTTGATTCTGTCACAGTAGCACACTCTCAGTTTTTTCTGGCTATATGAAATGTTTAGTCTTCCACCTTCTCGCTAAGTTGTGCAGATTCTTCACTTTGGATGCCACACCTGGTGTCGGATTCTCCAAAATAGCACTACTTTTGGAGAATCTGATACGCATTTAAAGAGTTCGAGCACCATAGCCTTCTTGTCGTCCCATGAGTCTGATAGTTGGGGTGGGGAATGACTACATATATAACTAGTCTTCTTATAGTGAATTTAGTAGCATATTTTATTATATAATACTCGGTCGCCCTTTCTTTTTAGTCCGTTCCAAAAAAAGTGTCACCTTAGTATAATTAGAAATGATTTAACTTTAAAATTCTCTTTTTACCTTTAGTAAAATGATTTATAAATTATAGTCACACAAATATTCAAGGATTGTTTTAGATTACAAGTTTCAAAAGTCTTTCCTTTTTTCTTACACCTTGTTTGGATGGTTGTTACATGTTGTACTATATTGTATTGTTAGTTTAAATATAAAGTTTGTTTTGATTCGTATCGTTTAAATTCATTGTTAGGTAACGGCGAAAAGACCCATTTTATATAACGATTGATTTGGTGTGATCGAATTATTACCTTTAATATTTTCTTCTCATTTTGTCTTTTAATAATTCTATTCAATCATTTTCCCTCCCTTTTCACAGTAGCATTACCGCATAATACCCTACTATTTTTTTCAGGTTTATCATTCAAATTATGAATATCGAACATTAAGCAATTATAGAAAACGATAAAATCTATTCAAACATTGTATTCATTAAAACAATAACTATAATATAATACCACACTATACGATACATTATGAAATAATTCGTAACAATCATATAAACGAAGTATTAAACACTGTATCAAGCTAAACGATGTTACATAAAATGGGACGAAGGGAGTAGTCATGATACTGTTGAATAACTTTGATTTGGCAGTGCAGTAATTGTATTGCAGTAATTTTCACATCCTCTTCTCAAAAGCAAAATAAAGAGTGTTTATAACCTCGTTTTGACTAATCGCGAATAAATTCATTTCAACCCAAAGTAAATTTTGAACGGGTGAGTATGTTTATTGATTTGACCTGTTCAAATTTAACCTAACTCGCTCATTTGTCACTTCGATCAGATTGTGACTAATTTTATTTTCTTGAAAAAGGATGATATAAATTATAGGACATAACATTTACAACAAAAACTTCTCCTATTGCTTCAATTTTACAGGCTCTTCTGAGCCTTTAAGACATGTCAAAAGATGTGGAGAACTCAGGTTGATCACCAATAGTGCTACCTGAAACAGGTTCAACATACCACTCGTTGGCTGGTCGAGTGATGAAACTTGCTTCTGCATAACAACGACACGCATAGATATCTCAGAGAGAGCAGAATTACACAGTGATATACTACAATATGCAGAAACAATTCGGTCCTGAACATTCATAAACAATCCAACGCAAGAATCTTTCTTTGCTTCTTCAGTATCGCGTAATCAAGGTATGGTCATAGCAAGAACAGTGAAATCTTATGGAGAGTCGCTGCTAATCTATGTCCAAAAGCAGCTTAACTTCACTGAAATTGAGCTTTCCTTTAACGACAACATACCAGTGTAATCCCATAAATGGGGTCAGGGGAAGGTGAGATATATGCAGACCTTACCCCTGGGGACCTTTGTAGGGTAGATAGGTTGTTTTCAAAAGATTCTCGACTTAAAAGGGAAGTTATTCACAGAAGGGTTGCAAGAATACACCCTTCCACATCTTTAACGAGTATATCACTTGGAAACATATACAAGATGAGTGTATCTTTCGATAAACTAATGCTACCTTACCCCTGGGGACCTTTGTAGGGTAGATAGGTTGTTTTCAAAAGATTCTCGACTTAAAAGGGAAGTTATTCACAGAAGGGTAGCAAGAATACACCCTTTCACATCTTTAACGAGTATATCACTAGGAAACATATACAAGATGAGTGTATCTTTCGATACACTAATGCTAACTTCACGTTGAAGTCCTCCGATCTCATTTCTCATGCCTGCAAAATTCTTACCTTTTTCATTTTCTAAAACTGACTGTGTCAGTATCTCTTTGCCACAAATAGCGGTTTTAGTTTTGCATCTTATGAAGACATCATAAATAATAAGTTGATATTGAAGCAGCGTTTATAAGAGTTACTACTTCGTTATTTGTTGTTTTCTCCCAATCTCGGAGTTGATTGAGTCTTCTTCTGAGTTACAATTTTTTTTTTACCTTTTTGTTTGAGGGGAGGGGAGTATCAGCATTATATCGCAAAATTTGCGAGAGCAGCAAATTGAAATTATTTGAGAGATCAGGAGGGGTTGGGATCTCGAATCACATCCACTCAGAAGCTCTAAACGCCACACTAGCTCATCCTTCCTACTTAAGACCCAATGGCATACTGGAACATGGTTTGAACTCGGTGGATAATGGACTCCTATCCTACTTAAGAGTCGAATCTAAATGAGTTAGATTACTATAATCTAAACTAACTAGATGCAGAATGAGTTATAATGTTGTCGCGTGTTTTGTTATTTACCTGACAAGAAGACATCCTTGTATTCTTCATCATCATAGACAAATTGTGGTGGATCTGGAGAGCCAACCCCTACGATTGTGCTTCCACTGCATTTCATTTTCGGAATTAGTAACAGTTTAAACTAAAAACAAAGTGCAGGAGTAAGACGTCGTTTAACTTTCTATCCTGTCAGAGACAGCAAAGGAGATAAAATTTTCTCGTAATGAAAAAAATGCACAAAGGGAGACAAAATACAGATGTATATTTAGACCAAGACTAATAATTAGGCATGAATGACAAATATATGAACAAAAGAATATGAAAAAAATATCATGATAAAAGGGTTTGAACTTTGAACTAAGACAATCTAGAAAAGAGAAAGCAAGAATATAAACCAGACCAAGGCAAAAGTATTACCTTCCAGACATGAAGACTGCATCGTATTGTCCTCGGCCAGCAGCAATTACTCGTTGTTTTAACCTTTTAAGAGATGGAAGAACTTCAAAGGCGGGAGGTTCTGCAAGAAATATTATCGATGTCAAATGAGTGTAATGCTGAGCAAGAAAATCATCAAAGTGCAAGATCCACTCTGCTGATGCCCAGATGGATGCATATTTAAATACTACATTCGACTAATAATGATTCCCATCGCATATGCAGACTCGATGACTTAGGATGAAAGATAACCACTATTTTTTCAAAAAGTTATGCATGAAAGGAAAGAACGGGTAAAAATACGAGCAACCTGCATGAACCACTATTTTTTCAAAAAGTTAAGCATGAAAGGAAAGAACGGGTAAAAATACGAGCAATCTGCTTCATGTGAAGCAGTCTGGTTTTTGAATCTATTCTACCTTGCCAGCCGAAACAATTACTTAAGGCGACAAAAGTGGACAGGGAAAACAGTAAAGACTAAGCATCTAAGTACTTCTCCTGCACAACATACAGAGCTGAAACTGGTAACTGATAAGCAGACTCCTAGAAAAGGATATGAAATATGTTTCACAAGTGTGTTTAAAAGATCATTATAAGGAGTAAAGCTTTTAGATTCACGTTGCATGATTGAATCAATTAAATGAAGTTATCATTTTCACACACCATTTAAGGAGAGAGGCTCAAGAAGATCTAGAAAGATTAGTCCTTTACTCGGTAAAACCAGCGGAATGATATAAGTGTGCTTAAAAAGTTGCATTTCTATGTAACTGATCAGCACCAACACTATGTAGTTGGAAGGAATTGGCATTGGCATTGGCATTTATTCGATGGGATAGCCAGTCTACATGCCTGAACTGGACTGAACAACTACCCGAATGGTCCTTTTTAAGAAAATTTTCCTGTTCCTTGAGCAATGTCACTAGGATAGTTACTTTACTGCACATGAATTTTAGAAATACACACACATACAAATAAAAAGATACATGTGTTTTTGTGTGTGATCAAATGTTAAGGTGTCTAATCTTCATCTCATACCTAAATCATTGACACACACATCTTGAGATATTCCACTAGTTGAGATTTTCTCCAGTAAGCTCAAGGGATCAACCTTACTAGACAGATCCAACTGAAAACGCTGTCAAACCAAATTTATCTTAGACTTTGATAACCAAAATCGTATATTTCATCCGAAACTTGTGCACTAACTTCACTTTGTATCACCTTGTAAACTTCCGCAGTGGAGCATGCCCGTCGAGGCTTTATGAGGACCATTGGAATGTCAAATGGTATGGGTGACGGGATATCCTGAACAACCTGAACAAACAATTACATATTTCCATAATTTGAATTTATAAGAGACAAGATCAGATATAATAACTTGTAGAAATTCACAAGCCATTTCGTATGCATTGAGCACTGCTGCAGTTCACATGTAAATATGGAATAATGGGAGGCCACGACAAAATAGCTGAAGATGGTCAGTAAAAAGGAAACCGAGAATTCTTTCCTCACCATCATTTTGCAGAATTTCAAATCTCGATTCAATATGAATTCGTGGTTTCCATGTGGAATCTCTAGCCATTAACTGTCAAATCTACAACCTATGGAGTGACTATCACACTACTCATTAACAGTAATTATGTAACATAACCTGGTATCTTCGTTTTCCGTGCCAGTTTTTTTAAATATTGAGAAGCACAAGATGATTTTACCCTTATTGTCTGGATAAACTACATTTGAACTTCTTGCCTATCAATAATAAACATGCTTACAAAGCCGAAATTATACTTGTAACGTGGAAGGATGGAGTTGCAAAAGAAATTCCAAGATCTTTTGCTTATTTCAACTGTGGGTGGAAAGCAGTGGTTCAAGGAAAAAAATTCCAAAGCTTTCTCGAACAAGAAGCAACTGAAGTTCAAGAACAACAAATAATAACAAAAACAACAAAAAGTAACAGAATAAAAACTACGACAACACCCTTTAATCTGCCTCACCACAGTTGAACCATCTTCCACCCAACCTCTTTTTCCTCCCTCCTCCGGGGGTTTGGTTACAGATTTCCACCAACTGATCAGAGACTGATTAGCAGCACTAGAGACCCAAACAGATGCAAGGAAAATCACAAGATCATACACAACTGGAAGGAATATGAGAAGCAAATGCTAGGTAAAAAGCATACCTCACCCCTACCCGTACAGTAGGCTGCTCCATGAGAGAAGAAGAAAGGAATATCAGAACCAATCTCACCAGACCACTCTTGGAGCTCCTTTTCAGTGGCAACACAACCACTGAATTGATTTGCTGCCCACAGAGTTGTTGCAGCATTACTGCTCCCACCACCAAGACCAGCTCCAGTAGGCACTTTCTTATCAAGATGAATCTGGCCAGAGAAATAGGTAATAAAGTTAAACCAGTCGCAATATACCCAAAAGCTATTCCAAACTGATTAATTAGCTACCAATTTAAAGATTTTACCCAAAAGTAATTGTCTGTTCCAGTCTTTTTCCTATAAAGATTGAGGGCCTTTATAATCTGCAAAGAGAGTGGCAAAATCATGAATACACCAACAAGATCATTAAAATTGATGAGTATGAGGATAACCATATTAGCTTTTTCCTTTACCAGATTTCTCTCATCGAGTGGAACTCCAGCAACATTAGTAGATAAACGATCCTTTGACTTTGATGGTGACAGCGAGAACTTTATTTTATCTCCTAGACTAATTACCTGAAGGAACAAAAGGGTAGATCATTTCATAACATATAATACACTCAATCATTCATTCTTCCAGAACTTCATTCCTAAATACCACAGTAACAGGAACTTGCGATATACTCCCTTTGTTTTAATATGTTTGTCTTACTTTCCTTTTTAGTTGGTTTCAAAAAGAATGCTTCTAACTTCCCACAAGGCATGCTTAAGACGTCAAAACCATTAAAATAGAGGGAGTAGTAAAATAGCATAATTCCAGTGGGATTCTTTCAAGCATTACCATATTCTGATATCTTACCAGGCAAAAAAACTGAAGCACAAAAAGGGAAGTTGAACACTTACATGAAAGAGAGACGCCAAATCATGATATCCGTCATCCCTCTTGCTTGTTATTCTCAAGAAAACATTTATCTGCAGCACAAAAGGACAGCAGATTTGCCAAAAGAAAAGAAAGAATTAAGTGTAAAATCCACAAAGGAGTTTTGATAAGAATTTAATTTGATTAATTTAACTTACCTTGCAAGGAGAAAAAAGAGTGAGTCTTGAAAGCCCAGCTTCTCTATCCACTTCATCAGCTAATTTATTAAACTTCTCTTCAGGATTATATGTTATCTAAGCACCACAACAACAAAATTCAATCAAAGCTCAAAACTTTTTACACAATTACAGCTCAAATGAACAATAAAACAAGAAAATCAAAATCAAACCAGCAGAAGATAAAATTCACAAAATTACTAAAGCTATGACAAAAAATTAGAGTGATATGTTTATCTAAGACCCCCACAACAAAATTCAATCAAAGCTCACAACTTTTTACACAATTACAGCTCAAAAGAACTATAAAACAAGAAAATCAAATTCAAGCCAGCAGAGAATTAAATTCATAAAAAAGCGAAACAATGACAAAAAATTGAGTTACTATATGTTATCTAAGAACCCCATAACATAATCAGTCAAAGCTCAAAACTTTTTACTCAATTACAGCTCAAAAGAACAATAAAACAAGAAAATCAAATTCAAACCAGCAGAGAATAAAATTCAGAAAATTAGCAAACTATGACAAAAAATAGAGTGATATGTTATCTAAGCACCCCCATAACAAAATTCAATCAAAGCTCACAACTTTTTACACAATTACAGCTCAAAAGAACATTAAGCAGAGAATTAAATTCACAAAAAAGCCAAACTATGACAAAAAATAGAGTTACTATATGTTATCTAAGAACCCCCATAACATAATTCAGTCAAAGCTCAAAACTTCTTACACAATTACAGCTCAAATGAACCATAAAACAACAAAATCAAAATCGAACCAGAAAAGAATAAAATTCACAAAATTAGCAAAACTATGACAAAAAATAGAGTGATATGTTATCTAAGCACCCCCGCAACAAAATTCAATCAAAGCTCACAACTTTTTACACAATTACAGCTCAAAAGAACAATAAAACAAGAAAATCAAATTCAAGCTAGCAGAGAATTAAATTCACAAAAAAAGCCAAACTATGACAAAAAATTAGAGTTACCATATGTTATCTAACAACCCCCATAACATAATTCAGTCAAAGCTCATAACTTTTTACACAATTACAGCTCAAAAGAACAAGAAAATCAAATTCACAAAAAAAAAACTATCCCCAAAAAGAAAAGGGTTACCTCTACTTGTTTTTTACTAGTTCTTGAATCTGAAGCCTTCACAATAACAAAACTGTTTCTTCTAAATTGAAAATTCTTGTTAAAATAGGATGAACCATGTGGCCTATTTGACCATGACTGAGAAAAACAACTCTTTTTAAAAAAATCAATTTGGGGTTTGACACTACAAAGAATATTACAGGAAGCCATAGCTACTGTGTTTCCAAGTGAAATAAAAAGCAAAATTTGAACAAAATGATTCAATTCTTCAACCCCATTTTCAAGAAGTGTGTTTCTTGCCAATAAAATTCAAAAAGACTCAAACTTTACTCTTATTTTTTGTGAGAAGGAAAAGAAGGATTTCAGAAATGTGTTTAACAGAATTTTTTTTCTTCTTCTTTGTAGTTCTTGTCTTTATTCAATGCTCTTTTGTATCAAATTAATGGATTTTTTTTTTTTTTGGAGAAAATAAAATTGGAATGTAAAAGTGATTTGTTTAGTCAATTCAACAAGGAGATAATGATACACTAATTAAGTAATTTCTAATTATCTTTTATCATATACTTTTATATTTACTATTTTTCCTTTTTGAAAATATTTATACAAACATTTTTCTTATGTCTAATTAAACTAGCTGCTAGATTTGATTTTAAAAAAAAAAAATCTTTTAGTTTGATATATTTTACAAATAAGAGATTTCATTTTTATATGTAAAAAATTTTGAAGCACCATTTTCTTCTATTTAATTTGAAGTGTTCTTTCCATAGAAAAGAAATTAACAAATATAAATATTTACTATCTTTTTACAACATTTAATATCATATAATTTTAATGTTTTACAAGCAATATCATAGAATATTTGATTATTACATAAGCAAAATATTAAAATTTAATAATGATGATGTCCGAGACAATTTGTAGCACCTCAACTATTTCATCGGTTACAGGTTGGGGAGCCTTCCCTTTTCAATTTCATAAGTAGAAGAACCTAGATGAAAGAAACGGTAAAAGAGCACTACCACGATTCAGGTCATGACAAGACCATGAATCAAAGAGAAGGAAGAATGAGACCATAATTTTGAAGTTGTCGCGATTCAAGACCTAGATGGCAACCGAACCGAGCATGTCATAACTGAGAAAACTGTTAACACAATGAAAGAAGAGATGTAATTCTAACTAGAAGCAAATTTATTATCAAGAACAGATGTATCATTTAACATTTTGAGAACATCATTTACAGAAGTCCCTTAAACCATTTCAAGATGTCTCCCACCTATACACCTTTGAAGAACAACTTCCATCCCATATTACAACATATTGTAAAAAAAACACTTCCACTACATCTAGGATAACTCAAAGATCTAGCACTCAACATAACCCCTTGAAAGTAGGCAAAATCCAAGATGCTGGAAAGAAAATTTCTATAATTAAAAGCGCCACGCAGGGTAATTTGCTTCATTGTTCTCTTCATAGGGTGATGTTGAGCTACTTCCTCCTCCCCTCTCAGGGTAGTTGCTAGTGTTTTGGTTGGACGAGCGAAAAGGCCACAAGAATGAAAAAGGATTCCTCCTCCCTTGGTTCTGACTGCTATTCTCCCTGCTACTACCGTTGCTGCCATTGCTAACGTTTCCAGTTCTGGAACTCCAATTGGCTGGGGCACTCGCAGAAGCTCGTGAAGGCAGCTCAAGACGGCAGACAGGGCACGAGTTGTGCCTAACCAACCATGGTACGATACAATCTGAATGGTAAAGATGCTTACATGGCATTTGCCTTGCTTCAGAACCTAATTCAAAGTTATCTTGACAAACTGAGCACTGAGAATCAATACTGAGATGCCTTTGAGTGATTCTGACAGTAGGCAAAGCATCTATTGCAGAACGAGGTGCCGGGGGAGGCCCCTGCCGATCATTCACACTGAGCTGCTCAATTAACTGTTGCAGCCCAGGCCCCATCAAATCATCAAAATTTGGTCGCCGATGCCCCATTGCAGGGCTTCCATTGGAGAAAAAGTACTCAAATGCATCATTTTCGGTCATACTAACAGGAGTTTGGCCATGAAATATCAACCATGGACCAGAACCAAAACCCCTCCCGCTTCCAGGAACAACACCAGATCTTGTCCTAATGTCAAAGTTTGGGTTTCTTCCTGCCATTCTCTGCCTCATGAATGCAGCAAGGGCATCCATTATACCAAATCTTGGGTCCGGGAAAGGATCCATCAATCCAAAATGAGGATCAGCCTCAATATTAGATCTAGTTCCTACCATGTCTTCGAGCTCTTCAACGAAACCTCCGCCACAATTTGGACAAAGACAAGTAGTTCCTCGAGGCCGAATTGGCTGCCTGCATCTGTGGCACCAGTGTGTATAGCTCCCACTCGACATCCCTTATAAGTACTTCCTTGAACAAATCCTAAATTTTAGACCAAGCTGCAGACCATCCTGCACCCACAAAATAACTGTTCAACTATAATAGAGATTACTACCACAACCATTATATAAAATAAGACAATGTTTTCAGATAAAGTATCAGGTAGTGCTCAAAAGTGATGCCATGCATCAATCATATTCACCAAAACACATGTCATCTTACACCTTCCATATCTTGAATTTCCCTTTTCCACTTTAAGCCATTTTTAGAAGATCTCTCTTTTTTGCATTCTTTAGGAGCTGGTAAGCCCACCCATTCCTCTCCCAATGAAAAAAAAACCCTCCCAAGAAATCTCTCAGGAGAATCGATGACTACATAAAGTCAAGTGCACCCGAGATTTAATAAGAAAATTGTAAAATCTGGATTCTTCATAATTACCAAGGGTTATTCAAATTCTCAACCTTTTGGTTGGAAGTGGAGAGGTCTACTACTCTCATCAAGTAAGTGGTTTTTTCTTCTTTTCCAAAATCCTTTTCTATGACTTATCAAAGAGGGAAAACCTAAGTTGCTCAGACTCGGGTG
This sequence comes from Solanum peruvianum, assembly GCA_027705065.1. Classification (NCBI taxonomy): domain Eukaryota; kingdom Viridiplantae; phylum Streptophyta; class Magnoliopsida; order Solanales; family Solanaceae; genus Solanum; species Solanum peruvianum. The sequence goes on from JAKWJD010001755.1 coordinate 701,228, forward strand.
CGGGTGTCCGATATGGGTGCGGATCTAGAGGTCGTATCCTCTATGATCTAAATTTTAAGATTCAGATATACGGGTCCATGAATGGATACGGGTTGGACATTTGGTTAAATATAATTCAAATATCTAAAACAAGAGTTATAAAACCTAAATTATGAGATAGTGTGGAAAATTTCAGGAGAAATATTAATCAAAAGGAGAATCCTGAAAGTAGATAAAAGGAAAGGGCGTGACAATAAAAATTTATATATACAAGGTAAATCATTTTCTTCAGTTTCACCTTACTTTTATTTTTATCATAGAAATCATCGACTCCGTCCAGATTTTCTCCCTCAAATTTGGTCAAAGTATACAAAACTAGTTGACTAGATCAGGTACGGATCTCACACCCGCATCGTGTCGACACGGGTGCGGCACCGAAAGTGAAGAGTTCAAGCAACTTAGGGGAAAAACACCAATTGGAGCATAATTCTTCCAAAGCTATACAACAACAACACACCTAGTGTAATACCACAAGTGGGGTTTGGGCTCAAGGGAGGGTAGATTGTACACAAAACCTTACCCCTACCTCGTAGAGATAGAGAGGTTTCTTCCAAAGCTATAGTGAAATCCCAATACACTCCATCCAAAATTTACTAAGAAGAACTCCCAAAACCACTTCATTAACATTATGCTTTCTTTTTCATCCAAATAAACTTCATCCCGCGTTTACTTTGAACTTTAATGAACTCTCAAAATCTCATTTATTGATTTCACTAACATTTCAAAGTCGGTGCAACAGTAGAGTTTCTCCTTTTGGATAAATTCAAGGAGAAGCCAGCATACTGTATATGCCTTTTACTCCTCCCACCCCACACTAGAAGGGGATCACCCTTCTTCATACACAGGGTAAAAAAAAGCTTTTTTTTTTCGTAACAAATGATGTCCGAACCAGCTTGTGCCTACCTCGACTATCCCACAAAGTACCAACGACCTCCTTCCAACACAAGTACCAAGTAACTTCACAAGAATAAGACCATCAAAATATACAGTAATTAACCAAATAATCAACCCAAAAACATCCATCTTATGATCTCCAATACTCAAGATCATACAAATTACTCATCAAGATTGCACCTTTACACTTCATCAAAGAACATAGTATGCATAGAACACAAAATCTTTTAAAAAAACAGAACCCCATGTAGAAACACATATAGATACATACAAAGATATAAATAAAAATGTCAACTTGATTACAAATTTGAAATGAAACCCATGAATTATCTAAACAAAAACTATAAACTTTGTAAAGAAAATGAAAAATTGGGATTTGGGTCTTACCAAGAAGATGATGGTTTGTAGACAGTGTGGAGTTAGAGAGGAACTGAATGAACCCTAAGAGAAAGAAAGGAGACAAAAAGGGAATTATATGTGTTTTTCTACAGTGACATGTACTAAAATGCGCCTGTGGTGCACTTCTATAATTATATTTCAAATTCGGTGTTCGGAGCACATAGTAGAGCTCATATTAAATTTGAATGGATTGCGAATAAAAGAGTCTAATAGGATTTTCTCTTTATCTAATGCTAGAATCGAATATATTCAACTTTGTTATTATATAAGTTATGAAATGGAAATAATATATCTTTTAACGGAAATGGAAAAAATTTATCTTATTTTTTATTTTATTTTTGAAAAAACATATAATCCTATATGAATATATTTAATATTGCTTAAACATATTTTTTTAATTTTTTTCAATGACTAATTTAGATTTATTATTTTGATGGTCAAATTTATTTATGTTTCACTTGTAAAACTTGTTACGATAACCAAATTTTTTTCTTCAAATACAATTATGAAATTAAAATGTAGAAAAAATAATTTTAAATTATAATATAGTTAAAAAAATAGTTCTAGTTTTTTTTTTTTTTACACTAAGAAATGAAAGTAAAAATAAGAATAAGAATGTCAAATAATTATAATCAAAGAAGTCAAAAAATAATTTATATATGAAAAAAATTAAAATATACCTTGAACTTCGTTAGAATAATCATATATGCGCGTGAATAATTTTTAAAAAAATTAAACTTCAAAAATATAAATTTAAAACTAATTTTTTCACTTTCGTTAAATGAAAGGTATATATAAACCATTTATATAATGTAACAATATACATGACCCACTTTAATAACAAGAGATATATCAATTTCAAATTACAAAATCGAGAGATATATCAGACCCTTTTTGACTCTGCACCACAACTCAACCATGTGTGGTGTACTTTTATATCAATACTATATGTTATCTCACCAACTATATGACAAAAATCAAAATGGTGATTGGATAGGTTTACAAAAGTTCATTCATTATCATTAGAGAATATTATTACACTTTGGTCCCATAAGTTTGTCTTTATCCCATTTTGAAATGAAAAGAGTTCAAACTCCATGTCAATCAATGGTGTTCATAGTATGGTATGATTTTGAAATTTTTGATTCAATGATTTAGATATTTTAGATTTTTAAAAATGCTTTGTCATTATTCTATCGAATAAGTGCACTACGTTTCGATTTTAATTTTAATTTGTATAGTTAAATAAATCGATAATCTTAATATGTTCAATGTTAGCTAATATATAATATGGAGAATTTATAAATTTAATAACGGTAAAAGTCTTTATATGCTTTGAAATGAATGAAAATTGTCCAGTGTTAGGACGAAAAAATAACACATGTGTCTATATGAATATATGAAATAAATGCAAGAAGTTTCTATTAGTAATAAAGTAAAGACAAGAAACTTTTAAGTAAATTATAATTATTATCTCATATATAAAAATATATAAAGATCATGTATATAATAAGTATTTCGATACTATTATTTTTTTATAAATATCGAATACTATTATTTTTTAAATGCACAATAAATAACGTAATGGAAACACAAAATACCAAAAAAAATCAATTTCGATAGGATAATTCGATATTTACAAAATATATACACCCAAAAACACAAAATTACACCTTGGTACCATAAGTTAATTATTATTCCAATTTGAAATGAAAAGGCTTTGTATAAAGGTGTTTTTAGTGAACTTTTTGCTTGCAACTAAATCATAAAATCTTCAATAACACTCCACTCTAGTTATTTACTTTTTCTTTCAAAATAATTTTTTTATTTAATTTAAAAATCAATATTTGACTATAGTGGAGTTTGCTCCAAATCTATTTTCCTAATTTTATCTTGAATTTCAAATAAAATGTGTTTTATTTTCACATTTACTAATAGTATAACCAAATATAAATTTTATTTTCTAACGTCAAACTTTACAACTTATTGTAGATGAATAACGAGTTGTCAATTTTCTAAACGATGAAGAATGGAGATAAAAAAATTACTCCAAGTAATTGGTCAAGTCGACTAATTAAAGTAACGGATTCTCTCTGTTCACAAAGAATAACTTCGTTTTACTTGACACGAAATTTAAGAAAATAAAGAAGAAATTTGGATCTTGTGGTCCAAAATTAAAGTTATGTTAAATGTACAAAATTATCCTTTAATCTTGTGGCCTATAATATACCACATGGAAAGCTGAAAGTAAAATCTTATAAACATACTAAAAGGGAAAGGATGTCATTCTTTTATAAACGGAGTATAACATTTCAAGGTTGACGAATTACAACAACAACATACTCGGTGTATTTCCACGAGCGAAATCTGGAAAGGGTAGAATGCACATAAACGTTACCTTTACCTTTGGAAGGTAGAGAGGTCGTTTCCGATAGACCCTCGGTTGCTGGTCTGACTAATTCTATATTTAAGTGAAGTAATTTGGATAATTTAATCAAACTACTAAACTGAATGCCATCTCAATCAAACAAAAACAGAATGGTCCATCAATAATAATGAAAGTGAGATGCCATGTTTCATGTTTTCCATCAATATTACTCCATCTTCCATTCTAGCCACACCAATTTTTGCATGTCAAACTCAAGATCCCACAATAAGAAGACTGTCATATTGAACATTTCTACAACCAGAAACTAAATAGCATATCGAAAAGCTGTTATATAGTTGAAATAAAAATAAGAAAATGAATGCTCTTTGAGGGATGGGGATGTTTACGCTATGCCTCGAAAAAGCCAGGGGCTTGGAAATGCTTACTAGAAATACAACAATTGGTAGGAATATCTGTCATATGACAAAGGCTTGTCCTTACTCCTTAGTATGACCAACTGCATAAATGAAGACTGACGTCAATAAACTGAGATATACAAAGACAATAACGATAATCTTAGTGCACGTAGGGTAAAGGTAAGTCTAAGAAGCCAGGAGATGACATAAGAAGCTACATGTGATGTATACTATTTCGTATGTTCAATTCTGAGAAAGGCTTAAGAGCCCCTCGACCCTACCAAACATGATTGCTGCAACCTGCTGGATTATGCCTTCAACATAATTGTAAGATAGTGAATTCTATCCCTACTTCAGGACAAGGTTGTGACCTGGCGACAGCACCAAATCAAAATAAAGCCAACTTATCCTATACTTCCAAGGATAGAGCTCAGATTGCCCATAGTTGTCGACTTGACTCTGACCAATCTTGAAAGGTTAAATTTTGTAGAATTTTATAACATAAAAGGAACTGTCATGAAGAAGTAAATGCCTATCCAACTGCAGTACTAGCATTGCACTTCATGAACCCTGATAAGAAGTAAGTTATGCATCATACAAAAGCTACAGCCTACAGCACTTAAAACTTGACTTCCAATATTAGGTATCATTGCTGGTTTTTATAGGATTGATGTATTTAAGCTAGTCAACTTCATTGGGTAAATATTATTTACATGCTTATAAATGTAAAAAGTAAATTCAACTAACATCAAACATCTTTTGCGGCAGATGCTACAGTCATATGATGTAGAAAGAGCAAACTTATAGTTATGGAATCTAGGTGTACTCACTTGCTAATCTACAGCCATTGCTTCAGGACCCCCACTACCATTCTCCACCCCGTTCTTATTATGATCATCAACTGCATTCCTCAACTCTTCCACCAAGCTCCTCTGTTCTTCCTCAATTGCGTTCTGCAACTCATCAACCTAAGGAAAAAGTTTGAACATCAGCAAAGATATCCATAATAACTAATCAAAGTGTTCTCATGATACAGATAATACAGTACACACTTACAAGAATGTATTTATCAATCTATCTATAAACACGTAGTATTTCACATGGATCCTTTACAATAGTGATCCCGTGTCATCTGCTTATTACACTGGGTGGTAGAAAAGTTACAGTTTACTTATAGTAATTGGAAGTTGCAAAAGGTGACAACTGACAATAAACTAGTGAATAATTGAATGTATATAAGTCAGTGAAAGCTCAAAATGTTAATTAACATGATATGACCATCATATTGAGGAAGATAAAGAAACGGGAAAAGGAGGGCGAAACTAGTTTTAGCATAGCCCTTCACACTGATGGAGCAGCTCAAGATTTGAGATGTTTAAAGCCCCTAAAGATAATGCAAGTAAATGATCAAAAAGGGGTGTCATTAACATAACGGCCCTTCTAACCTTTACTTGTTACATCGTCCTTCTAATCATTAGACACTGAGCTTGTTAATCTCAAGAGTGGAGGTTCACAACGAAAACTGAAGGCATAGATGGGAAAATAAGATTCTTGCCAATGGCCCAATAAGGCCTCGACCTAGTGCTATGGTTCAGACTTCGATACTTGGGAGTGTGAGGCCTTGACCCACTGAAATTTATGGGCCACAAACTCTCAAATGTCTCTAATATATAGAATTCAATCTCTCCACCACCAGAATGGGGGGAAATCATTTTGAATTTACTGGACTTTTTAGCTCTACGATTGTCAGGCTCACAAGGGAAGAGTACTCAACTTAAAAGGAAAGTTATTCTACCAAATGTCATAGTACAACAACTAATATCACTGCCGAACTGGTTGGGTCGGTATATAAATCCTCACGCTCCACTTCACTCCATTTAGACAATTCTCATTCTAAGATTCAATAGATTAGCTTCTCTAGGACTAGAAGTTCTCTACATTTTATATTGATTATACAATCTTAGCTCGTTCGGAAGGATCTCATAATTCAATTATCCAAGGTCATAACAAGAGCAAAAAGACACCTAGCAAATATTAGACTAATATGAGACAACCCACAAGACTAAACCTTAATCTCAACTAGTTGGTATAGACAATATGTATCCTCCTCTTCTATTGTATTTTATTTTCCGCTAATTCTACAGGTTCTAAAAGATTATAGAACCTCTGGTATAACTTTCTCCATGATTTTTAGTCTACTTCATTCTCTTTTTAACACCTATCAATGTTCAAGAGTCAAGACCTACAGGTCAGTGCATTTGGATATCTCTATCGAACACGACCAAACCATCTTCAGTGACCTTCTACTTTTGTCCTCTATGTGTGCTACTTGCACCTTCTTCTGAGTGTAATCCTCAAAGTTGAGATTCAACGAACCAATTTCTTCTCGTTTGGATCGCGTTGCAAGTCATTGTTTGAGGCGAACATTTCCCTAAAACACATGGGGGTTCACCCATGAAACATTCGCTTCAAACCGATGGATGGCTTGTAACAACACTAGTTACAGGAAACTCTTTTACACCTCAATAAGACTTATAATCATTCTCTGGGCAATTTATAGTATGCAAGACCACAATGTTGCAAGTTTCTATAAGAGCCAAAGCAGAATAAGATGTGTTTTTTATAAGTCTTGCTAAACTGTCAAATGACTGCACATAAAACACAAAAAAAAATCAAGTATTGTCTCTTCCATTTACTAATTCTGGAAACAAAAATCAGCAAGGAGGCCCTAAGTTATTTGTAGTTCTTTTGGAGCAATGAAACCCTTCATCAACACTAAAATTATGTACATTGAAATGTTAAGGAAATAACATTTAAAATAGGAAATTCAGCAAAGTCACCTCACAATTGTTAACAACAGACAAAATACTCACCGCCAAGTTCCCTAGTCTGACTTATATATCACTTAACAACTTTGAGATAATATTGATGACTTCAATAGATAGAGAAATGTAATTGTCAATAAAAAAGGAACGGAAGTTTGATTGCCTTGTAGGCCAGAAAACTAGAACTACAAGGCAATGATGAGAACAAATGGCTACATCTCAGATAATTTTAAAAATCATGCCTAATAAACAACCAGTAGTACTTCTTCATCAAAAACAACCAGTAGTACTAGAAGCATGCAAAAAGAACTTTGAGAAGCCTGGAATTTTCACCTGCTGATAATGATCACTTTGTTCATATGAATTCACCAGACTTAAACCATCGCTTTAGTAAAATTAGACAGTTGACATTAATACAGGAAAAAAATACAGTTAAAGCCAAGAGGGAAAGTCAGGTAAAGTTAGTGTATTTTCTCGATTTTAAAGATTAAAAGTACATAAAGGAAGTATGCAAAATATGAATTCCAAAGTGAAAAGCTTATTGAAGGAGAATTATCCTGTTTCTCTAAAGAAGTTGTGGACCTGTCCCTCATTAGTGTGTTATGTCAGTTCTCTTTAGTTCTAGAGTCTACTCTAGCAATCATAATTCAATAGAAGCAATCAAAAATTTCCAACTAGAACTCCCTGCATAAATCAGGAGACGAGCTTTATAGAAGAATACGCACCACGTGCAATAGAAGTGCAAATTGCTTTTTACGAAGCTCCAACGTTCTTGAACTAGCAGTATTTTCTGCCCCCAACATAGCTATCTCTTTTTCAAGCTCTGTAATAACCTTCTGAGTTTCAGATCTTGGAGGCTGCATGGCAACCAACTTCCTGATAGACTCACACTCTTCTTTGTGCTTCCTCTCTATCTTGCTTTCTTCAAGTTGCCTCTTGAGATCTTCTATCTCGGCCTGAGCTTGTAAAATTTGCCCATTTATCTCATCTTTTAGGTCGTTGAAGTTCTCCTTCTCTCTAAGATTTGCATCTATGACTGCTTTGCTCTTTAGGAGCGGAATCTCAAATGTATTTAGCTCTTGCAAGAAAGCTTTGGCAAGTCTTTCACAATCACCATAGTTATCAGCTTCCTTCTCTACCTCCAAAGCAAAAGCAGTAAACTTTTTCTGAAGTTTCTTCAATGGGGGTTCACCTCTAGTGGTTGTTGTGCGAGTGAGAAGTCTATGCTTAATAATTGAATCATCTTCAAGCGGGCCAAAAGCATAATTTGCAGGCACTGTCTCCCCCTTCCCAGCAACTCTTCTGCCTTTTGCCAACATTTATTTTCCTACCTTGAAAGAAAAACCTATTGTGAAGGATCAGCATCCGATGGTATACATATAACCGTGGATAAACTTGACAGCTCTGAAGAGATAAAACAACACAAATAGGTAAACAGCAAGATCGGGGCAGAAATTTTTCCTAAACATTATTTGATTAACTATGCCTTGTTATAAAATGTTCAGAGATTTCATCTCATTATGACGACTTTTACATTGCCCTCAACTTGCTCCAACCCACTTCCTTCATTTAGGCTAGGACCCAAACATAGCTAGAGTTCCTCACAAAATTTTGCCAGACCCAAAAGCAATCTATCATCATTGATGAATTGGATATATCAGAAAAGCAACCAAAAAAAAATGAGATTTGTCTTTTTCTGATAGCAGACTGAAGAGTACAATCTTTATTTCTTTTCAGTAGGTAACTTGAGGAGTAGGATCTGACACATGGTTACTTCATCAATACAAATGAAAAGATAAAAGAATTAGACAAGGACAAACAAACAAACAGAGAGAAAAAAAATGTCAGACCAATGGAGGACTGACAGATTATTCCAAGGCAACAAACAGTTTGGAAGAATCAGATCACGCAGACAATTTTGGGAAAAAAATGATAGTAACTATAAGTGTGTTTGCAACGATGAAAAGTTTTCTCCTTTAAATGTCTTCCTGGATGAAATCATTTTTAAGTGGTTGGTTGCCTTGAAATCTAGAAACTATGTTCTCCTAGGACAGTCATTTTCCGTTATTATCAACATCTCAACTCTTACTTGATTTCATTTGATTTATAGGACAATTAGACATTGTTGTCAATCTTCTAAACTCAAAAATACCACCAAACTCACCTACTTATATATCCAACCAAAAGCTAGAAAATGACTCTTATATATAAACTTCTCAAATGGCAAAACCTTTTTCATGGAAAATCTATACCAAATGCATCCTAGAAAGGAAAAATTGGAGAAATTCATAACTCATACGGGACAACAACAACATCATACCCGCTATAGTCCCATAAGTGAGATCTTGGGGTGTGGGGTGTGTGCAGACCATACATCTACCTTTGTAGAGTAGAGAAAACTAAAAAATCACAAGAACAATATGGAACAAAATGAAAAGCCATTTACAATTGGAGCCCTTGTTGCTGCATTTGGCTACAAATTACAGTTGCAAACAACAAAAATCAAGAAGAAATAAGAGATCTCAAAAAGTTCATTCATAAATGGTAGTATTAGATGCCTCTTTTCCGCTTGCAAACAACAAACCAATCAACCAATCAACTATGTCCCGTACCCCAAACTAGTTGGAATCAGCTACATTAATCCTCCATAATCATGTTGCTTCATTTCAATCCCTAGCTAGTTAATACCCCCTTAGGTAAAAAGTGTATAAATGAGCTGCCTTTAGCTAGCAAATTACAGTTGCAATCAACAAAAATTAAGAGGAAATAGAGAGCTCAATCAATCAAAATTCGGAACATGAGATGCCTTTTTCTTGTTTGCTTGCAAACAATAAATCAACTGTATCTCGGAATCCCAAACTAGTTGGAATCAGCTATATGAATCCTCCATAACCATTTTGCTGCTCCATTTGAATCCCTAGCTAGTTAATTGCTCAGTAATGCCTACATCCTGCCTATGAAAATGACTAGGGTGGCCCGGGTTAGAGTCATGATCGAACATGGCTTGCTTGGTGGACTCAGTTAAGAAATAAAGTTGCAACTTTCACTCTTTGGTTAGCAAGTTACAGTTGCAAAATACAAAAATCAATAGGAAAAGAAAAGAGCTAAATCAATCAAAATTGGGAGCATGAGATGCCTTTGTTTTTCCGCTTACAAACAACAAATCAATTAACTGCATCTCAGAATCCCAAATTAGTTAATATCAGCTGCCGGAATCCTCCATAACCATTTTTCTCCATTTCAATCCCAAACTACTTAATCTCCCCCCCCCCTTATAACCATTCCGTTCAATTGCAAATTACACTGTGTGTGTGTGAGAAAGAGAGGGAGAGATACATACTTGAAGTTCGAGGTGTGAAATTGAAAAAATCCGGCGCCGGCGAAATCTCCGATGTTCACCGGCAAGAAGTCCTCTCGCTGTTTTGACGATTAAAGAGTGAAGCTCAGGGGTTTTGCTTTCTTATGTTTTATTTCTGAAAAATAAAATATAAAACATTAATTATTATTTTTTTGAAAATCTATAAAATAGCAAACTATTAAATAAAATTAAATATTATAATAATAGTTTCATTTGTCATTTGCCTCTCTCCCAGATTTCTCATTCATCACTATCAAAATCTCGATCGTCAATATCCTTCTTGCCTCTCTCACTTTGTACAAACACAAATGTATAAATTATGTTTGTCATTGTGTAAAGCGGAACAGAACTATATATATATATATATATATATATATATATATATATATATATATATATATCTTTTCGTTTGCCTCTCTCCCCAGAGAATCTCGCCCGCAGCTCTCCTCGCCTCTCTCACTTTATGCAAACATAATTTGTTATTTGTTGTATAAAGCGAGAGAAAATTGTATATACAAATTCATATATTTGCGTTCTATATATTTTAATTATACAAATACAGATCTTTGCATGCATGGTTCTCTTTTACCTTTCTATCTTTCTCGCTTCATATTTGTATAATCTGTGTTTTTATGAAGCAAGAGATAGAGAGAGATTTGATATACCAATGTTTTATTTCGATTCAATTGTATACAAGTTTAAATTTTATGCAGATATACATACACAATCATTGATACATATATCTAGTAGTTACATATATACAATTATCTAACTTGATATACATAAACAATCATTGCACTTTCATACAAACGAGAGGCATGTCATCAATTTATATAATCTGATGCTCAATAGCAAACATACAAAGTTTATGTTTGCTTATGCAAACTATAGCTATGGCATACTAATTTAATTTTTATGTTTGCTGAACCTAAAATTTACTTCTTCTTTTTTTTCTATTCGGTGTCCGATACCACATTAAAGCCCGATTAAATCTTGTGATTTTAAACTCAAAATACCTAAAATGTAACAAAAATATCATTTAGAACTCGTTTGGATTGATTTTTAACTTAAGATTAAACTTATAGGTTTTTACTTAGCCGTTTGTATATCAATATCATTAATAATTATATTATCATGTTCATATTCCGTGAATAAAAGTAAATAGTACTGCACAAGCTATATGACTCAACTATAATTTTATTCATATATGATAAAAGTGTTAGGTATTAAATAAAAATGAATTCTTTTTTTTTTACAAAATTTTAAAGTCGTGGACCAATTTTATATTCGAAAAAGTATCAAATCATAAAATAAAATTCTAAATTCAATTTTTTCTCGAGAATCAAATCATGAAATAAAATTGCATTCCAAATGCTGATTGCATCTTAAAATTTCAAATCACGATATGAAATTCAATATCAAAACTCATATATTTACTTGTCTATATTTTATCTTTTAGCTGTCTCTATTTACTTATCCATTTTGATAAATCACGAAATAACAAAAAAAATTACTATTATGCCCTCATTTAAACTTCTTGAAAATTTTTAAATTTTAATTCATTTTTTTCTTGAAACCATAATTAATATAAAATTATAACTTTACTATACTAATTATTGATCTCTTAATATGTATGTCATTTCTAAGTGGACAACTAAATAGGAACAGACAGAGTACTGTTGTTTGGGTACAATCGAAAAACTATCGATATATCAATACCTTTATCGCTCGATATAAATAAAGTTGAATACCCGACCGTCTTCTCGATTGATCGCCTTCGTTTTTTCAAAAAAAAAAATGCAAATTTGTTTACCAAAGTAAAAAGGACCATAGTATAGTAAAGAGTCCTTTTCATCTTCAGTTTTTTCATGTGCATCTATAAACATATACAGATAAAAACAAAGATCAAACATTCTAACATCTATCTCCCAACTCCCTAATAAGATGTTTCATAGAGGATACACAAATCCTATATCTATAATGACTATAGTAACTTCTGCCAAAGAACTACGAAAACACTCGATCAGAATGAAGTCGTTCGTCTTAGCTGATATCTTGGTTCAGACGACAACTCGGATAACATGTTCTCCAGTTCCTGTGTAAGGTAAAAGAGTTCAGTAACATAGACAAAAAGCAGGTATGCTGAACTTAAGAACAGAAATAAGAAAAGGCGGTGTGTTGTAACATGTAGATGTAGCGCGTTTTACTGAGTTTGGACTGATATCAATACCATTAGGCTAAATAACAAGACATCTAGAAAGGCGAGCAAACTACTGTTCATGTCATGCCTATATGGTTTCAGATTTGCACGCCTTGCAACTCTCTTCCGAACAACTTTGTTACAAGAAAAAGGAAAAGTATTGAAGGCATATAGATTCGAAAAAACAGGAGGTGTGAAAAATGATTTAGCTATTTGAGATCCTAAAATTCAAACATTGTCGAGAGGTCTGAATTTGAAGACGATTAACTTGAATCACCACATTACAGAACTCAACAGTAACATCCACAGAAAACAGGTACTCGTCTAAATATCTTTAAGACAACACAAAATTTGAAAGGAAACTGCTTTACCAGGTAATTGACAATATGAGAAAGAACAGAACATCCACATCAATGTCCACTAAAACTTTTTTCTCGGGGGGGTTTAATAGTTCAGTATCCGAAACCCACTAGCCTGACTAATCAGCATTGTACCAGTTAGGTCTACCAAGAGAGTAAAGCATTCCCCATCCAGAAGGAATCCCAACCATCCCACTACCACTAAAAAGAGAGCTAAAATGGTCAACGGATCTAGCATTAGCTGCACCACACTCCAACGGATGATACGGAAAGAGTACAATTTGGTACTAATAATACCAATCAGAGATAGATCTTTCACAAATCCTATATATCAGTTACGAGAAGACATGGACCCCCATATATCCCGAGCTGAAGGACTACCAGAAATAGCCGCTCTACCTCACAAGGTACGGTAAGGTCTGTGTACACTATGCCCACTCAACCACACTCATGGGATCACACTGGGTATGATGTTGTTGAGAAGATATGTGATGCAAAATTCCTATGTCATGTAGAAAGGAACCAGCATCACTGCTCACTTGTTTGAAGGTTTGTAACACATCTTATATCAAATATAATTATTTCGAAGGGATACCAAACGTCTGTAACTCAAAGGTCTGATTTTTAGAATAGTAATCCTATGGCACAAAAACCTCATCCACTCTCGATTTTGTAGATAAGAAGGTTCTATATCCCTACAGATTCAGGCTCCTCCTAATCAATCACTAGCACTATTGGCTCAGGCTTTATTTCCTAGAGAGTAGAGACTAAGAAAAATAAAATACATCAAAAAGAGGCTAAAGTATACAAGCTTTAATATAATAAGTCCTTATGTTAGCCAGAACCAAGGTGAAGCGATCAACAAACACCATAACACAAAAAGGCCTACTTTTGGATTGTAAAGTAAAAACCAACTCTTGCCATGGCAAAAAAACTCAAATGTGTTGATCCCAAACAATCAAGCAGTAAGGAGTTAGCAGGAAGAAGGTTTCATCTTGTCAGTCCGTAAACAAACTATCAGAAGAAGGTTTCTTCCCATAACCAAACTAACATGAGATCAAATTTTAGCATATGGGAAATTCTCTTCAAAACTGACGAGTGCACTATGATGCAGTCAGACGCATGGACAAAGGTTGTGGAACATGAACCAAAAGTGAAACAAAACACTGATAAGGGAAAAAAACGAATGTTAGATCATTAAATTACCGAGAACTATCAAGATTAAATTTTTTTAATTGACATCTTTTTTTTATGACAAGGAAACCTGCAGCCGCTACCCTTGGGGTGCGCACAATATAAAAACCCCACATAGGAGAGGTAACCCCCAGTAGGTAAGCACGGTAAGATGAGCTCAACCCAGAAGGCAAACCCCTTGCTTTCGCTAGCAAGGGGTTTCAAACTTGAAACCTCCAACATGGAAGTCCAAGCCCAAACCCCAACTCTTTCCTGCACCTCCTCTTTCTTCTCCTTTTCTATAACCTAAGGAAGCAAATATCACTTTGCCTACCAGGGGAGGAAGGAAAAAAGGGAAGTACCAAAGTAAACTCACCTCTAAACAACATGAAACAAACAAGAAATCACGGAAGGGAAACTCCTTCAGTCACTGTGTACTACTACATGCATCTAGGATCATCAGTCCACCAAGCATCCCAAAAACACCATATCAATCATCAAAGGCAGCATTCACTTCTAACCATTGCATCAATTGTTCAGAAAGGCAATTTTGCACTAGTATAATAAAGCAAAACATCCTTTTCTGAGTAAAAGCACAGTATTCTTTCTTTTTGACTGGTAAAAGCATAGTAGTCTAAATCTCCACTCCACTAAACTATTCAAAGACACTGGTGATACCAAACAATCCATCACAACCACACAACACACTGACACAAGTAAGTGCACACTAGATGCGTACTTATTTATATTGCAGATATTCTAAAGCATTATCTACACTTAGTAAAATGCAATTGGTTATCATGTACGTACTAGCCTAGTTAATGTTTCCTTACAATTTTTTTTAAAATATATCCCGTATCAAGCATTTTCAATCCTATATCTTTAGAGCATTGTGACAAATGGTCTATGAACTAAGCACAAATGTAGAGAATATGCAACTCTGCATTTTCCAAGTTAAGGCAAAAAGATTCACACAGTCACTACGATTGACTCTTGGGGACGGGGGGATGGGCTTAGAATTACTTGACCCCAAGTCACATTTTCTTTTTTAGCATGCTTCAAAAAAACTGATACCTTCCGATATATGTAAACTCATTGATCTTAGCACTCCCATTTTATCTTTATGACATACTTCTGGAGGAACTAACATGTAGGAACTAAGAGTAAAGAAGACTCTTTTTACTTTGAGAAGAGATACATTGGTGTGTTTATTACCTTTCTTTGATATGAAGCAAGATAACCTGAATATACAAACTTTTGACCCCTGTTTTCAAGACTTATGGAGGCCAGATAGATAGGATATCTCTCGGAAGGAGAATGAAGATTATTATCATCCTGGTTACCCTTTAAAATTAAATATCTCACTTCTAAGAAGATTCATCTTTCTACAGTCAACAACAGTCCGCTTTTAAAATGAACTATCCATTATCAGATACTCTTAGGTTACTTGAGACAAATAGCACAGGGCATAGTTGCATATGTTGGCAAAATGGCACATGGAATAGAAGTAGTTGTCGATCAACTTGCTTAGCTCATGATTAAAATCACAAGAAAACACTAGAAATGTTTCTTATTTGAAAGATATATCCAACAATTGAAGCCTCAGTATACATAATGAGAGAACCCATACCTTCTCTTTCTTAAGCTTCATGTTTTCCTCTTCCAGATGTGACACCTTGTTCACCAGCTCATTGTGGTAAGCCTACACCATGGAAATGAATAGATTAAAATGAGAAATGTAAATGCAAACTGGGGTTGCAAGCAAAATATTGCCAGCAAGCAGCACACCTGTTTTCTGGCTCGGGACCGTGCAGCTGACTCTCTATTCTTGATCTTTCTCCTTAGTCTCCTATCAATAGTCTTATCGATGTCCATAGCACCCCTCTTCCGGTCAGAAACTGGTGTATCAGACAGCGAAGGAGATGGTGACAAGCCTATTGGAGGCACAAAATTTTGCATTGCCATAGGATTATCCAATGACATTGTATGTCCTAAAGAAGCATCAGCAACAAAAAGCCCGGCTTTCACCAAGTAGTCCTCCAAAGTAGTCTCACCAAGGGTTAGCTCTCTCTCCTGGCTGTTCATCTCCTCGAGATTTATCACCTTCTGCCCTTATTGTATGTCTCTCCCCACACTTTATCAACTGTATTGTTACTAATCACCCTTGCCAGAGTTAAGCTAGCCTGATGCTGAAAAGAAGTGGCAGTGGAAGTACCATCAATATTTCCTCCAGAAGTCTGAATTAAATCTGCATTCCACACACTTGAGACTTGTGAGTACTCATCAAAATTCATACTGCCCGGAGGCTTACCTAAATCAACCAACTGATTTACAACCTCGTAAAGCGTAAGGTTAAACCATGAATTTTGCCTGTCCAATGACTGTAAATGAGATTGTTGCCCACTCACATGAGAATTCATGGTCTGAATCCCCATTCATCAAAATCTCCAACTTTAAACCCCTAATAAAAACCTACTCTGTTGAAAAACAACATTCATGGTCAATTATAAAAGAAACAAATCCTCGATCATCCCCATTAAGACCAAAACAACCAATCAATCAATCAACTACACACCAATCCTTTATCCTGTACCCTTTACCCGCTAGGGCTCAATCAGAAACTCAAAAAATAATGGCCAGCCCTTTTACCCTTCTCTGCCTAAATACCCGATTTTTATCAGTTGCCAGTTCAACATAGTGACATGCACTTAACCCCACACATTAGGTATAGGGCTCATACAACTAAACAAAAACCTAATTCCAAACTAGTTGAATTCTACTTAATGAATCCTCCATATCCATTCTGCTCTACTCAAGCCTCATTTCCCTGTTAAAATCATAAAACAATGGGTTCTTACCCGTTCCAAATCCTCTTCTGTTTTTTAACCCCTCCCTAGGAGCTCCCACCCTTTTTGCTCCTTGTTGACTCAAATCCACAAGCATAGCGTTGGATGTAGAGGGTGTTTACCATCCGACCAACCCCTCTTGTCATCCCCAATCTTCACTTCCAAAAAGCCTTACTTTTTCTCGAAGTTGAAGATCCCCCTACTCTAAACCCCCTCTTAAACTACTTCGAACCAGTTATAGTAATGATTACAAGAACACAAAATTCTTCAAAAGCCCCTACTCTTAGACTAAATGAACCAGTTACATGAATAATTACAAGAATACAATTCTTTTTTAAAAAAAATGTATCGAGCCCCATTTCCCCGTTAAAACCAAAAAGGATAGTTTTATACCCGTGCCCAATCTTCTTCTCTTTTTTTAACCCCTCCCTAGGATCTCCCACCCTTTTTGCTCTCTTGCTAACTCGAAACCACAATCTTAGAGGTTTGGAAGTGGAGGATGTTTACCCTCCAAGCAACCCCCTCTCGTCCCCATCCCCAATCTTCACTATTAAAAAGCCTCACCTTTTCCCGAAGATCCCCTACTCTTAAACTATCTGAACCAGTTCTGGAATAATTACAAGAACACAAAATTCTTTACAATAACCATATTGAGCCTCATTTAACCATTAATATCAAAAAAGGATAGCTTTTTCCCATCCACAATATTCTTCTTTTCTTTAACCCCTCCCTCCAACCTTTAAGCTCCTCTTATCCTTTTTCTCTCTCGGTAACTCGAACCAATAACTTAAAGGTTAGAGGTGGAAGGTAGTTACCATCCGAGCAACCCCTCTTATCCCCGTCCCGAATCTTCACTATCGAAAAAGCCTTCCTTTTCTTTTGAATATCCCCTACTCTAAACCTCCCTCTTAAACTAGTAATCACAAGAACAAAAAATTCTCAAAAGCCCAATCTTTTCCATAAAATTCAGATGCAGCACAATCACATACAGCTATATACATCAAACTAATTAAATTAATTCTGTTCCATTAAGTTCCAGTTCCTTCCAATATCCAAGAACAAGTTTTTATCCCACAATTTTACAAATTACAATAACCCCACATAAAATTTTGATGTAATAGCAAGAAATAACACAGACCCATTACAGAACAACACAAGATACAACAAAAATCCCAAAAAACTCAACAGAAAACATAAATTATATAGTACTAAATTACTGAATAACAAACACCCACAAGACAAAAGTGAGAAAAAATATTATTGAAAAAAAAAAAAAAGAGGAGGAAAGAGGGTATTACCTGGCAGAAGAAGAGGAAGAATCAATTTTTAGTGAAAAAAAAAAAAAAACTGAAATCGTATGAGTATCCCACGTATCAGTATTGGTATTTTGTTCAAATCTTGAAACTGTTTTTTTTCTTTTTTTTTTTTCTCTTTATAAATTGGAGATGTTGATGTGGTCGGCCCATTATCTTTTCGGATTACGGGTCAGGCTTCGCTTTCGTATTGACCCGAAATTGAATATCGAATATAATAACATAATACGTAAATACGATTCTTAATTTAACGTTAACGTCAATTATGACTTCAAATTTGAGTGTTTATGAATATATACTTAAACTTAATATATTATATAAATAAAATGAAATTCAAGGGGCCAAAGATAAATACACATGGGCCAAACACAAATTATTTATTTTTTATTGAAGAATCCTTTATATTTTATTTACATAGCTAACAATCAAAATGTAGGTTGTGTAAGTAGTTAATATTTTCTCCGTTCAGAATTGTTTGTCGTGTTGTGTTTTTCGAAAGTCAGTTTGATTAATTTTTAAAGTTAAATTATATTATATTAATAAGATATTTTATATTAAAAAAAAAATAGATATTCTAAAACTATATGAAAAGTATTATAAATTACAACTTTTTGCATATTAATATGATGAAAAAATACATCTTAAAATGTTAGTCAAAGTTTTTATAGTTTGACTCTAAAAATAGAAACCATGACAAACAATGCTGGACAGAGGATATTAATAAATCAACATTCACTTTTTCGTAAAATTGTGAGGAAGGAGAAAAAATTTCACAAATTTTCGTTATCGAGACAACAAATAAATTCATGTGTGTGTATTTTTATTTATCGATTGTTGTGTGATCTTTTCAAGAAAAAATGCTTGAATTTATAAAAGAGAAAGTCAAGACGAAAATAAAATGAAACGATAAATTTTCAAGTATTGTGAAAATATAATTTATGCTTAAGTTCGTAATAACAACGTTATAACGTATGTTTTGTTTTCTTTTTTAACTCCCTTATAGTTTGTGTAAGGAAGTTATATTTCTCGTTACGACTTAAATATTTTAAATATGGAAAACTATTTTATGTAGAACAAATTTACCGAAAGATAATTTATTTTGAAAAAAATATTAATATCTGAATCAACATGTCAAAAAGAAAAAGTGTTCCCTATTATCTTTTGAAATCAACATATGATTAAACTAATAAAATTTATAGGGTAGTATTTTATTATTATTCATAAATACAAAATTGAAAAAAATAATTCATGCCTATGGATTGTAATGAAATATATAGCAAAGTTATGACGCTTAAAACGATTGTTATTAATAAGCTTTTTCAATATGCTATTAATAAAGAATGTAATAGAGTAAATATTTTATCTAACGTTTAAATTAGGGTTGTGCATAAATATTGGAAAATCGAAACACTGTATCGAATCGAACTTTTTTGGTATTTCGATTTCGATTTTTCGGTATTCGATATATGTTTTTGTATTTTTTGATATTTTAGTTCGATTTTTGGTATGTAATTTGTGTTATTCGATATTTTGGTTTATCGAAATATATTATATTTATAATATTTATTTATATTATATTAATTATTAATGTTAAATAATAAATATTATAATTTAAAATAAAAAATTTAAAAGTAAAACACATTTTTTATGTAACTATTTTTAGTCCATTAAGCTGAAAATCAAACAAAAAAATTTGTAATTTTTTAAAAGTTCAACTAAGCAGGCCCATTAAAAAAACCGAAATAACAAAAACGAACCAAAATAATAAAAAACGAACCGAAATAATAAAAACCAAATCAAACTGGTGTTCAGTACACATTGTACAAGAACCGAAAATCGGGAAAAAAAACGAAACCGAACTGAATTATCGAATACCCACCCCTAGTTTAAACCGTTATTGATATGATTTAAAAACGAATATTTATTTAATAAGATAAAAACAATCTCGATAAAGATATTTAGAAGCTTTTAAACATGTCGAATGATATATATATATATATATATATATATATATAAATATGATAATTGATAGTTTAACTAGATATTATAATTCATTTGATACAATAATAATACGAGGTGTAAAATTTTTGAAAAAAAACAAACTAGTATGTTTAAACTAGTGTGAAATGAGGAAATACTATACTTTCTTCAACTTTTTTCTATAATAGTCTCTTTACCTCCACGTGATAGAAATATAATCCGCATATATTTTATTTTCATTAATTTTTTTGAATATAGTTTACTCACGTCCACGAGATTAAAATATAATTTGTGTATATTCTATTTATCCTTTACAAAATCTTTCGAAAGGAGCCTCCTCTCGTCCACAAAAGTAGAAATACAA
This sequence comes from Solanum peruvianum, assembly GCA_027705065.1. Taxonomy (NCBI): domain Eukaryota; kingdom Viridiplantae; phylum Streptophyta; class Magnoliopsida; order Solanales; family Solanaceae; genus Solanum; species Solanum peruvianum. Next base: position 721,762 of record JAKWJD010001755.1, read on the forward strand.
TATATGTATAATCTATCCTCTTCACTCCAAATTATTCAGGAAAAAAAATCTCCTTCACCTTCACGAATAGAAATATAATCTGCGTATACTCTGTTCTCTTTATATTCTTTCGAAAATAGTCTTCTCACCTCCACGAGGTGAAAAATATAATTTGCATATACCGTATCCTCCTTAAATTTCACTTGTAAAATATTAATATAATTTTCATATACTCTATTCTCCTTAAATTTCACTTGTAAAATGTTAATATATTATTATTATTATTATTATCGTTATTTTAATCAATTGAGCTATTAATATTCTCGAAAATTCTTATCATACCCGACCCGACCCGATAACCAAATCCAAACCTCCACGATAAATATCAGCCCCTACTTCTCTTATCATTCTCTCTCCCCGAAACCCTAGCCCCCAAATCAGAAAACCCTAATTTCAACTATTTCCATGGCGAAGAAGCGAAAAACCAGAGCTTCTGAACCTTCACAACCAGCTGAAGAACCAGTAGAGATTAAGCAAGAACCTGAGGTTGAACCCGCACAAGAAGAAGAGTACGAGAACGATGCTGTAGAAGTAGAGGAAGAAGAAGCAGTACATGAGGATGAAGAAGAACAAGATCCCGAAGAAGAAGAGGAAGAAGGCGGTGAAGATGAAGAGGAAGAAGAGGAAATGCCTGGATCTGGAAATGACGCTGTAGAGGGTGATAATGAAAAGTCGGAGCAAGTTAATGGAGGCGGCGCTGAGGTGAAGATTGAGGAAGGTAATGAGGAGGATTTGGAAGATGAGCCACTTGAGAATCTGTTAGAGCCTTTCACGAAGGATCAACTTACAGCGCTTATTAAAGAAGCTTTAGCTAAATACCCTGATTTCAAAGAAAATATTCAGAAATTGGCTGATAAAGATCCGGCACACCGGAAAATCTTTGTGCATGGTTTAGGTTGGGATACAACAGCTGAAACGCTAACTAGTGTTTTTGGAAGTTACGGTGAAATTGAGGATTGTAAAGCTGTTACCGATAAGGTTTCAGGGAAATCGAAAGGTTATGGGTTTATATTGTTTAAGCATAGGAGTGGTGCTAGGAAAGCTTTGAAGGAGCCACAGAAGAAGATTGGTACAAGGATGACTTCTTGCCAGTTGGCTTCTGCTGGGCCGGTTCCGGCTCCTCCACCTTCTACAGCAGCCACACCGGTTTCGGAGTATACGCAGAGGAAGATTTTTGTTAGCAATGTAGCTGCTGATCTTGAACCTCAGAAGCTGTTGGAGTACTTCTCAAAGTTTGGTGAAGTTGAGGAGGGTCCACTTGGATTGGATAAGCAAAGTGGGAAACCTAAGGGGTTCTGTTTGTTTGTGTATAAGACTGTTGAGGGTGCTAGGAAGGCATTGGAGGAGCCACATAAGACCTTTGAAGGGCATACCCTTCATTGTCAGAAGGCAATTGATGGACCGAAGCATAGTAAGAATTTTCATCAGCAGCAACAGCCTCAGTCACAACAGCATTACCCTCAGCATCATCATCATCATCATAATCAGCAGCAGCATTATTATCAGCATCCTGCAAAGAAGGGGAAATATTCAGGTAGTGAAGAACTCTGCTTCTCTGGCTGTTTTCTATTTTTTTGTATAGCTTTTATAGTGGATTTTGTCATAAATTTGATTAAAAATTGTTACTTTATCTCAAAAAAATCAGGTAGCAGTGCAGGATCAGCTGGGCATCTGATGGCACCATCGGGGCCTGCACCTGTGGGATACAATCCTGCTGTGGCAGCTGTGACCCCAGCTCTTGGACAGGCACTGACAGCGCTGTTAGCTACACAAGGAGCTGGTTTGGGGATTGGTAATTTGCTTGGTGGTCTTGGTGGGCCAGTGAGTCATCAGGGTGTGCAACCAGTGGTGAACAGTGCAACAGGATATGGTGCCCAGGGTGGATATGGAGCTCAGCCTCATATGCCATACCAAAACCCACAGATGCAGGGTGGTGCAAGACCACAAGGTGGTGGTGCACCATACTCTGGCTATGGAGGTCACTAGGAAACTTAAGGTGTGATCTCTTTCTCATGCCTTGTGTGTTGGTTTCTATCAGTTATATACATAATTCACATGGAATTTCTTACTATGATCTTGACAGTACGTGTGATCAATGAATGATTTGCTTATTTTGTATCCATTTCAAAATGTACCGGATCATTATTGGTTTTAAAGGTTGGGGTACCTATAAGCAATGTGTTTAATGCATACTTGAGTAAAATAAAATCCTGTTAATTTGCTTTAAGTGATTAGAATTACATTCAAATCTGATAATCTAGGTGGAATGGAACATAATGTCTGATCTGATTATTTAGAAGGAAGCTTTGATGAGATGTTATGCATGTGAAACTTGCCTATAGTAATTGTTAACTTAATGCTGATTATTGATTCTTCCACAACTTTGCTCTACTGAAGGAGAAATCATGATAAAATAACCTCAAGTTGCCTTTATCAGAAGTTCAAAGATTTTTTTTGTAATAAAAATGTTCTCATCAAATTGCATTAGAATTTTATATTTCTCTTTCCATTCTGTTTCTCTTGGACAGGTATCTATAATGCTATGGCTATACTCCTAAGTGAGGTAAAGATAATCGATTTGTTGCTTTGTTTATAAATTTTGCAGCTAATATTCATTTGGTTTGTATGTCTGTTACCATATCTTGTTTGTGTTAACTTTCTGTGTTACATAAAAGAAGTATCTTTAAACTTGTCCTTTCACTTTTTGAAGGTACCTTTTACAGATGCATTTCATGGATTTTTCTGCTAAAAGTATTTTCTACTTCGATTTTTATGTTTTACCTATTCACTGTGCAGATTCCTTCATAAATGCATCAAACTTTTAGTTTTGGACTGGTGATTCTTCTGAAGTTCCGGGCACTCTCCAAATGAAGTCTTTTACTATGTCAAAAGTTTACTTTTGTTTAAAGACCATAATCTTCAATGTGTATTTTCTTTTTTATTCAAGTACTTTTATTCTAGTGAATGTTTTTAAACACTATGTAGTATTTTGCACTAAATTTTTCTATCTTAAAAGTATCAAGGAGAAGGTAGGGTATCCTATCCTTGTCTCACCAGTATTTTAGATATTTAGTAATTTCTTTTCAACTTCCATCATCTTGTTTTCTGAATGGTTTCTTCTACTGCTCAACAAAACACTGGATTGTGTCTCATAACAAGCAACTTTTGCTTTTCCCTCTCATAAATAAATAAAGTAGAGCACATTGATCAGCTAATTTTGTTTTAAGGATTGTCATGTAGCAGTTGCTGTTGCAGGTAAAAAGCGATGTTCATGGCAATTCACTGCAGGTGTCTTCTGTTTCCTCCAATTTTTCCATGTTGATACTTGTTATGCTTGTGGTGTAGAGGGTTGGGGCTGGGGGTTAAGCATACATTTTATATATACATTGAATGCTGATTTTATCTCCACGTCGCAATCACATGAATTTCTATAGTGCTTAATAGGTAAAGATTTGATTCACGTGGCGTTACTTTTTTTTCTCAAAAGTGGGTTGTTTTTAGCCTTAAAATAGTGATTGGTGAAGGGAAATGTATCTTCTGAATTACTCCACAAAATTGGTTTACAAAATGACTCTAGGGATTTCTTTTCCTTCCTCTTTTCTTTTGGCAGTGATGGGGGTTGGGGAGTGTGCCATAGTTCCTGGTAATTTTAAACCTTAAAAGTCTACCTATGGAGAGGAAGCAGAAGTGTTTCTATCCTAGTCTTTAGTTGCACATACTCTTCACTTTTGATGCCTCACCCGTCTCGGATTCTTCAAAAATACACTACTTTTGACGAATCCGACTTGCATCCGTTGGCTTTTTTGAAGAGTCCGAGCAACATAGATCGTAGTTGGTCTCTTTAACATAATTTGACCCATAGAGAGGAAGGGCAAGTGTTCCTATCCTAGTTGATCTCTTAAACATTATTGACCCATAGAGACAGAGAGGAAGGGGAAGTGCTTCTATCCTAGTTTGATCTCTTTAACATTATCTTGTAACATTCATGAAGTGGGTGGAATCCAAACAAGAATGCCATGTAGCTTTGATGTTTTCCATCCAGGGGCTGATGAGCAGCAGGTTGTTCTCTTGGCATTTGAAGTTGAAGTCTTGTCAAGACGAATGCTGGTCAGATATACGCAGAAGAATTGTTTCTACTGATGTTTTATAGAATGATGAATGGCGAAGGTGCATATTAAGACATTTCTGTCCATGAGAACGACGTTCTAGTGCTTTGTCATCATTGAGTAGCCATCTTACATATTCTAACCCAGCTCGACTACTCCAACTCGGTTGAGTTGATCCTCTCTGCTTTCAACAATTTGAAATGGGTAGAAGAATGAAATGCCCCCACCGGGAAGTAGAAGAAACTAACTATTGACAATTGAATTGCAGAAGCAGGCAGGGAAGACTGGGAATAAGCTTGACTTTTGTATCTATCTGTTCATATCTCTAACATTGTGTTGTTCTTTTAGGTTAATATGAAAGGAGGGTCATTAACTAGTATTAACAAGGACTAAATATGCTTGGTACATGAATTTAGAAGAATTGTTAACTCAGCCAGTCTAAAATACATGCACTTGATATTTTATGGAACTTATTGGATTTGAAATGTTATGCAGCTATTATTAATACGTATCAAGTCTAATGAGTGGGATGAAATAATTGAAGTGTAGAGTGATTCTGTTTAATTAATATGATCTTGAAAGATCATGTAATTGTTCAATTGGGTTGTAACTCTTTCTTGAGGGACAATGAATCTCTAATTACAGATTAAAAGTGACAATACACCATCAAGAAGACTCTATAAGCATCGCCAGCCATATTAGCTTATCAACTCGCTTTAACGCACCCTCACTGTATAGGTGTGGACTTACGGCGTATGATATAACTTGCCTCACAGCCATCACTCCTTGGATGCTAACCGTTGCGCCTTCTCTTTTGCTTACATCATTTCTTTGTGAATGTTCCGCTTTGCTATTTGTTCTTTTGCTTACATCATTTCTTTGTGAATGTTCCGCTTTGCTATTTGTCGCGCTACTAGCAACCGCCTTTGAATTCACAATACACTAACAAAACCTTTTGATAGTTTCGAAATAGGAGCTCTTGAGTCACTGTTGTTAAAAGACAAACGAATAACATTTTTCAATGACACAAAATTTTTGTCTTGTGTCATTTTGCTAAGTAGAATCATGTCATTTGTAGCTCAAAGAAATCACTCGAAAAGTGTACATTAGTAAAACGAATAGCTCAGTGTGTGCCAGTGAAACGCTAGTGAAACAAATAGCTCTTTCATAGGACAGAACAAAACTTAAACGAATAGCTCTGTGTGCATTAGTGAAACGAATAGCTCTTCCATAGGACAGAACAAAACTTCAACTAGATTTGATCATTCTACCTCCTGATGCTTACAAGGTAATGGCTACTATTGTTATACCTCTGGACTTACAAATGAGATTCCTCTAGACTTACAAATGAGATTTGGCCAGATGTATCTTTCTACTTGGTACGAATTTGAATCGAAAACTAAGCATAAGCCTACAGTTTTGAAGACTCTCAAAAAGTACACGAATCATTCAAGTCAATTGAGAAATGAAGGTGAAAATCTTTCACATTACACCTGCTGGTAATACTAGCTATTAAGTTTTTTAAACAGAAAACTGAAACAAAAGCAATGGAAAGAGGCACAAGTATAGAGAAACTACTAGTCATGTTCATAACTTAAAAACACACCAAAACATAGTACATGATCCCAGGATAAGTTAGTAAAACGAATAGCTCATTCATAGAACAGAACAAAACTTCAACTAGATTTTGTCATTCTACCTCGTGATGCTTACAAGGTAACGGCTAATTTTGTACCTCTAGACTTACAAATGAGATTTGACCAGATGTTTTGTTCTACTTGGTTCAAATTTGAATCGAAATCTAAGCATAAGCCTACAGTTTTGAAGACTCTTTCACATTACACCTGCTGGTAATACTAGCTATTAAGTTTTTTAAACAGAAAACTGATAACAAAAGCAATGGAAAGAGGCACAAGTATAGAGAAACTACTAGTCATGTTCATAACTTAAAAACACCACCAAAACATAAGTACATGATCCAGGATAAGTTTAAAAGATAGCAAACCACAAAGCCAAAAGATGTGTGAAATCTTTAGCAGAGTGATTTACCTAATTAAGTCTAGACAAAATATTTAACTACCACCGTCTTCTCGAAAGAGTTTTGAACCAGAAACTATTCACAAACCACACATAAAAAAGAAAAGCATGAAGGCGTTAGGCGCCTTAGCAAAAGAACATAGAACTGGAAACTTTCTCCTCGAGCTTTGGAAGCTGAGGAACGGAGACTGGTCCAGCATTGGTTACTCCATTATGACTTGAGGAAGTCTCTGATGCATCTTCAAACTTCATCCACTGTCCCATTTGAGTAGCAGCAAGATGGGCATAACAGATAGGAGCAACTGCATTTAAGCAAAACAGGGAATGAGTGTGTGCGGAAAAACGAGGGCGAAGAAGAGTGATCTATCCAGGAAAACATATTTGCTCAAGGGAAATGAGACTTACCAACAGATATTGCAGTGGTGCTTCTCTGGTACCTGCAAGGATGATATACCAATCTTTGTTAAAGCAAAACATATGGATGTAAACTATCAATTTGAAAGTTATAGCACAGCTTTAAGTCCATTTATAAGATACTTAAATGATATACTTACACATAAGAGAGATTATGAACAAGCTCTTGAAGATCATCAGCAGAGAAACCCAGCTCATCATACAAGACGTGATAGTGAGTAGGACGAGTTGTACCCTACAAAACATTCATTGTCAAAACACGAACTACCATTAAGATAACCACAAATAGTAGATTGATTAATTGTAAATGATTCCAAAACATTCAGCAGATGAAGACACTATTATCTAAAGCATGAACTACTGTTGAGCTAGAGATTCTAGGACAAAAACGTCCCAATGCAAATAGTTAACCAACACAAAATGCAAAAATTCTCTGCAGAATCAATGGATAACATTGTCTTACCAAAAAATAAATGCCAAAGACAAATACAACGCAACCACAAAAAGAACTTTAAGGCTGACAAACTAATCTAAATTCGGGCAAACATTACGATGTCATGGTGGGCTCATTATTATGGCCATTCCTTTGATACTTCTGGCTCTATAAGTATCTTAGAATGAGATCGAAAGCTAATGTATGAATATTCATTGAAAAGTGAACGACTTACAATCATTCCAGCATGAGCACACAGGTAGAAGTCATAATTCCTTGGGTGACAGACTTTGTTGTCTATGATTGTGCCTGTACAAAGTGACTCTGTTAAGTAATCTCATCTAGTACAATAGTTGCTACAAGTATCTAAGTTCCAGTGGTGTACCTGGAGGAACATTGTTAGGATCATTAGGCTGGAAAAACTTGGTATGATGGTTCTTCTGGGCAACTATCACCACAAACTTCGGTGACCACTTCTCATCAAGAAACTTACAAGCCTGATTAATCAATAAATAAAAAAAATTATGTTAGTACAACCTTGGTTTCCCCAAGTCAAGCTCAATATACATCAAGAAAGCATTTATCAGCTAAAACCTCAATAATCTGGTCCAGCTCAACATTCAGAACTTGACTAAACTGAGATTCACTGACACCATCCCTGAAATTTTGAACAAGAGAATTAATCAAAAATATAATTTAACAAGAAGTTAATTTACATATAATGAACTGCATATGATGAGTTTTTATCTCAAGACAAAGACAAACCTAGGAGTACATAGTTGGTCTACATGGCCAACAAAGACGTGCATAATATGTTAAAACAAAATTTCACCCCGAATAAGCATTACCTAACATTCACACCATGACCTTACCACAAATGATTTATGCAGTACTCTCCGGATGAGGTTACAAGTAACATCTCCATCTCAAGTACATCAAAACTTTTACAGTTCAAGATTTTTTTCAAACCTCATTACTTAGAAGTTTTTGTTTGTGCTTGGTGAACCATTGACTCTGGTTCTACTTCCATTTCATGTGAGCAAATATTTGCAGCATTTATTCAACAGAACAAAGATTAGAAAAGAAGCATTTACACAACAGAATGACACTTGTAGATAGCACACGTTTAGCTGTAATCAACTGAAATAAAAGAAATGACCACTGAAGTCACCTGAATATTATTATATGCTCGGGCTTCCTTTTTCCAGAGCTCACATAAAAATCTAGCAACGCCTCCCTGCAATTTTGTAGCTTAATTATTTCTGGGAAATGCTACAATAGTGGTTGCACAAATGATCTCCTATCAGACATTCAAAAGTAGATTCTCATGTTTGTTTTCACAAGAATGTGTAAAGAGTTGTGATATCTGACTCGATATCACATAAGAGTAATAGTGTGCTTGCATTCTAACTACAATACACAAGACTCATGCCCTGTTAGGTTGTCATTTGGAGAAAACTACATCTGAAATTTCAATTAACTGAGAGTATAGCCCCTTAAACTAAGAACACGCCCAAAAAAACAAAGGGAAACCTGAAAGGCAAACTAACCTCATTATTCCATCATCTTCAGTATCAGAGGTACGTTTAAACAAGTTGTCTATCATCTCCACTTTAGGAGACTGAGTACGAACTGAAGCTCTGTAACGAGATATTGATGGCCACTGCCTTGAACTGACAACCTAGTAAGGTCACAATGAACACGTAAAGATAGAAACCATTACAAATCACCAGAGGGAGGAAAATGCAACACATATCCAGTTTTTGATATTGTTTACATTAGCTTCTCAAGTACCAAAACAATCAACTAATCATAGAATTTAATTGGTTGCAAAGGAAACGAAAATAAGATCTACTGAACTTGACAGACCGTACCGCTGCAATTGAAGGGACATCAGATTGGCCAGGAGAGCCATGGGACACATCCATCCCAAGAATAATGGTAGGGACCTTAGACACCATAGGGATTGCAGGAGAATGTTCAACAGTTAACATAGAGTTCAAACCTCCAAGCTGAGAAGGAAAAGATGATTAGTAATATGTTTTATATCAAAAGACGTTAGGCAAAGCAGCAAAAAGAAAATGGCTCAGGATGATAGCACACAACTGCATGGAAATCTCACCTTCGCGTTTATCTTCAGGAGCACATTGGTGATATATTGATCATTGACTCTTGTTGGAGCTATACACTGGGTAACAATGCCATACTCAGCAAGATTTTTTCGCTTCCATGGTCCTGCAAGTTGAAATAAGACATTTTATATCTCTCCTAAAGCTTGGTAGATGCTCTTGTTGAAGGTAAGCTACTAAATCAGAGAACATGTACATTATACTAACCGTATACATCACAGTTTTTCCTCTCAGGAAGCAAACAAAGAAGGAATTTAGGTGCCCCGGGTAGCTTGGATTGAACCTGCTCAAACATCTTCTCAACCCTCACAAGTGGTGGAGCCCTCCTGACTTGTGGAGACTCCTCAAAGACATCAAATGGGTCCTCCACCATCTGAAAACATTTTATTAAAGAAATCAGAAGGAACAAAGATCAGTCATTGAACTTCACTCAGTTATCAAGGAATTACAAATTTGAGGAAACATACAATTCCTTTCTGTTTTCCACATTTGATCAGATCACTGACTAGCCCTTGTACATTGCAGCGTGCAGAAAAATTGACAACGGCCCAGCGTTCTATCTTAGTGGGATCAACTAGTCTCTGCCATTACAGATGAAATGTGAAAAGGAGATATAAAGCAACTCAAGGAACAATGTGGCCAAGTAAATACATCAAGTGTAAATAATCGTGCAAGGAGTAATTCTGAACCTTATTATTGAAATTCCATCTGCCATTACGAGGGACAAAGTCATCACCGCCCGTCTTCAGCTGAGGAAATTTAAAAGAAAAGGTAAGGCAGAGTAAAATTTCCACATATCCTAGCAGGGAAGTGATTATTAATAATTAATTAAATACCTTTGGGGGAGGAAGAACACGCCCTTCAATCTGAGTGAAGTTATTGCTAATGGATATTCCACAGGAACGAAGCAGAGGCTCAGCATCATATTGGTTGATTTTGAGAGCCTAAACCAAACAACTAGATAATTAGTGCCGATTCACTATAAAATTGTGAAAGATTCTTTTGATATAGAAAAAAAAACTTACATTGCTTAAGACTTGCATCCTCTCCTGAGGCTTTTGCCTTGATTTCTCCACTAGTGAAGACCTCTGGAATGTGGACAAGGATTTTGTGTATCTTTGCAAAGAGACCAAGGAACAGAGCTGAAACCATTCACAGAAAACTTGTGGTTATGATGCACACAGATAACAATAAATGGCATAAACCTCTAAATTTTATCTGATGGCTCACCTCAATAGGGAAAAAGGTGGGACGCTTTGGTTTCCCAACATTTATGCAGGGTAAATCAGCAGAATAACGCAACTCTATGTTGCGGTGGTTCACAAAGTAATCAAACACAGTAACTTCAGTAGTTTGGACCTCACCATCTGCATCTTTTCCTTTCTGCTTCAGGGTAAATCTAAATAGAAAGAAAAGATGAACTATAAAATCTTGTGTCGGCAAATAAAGGATATATGCCTTGACAGTTGCTACACAATCATGCCAAGGTTTGAATAAGAAGGAACAACTTAAGAAACAATTGAGGCATACAGTTGCTCACGACAAGGACGGTCACTCAGTCCAGTAATCTTGTACTCTTGATTAGTGGGGGTTGTCTTCACCCTCAAATTCTTGAGCACACGTTTTGCCTAAAAAATTGTGTATAGCAATCCCAGATCAGCAACAGTTCACATAACTAGATGAACAGATCATTAGAAACAAGAGTATACCTTTGCCCAATCCAGTGAAAAGGGATCCTTTGCATTCTGATTTGCAATCAAGAAGTCCACGACAGGCCCAGGCTGGATAATCATTGTTGTAGACACATCTGTATTGTAGGACAAGAGCAGCATCAAATTGTTAGCATAGAAGAAATGAAAGGTGTTACTGGAGATATTAACCACTAAGAGATTACCAATGTTCAGAGACAAGCCACTCTGAGTAGTCCGGAAGCTGGAATGGAATCCTCGACAACCAAGCACACCAGCACCGACATCAACAAAGTTCTTGGGATCATTGTGGAAAAAGGATTGTCGAACAAGCAGGCAACCCCTGATACAAGAACATCAACTAAATGAGGTGAAAAAACAGGGTCTTAAATGGGCCCCTAGTGAGAAAGAAGCAAAAATTACTTACTGCTTTGCAGCATGCTGCCTCAAAATTATATCCAAGACTCGCAAGGCTTCTTGAGAGTTCTCTGACTCTTGACCACGCAGAGCATTTGCAATCGCCTGCATCGGGATTTTGGCAGCAAAACTAATCTCCACCTTGAAAGTTTTTGACTGGTAAGGACGACGTAACCTCTTCCTGTCAGCTTCATTAGGACTACCATGCCCACCGGGGCTGCTGTTACCATTGTTCCTGAATATAAAAGTTGTAAACAAACGGTCAAATACTATTATAAGAACTGGGAAAATAGTCTGCTAAGCCATTTTGAAAACCAACCTATTTGATATCACGTCATCAAGGACAACAGTGAACTCCATTTTATTCCTAGGGAGTGCTCCAATGGTAAACAAGCTTTTTTCACCATCATAGGCAAAGTCCTTTCCAGCTAATTCTGTATCATAAGTTTCGTGCACTGTGTCTAACACCTTCCTTCCAACTCCCTTCCCATCAACTGGTCGACCATCTTCATAGAATAAGGCAACCTGTCAAAGAATAGAGTTAAAGACCAGGAAATAATAAAATATAGAGAACTAAGAGAAGACCGCGTATAAATAAATAGGGGTTAAACAAACATACACTGTAGTGGAAGAAGTGTCCATCCACATTGTTTACATTCACTTTAAAGTGATTAGTAAGTATCTGAATCTTCTGTCCCTTATTTCCAACACCACGCCTGGCCATGGGAACGCGCAAGATCTTTTTCTTCACAGGCTCAATTTCAGTTTTAGCAGGAGTGAAATCTGGTGGAACAGGGGGAGGAGGTGGCAGACCCTCTGCTGCTGCTCCATTTGTTTCTTCTTCAGCCATATCAGGATCCTATCTGAAATAGAAAATTCGGAATTTATGGAAATGTGAAATGCAGCAGGAAACATCATTCAAAGATGTACTCCGGCAGTAAGGTTAAACGTTATCAATGTACTACTTCATCAAAGAACAAATGTAATCAGTGTAACTAAAAATGAACATGTATATATTTAGAATGTAATTATGAAGACTTCATGGCAAGTATCATTCAAACAAGGAAAAGGGAGCACACATTTCAAAATACAAGGTGAGGAAGACATCATTCTGTTTTCTATGAAAGAAAAGGTAAAAGGCATCACTATGACTCCACAAAGTACTTCTTACCATATTAGGAAAAACACTATAGACTGACTACTCCTTACCATATTCATACAGAAATAAAAAGACACAACACCAACATAGACCATTCAAGTTGAAATATCAACTGAAGAAAGCTTGAAATACCATAATGTCATAAATGTCCACCAAAAACATGAAAAGGATGGGATACCTACATCTATAAAATCATTTTTCATTTCTTCACCATGCACTTGTTGTCTATTTTACTATTTTCTGGTTGGAAAAGAAAAACCATGAAACGAAAAAACTAAAAACGAAGAAGCAAATGCAATTCTTACTAATGAGTTCAACCTAAAGACAACAAACATGCAGAATAGGATAGACAAAGGCATGCAGTAAGCAAGACGAAGGATCCTGGAAGTAAATCTCAACAACACAAGATAGTTTTTAGCATTAACTCAGCAAAGGTCACAAAAAAGGCTTAAAGAGAGACACATGAAAACAAACACACCACGAAAATACTACACAAGGGTTTTTAGGCAAAACATCAAGGAGAACAAAACGTTACATTCTAGAACAGACCCAATTAGACAGAAAGACACATATGACAGAGACTAAGCAAAAAAGAGATATTAGCACAAGTATTACTAAAAATAGATCAATGCCCACAATCTAAACCACAACACACACATGCAAGACAATAAAAACCACAAACAGAAAGGACACCCCTGATTTTTTACAGTCAAAATCTAGTTTCTTCTTTACTTCACTTTATTCAATCCAGCAGAAATACAAGTCAAACATGGATCTCACTAGATCCAGCAAATTTCATCAAAAAAACTACAAATAACAAAAAACAGAACCACCCCAGAAACTATTCAACTACTATATCAGAACATTGTTCAACAAAAACTACAAACTCCATAAATGAAGCTATAATAACAAACATGCAAGCCAAGTAAACCATAACACATAAATGGAAACAAAAAAATTTCTAAAATTTTTTGTAAAACCTTTTTCTAAAGTTTCATCAACATCTTTCAGCAAAAAAATAAAAAGCTTTCTCATTGAACACAGCAAAAAAATCAAAAATAAACAAACCCCACAAATTATTCAACCAAAAATCACTCAAAATAAAGAAGCATCAACAGATTCATAAGCTGAAAAACTCAAATCCCAGAAATCACCCAAACAAAAATTTTGTTTCTGTAAATTTCTTTTCTTCAGTTTAAGTTCATCAGAAACCCAAAAGTTTTCTCATCAAACATAGCCAAAAATATCAAAAATAAACAAACCCCACAAATTATTCGACCAAAATCTCTCAAACTACACCAACATTGACTTATTCATCATCTTAAAAACTCAAATCCACCCAAAAATTTAGTCTAAAAAATCTACAGTGTTCATAAACACTTCTCAAAAGACACCCACAACTTAACTCACCCCACATAGCAACAAAAAAATCAAAAACAAACAAACCCCACAAATTATTCAACCAAAATCACTCAAACTAAACAAACATTGACTGATTCATCAACTTAAAACTCAAATCCACCCAAAAATTTAGTTTAAAAAATCTAAATGTTCCTAAACACTTTCCAGCAGAAACCCACAACCTAACTAACTCCACACAGCAACAAAAAGAATCAAAATTAAACAAACCCCACAAATTATCATCAGCTTAAAAACTCAAACCCACCCAAAAAAATTGTAAAAAAAAATCAAAAAAAAATCAACAGTGTTCATAAACACCTTTCAGCAGAAACCCACAATCTAACTCACTCCACAGTCCACACAGCAACAAAAAAATCAAAAACTAAACAAACCCCACAAATTATCATCAGCTTAAAAACTCAAATCCACCCAAAAAAATTGAAAAAAAAATTAAAAAAAAAATCAACAGTGTTCATAAACACCTTTCAACAGAAACCCACAACCTAACTCACTCCACAGCCCACACATCAACAAAAAAAATCAAAAACTAAACAAACCCCACAAAATTTTAACCCAAAAAAACTCAACCTAAAGCAGCATTGACCTTTTCAGAACCAGAAAAAAAAAACACAAACCCCACCAAAATACTTCAAGAAAACATGAAAATTTTGCTAAAAGGAGTATACCTTCTGCTCAAAAGAGGCAGATGAAGCACCAAAATCAAGAACAAAACCCTAATGGAAGAGAGGAGAAGGAGGAGAGTGACAAATTTATGAGAGAGTGGACTGAGAAAAAAAAGGGAGTATTTAGTACCTCTCAACAGTTACAAGTGAGCCTAAAATACTGCCTTTTTACACCTTTTTTGCCCTTTCTTGTGTCTCTCTCTATGAGCTCCACGTGTCCCTCCACTATAATAATAAAAATAATTTATAATTATAAAAAAAAATTATAATAATTATAATTACTTTTATGTGAGTTTATTTTTTTACTTATATAGAGTAGATACACCTAGAAATCATAGTTTTAGTCTTCTAGATGCTATTATAAAGTAAGATTGTGATTTTGTTATATTTATTTGTTTAAATATAATGGATGATAATTAAGTGTAGTCAAATCTCGTTATAATAGTCCTTCGTTATAATTGTATTTTATTATAACAATTCATAAGTAGATATTGTGATGAAATGGTTGTTATTTACTTGGCATAATCTCGATTGTCGTACAAAGTTATAATTTGTTTAACATAGTTATTTGGATAGGCGAAAAATTTGGGACTAAATTCATATTAATGGTTGATATGTTTAGTCGATTTTCTTTTCTTTTTTTTGGAGTCTTGATTGATACGAAAAAAGTAGAATACGAAGGACAAAAAGGAACTGAGTGAACCGTCAATCGTTATGATTTTTAGTAAATAAGTGTAACTTTTATTGTCCGATGGTGACTATAGTGAGGAACAAACTCTGAGTGAATGATGTGAACAAGCGGAATAGTGTGTTTTAATTCTTATTTTGTATTTGTCATAGATTCTTCATGTTATATTGTACTTATCGGTTAATAGCACATTATGACAACCTACCTTGAATTTGCCTTGTGGTGTGTCATAATATATGTTGTTAACGGATGACATATTCTGGTAGAGTAGATTTATAGCAACGTTGGCAATAAGATGCAGATTTGGAGATGGAACGTGGAGTCTAAAGGGTTAAGAAGCAAGGTTATGAAGGACTATCTGGAGTGTAAGTTCAATGCCATAATACATGGATTAATGTGGAAGTAAGGATTGACACGAGATATCTGAAAGTTGGGAGGTTTTAAGTATCTCGAGTCTATTATTAGTGAAAATGAGGAGATTAACGAGAATGTCGCCCATCGCATCGGCGCAAGATTGATAAAATAATGTCCTACGTCGGAAGTTTTATGTGATAAAACAGCGCCACAGTGACTTAAAGTCGGGTTTTACGAAGTGGTTATGACTTATGAGACCAACTTTGTTGTAGGAGGGCGAAGTGTTGTCTTGTCAATAGCAATCACATTAAGAAGATAAAAATTCTGGAAATGAGTATATTGTCGTTGATATGTGAATATGTATAAGCGATGGGATTAGAAACAAGGATATCACGTATCGGATGTAACAGTACAGATGGTAGACTAAAAAAGTGTTTTGCGAAGGTGTGATTAAGCAGGTTATGATGCAAATTCAATTTATCGAGAACATAACCTTGGATACGAGGGTGTGGAAGATGCGGATTAGGGTGGAAGAGTAGTAGGCAGTGTTTTCAAAAATGTTTTTGGGCAAGTTTCGGGGTTAGGCATACCAAAAATGCTCTAGAGCATAAATTTTAAAGACATAGATCCATAAGGTGTAAGTTATAAAATTTGAGACATAAGCCTCGAGCATAAAAACGTAAGTCCTGAATAAAATGTAGAGTCAGATGTTCTATATTTTTAAAATAAACTTTTTTACTTAAATCATATTTTTTATTATTGGTGTAATGATATTTCTCAAACAGTAATTATAATACTTTTTTCCTTCATTGTTTTATCTCAAATAGATATATTTTTTATATATATTATAGTTTATTTATAAAAAGTTATCTGTAAAATTATTGATAGGTTTATTTTACTTATTTTATTAGTAATAAAAATATAAATTGAATATAGATACGCTTCGTAGATCTATGGGACTTACGCCCCGTGTCTCGAGGCTTACGCCTCACCCCATACTATATAAAACGTCACTTTTCAGGCACCGCTTTTTAAAATACTAGTAGTAGGTATTAGTACATTTTCGTATTGTTCATTCATACTACTAGTAGAGAATATTTCTTGTTCTTCGATTTTTGTTACTATTTGTTATCTCTTATATCTTGATATTGTATTATTTTATTGTAGTTTCGTTCTTTTAACCATTGCTATTGTTATTAGTGTTTGTTGTGTCTTGTAGTTCTTTTGTTTTATTATAAGACTATTTTGGACTATTTTTTTTATGCAGATGATCTATTGGAAATAATTTATCTCCCTATAAGGTATAAACAGAGTATGTATGATTATCGAGGGTTGAACATTATGCGTAAATATCGAGGGTCGAACATTAGGCGTAAATATCGAGGGTTGCATATTGAGCGTGAATATCGAGGATTGAACATTAGGCGTGATTATTGTGCTATCAAGTGTTTGGGGCATAAACATCACAAACTATCGCTTTACACGTGAGTTTAATGGTGTTTTGTAGGTACCTCGTTCAGAGGCGAGTACCATGCAAATTTGATTAAAAAATTATTTTAAGCACCAGTCTTACAAATAAAAAACATATTCACGATAATAGTATAATTTTATTTTTACAAATTAACAAAATTATTTTGTCTAAGTAGTGTTCTATCCCTCATTTATAACATTAATATTAATGACGCGGATCTATTGGAAATAATTTATCTTTTTGTAAGATACAAATCAAATATGTGATTATCGAGGGTTGAATATTAGGCGTACATATCGAGGTTTGGACATTGAGCGTGAATATCGAAGATTGAAATTAGGTATGATTATTGTGTGCCATCAAGTGCTTGGAGCGTAATCATCACAAACTATCGCTTTACACGTGAGTTTAATGGTGTTTTGTTAGTACCTCGTTCAAAGGCGAGTACCATACAAATTTGATTAAAAAAAAGAGATATTTTAAGCATCAGTCTTTACAAATAAAAAATATATTTACGATAATAGTATAATTTAATTTTTACAAAAATTAAAACATTATATAATTAAATTTAACTCAATTATTTGGTCTAAGTAGTGCTCTATCCCAGATTTATAACATCAATATTAATGTCGAGGATCTATTGGAAATAATTTGTCTTCCTGTAAGGTGCAAACAAAGTATGTGTGATTGTCGAGAGGTAGAACATTAGGCGTAAATATCGAGAGTTGAACATTGAGTGTGAATATCGAGGGTCGAACATTAAGCGTGATTTTTGCGTGCCATCAAGTGTTTGGGGCATAATCATCACAAACTATCGCTTTACACGTGAGTATAATAGTAATCTGTCAGTTGTCATACAAATTTGATTAAAAAAGAATCTTTTAAGCGTCAGTCTTTACAAATAAAAATATCTTTACGGTAATAGTAGAATTTTTATAAAAATTTAAACGTTTCATAATTAAATATAACCAAATATTTTGTCTAAGTAGTCTATCCCTGATTTATAACAACAATATTAATGACGAGGGTCTATTGAAAATAATTTATCTTTTTGTAAGGTACAAAAAAACATGTGCGATTATCGAGGGTCGAACATTTAGCCTGAATACCGAGGGTTGAACACTTGGAGTGATTATTGTGTGTCATCTAGTGTTTGGGGGCATAATCACAACAAACTATCGCTTTACACGTGAGTTTAATGGTGTTTTGTCAGTACCTCGTTCAGAGGCAAGTACCATACAAATTTGAAGAAAAAAAATCTTATAAGCGTCAGTCTTTTCAAATAAAAAATATATTACGATAGTAATATAATTTACAAAAATTTAAAACATTTTATAACTAAATATAACCAAATTATTTTGTCCAAGTAGTGCTCTATCCCTGATTTTTAACATCAATATTAATGCTGAGGATCTATTGAAAATAATTTATCTTCCTGTAAGGTACAAACAAAGTATATGTGCTTATCGAATATTGAACATTAGGTGTAAATATCGAGGGTTGAACATTGCGGGTTGAATATTAGGCGTGATTATTGTGTGTCATCAAGTGTTTGGAGCATAATCATTGCAAACCATTGCTTTATACGTGAGTTTAATGGTGTTTTGTCAACACCTCGTTCAGAGGCGAGTACCATACAAATGTGATAAAAGAAAACCTTTTAAGCACCAATCTTTACAACTATAAAATATCTTTACGGTAATAGTATAATTTTATTTTTGCAAAAATTTAAAACATTATATTATATAATTAAATATAACCAAATTATTTTGTCTAAGTAGTGTTTTATCCATGATTTATAACATCAATATTAATGCCGAGAATTTATTGGGAATAGTTTATCTTTCTGTAAGGTACAAACAAAGTATGTGAAATATCGAGGGTTGAACATTAAGCGTGAATACTAAGGGTTGATTATTAGGTGTGATTATTGCGTGTCATCAAGCGTATGGGGCATAATCATCACAAACTATCGCTTACACTTGAGTTTAATGGTGTTTTGTCAGTACTTCAGAGGCAAGTACCATACAAGTTTAATTAAGAAAATAATATTTTAAGCGCCAGTCTTTACAAATAATAAAATATCTTTATGGTAATAGTATAATTTTATTTTACAAAAATTTAAAACATTATACAATTAAATATAAGCAAATTATTTTGTCTAAATAGTGTTCTATCCCTGAATTATAACATCAATATTAATGTCGAGGATCTATTGAAATTAATTTATCTTACGGTAAGGTACGAGCAAAGTATGCGTGATTATCGAGGATTGAACATTAAGCGTAAATATTGAGCGTAAATATCGATGGTTGAACATTAGGCGTGATTATTGTGTGCCATCAAGTGTTTGGGACATAATCATCTCAAACTATCGCTTTGCACTTGAGTTTAATGGTGTTTTGTCAGTATCTCGTTCAGAAGCAAGTATCATACAAATTTGATTAAAAAAATCTTTTAAGAGTCAGTCTTTACAAATAAAAAATATCTTCACGGTAATAGTAGAATTTTATTTTGACATTTATTTGAAACATTATATAATCAAATATAATCAAATTATCTTGTCTAAGTTGTCTTCTATCTTATATTTACAAAATCAATATTAATGTCGGGGATCTATTAGAAATAATTTATCTTCCTGTAAGGTACAAACAAAGTATTAGTGATTATTGAGGGTTAAACATTAGGCGTAACTATCGAGGGTTGAATATGGAGTGTGAATACTAAGGGTTGGCAGTAGGCGTGATTATTGTGTGCCATCAAGTGCTTGGGGCATAATTATCACAAACTATCTCTTTACACGTGAGTTTAATGGTGTTTTGTCAGTACCTCGTTCAGAGGCGAGTACCATACAAATTTGATAAAAAAAGAATCTTGTAAACGTTAGTCTTTACAACTAAAAAATATCTTTACGGTAATAGTATAATTTTATTTTTGCAAAAATTTAAAACATTATATAATTAAATATAACCAAATTATTTTGTCTAGGTAGTGTTCTATCCCTGATTTATAACATCAATATTAATGTCGAGGATCTATTGGAAATAATTTATCTTACTGTAAGGTAGGAGCAAAGTATGTGTGATTATCGAGGATTGAACATTAGGCATAAATATCGAGGATTGAACATTGAACGTAAATATCGATGGTTGAGCATTAGGCGTGATTATTGCGTGCCACCAAGTGTTTGGGACATAATCATCACAAACTATCGCTTTACGCGTGAGTTTAATGGTATTTGTCAATTACCATACAAATTTGATAAAAAAATAATCTTTTAAGCGTTAGTCTTTACAAATAAAAATATCTTAACAATAACAGTATAATTTTATTTTTACAAAATTTTAAAATATTATATAATTAAATATAACCATATTATTTTGTCTAAATAATACATCCCTGATTTATAACATCAATATTAATGCATTGAGTCAATAGTTCTATATTTACCATAGTAATCTTTAAATATTAGAAAATAATATACTTTATATTATATTTATAAATATCTTATTTTGTTTAAAAATTCAAAGAAATTAATATCTAAATTCATACCAAATAAAATTATTACTAGGTCTAATTGTAGTATTTTTTAACATGATTTTCTCAAATATTTCTTAAACATTTTAAATTTAAAGAAATTGATACTATAAAATATATGTTGGCCTTGGTATCACAAATTTATGAATTCTTTTTAGAAGAATGGATAATGTACTTTTGTCCCTTGTGAAGAAAATAAATAAATATCTTTGAATATTTTATAACATCCTACCAAGAAGAGGGTACAATAGACTTTTTTACAAAAATTAAAAAATAATAGCCTTTTTAAGATTGTTCGAATATTATTTTGGATTTCTTGATATCAATAAAAATTTGAATTCAATTTTGTATATGTCATTGTATATCCTAAAAGATTTTGTACATCATAATTGGAAAGATGGAAGAATATTTTTATCTTATATTAAAGAAAAAATAAATAAAAATCTTAAGTTATTAGATAGAATTAGAATAAATTACATAAAATCGAATAATTTAAGGTAAAATAAGTGTTGATATAGGATAAACTAATTTTCAATTGACTAAATTTTTGATTTAATAATCAAATATATTTTCAAGGTGATTTGGCCAATTGTTTAAAGAAAAAAAAATCAAAATTAATGTAATGTTATCTTAATTAGTGGTGATTAATGTGCAAGTGATGCAATTGGATGAATAAGATTTTGAATTTCTTAATTAAGATTTTACATTTGTAAAAAAAGTAATAACCTATTTTATAAGTTATACTTCTTCCGTTCGATATTGTTTGTTATGGTTTATATTTTTAGAGTTAAACTATAAAAAATTTTTACTAACATTTTAAGATGCTTTTTTTAATCATATTAATATGCAAAAAGTTATAATTTATAGTACTTTTTATATAGTTTTAAAATATGTATATGAAATCTATTCAAATTATAGTAGGCTACATCTTGTCCATGTTGAGTCGGATTTCAATAAAATATTTGTTTTTTAAAATTTTTTAACCATGTAATGTCTTAAATAAAAATGTAATTTATATTAACGTTGAGCAAAATCAATCTAAAAAATATTAATAATTCATTTTGTTTATTTCTTGAGCTTCCCCTTATTGGTAAAAGTTCGATTCCAATAACGTAACCTTATCTCCAATTTTCATTCCTCTTGCTTAAATTATACAGAGACATATTTAAATATCTAGTGAACGTGACATTGTTGATTCGAAATACTAAATGAAAAATTTCAACTGTGCAAAATAGGTTTGACACATGTCACGTCCCTTTTTACTTGGTTCAAGCCGATCGAATCGAGAATCAATTTGATCCAATCCT
Source organism: Solanum peruvianum (assembly GCA_027705065.1). Lineage (NCBI taxonomy): Eukaryota > Viridiplantae > Streptophyta > Magnoliopsida > Solanales > Solanaceae > Solanum > Solanum peruvianum. Next base: position 743,625 of record JAKWJD010001755.1, read on the forward strand.
GTTTTTGATCAGTTCGTTTAATCAGCTAAATAAGATGTTGAAAAACATACAATAATAACAATAATATAGTAGGTGAAATTTCGTAAATGAGACTTAAAAAGAATATTTATTTAAAATTATAATTAAGAACTACTAGCATATAATATTATTATCGAATAAGTTTGTCACAAAACAATTATTTTAAATTAATTTCATTTGACTAAACTTTACCCCCAATTATTCTCCAATTTCTTTTTCTTGCAACTAACATTCTTTTCTAAATTTATTTTATTTAGACATTTTCTATTAGTAATACATAATAATTCGTATAAATTAAATAATCTAATTACAATTTCAATTGTTATAGTCTTATTTTCTGAACCAAATAATTTCTTATTTTATTATTCTGTTTTAATTTATTTGTCATAATTTTTTTAATTTAGTATAAAATGTATTTTTTTTTAAATTCTTTTAGATTACATGTTTAAGACAATAACATTAACAGATATCTTCATTATTTTTGTCAATACTGTATTAAACTAAAATAAATAAATTGAAACGTTAAAAACATTAAACAAAAATTTAAGTCCTCATTAATTAGGCCATCAAATCAATTTATGAAGTTACCCTACATAATTACAAAAAATAAAATAAAACAGTATATCAGTACCAAAAAGGATAGTAAAAAGACATTAAAGGGTCCCAATAAGTTTGGCAATTGTGCACACACTAAACACTAAGGTCAGATCGGATAAAATATGTCATCTCATTTAATTACACGTGAATTCATATAAATGTATTTTTTCATTCAGAAATGTTTGTCATATTGCGGTTATCGAAAGTCAGTTTGACTAATTTTCAAAGGTAAATTAGATCACATTAACTCGATATTTTAAACAAAAAAATTAGATATTCTAAAACTATATGAAAAAGTACTATAAATTACAATTTTTTGCATATTAATATGATGAAAAAATACAATCTTAAAATGTTAATCAAAGTTTTTATAGTTTGACTCTAAAAATAGAAACCATGATAAACAATACCGGATGGAGAGAGTATCTTTTTTATTTGTTATTTTTTTATCAAGAAAAAATCATATTTTTTTTCATTATACCCTCAAACTTTTTAGAATGTTTTCGAAAAAGATATAACTTCTTTAATCAGTAAATTAATTTTTGAAATTCAATCAATTAATAGGGATAAAATGGTAAATTCGTGATGACAATTATTTCCTCCGTTTAAGAATAGTTATCTGATGTATTATTTTAGGATGTCCATCAATTTTTGTCTATTTTATGAAGTCAATGAATAATTTTATACTTAGTTCATAATTTGCTCTTATAATTAATTTTAGCTATTTTTCTATTACATTCAGAAATTGTATTAATTATAATAAAAAAAGTGAACTAATAAAATTATTCTTCTATTCATACACTTTGTTAGTTGTATAAAGTTAATAGTAGACAATTATTATTAAATAGAAAATACTTATTTTTCTTAATAGATCTGACAAGTAAAAAATAATCAAATAAATAGATAGGGACCGAGAGAGTAACTATCTCATAGACCAATTAGCACGTGGACAAAAAATATGAATAAAACTTACCCGCATCTGGTATTTACACCAATTCAATACGTGCATGTCGTGTGTTTAAATTTATAGTTCATTTTATTTGATTTTAATTAATTAACATGTGTTTTACTTTATCAAAATCACATAATAATGAAAACTGTACTGCGAAGATAAATTTTTTCATCTAATTAAAATTTTTTATTACGAGTTGAGATGTTTAATCGAATAATTTGAGAATGTTTATATTAAAAATATAAAATTTTTTAAAAATTTTATTAAAAAAAAAAAAAAGGAAGTGCACGAGTGTTATGGTCCATTTTTTTTATTCCTATAATTTAATAATTTTATTATATGCTTTTAATGAAGATTCCTTTTTTTTCGGTTACATGCCGTTATGTTCCCCGTTATCATCTCTCATTTATTATTTTATTCCTATTTTACCCTTCTACTACCTTCATATTTACCGATATGACACTCTTCTTGTTGTGTGGTCCATTTACCTACCAAACGTTACGGATTTCAAATATAAATTATATTTATTTATTTATGGATAGTATTTATTTATTTCACGTGCATAAAGAAATTAAGTAAAATTATATTATATTTTTATTTTTTTAAAGTTAATGAATATGAATTAATTAATTTGATCAATAAATATGATATATTCATTTAGTTTTCTATATTAGTTAAACGTATGTTTTTAAAGGATAGTAACTCACATGGGTAAAATAGGAAAATTGTCACAATTTATGTATTGATATTATGAAATATTTCTTCTGGTCCTTTTTTATTTGTCCATTTTTGAATTGACAGACCTGTTAAGAAAATAATTAATTGCGTAGTGAGTTTACCATTTTATCCTTATTAATTGTGATGTGGATGGAAATTTTTACATTTTCAAAGTAAATTAGTCATTTAATTGAGAGTATAATAGGTAAAAAAATTATTCTTTATTGAAAAATTGAAAAGTAATTAGGGACCACTATAAAAGAAAAAGTTGATTAGTAATTCGGGACAGAGAGAGTAACGAGTATTATGAATAAACTATTTATAGTAAGAATGACTTATAAAAACGAATGGATGGAGTATTGTGGACATATCAACGCAATATTTAAAATATGAGTTATTTAACATTTACTAATTGAAAAAAGATAAACATATCATCACATGACGTTTGTGATGATAATTGAATATATTATTTGTTGGTTTATATGTGGTTTCTAATTGTATGTATTTTGAGCAGTTTATAAATTACATACATATTAAAACCACAACTTACAATTTTTATATGTAAATATAGACGATTTATTTGATTTTACTATTTTTACCTTTTTTTCCATTTTAAAGTAGATAGTCTATCTATTCTAAATTGAAAATCAACGATTTTAAGTGATTAATTTATTAAGATTACAGTTGTTTACCCTCAAACAATTCAAGTGAGAAAATAGTAATATGACAACAAAAGTTTTCTCTCCTAACTAGTTAGAAGACCATAAAAATATAATACTGTTTGATAATTATCTATCTCGATCAATTACATAAAATCAAAAAAATATTATAATAATTATGGAATATAATTGAAAAGAAGTTTTTTTATAGAATTTTAATCCAAATACAAGGTGAGATAAAAAATAATAAACCAATCACTTGATAAAAATCGTATCCCGCGTTAATAATCTCCACATTATTTATTTTTCTACCAAACGACTCCTAAAAGGGGCGGAGAAGGTGAGAAGGTCAAGGAGTATGGGGTGTTAGGTGAGTGGTGAATATATAATGTATTATTGAATTTGTTTTACTTACTTTCATTAAAGAAATCATTTTTTCTATTTCTTGAACAACTTATTTTCATTAAAAAATTATTTTTTAAAAATTTCACTCAATCAAACCTAGAAAAGTAATTTTTTTTCTTCTATATCTTTTTGGCAAATATGGTCATTTATAACTTTATTAAAATTAAATGTGACATGATTGCACATTCAATTCACCATTTTTCATTTACATTACACTAATTTTGTGGATGTGTGAAATTTTAGAAACTCAACATTCTATAGAATATATATATTTCACTTTAACAGGCATTTTTCTATCACATAATCCCTTGTAATTTTTTTCATTTTAACCATTTAATTTTTAATTTTGTGAGTAATATATTAATATATTCATCTATCTTTTCATTCTCTTGAAATACGAGCTATGATATTCAAATTATTTGCATTTTTACATTACAATTATATATAGTCTTTAATTTTTCTCGTATTATATTAACTCAATCTACAGTACATGTATATGATCTTATTTCTATTTATTCAAAAATTTATAAGACTTCTTTACATTATACATCGTGAATTGGAGATTACTATCTTAATGCAATAATACTATAGGTCAAAATCAATTTAATGTATTAAAATCTACAAATACATAATTTTTCAAATGAAAAATATTCTAATTTTTGTCGGTGGTCATATAGTCCTTAGTCATACCACGTATGTCAATTGCGACGATGCAGATATAAAAATCGCACAAAGTCAATTTCTTGACTTTTATGTATGTAGGATGTGTGTTACAAACTCAACAAATAATTTTTATTTAATATGTTATCCCTTTATGAATCATTTCTAAATCACAAACTCTTAATCCATGATTATTACATATCAAAATTGAAATCAGAGTCTAACAACTCTATTAAGTTTAAATTGTGTCTACAATTACCTCGAACCATTTGGATCTAAACTCTAGCCATACTAAAACGTCTCAAAGTATAATATCAATACAATTTCTCAAAGCAAAATTTAAATGCAAACACTCATATATAAGATGTTAGATTGTCATGACCCACCTATATGAATAGGGAAGATGACTTATTCTCGTAAATGAGAATTACGATATAAAACTCAAATCGTTATAACAATATTAACTACAATACATATAACACTTGCGATAAGCAATTAAGTGAAGTCACAAAAATCAAGTAAAATATTTAAGTTACTCTCGAAATTATCACACAAAAACAACTTTAAAAGCACAATTCAAATGTTATATATGTTATAATGTCATGCTCACACCCACAACACATAAACAAACTCAAAAAGCAACACCAAAATATAAATGAATAGATATAAAACAATATAAAATATATAGTACATATAATAAATACATGACATAACCTTCACATATATAATACCACTCACGATAGTTGATTTGTTCACGTGATATGTTGATCACGTGTTTTACATTTGCTACGTCAATTACATACCTCACTCTCTGTGCATGAGTTATCCAAACTTCTCATATCTCAACCAACACCTTGTTTCCTCACATCCACGACACATTTCACGTTGTCTGTCTTATTACGCTAATCACACATCTTACGTTCTCTATACAATATTACTATTATAATATTATCATTTAACTATAAATATTATATTGTGATATATAATTTACTAACATAAAGTATTTTATAATTATTTTTATTTATTTTTTCCTAAAATATTTTTCACCCCAAATTATTGTCATTATTTACAACCATTAAAATTAGCCCTTATTTAACACTTCATTTTTTTTTCTTCTTTTCTTTCTTTTTTACTCAAAACAAAACAAAAACTCCATTTTTTCTTCATCTTCTTTGTTTCTCAATCTGCAACTTCTCTTTCCATTTCAAATATCTCTCAAAGAAAAGTCAAAGAGAAATGGCGGATCAGCTCACCGAAGATCAGATCTCTGAGTTCAAGGAAGCTTTCAGTCTTTTTGACAAAGACGGAGATGGTTAGCTCATCCTTATATCATACATATTTTGAATTTTTTTTTCTGTTTTTTTAGCCATTTTTTTCTTAGATCCGATGCTTGATTATTTGTATTTTGCTTGTTTATGTGTTTATCTTATCTGGGTATTGCTTTTCTTGACGAATTTTGTGATGTATGCGAATATGGGAATTATGGGTTTTGTTGTTACTTCGATTTTATTTGAGATTTCGTTGAGTTTGAACATGGGTTTTGATTATTTTCTGGATAGAAGTGAATATAATGATCTATTTATGTGAAGTTGGTGGATTTTGATGGTGTTTAATAGCATAAATTGATACAAATTAAGGAGAACCATACCCGAAAAGCTATCTATTGAGGTGGGAGAGTACAAGGCTATATAAGTCCACCATCAGCTCCCTATTTAACCACACAAGTCTCGTAACAAACCATGGCGATGTGCATGATCATTTCTAGCTTCGAACCACGCGTCATCATCCAGGACATGAAGAGGGATGGGATGGTTCTGATATATTGATGTAATGTGAGAATTGGGGAAGAAACTCTAACTAAGAACTTAGCTAGGCTAAAGAGAATTGCTGTACAGATCCCTGTGTAACAGAAACTGGGGATCCTTGGAGGCTGGTATGTGTGGTTGAAGGGCTGTTGATACCCACTATAATAACCCCTATATTCCGTATTGGTATATCCATAAGGATCTCCTACCTAAGCACCAAATGGTAAAGCATTAGAACTTGGAGGCCTTCATGCCTAGATGATTGAGGTAGGTTGAGAGTGAAAATTAGAAACATAAAGAGGATTTTGGAATGGAATTAATGAATACCCATAGAGCAAGGATGATTGGTGTGATACCATTGATACAACCCAGGAGAACTACACCCAAAAGCTAGCTATATAAGCTCCACATCAGTTCCCCATTAACCGATGTGGACTCAAGTCCCATACCTTGCCACATGATCATAAACTAAATGCTCGTCTGGGTGTTTGGTTGGTCTTTATGGGATCGTGAGGAGTGTTTAGTGTTGATGAATTGAATTCTTATTCCAGGTTTCAATCAGCGTGGGAGCTGCTTGAAATTGTTTTTTTTGATTGAAATCAGTTGAGAAGTCTTGAAAAGGTTGTTCTTTTTAGGTGCTTACCATATTTTGTTGATTTTCCCGTCGATATGTGTTTTACTTTGTTTTGATTCCTGATAAATTGTTAATCTATTTTTCTTATAGCATAATTTGCTTTAACTTGTAGATTGCATAACTTACAGAAATCGTTTAGGGAACAGGGTACAAAATTTCCTTGTATTTGGTTTTAAGCAAAAGCTTTTGCTTATTCTCTTCTAGCATGTGGCACAATCAGACAAGTCACTTTGTCTAAGATTGATCAAAACTGATTGTTCTTTTTTCTATATTTGAAGTATGGAACAATTTAGTTAATTTTTCTGGTGTATATAGAAGCTTGACGATGTACAGTTACTTTAAAACACCCTTTCCCGTTTACTGTGTATGTGTGTGAGTGTGTACACAACATATATGCTTGTTTTTTATGTGATAACACGTTTTATCTGATTTGCACATGCGTCTTGAGTAATTCCACGGGGTACCTTTTACCTCATACCAACACATACACTGAGTAACTCTGTCACTGGCTTGGACATATGGAAAGAAACACCTGGTGTTTTTTCTCCGTTGGGATTTGAATTTGAGACCTCATGGCTCTTAAGTCACTTCATTATACACTAAGCCACTCCCTCGGGTACATATAAACTTGTTTACCCTGACATCACCAAAACCTATATAGTCTAGGTATATCATTTAAACAAAGCCATTCTGTTCTATTTTCGTGTTCTTTCCGGATTCCGAGGATGAGTTGGCCTATCTTAACCAGCCTGCTTCTCTGATTAAGTGACTGTGCTGCTATTTCAACAGAACAAAATTTTCTTTTGTAATTTTTTTGGCAAGTTGAGTAAATTAGTAAAAGAAGATGAAGGAAAGATGCTTTCTACTGTGATTTGCATCTGAAGATAATCTGCCAACCAAATGAATCTTGGTGTTTGTATTCCTTTTAGAAAGTATAGTTATGTTTTTCCTATGTAGACTGATTGTGGTGATTAGTGCATGTAGTTATGCGTTCACATGCTTCCTTTTGAACATCATTCATTGATTTTAGTCTTTCTGATGGAAGCCTATGGTTCTGTCGAATCCTGTTGATTAATACTTGTCATGTGAGAACAAACAGTTCAAGTCTCATGTTTAACTTGTTTCTCCAAAACAGAGAAATATGGGGAAAAAAGTAAGTTCTGAAAGCAGTTAGCAATGATGGTCATAAATGTTGAATAATTATCTCCATATATGCTGCAGGTTGTATCACAACTAAGGAACTTGGAACTGTAATGCGGTCATTGGGGCAGAACCCAACCGAGGCCGAGCTTCAAGACATGATCAATGAAGTTGATGCTGATGGAAATGGGACCATTGATTTCCCAGAGTTCCTTAACCTGATGGCTCGCAAGATGAAGGACACTGATTCTGAGGAGGAGCTCAAGGAAGCTTTCAGAGTGTTTGACAAGGATCAGAATGGATTCATCTCCGCAGCTGAGCTTCGTCATGTGATGACAAACCTAGGCGAAAAGCTAACTGATGAAGAGGTTGATGAGATGATTCGTGAAGCTGATGTGGATGGTGATGGGCAGATCAACTACGACGAGTTCGTCAAGGTTATGATGGCCAAGTGAGAACTGATCAATCCAACGTAATCTTTAGAAGTAAAAACACAAAAGAGAAGGAAACAGAGCAGATAAGTTTGTGAGATTTCTATTCCAAATTAGGACACGTTCTTTCTGTTATTACCTTTGTCTCGATGGTTATGTAGTTCTGCTCTCCCGTATATCCTGTTTGCCCTGTTCCTTGTCTTCGTAGTTTGGGTTGTTAGCAACTTCTAGTAATTTCTCCTGAATTCGGTATTGTGAAACTATGATGTGTCAAACTCTTTTGTTTTGTATTCTATGTGACTAATTTCGTCGATATTCCACATTCTTACCTATACTTCTGTGTTGCTGTTTTTCTTTTGATTTTCGCGTTAACTCGATTCTCAACTCTTGAGCACATGGGCATCTATCAACTATACATTTGTGTGAATGATTGGAGAAGGTATTTGGTGCATTTGCAAGGTTGAACATTAGGTATACAGGGAGTTTCTACATGCATACAAGTTGGTTTATGAACCAAGTGGTCTTGATGTTGTTTTTTTTCAAGTCCCTAAGTTTGATTTGTTCCAATGACAAAAGATTTCTTCCTATCTGTCTAAGCTTGGTACATCATCCCGAGTTTCGAAGGCTATCTTTGATCGGAAAGTTTGTTTTGGAATATTTCTTGGTTAAAAAAACATGTTTATTAGAGCAAGTAACAACACTTCCTCCTTATAAAAGCTTTGGCGAATAGAGTTATCTTGTTATTTGTCGAAGTGTGTGCATAAGATGGCCGAACACCACGGATAAGAAGTCCTAAGTAGAAAATGGTGTGAAAAGGGGTAAAACCAATTTTCTCGAGTCGTGGGTCTGTCGATTGGAATAACCCTAAAATAGGGGTAATGTCTATGTACACCATACACCCCCACCTTTTGACACAATAATTTTTATCGTATTGTATATATTTTGTGAAAAATGATGAAATTTATAATCTTACGAAACAATAATTTTTAGTAGGCAATTTTTCAAACATGAATATAATGTTAGTGGAAGTGAACAAATAAAGATGAGTAAAAGCAGAAGAAAATATAACTTTAATATCATTTATAAATAGATTTTTTCAGAATGTCGATATTTTAAGAGGGCTTATTAGCAACACATTCAATATTTAGTAAAAATTTCAAAATTTTAGTTTTTTATGTATTTTACTTATGTTTTTATTATTTATTTTTATTTAAAGAATGCACTTTTTATATAACTCTATAGTTTATGTAAGCTATGTTTGATGGAATAAAGAGAAAATGGAAGGAAGTTTTAGGCTTTTTTGTTAATAATAACAACAATAATAATAATAATAATAATTTATAAGGTACTTATAAAAAAACAAATAATTTAACTCGTTCAAATTCAACTCGAACGAACCTATTTAACTAGTGCTAATTTATCTGTTCATATCCAAGATCATCATCATTTGTTGTGTTTGGCTATAGGCAAAGAGTACAAACAAAGGAAGCTCGACGCTACTACAAGTAAAAGCCTCATAAATGTCAATATCAACCTTTGTTTCTTCACAAAAGGCGCATTTAAAATATCAAATCGTAATACGAAATATTACTATGCATCATAATTTATTTATTTCGAATAAGAACGACAATTTTAAATATATGAAGGTAAGCATCATTCACTCCCTAAATAACATCTATGCCTATGTCCGAGGTCATCTGTGGCGATCTTGGTGGCGCCGGTGGCCTACGACAAGAGGTCAGACAGTCGATACCAGTAGTCACGCAACCTGAATAACAACCGGTCGGCGGAGGCGGTGGGCCACAACGTATGACACAAGAGACTGCTTGTTGGCCACAATTGATGACACACATGGCTGTTTGGCCTTGGACATGATGGATTGTGGTGGTGCATACAACAAGAAACATGAATAAAACTAGAAATGGAATTTGTGAAATTTTAGCAAAAAATGCCATTTTTTGAAAAAAAATGAAATTGAAGTTTAACATTATTATTATATTTTTGAGTTTATATAATATTATTTGATAACAATAAAAGAGAAAATTTAAGGAACTTTTTGTTATATATGGACAAACTTTATTTTTCTTTCATAGAAAACATGTGAAAGTCGAATAATTAAAGTGAATAGAGAAGGCAACTTTTATAAAGGCCAAGGGATATATCTAAGGTTAACATGAGGTGTACTTAGCGTAGAGTAGCGATGTTGTTTATGATAAATTCTCGAGAAAATTGTATTTTAGAATAGATCGAGAGAGATGTAGGAGTAAGACGATATGATAAAAATATCGAAGAAAGAAAAATATTGACGTTAAAGATAACTAAAGTAGCTGATGCTACTCAGCATTAAATATTTTAAAATTCAAATTGAAATGATATTTCACGTTATCTTTTAATTACTAAATTAAGTTAAATTTAATTATTTGATGTAAACACTTGATACGATTAACTAATCAACAATATCCACTAATCAAGGGGAAACAGGAAAAGCTAAATTAAAAAAAAGTGAATAATTCAATTCAAAATGAGTTATAATAAGTAAAAGAACATTTAAGAGCCTGTTTGGCTCAGCTTAAAAGCTGGTCAAACTGATTTAAAAGCTGGTTTTTGATTTATTTAGTTGTTTGGCAATACTCAAAACAACTTATTTTAAGCCAAAAGTTAAAAGGTGGGGTAGATGTGCTTTTTTTTTTCCAAGCTTATAAGTTGTTTTAAGTTTGACCACATTTTTACCTTTTTGCCCTTAATATTTTTATACAATCTCCAAATTACCCACATAACCCTAACATCTCTTTCTTCTATTTTTCCCTTTTCACGTGTGGATGATAGACAATTACTATTACTAATGAATGAAAATAAATAAATCTAAATCTTTCAAGTGATCTATTCAAATTATATTTATTAAAATGTAAAATAAGTTGCACATATAACAAATAAAAATTTATATTCCTCTATAAATAATTTGTGATAATAAAGAAATATGTGAATGATAGACAATTATTATTACTATGGATGAAACTAAAATAAAATCTTAAATTGTTCTTTAATCTATTCAAAGTATATATCTTTAAAATCTATAATAAGTTTATATTCCTCTTATAAATAATTTGTGATGAGAAAGAAATATGTGAATGATAGCAAAATATAATTATTTATGGCAAACTTTTATTATGTTAACAACTTTTAAGGGTATTTCAGACATTTTGATTTAAAAAGCGGTTTATCAGCACTTATTTGCCAAACACATCAACAAGTTTTTTATAACTTCAGCACTTTTATCCAAACGCATAACTGCTTATTTTAAAATAAGTTTTAGCACTTTTTAAAAGTACTTTTCTAAAGCTGCTTTTATTAAGCCCATTCAAACGGCCCTAAGTTGTAAGTTATAATAAAAAAGTCACATGGTAACTTTTGGATAAAATTATTAACTACTAATGTAACAAAAATTGGATTGAAATATGGATATTTTTTGCTGAAAGTAAAAGTTTATCCAATTTTTTTATTTTATCCAAATTCCAAATACACGTTAAAATCCTTTGATAAATGGAGTTCTCCTATTTTTTCATTTTTATATTTATAATAATATATATATATTTGTCATTAAAATACTTTTCTTTAGGTTTTGTCATTAAAATAAATGTTTTTGGCCTCAGCAGTTATATATATATATATGTACTATGGTTTGATTTTTTAGGGCGGTAGGGCGATTTTTGCTTAAATAAATCTAGCGTGACATGGGTGATTTTTTTTTTTTTCACGTAATGTGAATTTAATTTAATTTTATCCTTTATTTAGAGTGGTCTTTAGATTATATTTCTATAAATGATGATTTTTATTCTTTTTTCTTATCTCTTATTTAATGAACAATTATGGACAAAATAATTTTACTTATGACTTAATTTAGCTCCATAATTTTAGAAACTATTTGACATAATTATTGTAAAAATTAAAATGTTCGATATAAATTCTATAGGAAATAAATTATCCTTTCGACATAACTCATGATGATGAAATAGACTTATATCTTGTAAATGAAACAACTTATGTCATGTTATAGGAAAATAAATATTTTAATTTTGATTGAAAATGTTATTACGATATCAATTTTTATGGAGGACCTTTTATCTCTGAACTATCTAATAGTGTAGTTTAAAAACATATGTGCCGACGTGAACACATTACTGTTTATAATTATGTAATATTTTTTATATCCACGTGAGCACGTATACCTTTAAAATACACTATTAAATAGTGTAAAGGGTAAAAAGTCCTTTTCAAAGTTTAGTATCATAACAATAATTTTGATCAAAATTGAAAAATATTTTAAACTTTTTTTCCTATGTTATAATATGAAAATATAAATTTATTACAAATAAAAGATTAGTTACGACAATATCGTGAATTTAAATTAGTTAGATTTTAATGTTGGTGTAGAATAAAATATATTATTATTTTTGTGTTTATTTAATAGCGTAATTTTTATTGAATCTCACTTTTCTTTTCTGTTTCATTTTATTATTATAGATTGTGATATATATATTTCCAGTTATTAATTTATGCTTATGATAGTTATTGTTGTTTTTAGGGAAAATACCCAAGTAGCCCCTCAACCTATGTCCGAAATTTCAGAGACACACTTATACTATACTAAGGTCCTATTACCCCCTGAACTTATTTTATATGTAATTTTCTACCCCTTTTTAGCCTACGTGGCACTAGTTTGAAAAAAAAAAGTCAACCATCGTTGGGCCCACAAGATAGTGCCACGTAAGGTAAAAAGGGTTAAAAAATTATTAATAAAATAAGTTCAGGGGGTAATAGGTCCTTAGTATAGTATAAGTGTGTCTCTGAGATTTCGAGCATAGGTGAGGGGTACTTGGGCATATCCCTTGTTTTTAGGCACATATTTTAAACTATTATTGTTTATGTTTCCGTAAAATTATTGTTATAAATATTTGTTAACAAATATAAAGATTACCTATTTATTAGAAAATTTAATATCTCATGTTGATGTTCATCTAATTTTCCAAAAATATCAAATAGTAACACTTTCCTAGAGGCAAAAAAGATAAATTACAAAATTAAATCATAAATGATGATTGAAGGATAAATGATCAGATGTTATAATTATCATTTTTCTTTCTGTTACTATGCAATCTTGTATGTAAGACAACATACTGTTTTTAGTTTTAATGACTGATAAATTTTAAATATTATTTTTAAAATTGTGTCGTATCAAAGCGCGAATAATTTACCTGATTTATTATAAACAAAAATGGAAAAAAATAACAAATATACCTCCGAACTATCGCAATATACTATGTAGACATCCTTCATCATACTTTATGGACATTGGTCGTCCAAAAGATAGAGCGTATATGCCCTTCACTCTAATAGAAAGACTAAATAGGGACACGTGACACAATTCTATCAATCGATCCGATGTCGAATCAGTGGATAAGATTATAATATACGTATATTCGTTAGTATAAAGGGTATATATGCTTTTGATAACACGAGAATCAATGTTCGTAAAGTATGACGAAGAATATTTGCATACTATTTACGATAATTCAGGGATATATTTGTCTTTTTTTCTCGAAGAAAAATTAACTAGTCACTATAAGTCATTTGGTAAACCTAACGAAATTTTTACTTATTTTTTAAAATTTTATGTCCGATTAAATAGTGTCACGTAAATCAAGATCGAAGTATAGTACCAAAAATATAATCTTGCCGTTTGGTGATGTGTTTGCACAATCACCGTCCCTTTGCTCAAAGCAAAATCCACCACTTGCTCATACAGGTACCATCAATTTTTTTTCTACTGTTTATAGTAGCAATTTTATTTTTATTCAATACTTTATAGTAAAAGTAAATCATCAAGAAGAGAAATATCATTGAAAACTGAGCTGAAATTGAGTTTTTTTTTTTTAAAAAACAAGAAAAAATGGAGCTTTGAAACACTTAAAGATTGTAACTTTTTTTGGTTCAATGGAGTGTTTTTCTTCACCAGGGTGGTTTTGTATATCTAACCCTTCTTTTATTGGACTGAAAAGTAAGAAGAAGTATAGTTTGAGTAGAAAATGTAGAGGCTTAAGCAAAGTTGGGAGTAAGTGTGTGAGTATGAGCTATACAGAAAATGAAAGCTCTGGTTTTTCTTACAAGAAGTTGATTGATTTTGCTTTAGAAGAAACCAATACACATACCCTTTTGTCCCCTTCTCCATTGCAGGTATTTAGTTTTTGGGTTTTCATTGTTTTCCACAATCTTTCATTGTGTTTGTACTAAGCATGTGATTTAGTTGCTGTGTAAGTGTGTTTGTGTTTTTTTTTTTTGCTGTGTTAAAGTGTGGAACTTTGTTTGTTTCTGCAATTCTTGAAGTTGGAACAAAATATGAGTTAAAAAGATTAGTCTTTTTTTGTTTAGGTTAGGACTAAAAATTAGCCACCCTTATTACATTTATGAAGTTGGTTTTGCAAATTCTTGAAGAAGGAGCTAAGTCTTGAGATAAAAAGATTAGATCTTTTAGGTTGGTACAAAAAATTAGACACCTTTGTTACATGTATGAGCAAATTCTTGAAGAAGGAGCAAAACTTGAGTTAAAAAGATTAGCATTTTTAGGTTGGTCAGCTGCCCTCATAGAATCAGCAACAACAACATATCCCGTATAATCTCACAAGTGGTTCTGGGGAGGGGGAGGTAGAGTGTTGGCAGACCTTACCCCTACATCGTGTAGGTAGAAAAATGTTTTCGAAAGACCCTCGACTCAAGTTCAAGTGTTCAACAAATCATAGTATTTACGAAAAAGGGAATATAACAGCAAAGAAAATAGGTAGTGACTGGGATTGTTGCTCCATGCGTGATGAAACTCATTGAATACTTTGGAACATGTACAATTAAATGTACAGTTCAAAGAATTCAACTTTGTGGTTAGAAGGGAAAATGGGCTGGTAACAGTAAGGACTCCAGAGGATTTTGTTGAAGCGGTTTCACATTGATTAGGGAATGGACTGGTGGTTTGCTTATATGGATTTGGGCAATCCTCCCTCACGAGCTAGCTTTTGGAGTTGAGTTAGGTCCAAATTTCATATCTTTACATTGTACCAAAGCCACGTCCTTCCCTATTTGGGCTCCCGATCCACGTTCCAGTAGGCCTGGACGTGAAGGGGGTGTTAGAGTGGATTATAGTCCCATATTAGTTGAGGAATAGACTGATGGACTTGGGAAATCCTCCCCTCACGAGATAGCTTTGGGGTTGAGTTAGGTCCAAGTGCCATGTTTTTACAGATTTTACCTAACATTTTATGAGATTGATGAAATACCACACCAGGTGGTTTTATACTTCCATTTGTTAGTTTTTTACTACTTGATATATTAAAGTTTCCGAAGCAAGGTGAATTGGGACGATAAATTGGGGCTGTATTGTTGAAGCAAACAGCTAGTTTGAAACAGGAATTCTCAAGGAAGAGAGGTGGATAAATTTTTATTAGATAAGAAGTGTTGAATAACTTGAATTCTTAAGAATATTTTAGTTTGCTTCTGGTGAAGAATGTAAAACCTTGTGGAGATTTTTCTCATTTAGTCCAACCTAAGAGCTTATGACAATGTTTAGTTGAATGAAAACAAGAAGGATTAAGAAAATTAAATAAAAGATGAGGTATACCAAAGTAGTTGAATTTGAGAAGGGAATTAAGGGGTTCTGGCAGGGGGGAATATCGAGTGAGTACAAACAGTGAAGGGGGTTGGCAGTTAAAATATGTAATATTATCTTTTAGAGAAGGGAGTAAAATAAAGTGCTATATTCACTGATTCACTCATATAAGGTGATTCAGTATGTTGCAAATATGTTAATGATGGTAAAGCAGTGCACGAAGTGTAAATGAACTCAAAAGAAAAAAAAACACAACAGTTGGAAGTTGGTATTTGTGTAGCAAATAGTTAATTGTTCTTCTTGGATAGGAGTATAGGACTACACCATCAGGATTCTGTTACTTTTTTTCTCTTTGTGATTGCTCATTTTACTCGTCTTGTTTTTCTCGTTGAACATTCTTAGCAATATCTGAGGGTAAATGTGCATTTCAACTCTAAACCAGCTACATGTGTTATTTTCAAGTTCTCCTTGCTTTGAAATGCATGATTTTGCGTGCCAACTTTCTGCTTATTTCTTTTTTTCGGTTTAAGGCTGTAAAGATGATAAGTTTCATGATATCTCCAGGTCATTAAGTTGTCTTTGAAATTCTCCTTTTCACTTTAACTCTTTACAAGGATTTAAGTTGTGCATTTGCTATTGTTAAGGTTTTCTACAGAGCTATTCTCGCCCCCCATAAAAAGGTTTTATACGGAACTAATGCCTGGCCAACTGTGGTTACCCTTTTCCCTCTCTACAGGAGAAATACAGTTCATTGTTGGCCATGGATGACAAAACGGAGCTACAGATGCTTTCTTTTGAAGCCCCTAAAATTCGACTACTTCGCAGTCTATGTATTGAAGGGAGCGACGGCATGCAGGTCCGATTATATTCAAGTTCATGTCATAGCTAGTCTTTGGTTTCAGAACAAAAAAATTTTAGAGTGCAATTATGGTTATTTTCTTAAATTTAGTATACAAATATAATTTCTAGCCAAATCAAATTCAAGTTTGAGGGATATCTCCATTCCTCAGATTGCTAGGATTTTCAGTCTCTAGTCTGACATGTCGAGGCTCTTGCCTCTCTTGTCTTTGATAAAACAGACATGAGGCGGAGGGATATTTGTTGATATTTCAAAACGTTTACGTAATTCACTTGACTATCAAAAGTTATAGCGGACAGTAAATTAAATCCTATATTCCTTTTAACAAAGATTTGGTGGAATAGAGAAACAATCTTAAGAAATCTGAGTAAGACACTGCCAAATGCCTAAGTGAACCTAGCAGTGGACTTATTAGTGGGAGCAGAGAACCATCTTCTACCTATTGGAATAATGGTGTATTTTCTGCCCTGAAGAAATTGGCTCTTCCCTTTTTTTTTTTTCGAGAATGGTGACATTAAACTGATTCTTCCCTTATAGTTGATTGATTGATATATCTTATGTCAATCATTAAGAAATAAGGGCACATTTAGAAATAACAGAAGTATAGGAAGGGGAATGGTCAAATGTGGTATCAAGGTAGTACTTTACTTTGAGAAAAAAAATGAGGTATGTAGAATTGCCAAGAATCACTGCCTGTGCAATCTGGTAAAAGAGAGAAAAGTTGGGCTGTCAAAATCTATGTAGAACCAAAATACTTGCTAGGGAAGAGCTTCTTTTATTTGTTAATATTAGATGTGCAAAAGAATATTGTTAGATCATACATTTTAAATTGCAATATGATGAACAGCGTACAAAGAATCTGTCATTTACATTCACTTATTTAGAAAAAGAGAACTGTTGTATATTTATTGTTTAAAGGTTTTTGCTGGTGGAGATTCAATGTTGTATGGAAAGGGAAAACAAATTCTCATATATAATATCCGAATACTTCGTTTGGTGCATTTGATTGGTATAAGTAGAAGGTTTTCTAAGGTGAAGAGTTGTTCTTTAGCAGCTTCAAAATTTTGACTGAGGAACTCTTTTTGTCTGGTTCCCTTTCTACTGATTCCCCCACGTCAATGCGCGATGAGAATTGTGCACGGAATGTGAGTTCATTGTCGTATATGCAGATATATTAGTTCTAATATCGTAAACGAATCTGCCATTTTCTCCTTGAACTAAATGAAGGGCATTTCATGCAGGTATTGGATTTTGCTGCATTCCCGAAACCGGAATTTGATCTGCCTATTTTCTGTGCCAACTTTTTCACTACTGCTAAGATGAACATAATTGTACTGTACGTAAGCTATTGTTTTACTCATTTCATACTTTTCCTGATTCCATTATGACCTTTTATCCGTCAAAGAGTTCATAAACTATTCGGGAGAGTGGTTTATGCTATCAGAATCCCGTCTTACATCCTCCTGGGGTAAATGGAGAAGTATCAGACTATGTTTCCCTTCTTTCATCATGTGGGGACAGGACACATCTTTGTCCTGCATCTCGACAACTATTTTGCCCTATCGCTTCATCTTGCCTATATGTTCACGTCTACATGTTTTTACTACTACCAGTCTATAAGTTTTTTTGTAAGCAATAATGTGGTATCTTGACTTGATCTTTAAGACTGCTAGATTATATGGCTTTCGTTTCGATTATGTAGCTTTATGCTGATAATCAAGACTACCAAATATTATTTTATTGCAGCATTTGCTCGTTAACTCAGATGCATTTGCTAAACTATGATTAACTGACTTTATATTTCTGTGAAGGAATGTTGTAATAACATGTATTCAGGAACAACTAAAAGCGAATAAATGAAAGGAAATAGTTCTTCACATTGTGAAAATAATCTTATTAAAACAATGCTTAGAGTTGTCCTTGATAATCTCTGTGTATTTTTGAATCGTAACTGTTATCGATGTCATGGACAACTGATATGGGAATCCTTATATAACATATGCAGGGACCTCAACCCATTGCACGACATCATGGATCAAGAAGATTACAAGGAGAAGTACTATAAAGACTTGATTACTCTAGGCCTCAAGTATTCTAAGGTTATAATAATCTTCTGACGTTTCAAGCACTTTTCAGAACCCTCTCTAAAATGATTACACTTACGTTACACAGATTTCATGCAGCTTTTACCCTGGGGAGGGAAGCTCACCAGCGAATCTCTGAGATTTTTTTCACCAATAGTCATATGGACAAGATTCTCATCTAGTCCACACAACCATTCTGTTTTGTTTTCTGCTTTCAAGGATTATTACCAGGTACCAATAAACTATTTCCCATCGTGCTCACTTTTATGTTGCGGCACTTATTAGTAGACTACAATTGCTCAGCCTACCTTGATGTCTAGTTCTTTTTTCTTTCCCCCGAATTTTTCCCACTACACAGAGTGTCTAGCGACCTTTTATTAAAAATTAAAAATCCTGAACAGGGATAAGTACAAGCAAGGGGAGTTAGGCCTTACCTTATCTATCCTAATGAGTGTGGAGTTCTTAATATATGTATTGAAGATATAATTGAGTAAATATACTAGTATCCTCTCTAACAGTTCAAGCTTTTAAATGAGGTACTTGCATAACTTAACGTCACACAGGGCAGGTAGAAGTCTTGTGTTCCAAGTCTCATTGCCATCTATTATCAAAAGAATTTCCGCATGCTTGACCCATGAAATGAATTAGGCGTTCATGTGAATGGTGTGAGGTATAATTAAATAACAAAAGTTTACCCTCCCTGTCTGTCCATTTCCCGATGAATTCAGTCAGCCATCTATTTCATAGTAATCATGAAAAAAAAGTCCTACGTGTTACAAGCAGGCACCATGGATTCTTTACTTTTTGGTGGGATGAAGGGCTTTTGTGCATTGTAGCACCGGGCCACAGACAACAGTTAGTTTGGATCCGGCTTGAATGCCTTTATGCTATAGGTTATGTTAAGCATGCTTCTTTGAGAGAAAATAAACTATTTTTCCATGACAATAGTTGCGTCTTTAAAGGGAGGGGCAGTAAGCTCTCTATCAACAATAGGGAGCTCGTCATATTAAAAAACTACTAGACTATATGGATAATAATTTAAGCCGTTTGATGATGTGGTCACTCAATTTAACAATAGGCTATTGGATGGTAGGCAGATAAGTGAAAGAGCAAGAGTAGAACTAATTTGACTCTTGTATATCTTAGTCTAGGCCAGTATATTTTTGTAAATGGCTTCTTTTTATCGAAAGTTCTTATGCAGAAGTGTGTAAGTTCGAGAAATCTGGTCTATTTACCAGGATTACTACTTTATTGTTTCTGGTACAGGCATGGCTTGGGCTAATGGACAGATCAGAAGGGGAGACGGACGCTTCTCAAATCGCTTGCAATTGCGAAGCTCAGCATAGATATTTGACATGGAGATCAGAAAAGGTTGGTATAGTTGTTCTTTCATGGGTTCTCTTACATCAGTCTTAACAATAGTGATTAGCTAATTGCGTAGAGTTCTGATACTGACTTACCGCTTACCAATTTCCCATTTTTCTCATTTGTGTGCTTCGGTTTCTGTCCGTTTTCCCCTCTTTGCAATTATGCTTCTTGATCTCTCCGATGATACGAAATGCTGTTATACTAGGATCCAGGACATGGAGTTTTGAAAAGACTGATAGGGGAAGATCTTGCCAAGGTATCATTCTTTCATCTAAAAATTTTGCTTTCCCTTGTCATTGGAAGTTTTTATTTAATTATTACATCGGGGTAGTCGAACCGTCACCAACAAGGTGAAAGTTTAGGTAACCAATCAACTGAGCTACTAACATTCTCCGTTATTGGAAGCTTTAATAATTCATCTTCTCCCTTTTTTGGAAAACACTCAGGATGTCATTACGAAATTTCTATTCAATGGTGTTAATGAACTTGGGAACAAAACATTTCTTGATTACTTTCCAGAGTACAGATGTGAAGATGGTAAAGTAAACGAAAAGCGCAGTATGATTGGCAAATCATTCGAAAATCGACCATGGAATGCAAGAGGAGAATTCATAGGTGATAGAGTTGAGATAGTCTGATGTAATATTTACCTCGTCTCTGTTAATTAGCCGATCCCAACTCGTTTGGGATTGAGTAGTAAGTAGTAGCTGCTGTTGTTTTAGCTTATCGTAGTAGTCGTAACCGTCTCTGTCAATGTCAATCTTTTGACAGTTTGATGCAGGAGAAGAATTCAAAGGTGATAGTGTTGAATCAATAACGAAAGTGGGGTCTGGGGAGAGTGTTGTGTACGTAGAGTAGCAGTCTCGCTGACCTTACCCTACCTTGTAAAGGTAGAGAGACTGTTTCGGATACCGAATGTAATCTGTTGTAACTTTCACATGTTCTCTTTATTCTTGTTTATTCATCTCTGTCAATGTAAATAGTTCATTTACATCCCCTAATTACTTTTTTTATTTACCATTTTTATTACCACTATAGGCATTGATAGTGGCAATTACCAGAAAAAATTACTGAAATACACGTCTTGTGTTTTCCGTCTTTCAATAGCTCCTTATATTTCTAAAAACCTCTAAAATCTCTTATTTCTCTCCTAATGTATTTATGTATTCGAGTTACATATTAATATATTCGAGTTGGTATTTAATGTATTTGAGCTATATATTATGTATTCAATTTATTTATAATGTACCCGAGCTATATATTATGTATTTGATTTATGTTATAATGTATCAGAGATATTCTTTAATGTATTTGGAAGGTACAAATTTTAAGGAATTATTGTTATTTGGAAGAAAGTAGAAATAAAATGTAATTTACTCTTTACACTATGCAATTTATGTATCGAGAAACTTTAATATAACTGTTTTTGATCCCATTTTATACCATTATCTCTTTTGCTTATGGAAAAAGAGTTTCGATGCACTATGAAGGGTTGGATCATAAGGATCTATTGTACAAAACCTTACCTTGCATTTTCGTAAGAGATTATTTTCGCTGTAGAATTCTCTTCAGGTCACATGGAGGCGACTTTACAAGTTACACCAATGCTCCTCTATTGTACACAACTTTACCTATGAGTTTTTTCCGCATCTCAAACCCGTGACTTCACATGACAACAACTTTACCAGTGATGCCAATGCTTCGTATCGGACTCTTAATTTAGTGGGTAAGAGCTTTTTCCTTACCTTAATTGAATTGTCTTGCTCTTTAGCTAGGGTTCTTGCTTTAATGAGCCATACTTTGTTTTCTCTTTGGATGAATCGTATCTCGTTGGCTGAGACTGATAGAAAGAAACGCGGGGACAGCTATTCATAGTACTTCTTGACCCTGTCTCCGAGCAATGTTTGACCTAACGACTCATGAATGTTGACAGGTTAGACGAAACGATAAGAGAGGTTGATCAGACAAGTCATCTGAAGTAGTTCAAATGTTACAAAAGAGGTAAAAAAATGCAGACACTTCTGTTTTTTCTTTTGGTATATACATACAACACATTTATCTGAGAGATTTTATAAACTTTCACAAAAACATTTATACAAGTTATCTAACATACAAAATACGTACATCGTTTTATACATTTTTACATGATCGAACCAGATAGCAGCAGCAACAAGGATCATCGATCTTTTGGCTGTAGGTACGTTCTTACTGTACTCTATCTACTACTTACAAATACTCTCACCTGTCGAGAAAAAGATCACCATTGAGTTCAGGCAGTGGTTTTAATATTAGAAAACTCGACGTTTGTATAAAGATCAAAATTTCACATTACAGAAAATACACATAGCTGCAACATATCTGTTTGCATGGTAAATACGTGTCCACAAAGGTAATAACAAACAATGTAGCCTCGATACCAAATAAGATGGGGTAGAATATACGAATCTTCATTGTCTATATCGCTCCTATTCAAGCCAGTCACAGTACAATATCTTAAATAGTTAGTTTCTCCCATTTTCAATTGTACCTTCTTTAATTTTCCGCTACATGTATATGGATTATATGGAAGGAACAATTAGAGTACAAAAATGTGAAGATGCATGAAAATGAAATGTACGTAGAAAGTGTTTTTGATAAACCCTCGACTCAGAAAGAATGTTATCGGAGCAGGATTGCAAGAACAACCAAATACCAAGATACAAAACTAATGAAGCAAACAAAAGTACTATCATACATAGAAAAATACAAGACTAGTTACTTAACACATTCATGTTTATGGAAACTAGGCTAGCTCGATGCAGTATGACATGAAACTCATCATTCTTTCCGCCACCAAGTATTCTAGCTGGATAAATTGCAGCTCGCTAAGGGTACCTTATCAACCCTTTTTGATGGAAGAAAGGCGCGTTAAGATAATTGAACAATGTTCTCTCACACAAATCTGATTAGAATCCGTGAGGTAATTCAACGGATTTACTTGACTACTACAAAGTTACCATCAACGGATGTGGTGAGATGGTTGGGATCCTTTCACTTAGATTCAAACCCCGAGAATGTAGTACCTCTTTGGTAAGGAACACTTAATCCCCTTAATGGACTTGCCTATCTTGAATCCAAATTAGTCAGGTTAGAGGTTTTGGATACGACTTAACGTTGAAAAAACGCTACAATGAAGTTCATCTCTTGGTGTCTAGGTAGTTAATGTAACACTTCCCGGATGAGGACTTCATCCTTCACTTTTAAAGCTTGGGGAGGACTCGGAAACTTTTAGTATCTATAACGTAAGCAAAGTTTAACATACAATAAGACAGAGGTTACTGCAACTATAGGTCATGTAACTATCAAAACTAGAAATCTAGAACATCATAAAAACTGACGGAATGCTTATATACTAACAAAGAGTGGATGGGTGAAGAAATATACACACTTTCTCTACATCACTAACAGCATATAGGTTACTATCTATATTGACATACTACCTCATCAAACAAATTGTTGCATATAGAATTGTTTTAGTGACTTACAGTTCAGTGTATGTGTATCGATAAATTGAGAGCTTCCTCTGATACTGTATAAGAAACATAGTTGAACTGCAGTTAATTGCTGTGAGAAGCTCTAAATAGCTCCTGCCACTTCAGTGTATCGGTTCCTGGTCCATCACCCTGCATTATTTCATGGTTCAGCGGAAACGGTAATCATGATCTGAAAACTTGCTGTTGACTGAACATTTGAAAGGTATGTCGATTACATTCAAAGACGAAAACTAAAGTATTACCATTTGGTTTCGGATTATGCTTTTATTGTTATGTAAGTGTAAGTTTTTTATGGACATAGAGATTTTGAATCCCCTAAACACAAGACTAGAGGTTGACTTAGTGATTCAGGAGTTCAAAATTCATTTGAGGTTCCAAGGTCAAATATCATTATATTTTTATTTTTTAAACCCCTCAGTGAAAATCCTGAATTCGACTGGCTAGAATTCCGGATATTCCTAGCTCTTCTCCGTTCGATTAACTAAAGTCTCATGTAGAACCTCTAGCCATAACTTATTTACAATACAATTACACCCCACTTCATATATGTTCATCGTCATTACTTTCAATTTCAGATTAGTTCCATCTCATTCATTGAAAATTCAAAGCTACTTGCAAATAATAGGGAAAAAGGACAAATATACCCCCGAACTATTGTAAATGGTATGCGATACCCTTCGTCATACTTTAGGGACATTGGTGTCCCTGCCGTCCAAAAACTAGAACATATATACCCTTTATACTAACGGACATACACGTATCATAATCTTATCCATCGACCCGACATCAGTGTGATGGATAAGATTGTGTCACGTGTCCCTATTTAGTCTTTCGTTAGACTAAGGGCATATACGCTCTACTTTTTGGACAATAGGGGTACCAATATCCCTAAAGTATGACGAAGGTATCTGCATACCATTTACGATAGTTCGGGGATAAATTTGTCCTTTTTCCCAAGATAATATCATATATTTATCAAAGAAGGATGTAAGTGAGAAATATAGGTACTAGATCAAGATAATTACCGGAATAGAGTTTACTTCATAAGTTTGTCCTTCTGTGAAGTCTATGTCCAGTGCTTGTATGCAAGCTTCTGCAACAACAAGCCTACTAACTTCTCCAACAAGTTTATCCCCTAGAAGTGTGCAAAACCAAATAAATGTCGTAAAAGAACAAAAAGAAAATGTCTCGAGACGGAGGAAAAATTCAAGATTGCTTTCACATAGATTACAAAACTATCCTCACATAGAATGAATCTTAAGGTTCCAATGCTTAGAAGAACTATTGATGTTTTAAGAAGATTGACTAAAGAAAGCTCTGATTATCATGAAAAACGACAACAAAGAGAGTCATTCGCGAACTTGTTTAAATATGGGATTGTAAATAGACACGTAAAAAGTAATTCCCTCAGCTCAGTACATAATGAGAACTGAAATATAGATACCTTGACCTATCAGAACTGCACGCCGTTCACCAGCTGTAGCTTGTAACAGTGTGTTCAAATCGTATGATGTGTATGGTCCGTCTGTTAATCTACCAGCTCTGTAATTTCAAACTGATGAATAAGCCAAAGACGTATGTTTTCGAGTCATATGATGTGTATTGTAGACAACTACTTGTAGGTATCTTTCCTGATAGTGTAAAAATTCTTTTAACATGATTAACATGCAGGCAGTACAACACATTAAACTAGCTCGAGTACCTGATTATGGTGAACGGAAGACCAGAATTACGAACAAAATCCTCCCCCATCTTCTTATACTTTAGAACACCAAAAAGGTTCATGATACTACAAAACAGAAGTTGATAACAACATTATGAGAGAGTAAAAAGAACAAAAAACTACTTCACTCTTAAGGATGGAGAAAATTATCTCATTTTGCTTCTCAAGGAACAAACACAGTCACTTTAGACGCTCATATTAGAGAAATGATTAAACGCGTTGAAACTGATATATGTTTCTGAAAGGTGTATGTCTAGCTTGACATCGATAAGTTCTCCCATTCTTCATCGTTCCTTCTCATGATGAAAACTCAGTTCACCACCTTCTCATTTTCTTTGTGATGCACACATAAGCCAAAATATCTAAGCCCTAGAAGTCGGTGGGTTTGAATTCCACAAAAAGTAGAATTCAAAAGCTAATCTTGAAGAACTCTGAATATAAGAGGCATATTACCTCCACGGCAACTCATTGAACTTTGTGACACCAATAGATGAAACGAGAACAATTCTTTTTAGTGACTTAGGCAATGCCGAAACAAGGTTCCTCACGCCATCCCAATCTACACAAACAAATGCATGTATGTCATTGAGAAAGACTACTACTGCACTAAAAGCTCAAAAACAGAAGTTCTTCATTTTATATATTCCTTAATGAAACATTGCGACGTGGTTATATAAACCAGCACATAAGTATAGACATCACACTAGAAAGATTCTAACCTACTCTTTCTGGAGTGTTATCTCCATCCCACCGCCTAGACGGAAAAGCAGTGGTTCCAGTGCAGCAAATAACATGAGTTACACCCTGAAAGATCAGTTGTGCACAGCCCAGCAGCAATTTGAGAAACTTCTAAGCCATTTTAACTTCCCAGGAAGTCGTAAAAAGGTTCTAGATTTGATGAACAAACCTCAAATACAGATGGATCTATGCCTGTAGGACTCCGCGTGTCACCTTTCCATACCTATCAAGTTTGAGAAATCCTCTTTTAACATAGAATACACCTTCTCGAGCTAATTGGACCCGGGGCATGGGGGTGGATAAGTTTGGGAAGCCAAATAAGATTGAGACCAACCTGCAGTTTTTCCTCGTCCTGCTCGCCAAATAGAGTAGTTGCTTTCTCAGGGTCTCGAAGAATGAGACGCAGTTTGACATTCCGATTGAGTAATGATGCTACAACTATCTGTCCTGCATCATTCACATAGTACAAAAAGTTAAAGTGAATCTTAACCATGACAAACTTATCTCAATGCAATCATATCCAGTCTAAATTGTTTGACAGATAAGAGAAGTTTTGACTAAACTGTTAGGATCGAATCCACACACACTTGATGAATTAAGAACACAAGAACTTTCAAGAGAAAGAGATGAGAGATCTAGAGAGAGAAAGAGAGAAACCAATATTTCGTGGTAACACCCCGTGAGTAAACTTCCACGGCGGTGAGTATATATATTAATAATTCAGAGTATTTTAGGTTACAGAGAATAAATGGTCATACAAAACATTTTTTTCTTCGATTCCGCTCATTAATTCCTCATTATATAGTAAGATGCTACCATCTAACAACATCATTATGGTAGTCTATTAACTAATACATCTGTATCTCATTTTTATTTATGGCAACTCCCATTGCCCCCCAAGGTCAGAGGGGTGAATAGGTGGCCTTTCCACTTTTTCTCTTTAGTGACTCGAACCTTCAACTTCATGGATGGAGGTGATTGTCTACTTCCACTAAGCTAGACATATGTCTGTTCATATGTTCTTTGCAATACTCGCTTCTACTAGAGGTTATAAGACAAAACAACTTCTATTTATCAAGGTCCGGCTGGTCCTGGCCAATAACGACGATCCTAGTACTATCTAGGTGCAAAGAAACTACAAGAATCAAAGATCTTAACTCATTAATCATAGTCTAAAAGGATAGCGGTCTTGCCCAAGTCGTAAGTAATCCATAGAGATAATGGTCCAAAAACAAGTGAGTTTCATACCTGAACTATCAAATGTTCACGTTTCCTACCTAAGCTATCACCAATTATATATCAAAAACACACCTCAAAGCTAACTAGACCAAGCGCTTGAATACAATCGCTATCACAACTTAATTTGACCTTGAAATTTCAATCTACATGGAAGCTAACTCATTGATTCCGAGACATGTTTTTGATAAACGGTTACCAATAGTTCAGGTAGAAAACGCGCAAACAAGTGATATTTTTGACTATTTGCTATCAAAATTTACCACCAATTACGAAGTAATACGGAAGCAAATTCATTTCAATTTGATCACAACATTCATATATGATACTTATTGTGACATATACTTTTGGTTGTAAGTTTAAAAAAAGAGATTTGAGAGGAAAAATACCAACGCCACCGGATCCACCAACAACAAGAACCAATTTGGAAGACGATGCTGGAGACGACGATGCCGGAGGAGAAGTTTGGGATTCTTCAGTCACAGCAGCTGAAAGTGATGTAGATTTGTAAGAAATTGATTTGAGCTTCGATGAGTTAAATGTAGAAGAAGATGTGAAGTGCTGTAAAAGAGGAAATTGAGTGAAAATTTGAGTTTTTTGAGTTGAAATTGGAAGGTTCCAGAAAGGGGAAACAGAGATTTTGGAAGCCATTGTTGATGATGATGATGAAGATAAAGCGCGGGGAGAGTTGAAAGGGGGATTGAGAATACTTGTGGTGGTAGTTGTGTTTTGAAATTGTGGTTTTACTATAATGTCCTTCAAATTGGAAATATCCATATTAATGAAAGAGAAAAAATTACGCGACTAAGCAAACTTATACTACTTAATTACTCATCATATATAACTATAGTTTGCTATAATTATCACTCGCGACTAATATTATACATTAATTACGTGGGCTGACTTGGAGTATGTATAATTAGTCATGTTTATATATGTATAGTTCGCCAGAATATACAAATACATATGTATAATACTCCATCCGTTTAAAAAAGAATGGGACGAAGTTTTAGAAAAGAAAAAGTCTTTTAATCTTGTGGTTCTAAATTAAAGTTATGTCAAATGTACCAAAATGTCCTTTAATCTTGTGGTCTTAAAACAAGCCACGTGGAAAGTTAAGTTAAAGTGTTGCCGGAAAAAGGAAAAAGCTCCTTTTTTTTTAAACAGACTAAAAAGGAAATAGGATCATTTTTCTTGAAACGGAGGGAGCATACAATTATTTAACCTGTATACATGTACAATTTACCTCTCTTCCACTCTCTGCCCTCTCTCACTCGCCTCTCTCCTCCCTCTCCCAATCTCGCTCGCCTCTCTCCTCCCTTTTCCAATCTCACTTGCCTCTCTCCTCCTCTCCCAATCTCGCTTGCCATATATACAAATGTATATGCATAATATACGTTATATATATATATATATATATATATATATATATATATATATATATATATATATCCAATTTATCTCTGTCTCACTCTCTCCCAGTCTCGCTTTCCATATATACATATACATATTTATAATATTCAATTATCTAACTGATATACATATAAATCACGTAATAGTTATATATGTATTAGATACTGAATAAATTTTAGACTCACGTAGTCTTAATATGAAACTACAGTCTATCCCTCTTTAGTTTGTAATTACATTAATCTCTTAAAAAGTAACACAAACTGGATGCATAGGATGTTGCTCGAATACATTAAAGAGTATCTCGGATACATTATAACATAAATCGGATATATTAAAAACTAACCCGGATACATAATTTGTAGCTCGGATACATTATAAAATAAATTAGATACATAATATGTTGCTCGAATACATTAAATACTAGCTCGAATACATTAATATATAGCTCAGATACATTAAAGAAATTAGGGATTTTAGATTTTTTTTTAGAAATAGAAGAGGATATTGGAATAAGAGAAACATAAGACGGATATTTCAGTAATTTTTCCTAGTTTGCATAAGGTAATTCATAGATTTTCTTATAACTAATACATAGTTATGCATAGTATTTAAAATTAAATATTGCATGAATAATTTACCTCTTAATCAACTACTCAACATGGTATTATTTATGCAAGATATAAATTTAATATCTACATATTTTGCCTTCAAACCAGCTACCAAAATGATCCTTAGAGTGTGTTTGGTATGAAAACAAAAAAAAAACCTGGAAAATATTTTCCCTTGTTTAGTTAGATAAAAATTTTGAAAAGTATTTTCTCTTCGAACATATTACATCCATGTCTTGATTCAATTTGGCCAATTTGGTGTTGAAATTACTATAGGTAACCTGTCCATAAATTTAAGGGTTGAGCTCAAGATAATTTGAATTAAGTTCAATCTCAACTTATTCAAGTCTTAACCTATTTTAAGAGAATCTTCGATTAAGCCCTTTTTAGTTTCCAATTAAAAACACTTTATTTGCATTGATGTAATGTATGTTCCTATATTGAAAATATGAATTGCTATCTATTTTATATATTTTATGATTCATCTATGCATTTGTAACTTATTGAAAAAAAATTTGAGTTGAAATTCAAAGTGTGAATATAAAACTTAAATAATGATATATTAAAATTATTGAGATTAAGCGGATCAAATTGAACGAGTCAAGACCAAACTCATTTGAAACGCAACCCATTTGAGTCCAAAGTATAGGTCAGGATCCAATTCAATTGCTATTTCAACCCATTTTAATATGAATTACGCGAATAAGCAAACATATAGCAGTTAATTAGCTAACATAGCTATAGTTTGAGTTAACTACTGCTCGCAGCTTAATTTTAGTTGTAATTACGTCACATATACACAATTATATGACAAAATACAAATATAATTAGCCTTTCTCCTCCCTCTCTTGATCTTGCTCACCAAATATACAAATACATATGTATATCATATATACAATTATCTGACATATATACATATACATTTCGCCTCTCTCCACTCTCTGCTCCCTCTCGCTCGCTTCTCTCTTCCCTCTCCCAGTCTCGCTCGTCTCTCTCCTCCCTCTTTCAATCTCGCTTGCCAAATATATAAATACATATGTATATAAGTTACACATATACAATTATTTGACATGTATACATATACAATTCGACATATGTACATGTAGATTCGCTTCTCTCCACCCTCTTCCCTTTCTCACTCGCCTCTCTCCTCCCTCTCCCAATCTCAATTGTATCTCTCCTCACTTTAACATGTAACTACGAATCGTAATTATCAAACTATAATTATGAAACATAATTATGTTATTTTTGAGTGGTTATATGTGAAAATTCCCCTTTTAATACTGTTCATTTAACACTCCTAATTAATACAGTCGATTCGATATTAATTACACAAATTGATTTTAACTATTTTATTCTCAAATTCTTACTCTCTTTGATTACTCAATTAGTCCATGACCTCTAATTGTCTCTTTATACTTGTTTTTCTAATGCACCAAACATAAGCATACACAAATTTCACCAAAATCAAATGGTATTTTTTTTAATGGGGTACTTCATTTGGATATCATATTTAATTTAATATGTAAACTTTTTTTTTTAAAAAAAATCCACGTCTATTCATTTCAGAATAATATTAATTATGCGGCGTTCGAAATTTTATATTACTACATTTAGATATAAATAATAAAACTTCAGTCATATATGCAAGAATTTTAGATAAAAAGGCAAAAATAATGAAACTTTATTCATATAAAACTTTGCAAATCTATCCACTTCGAAACAACTTCAAATAAACGATAGAAGTTTAGATAAAAATAATAAAATTTTAATTATATGAGTAAGAACTTCAAATAAAAATAACTCAACTTTAAAGCAAAAATGCAGACAAAAAGGGCTTAGATACCTTAAGACATAGCACATATCACAAGGTATGTTTCAAGTATAACATAATTAATATCGATATAAAAGAAATTGTCCCTTTCATTGAGGGCGGAGCAAGATAAAATCGAGGGCTCATTCGAATTTCTTTTGAAGAAATTTTTTAATTTTTTATACATAGTTAATTTATTTTTGTGATAGATATATTAAATATTGAATCCCTTCAATTTCTTCGTATTTATTTATCTTTTTATATTTTAAAATCTCTAATAAAAATTCGTGATTCCGCCACCGTCTTTCGTCTTACTAAGGTAAAGCATAGACCAATGACCAAATCCTAACTTTCATTGTTCGAAAAAAAAATTCTTTTGTTAATGTTTTAAGCAGTCCATAAAGAGATTCTTTTAATCACCATTTAAGATTAATTAAGGATTTAAAATTATATTTTAAAAAAATTGGACAAAAATACCCCTAGCTAAACCACTAGAATTTGATAGATTGACAAGTGAAATCTAATGAGCAATTTATAAAATTAAAAAAATTTACTAGAGTTTCAAACACCATAAAACCAAGTAGCGATTCATAAAGTTCAAATCTTTATAAGTTTTTCCGCATTTTGAGTATCGAGCTTTCATTTTTCGTGAGTTTCATATCCTAACTTTCAGTTATTTCGTTTTTCTATCTGAACTATCACCATCAATATATTAAATCACAAACAATGATTAGTTATTCCATTTTCTACCTGAACCATCGTTCAAAAGAACAACTGATAGTAGGAGCGCGAAACTCGCAAAACAAAAAGCAATAGTTCAAGTGTGTTTTCGACAATAAACTCTACTAATAATGAAAATGCTTTAGGTCTTCTTATGGAACTAAAATCATACACAAAATTATGAACTTTATATAACAAAAATGAAAGAAAGTCACCACCCTAACATCCTCAAGATAGGGCAAACTAGAAAAGATTACAATCTCCATGAGAGTTTTGAGTTTTCACTTCACAAAAAGTACCTTTACAAAGGGAAAATAGCAAGATGAACTAAACGTGTTTTTCGGAGTTCAACTTCTCGAGTAAAATCCCTTTGTTGTTTGTAAACTTTTCTTACTTTTCACCTCCTGCATCTCCAAGCTGAGACTGAGAAGAGCGCGCGATCATGCCAACAGATCACGACGCTACCATTCTCGTCTTTAATCTTGTATCCTTCACAACTATAGCTCTGCAACAATCTCCTTGCTTGCAACATCGCGTAATAACTCAAAGGCACGTTCGTGAAACCAGCTCCATCGAGTCTTTGAAACCATTTATCCAACTTTTCGTGTCTCTCCTTACGTTCACCTCCCTCACACGCTACAATGTTCTTAATCTCCTCGCCAAACATCATTTTCTCGACCTTTAACCTCTCTAACGATGTTCTCTGTAGTGTGAACTCGAGACAATCAAACAATGCAGCGTAGTAATACAACGACTCGGATAGCCTTTCCATTAGGGTTGTACCGTTATGATTCGAGTCTTGTTCTGTAACCACCATGACCTTTGGTGACAACCCCCACAACGCGTGGAGGAATCCTTCCATCTTTGTTGATGCACTCGATGATAACGGAGATGAGGATGCTGATTCGTTGCCCGGACTAAAAACATTACTAGCCATCATCTCGTTTTCGAGCAAATCCCCTAGAGTGTTTTGGTTTAGTATTGCCCTTTGCAAATGAACACCATTCAAATGCTTAAAACCTAAAGGGGATTTCTTTTGGGGTTCATCATCATGTGCAAGAAGTGTATGCAATTGCATAACCGAGCTAATCGCTAACGCCTCCCCAGTTTTAACTCGTAGCTTTTCGATATCAAGATTCTCCAATTTACTAACTACTTGATGAAACTGAAAAGGGATATCAAGCTTTTCAGCTTCCTCTGTTAGAACATGTGCTATTTGTTCCAACACTTGTTTCTGTTGATGGACCCCCGTAATCCTCAAATGCGGGGGTCCTTCAGGGCGTGCGCTCAAATCCTGAAGGAGCGCACGCCACTGTAAAGGCTCGGAAGCATTAAGATCAACAATGTGAACCATTTTTTCACCTTCCATAGCTTCTATGATCGCTTGATTAGCGATCACAGAAGCTACTTTCAAGAACGGAAAGTACTCGAAAAACATCTTCTTAACAAGTATATCCTCAGATACAACCCTCAACTTAGTCGAATTCAACGCCTTGTAAATCCCATTCCAAGATCTCAATATCCTATCAGCAAGTGATTCAGCGAAATACGAGGCGATTCGTTGCATTGTATCTCCATTAGGAGATGCAAGACAGGAGATTTGATCAAGTGCAATGTTAGCATTTTCAAGATTACCATTAGCTACATGATTAGCACAAGCAAGCAAAAGGTGAATCAGATATAAACCTCTATCCTCAGATTTCAAATCTTTAAGCCATTGATATGGTGAACCAACACCACCACCAACAAAGCTAGGTGAAATTGACATCATTGGGAAATTTTGAAGTGGTGATGATGAAGTCACTGATGATGAACCATCATCTTGTAACATTGTGGTGAATTCTTGATATCAAAAAACTCAAAACTTGATGACACAAATGCCAACAAACATGAACAAAAAAGACAAATCTTGGGCACAAGTTCCCAAAAAAATGACAAATTGGGCAAGAACTCACAAAAAAACACAAAGAACCAAGAATTCCTTTCTGGGTTATTCAGTTCATCAAAAACCCACAAAAAGCAACACAAGAACTCATAAAATAAGTTCAAGAATCACCACAAGTACCCAAAAAAACACAAATTTGGCAAAAAAAAACTCACAAACAACACAAAGATTTAAGAATTCCTTTCTGGGTAATTCAATTCATCAAAAACCCATAAAAAAACACAACAAAATCCCCCAAAAAAGTTCAAGACCCAAATAAACACAAATTTGCAAAAACAACAACTCACAAACAACACAAAGATTCAAGAAATCCTTTTTGGGTAACTCAATTCATCAAAAATCAAAACAAAAAGTTCTTAGAACAAAGTTTAAGAATAAAAACAGAGCACAAGTACCCAAAAACACACAAATTTGACAACAACTCACAAACAACACAAAGTACTACAAATTCCTTTCTGGGTTTTTAAATTCATAAAAAACCCACAAAAACCATAACAACAACTTCCCCAAATAACCAAAAAAAAAGAAAAAAGAAGTTCTAGCTGGGTTCAAGATTTGTCTGAGTTCTCTGTGTGTAATTTTTTTTTTTTAATGGTGAAGATATATAGAGAGATGAATTGGGTTGAATTAAAAAGGTATCATACTCTTTGTTTTGTTGTCTACAAAAGCATGTCGTTAATATTTTTGTTTTTGTTTTTGTGTTTTTGCTTATTTTCAGAAGAATATGGAATTTTTTTGTGTGTGTGAAAAACAGAGCCCCTCTGTTTTTGGCTTTTTGTGTATCAGTTTTCTCCTTCTACGTGTCTTATTGTTTTTGTATTCTTTTTATAATTACGGTGTTCGAGTCGATTCGTATGTTTATCGCAAGTGATAAGTGTTATATAACACTATCCGTTAATGGAAATTGAACTTGAGACTTTTTGGTTGTCATTGACCATGAGATCATACCCTTGGATGTATGTCTCGTTTTTATTTCGCGATGAAATGATAGAAGATACTTAAAACTATCAGATTTTTACGAGTTTCATATCTTATCTATTCGTTATTTCATTGCATTTTAAGAGTCCGGAATCTAAATAAGCCACAAAAATTGACCAAAATAAATTACTATTTTAGCATGTAACTAAAATAAGCTTAGTGGAAGAAAAAATTTCACTTTATCTAATTTTCTAAACGTTCCGTTTAGTGTCATGACATGTATTTTAATATATAACATAATTTTTTCTTCTACTTTATAAAGTGGAAGTTTTTCTTACACTTTATAAAGTGGAAGAAAATCTTACACTTTATAAGAGGACTATTTTTCACGTTTTGAAGAAGCGTTACAGTGTTGTCATACAATTATATGATTTGATATATCATAAAAACGAAAAAAAAAGTTTCAGTATGCATTTTTATTTTTTATTCTGAAAAATCTTTCAATCTCTATTTAAGGACGTTTAAACATAGATGATAGTATTTTGTCCTCCCAAACACAATGCTAAATATCCAATTGATTTTTTACAAGGCATACCATTTAAAGTTCCAATTTTTTATAAAGTGGAAGATTTTTCTTCCACTTTATAAAGTGTAAGCAAAAGTTCTACTTTATAAAGTGGAAGAAAAAGTTACACTTTATAAAGTGTAAGAAAAAGTTTCATTTTATATTAAAAATACACGTTATGACACTAACAGAAAATGTTTAAAAATTGGATGAAGTGGACTTTTTTCTTCCACTAAGCTTATTTTAGTTACATACTAAAATAGTGACTTATTTTGATTACTTTTATATTTTTGTAGCTTATTTAGGTTCTGGACTCGCATTTTGGTAGTGAGTTGATTAAATATTAGTTCCACTAGAGATTAAGTGTGTATAAACTAATTTAAGGCATAACACAAAAATGTGTTATTTAACTTAGTTTCATTTCACATTTATGCGCCTTAAGTTTGGATGCGTATAAATAATCACTTAAATTTGTATAAAGTTGAACAAGTACATGAGTCTTACCTGACATAATATGCACAGGACACCACGTATGACTCAAATAACCTTATAGGATGTCATGTAGAATGTGTGTGTGTATTTATTAAACTTCATTCAAATTTGAGTGTGACGCTCAAAACTGAAGGACATAAAAAAAGTTGAGATTAAGTTAAAGGATATTATTTATATATTAGGTCTTAATTTAACATCAAATTATGTATTAATACAAATAGAGTAATAAAACAATAAATAGTATTACTATGGTATAAAATTAGTAAAAGTTATAAATAGGTTATGGGGTGTGTTTTTTATTGAACTTATCTTTTTCTCTACTTTTAGGAAAATATTTCTGTTATTTTTCTCTTTTCCACATTGTAAAGAAGAGATTCAAAATGAAATAATTGGTTATGATTATTATCACACTTACAATTATTTACATACTAAGCTATTTAATGTCTATATAGTTAAAAGTAAAATATGTGATTATCTAACTTAAAAAATTAAATTGTTAAAGGGAGCTTTTAATTTATAATTGGGATAATGCCTAAGTACCTGTAACGACCCGCTAGGTCGTTTTGAGAACTAGGACTAGTTTGACTTCTTTTGAAAATTTTGAGGGGGTATTTTTAAACTATTCGGAAAAAAAAAATATATATATATATCTAGTTGATGAGAAATTTTTTTAATAACTAATTTAATAAAATTTGCTAGTGGCTTGACCACTTTTAATATTTAAGTATTAAATTTTGTTAGTGGCTTGACCACTTTTAATATTTAAGTATTTATTTTTGTTAGTGGCTAAACCACTTTCTATACTTTAATTATAGATATATGAGGGATTAGCATAACCCATTTACATATTCTTGCAAGAAAAAAAACGTATAGGGAAAAGAAATTTGTCAACTTCAGGTAAAACAACTTATTCTCAAACTTTTAAATTCTTCATTTGAGTATATTGTCAAAGTGAATTAAAGTGTTAATTTAAATTATTTGTTGGTGTGTGTATGAGAAAATAAAGTATTTTTGGATCTATTCAAATCCTTTGTAAAGGAACGAAAATAAATTCTTTTTATTATGTGAAATTTTATCAACCTAAGGAGGGGAGTATTGAATGCCCACAAATTTGTTTTTGTTTTGTTTTGTTCACATCGTTGATCTTGTGTACAAATTAAATTAATATTATGTATTTAGAGGAATTAAGATTTAACTTTAGATTTGAGATCAAGAAATTGGTTATATATATACATATTTGGGTGAGTTTTGAGTATAGAAAAAAAAAAAACGCAAAATAAGATTTTGTACATAAATGGGTTTCTATGTATTTTCTGTTTGTTTATTTCTATTATTATTGTTATTTTTTCTTTTGGTCATGGTTAAGGCTACAAGTTCTATAACTAGTGGGTTAAAATTTGGAAATTTCTTATAGTCATTACTTAGTGTTGTAGTGTTAATATAGCTAGTCAATTTGGTTATTTATTTGTATTATATAAACATCATGGTAAATTGAGATTAATCCTAGGCTTAAAATTTAGGAATATGAGACTTGGCATAAACTAGAGGACACTAAATTTATGAATTAAATTATTTAATATGGATGTTAGTTTTTGGTATCATTAGGTTGAATGAGTTTTGGGGTTCGGAATAGAGGTATAGCTCTATGGATGTCCATAGATTTATTACTTACGAATATTGCATAATTGGTAGATTGGGAACGTTTGGAAACTTTGCAAAAAGGGAAGGAACTATCTTGAAGATTCGTGACACGAATTCGACATTTGAGGTATGTTAAGACTTTTAGACTTGTTGAAGGACGTTTTTCTAATTAAAGATTAAAAATGAAAATAGACAAAGGGGTAAGGGGGAAAGATGGTGGTCTCGTATCAATAGTGTGACGGGCATTGGTATGAGTACCGGTGTTATAAAAAGGAAAATTACTATTATAGAATGTGGATTGAAATTTGAGAATGCCAAAGCATATGGGCATTAGCTGATATATTATTGATTTGAATTTTCTTGTGTGATTGTGTTTTATTTATTTCACCCGTATAGTTGTGATAATTGAGGTGGTTATGTATTATGTTCATATTGATTGATTGAGATGTATTATTATCCCCTCTATTGAAATAATATTGTGCACATGCATAGACATGAGACTGAGTATAAGTTGGGCACGTGGAGATCGTCCGTGCTGGGGATGGTGAGATGTTAATATTGTAATTTGGGCACGTGGAGATCGTCCGTGCGAAAATTGTTGGTATTATGATAGTGCGTTGAGATCGTCCGCACAGACACGTGGAGATCGTCCGTGTCGGTATATGGACCTCGCGAGTCCCCCATGGGTCATGAACTCTCGATGTATTTCCGAGGAGTATCATGTATATACGGTTGAGTGTGTACTGGGTATTTTGAGACAATTTCATTACATGGTGTTATATTGCATTGCATTTCGTCACATCATTTATTTTGATGATTATGTGTTTTGTTTGGTGTTTGGAAAATACTTGATGCTTGATTTCCTTTATTGATGGAACCTAAATGTAAGTGTAATATATGTATATATATACTTGTATAATTTAATAATTTATTTTTTTTTATATAACTCCCGTCACTACTTCTTCGTTGTCGGTCAATGAGACATACTGAGTACACGTGGTTTCGTACTCATACTACGCTTGTTGCACTCTTTGTGGTGCAGATTCGATTCCGAGTAGGAGCACATCTCGTGGAGCAAATTGAGTCCGGCTTGAAGTTCTTGGAGTTGTGGTGAGCTGCTTGGCTGTTCCGTGGCCCACACCTCCCTCTATCATTACGTATTCTGTTATTCAGCATTCAGACAGGATATCCCTTAAGTTAGATTTGTCATTTTAGTTTCAGACTTGTATCGTATTCTAGAAGCTCTTGTACTTAAGACACCAATTCTTGGGGTGATATATTTTAGCTTCCGCATTTCGTACTTATAATGAACTCAATGTTGGAGATTCTTGCAAAGTGTTTGTCTTTTTTTTTTTACTCATTTGTTGGTTTAGTTGGGTTAATATGTTGGGTTGGCTTACCTATTGGTTGGGAACATAGGTGCCATCACGACTTGAAAATTTGGGTCGTGACAAATTTGGTATCAGAGCGCTAGGTTCATCGGTCTCAGGAGTACAAGAGCAATGTCTAGTAGAGTCTTGCGGATCGGTATGAAGACGTCCATACCTATCTTCGAGAGGCTATAGGACATTTAGGAAATATTCTTTTCTTTTATTCATTATCGTGCACACTTGACCTTGTAGAAATTCTAATCTCGATATTTCATTCTCTCTCAGATGGCGAGGAATCGTACATCGGTAAGTGGTGGTCAGGATCCTATTCCTGCGCCTGCTTCTGGGAACACTATCCGAGGTAGAGGTAGGGGACGAGCTCGAGGTCGGGGTAGGGGCCGTGTTGCAGCACCGGTGGATGGTCAAGTACCAGTAGCTACCCAGGGTCGTGATAGGACCGTACCTCCTGATGCAGAGGTTGTTCATGGGGATGTGCAAGATCGTGTCGAGGGGGATGGGCTAGCTCAGGCTCCACCCAGTACTATTGTCCCCCCAGTGCTTCAAGATACCTTGGCTCGTATGTTAGGAATCCTAGAGAGGATGGCCCAGGCAGGAGCTTTGCCTGTCACTTCTGATGGCTCACAGACTCGTGTTGGAGGTCAAACTCCAGACCCGATAGTTGCTCCAGATTCTCAGACTCCCAGGACTCAGCCAGCTGCCGCTGTAGCTCCTCGTTTGGATAGTATGGAGTTTCCAGATATGACATCACATTTGGTGAACAGACCTTCTATGACTATTGATGAGCAAAAGATGTTTGGGAGGTTCAGACTAATGAATCCTCCTACTTATACTGGTGACTTAGCTGAGGATGCATATGAGTTTATAGTTAGTTGTCATGAGAGGTTGCATAATCTTGGATTAGTGGAGTCTCATGGAGTTGACTACACAACGTTTCAGATGACTGGCTCTGCTAAACAGTGGTGGAGGGATTATATTAGTAGTAGGTCAGCTGGATCTCATCCACTATCCTGGACTGAGTTTACTCAGGTATTTCTATCCAAATTTGTTCCACGTAGTGAGAGGGAGAGCAAGAGGGCCGAGTTTGAGGGTTTGCAACAAAATGGTATGTCAGTTGCAGAGTATGAGGGTAAATTTCATGCCTTGGCTAGGCATGCTTCGATGATACTTCCCACAGAGGCTGAGAGAGTGAGGAGGTTTGTTAAGGGGCTGATTATTCCAATTCGTCTAGGAGTTTCTCAGGTTGCTGCTTCTGGTGTTCCATTCCAGAAAGTTGTAGATGCTGCTAAGGAGTTGGAGATGATTCGACGTGAGGGATTTGAGCAGCGAGAGGGCAAGAGGACTCGTTATTCAGGTGATTATGGTGGTGCTCCGCCTAGGAGTCGGGGTTACTTGGGCAGAGGTTATCACCCTCAGTCCAACAGACCCATTCATGCTGCTATACCAGCGTCTGAGGCTGGTTACGCTGGGCATAACTCTTCGAGCTCGGTACATACATCGCAGGGTTCATCTTCTAGACCTGTAGTTCGTGGAGGGCATTCTGGTCATTCAGGTTCCTGTCATCAGCCTGCGTCTCGTAGGGGTTGCTTCGAGTGTGGTGATATGGGACACTTTGTGAGAGACTGCCCTAGGACCAGACGTGGTGGCTTACATCAGGGTTCTCAGGCTTCGACTTCCAGGGCTGCACAACCTCCAGCTAGGGGTGGTGCACAGAATGGTAGAGGTGGTTCTCATTCAGGTAGAGGTGGTTCTCCTTCTGGTCGAGGTGGTGGCCGTGGAGGTTCACAATCTGATGGAGGTCGTTCTCACTGTTATGCTTTTCCAGGTAGGCCAGAGGCTGAAGCCTCAGATGCTGTTATCACAGGTATTATTCCGGTTTGTCATCGACCAGCTACTGTATTATTTGATCCAGGCTCTACTTATTCTTATGTGTCCACATATTTTGCTCCTAGTCTGGATATATTGTGTGAGTCTCTTGATTTGCCGATACGTGTTTCTACTCCTGTCGGGGATTCTGTAGTTGTAGATCGGGTGTATCGTTTATGTACTATTACTTTGATGGGGTATGACACTCATGCAGATTTAAAGGTCTTAGATATGATAGATTTTGATGTGATTCTTGGTATGGATTGGTTATCTTCTTACCACGCAATTTTAAATTGTCATGCCAAGACCATCACTTTAGCGATGCCTGGAAT
Organism: Solanum peruvianum; assembly: GCA_027705065.1. Lineage (NCBI taxonomy): Eukaryota > Viridiplantae > Streptophyta > Magnoliopsida > Solanales > Solanaceae > Solanum > Solanum peruvianum. The sequence continues at coordinate 784,536 of JAKWJD010001755.1, forward strand.
TCCTATAGTAGAATGGAGAGGTACTCTTAGTCATCTTTCTAAGGGTGTGATATCATTCCTTAAGGCTCGTCAGTTGGTACAGAGAGGATGTTTGGCTTACTTGGCCCATATTCGAGATACTAGTATTGAGACTCCTATGCTTGAGTCTATTCCAGTAGTGAGTGAATTTTCAGAGGTATTCCCGACTGATTTGCCAGGTCTTCCACCAGATCGTGATATTGATTTTTGTATTGATGTGGAGCCAGGCACTCGGCCTATTTCCATTCCTCCTTATCGTATGGCACCGGCTGAATTGAAAGAGTTGAAGGAGCAGCTGCAGGATTTGTTGAGCAAAGGTTTTATAAGACCAAGTGTATCTCCTTGGGGTGCTCCAGTGTTATTTGTAAAGAAGAAGGATGGATCTATGCGTATGTGTATTGACTATCGGCAGTTGAACAAGGTAACCATCAGAAATAAGTATCCGATACCTCGTATTGATGATTTATTTGATCAGTTACAGGGTGCTTCAGTTTTCTCCAAAATTGACTTGAGATCTGGCTATCATCAGCTGAAAGTTAGGGCGGAGGATATCCCTAAGACGGCTTTTCGAACACGTTATGGTCATTACGAGTTTTTGGTGATGTCTTTCGGATTGACTAATGCCCCAGCAGCTTTTATGGACTTGATGAATGGAGTGTTCAGACCGTATTTAGATTCCTTTGTTATTGTTTTCATAGATGATATATTGATATACTCACGCACTAAGGAGGAACATGAGCATCATTTGAGGATTGTTCTTGGGATTCTAAAGGAGAAGAAGCTTTATGCAAAGTTTTCAAAGTGTGAGTTTTGGCTTAGTTCGGTAGCATTCTTGGGACATGTAGTGTCCAAGGAGGGTATCATGGTGGATCCTAAGAAGATTGAGGCGGTTAGAGATTGGGTCAGACCTACTTCAGTTACTGAGATTCGGAGTTTCTTGGGCCTTGCAGGTTATTATCGACGGTTTGTTGAGGGTTTCTCATCCATTGCATCTCCATTAACTAGATTGACACAGAAGGAGGTGACTTTTCAGTGGTCTGACGAATGTGAGGTTAGTTTCCAAAAGCTCAAGACTTTATTGACTACTGCTCCGATTTTAACCCTACCCGTGGAGGGAGAGGGTTTTGTCGTATATTGTGATGCTTCTCGGGTTGGTCTTGGTTGTGTGTTGATGCAGAAGGGAAGGGTGATAGCTTATGCTTCGAGGCAGTTAAAGGTTCATGAGAAGAACTACCCTATTCATGATTTAGAGTTGGCGGCTGTTGTGTTTGCATTAAAGATTTGGAGGCATTATCTTTATGGCGTGCATTGTGAGGTGTTCACGGACCATCGTAGCCTCCAATATATATTCAATCAAAGAGATCTGAATTTGAGGCAGCGGAGATGGTTGGAGTTGCTCAAGGACTACGACATGACTATTCTTTATCATCCAGGCAAGGCAAATGTTGTAGCAGATGCCTTGAGTCGAAAGGCGGTAAGTATGGGTAGTCTAGCCATGTTACAGGTCGACGAGCGTCCTTTAGCTAGGGATGTCCAATCCTTGGCCCATAGCTTTGTGAGACTTGATATTTCAGAACCTGGTAAGGTGTTGGCTTATATGGAGGCTAGGTCATCCTTATTGGAGCAGATTCGGGCTCAACAGTTTGATGATGGTGATTTATGTAAGATTAAGGACAAGGTGTTAAAAGGAGAAGCCAAGGCTGCAATTCTTGATAGTGAAGGAGTTTTGAGGATTAAAGGTCGTATCTGTGTTCCTCGTACAGGTGATTTGACTAGATTAATCATGGAGGAGGCCCATAGTTCGAGGTACTCTATTCATCCAGGGGCTACTAAGATGTATCGTGATTTGAAGCAACACTATTGGTGGTGTCGTATGAAGAGGGACATAGTAGATTTTGTATCTCGATGTTTGAATTGTCAGCAAGTGAAGTATGAACACCAAAAGCCTGGAGGTGTGACTCAGAGGATGCCCATACCTGAGTGGAAGTGGGAGCGCATTGCTATGGACTTTGTGGTAGGGTTGCCACGTACCTTGGGTAAGTTTGATGCTATATGGGTCATCGTGGATCGACTGACTAAGTCTGCACACTTTGTACCAGTTCAGACTACCTATAACTCACAGAAGTTAGCCAAGATCTATATTCAAGAGATAGTTCGTTTGCATGGGGTTCCTATATCTATTATTTCAGATCGTGGCACCCAATTTACATCTCATTTCTGGCGGTATATGCAGAAGGAGTTGGGTACTCGGGTGGATCTTAGTACAGCTTTCCACCCTCAGACTGATGGTCAGTCTGAGCGGACTATTCAGGTTCTTGAGGACATGTTGCGAGCATGTGTGATTGACTTTGGTGGTAACTGGGACCAGTTCTTGCCATTAGCGGAATTTGCTTACAATAATAGTTATCATTCGAGCATCGAGATGGCACCATTTGAGGCTCTATACGGTAGGAGATGTCGATCTCCAATTGGCTGGTTTGATGCATTTGAGGTTAGACCATGGGGTACAGATTTGTTGAGGGAGTCTTTGGACAAGGTCAAGTTGATCCAAGATAGACTTATCATGGCTCAAAGCAGGCAAAAGAGTTACGCAGATAGGAAGGTTCGTGATTTGGAGTTTATGGTTGGAGAGAGGGTTCTACTTAAGGTTTCACCCATGAAGGGTGTGATGAGATTTGGAAAGAAGGGCAAGTTGAGTCCAAGGTATATTGGTCCTTTCGAGATTGTTGAGCGTATTGGTGAGGTGGCGTATCAGTTGGCTTTGCCACCTGGTTTGTCAGGTGTTCATCCTGTTTTTCATATTTCAATGCTTAAGAAGTATCATCAAGGTGGTGATCATGTGATTCAATGGGATTCAGTGTTACTTGATCAGAATTTGACTTTTGAGGAAGAGCCGATCATCATTTTGGATAGGCAAATTCGGAAGCTAAGGTCCAAGAAGATTGCTTCAGTAAAGGTTCAGTGGAAGCATCGTCCAGTGGAGGAGGCTACATGGGAGACAGAGTCAGACATGAGGAGTAAATATCCTCATCTTTTTGAGCGTTCAGGTTAGCTCTTTTCTTTCCCGTTCGAGGACGAACTTTTGTTTAAGTGGTAGGTGATGTAACGACCCGCTAGGTCGTTTTGAGAACTAGGACTAGTTTGACTTCTTTTGAAAATTTTGAGGGGGTATTTTTAAACTATTCGGAAAAAAAAATATATATATATATCTAGTTGATGAGAAATTTTTTTAATAACTAATTTAATAAAATTTGCTAGTGGCTTGACCACTTTTAATATTTAAGTATTAAATTTTGTTAGTGGCTTGACCACTTTTAATATTTAAGTATTTATTTTTGTTAGTGGCTAAACCACTTTCTATACTTTAATTATAGATATATGAGGGATTAGCATAACCCATTTACATATTCTTGCAAGAAAAAAAACGTATAGGGAAAAGAAATTTGTCAACTTCAGGTAAAACAACTTATTCTCAAACTTTTAAATTCTTCATTTGAGTATATTGTCAAAGTGAATTAAAGTGTTAATTTAAATTATTTGTTGGTGTGTGTATGAGAAAATAAAGTATTTTTGGATCTATTCAAATCCTTTGTAAAGGAACGAAAATAAATTCTTTTTATTATGTGAAATTTTATCAACCTAAGGAGGGGAGTATTGAATGCCCACAAATTTGTTTTTGTTTTGTTTTGTTCACATCGTTGATCTTGTGTACAAATTAAATTAATATTATGTATTTAGAGGAATTAAGATTTAACTTTAGATTTGAGATCAAGAAATTGGTTATATATATACATATTTGGGTGAGTTTTGAGTATAGAAAAAAAAAAAAAACGCAAAATAAGATTTTGTACATAAATGGGTTTCTATGTATTTTCTGTTTGTTTATTTCTATTATTATTGTTATTTTTTTCTTTTGGTCATGGTTAAGGCTACAAGTTCTATAACTAGTGGGTTAAAATTCTGGAAATTTCTTATAGTCATTACTTAGTGTTGTAGTGTTAATATAGCTAGTCAATTTGGTTATTTATTTGTATTATATAAACATCATGGTAAATTGAGATTAATCCTAGGCTTAAAATTTAGGAATATGAGACTTGGCATAAACTAGAGGACACTAAATTTATGAATTAAATTATTTAATATGGATGTTAGTTTTTGGTATCATTAGGTTGAATGAGTTTTGGGGTTCGGAATAGAGGTATAGCTCTATGGATGTCCATAGATTTATTACTTACGAATATTGCATAATTGGTAGATTGGGAACGTTTGGAAACTTTGCAAAAAGGGAAGGAACTATCTTGAAGATTCGTGACACGAATTCGACATTTGAGGTATGTTAAGACTTTTAGACTTGTTGAAGGACGTTTTTCTAATTAAAGATTAAAAATGAAAATAGACAAAGGGGTAAGGGGGAAAGATGGTGGTCTCGTATCAATAGTGTGACGGGCATTGGTATGAGTACCGGTGTTATAAAAAGGAAAATTACTATTATAGAATGTGGATTGAAATTTGAGAATGCCAAAGCATATGGGCATTAGCTGATATATTATTGATTTGAATTTTCTTGTGTGATTGTGTTTTATTTATTTCACCCGTATAGTTGTGATAATTGAGGTGGTTATGTATTATGTTCATATTGATTGATTGAGATGTATTATTATCCCCTCTATTGAAATAATATTGTGCACATGCATAGACATGAGACTGAGTATAAGTTGGGCACGTGGAGATCGTCCGTGCTGGGGATGGTGAGATGTTAATATTGTAATTTGGGCACGTGGAGATCGTCCGTGCGAAAATTGTTGGTATTATGATAGTGCGTTGAGATCGTCCGCACAGACACGTGGAGATCGTCCGTGTCGGTATATGGACCTCGCGAGTCCCCCATGGGTCATGAACTCTCGATGTATTTCCGAGGAGTATCATGTATATACGGTTGAGTGTGTACTGGGTATTTTGAGACAATTTCATTACATGGTGTTATATTGCATTGCATTTCGTCACATCATTTATTTTGATGATTATGTGTTTTGTTTGGTGTTTGGAAAATACTTGATGCTTGATTTCCTTTATTGATGGAACCTAAATTGTAAGTGTAATATATGTATATATATACTTGTATAATTTAATAATTTATTTTTTTTCTTATATAACTCCCGTCACTACTTCTTCGTTGTCGGTCAATGAGACATACTGAGTACACGTGGTTTCGTACTCATACTACGCTTGTTGCACTCTTTGTGGTGCAGATTCGATTCCGAGTAGGAGCACATCTCGTGGAGCAAATTGAGTCCGGCTTGAAGTTCTTGGAGTTGTGGTGAGCTGCTTGGCTGTTCCGTGGCCCACACCTCCCTCTATCATTACGTATTCTGTTATTCAGCATTCAGACAGGATATCCCTTAAGTTAGATTTGTCATTTTAGTTTCAGACTTGTATCGTATTCTAGAAGCTCTTGTACTTAAGACACCAATTCTTGGGGTGATATATTTTAGCTTCCGCATTTCGTACTTATAATGAACTCAATGTTGGAGATTCTTGCAAAGTGTTTGTCTTTTTTTTTTTACTCATTTGTTGGTTTAGTTGGGTTAATATGTTGGGTTGGCTTACCTATTGGTTGGGAACATAGGTGCCATCACGACTTGAAAATTTGGGTCATGACAGTACCCCCTCAACCTATGCCCGAAATCTCAGAGACACACTTATACTATACTAAGGTCCTATTACCCTCCTTAACTTATTTTATTAATAATTTTTTACCCCCTTTTAGCTGACGTGGCACTATCTTGTGGGCCCAACGATGGTTGACTTTTTTTTCCGAACTAGTGCCACGTAGGCTAAAAAGGGGTAGAAAATTACATATAAAATAAGTTCAGGGGGGTAATAGGACCTTAGTATAGTATAAGTGTGTCTCTGGGATTTCGGGCATAGGTTGAGGGGGTACTTGGGTATTTTCCCTTTATAATTTATAAGAATAACTCTTTTTCATACTTATTTTTATAGGAAAATGCTAAAAATATGTTATTAAATTTTCATAAGAGGCTTATTTATGCCATCAGTTAAAAGTTTGACTGATTTATTTCATTACCATTAAAGAAAAGCCTCATTCATGCCATTATTTTTTAACAATGATTTGCAATACCATTTTTGACATGTGACCAGTTATAAATCGGTCACGTCATTAATATTTTTAATAAAAAAATTTAATTTTTATTCAGAATTTTGATTTTTTATTTAAAAAATTGATGATGTGGCCAATTATAATTCGGCCACGTCATCAATTTATTTTGAAAAAAAAGTCAAAAAAAAATTAGTTCAAGTTTTTTTCAGAATTATGATTTTTTTTGTTGATGACGTGGCCGAATTATAATTGGTCACGTGTAAAAAGAAAATGGTATTGCAAAACCATTGTTAAAAACTAATGGCATGAATGAGTCTTTTCTTTAACGGTAATGACATAAATGTGCCAAACTTTTAACTGATGGCATAAATGAGCCTTTTCTAAAAGTTCGATGGCATTTTTGAGTCTTCTCCCTATTTTTAATTTTTGAATAGTTATAAATGAAATATCTTACCTCAAGAAGTTCAAATTATTAGAGGGAGTAGTAAGTACAATCATCTAATAGGTACCATAGTTTTAACACGTCTTTTATATGTCAGCCTATTCTAATATCGTATTAAATTATATAATCATTTAACAATCAATATATAATTGTCCAGAAAATCATACTTTTAATTATTTAATTATATTATATTTCAAACACTTAATTCACCACAACCCAACCCCCTTTTGCCTCTCAATTATCATCTTTTAACTCTTGTAAATTTTTTTAAAATGAATTACAAACACTAGAGGATAAAAAGAACAGATAGACTACTAGATAAAAACCATGTACTGGTCTTTGCTTATGACAATATGTTTCAAATAAGAACAACCCCACCCCCCCTCCAACCCCACCCCACCCCACCCCCACCCCAACACAAAATCCAAGCTCTTTTGTTTGTTGTCTCTGAGGTAGTAAGTATAGACTATGGAACAACTTTTTGGTTGTATGTTTGTCACTAACTAAAGTGGACAAGGAATCAAGGTTGGCTAAAAGACTACTATATTCTTGAAAATATACTAAAATCCAAACATGTCCTAACAAAAGACAAGAAAAAATGACATCAATTCATTTGTTTTTATTGTGGGGGTAAGTTTGGGAATTTTGCAAGAAGAAAAGACAATTCAACTTGGTCTATATCTTCTCTTTCATCATAATGAATATTATCATTTCCTCCATCTTAAATTATTTATCGTAATTCTCTTTCACACTTTTCTAACCATTAGTTAAAATCGCAAGCTAATTACATTATTGATATTTGGACAATTATAACATTACAATCAGAGAAATTAAGATCTCTTAACCATTTACAAAACAAATAAAAGAAAATAGCTTATTCAAATTTTGTATACGTAAGAATGAAGATTTTTTTTGTCAAAGTAATTAACTATAAACGAAGATCTCTTGTTAAAAAGATCATAACACTAATATAAATAAATAAATTTTAGATGTCTTATAAGAATCAATTCTTTCATCGTAAACTTCTAAAACAACATATAATTCGAAATAACTATTTTTTAAACAAACACTACATATAATTATTTGAGAGGGAGGAATAAGTAATACTCCCTCCATACCAATTTATCGACGTACTTATAAATTGTGATTTGTTAACGCGCCTTTAAATATTCGTGATTTATAGTTTTTTTACTGAAAAATGCATAAGTACCCTCTTAGTCTATGTCCTAAGATCCCATCACCCCCTCCACCCTAAAAAAAAACTTATTTTATAAATAATTTTTTACCCCTTTTCGCCCACGTGACACTATCAACCAGATAGCTTGAAAAAATTGTCAACATGCATTGGACCCAGAAGATAGTGCCATGTTAAACGAAAAGGGACAGAAAATTATTCATAAGATAAATTCGGGGGGGGGGGGGGTTATAGTTACTTAATATAGTATAAGTGAGTATCTAAAATTTCGAGCATAGATTGGGAACGCTTTTATAATTTTCCTTCTTCTACATATTATTTTTCAGAAAACTTTAAGATTATATGACCCAACTCATAATCAAAATATTTCGAAATTTAAACAGTATCATATAAATTAAAACAGATAGAGCGTAGAAAAAATAAAAACTAATACAAAGAGAAGATGGCTTTAAGGAAACAGACAAAAGAAGACAGCACATTGATGTTTTGTCTTTTACTTGTTAGACTCTTAGCCCAAAGGAATGGAAATTTTGGCCACTTGTTGATAAACCCAATGGTGATTTTTGGAAGTTAGCCAACTACTTTGTTGTTTCTGACTAAAGGATCCAAGATAAGAAACTTTGGACTATTATAAACTTTGAAAATATTTTCTTTTACCTTTTTTGTTTTCAAAATTTGATGGTTGGGATGAAAAATAAGACCTTTGTTAGGTGTAGTTTGTACTATTTATCGATAAAATGATGTGATGGAGTGATAGATATTCTTCTTCCTTTACATGTTTTATTGTTTTGTTTTTTTAAATAAATATGGTGTTCGAATCAGCTTGCGCGTATCTCGATTGATTCTATAAAATATATACCGCCTTCTACTAGCGATATGTAGTAAATAATTCTGTCGATTAAGATATCTGTCATCTCCCATCAGCAATAAGTATTTAATAATTTTGTTCGTCAAGGCTAGAACAGATGAAAAGAAAATACTTAGTGTTTTACTTTATTGGAATTTAAAAAAAATTTGTGTTCATCCCACGTTATTGACCATGAGACCATACCCTTAAGTGCATGTTTCAATTTTTTTTTTGAATAAGATTATCGAATATACTTTAAATTATTATTTTTTACGAGTTTCATAATGTATTTATTATTTTTGATTGAAGCATCCAAGATAAGTATTTGATGCATCATAAGAAACTTTGGACTATATATACTATGAAAATATTGTCTTTTTGCCCTTTTTCTTTTTCCTTCTTGTTTTCAAAATTTGATGGTTAGGATGAGTAAATGAGACCTTTGTTAGGTGTAATGTGTATTGACTATTAGATGGTAGTGAAGTGGAGATTTTTGCGATTAAGTCTTTTTAATACAGAATCACCTTTGTTAGGACATATTTTATCGATACAAATTTAGATTTAATTAAATTTTAATATGAATATCAAATATCGAATTGAAAATATTTGGTAAGCCTTTGGATATATAATTTGGGGTTTAGATTTGAAGTTTTTTTTTGTTTAAAAAGTTAGCGTTGATTTATATACTTTATAAAATGTGAACAAAATTTGAATTTAAATTTCAAATTATGTTTTGAAATTCCAAATTCTAAAAAAAAAGATTTCAGATTCTAAGTTGTAATTTCAATTCCTTTTTAAATGTAAAATGTGACTCATAAGTTTATATTTTGTAAATAAAAACTTATCATTTCAAATTTTATAAAAAAAAAAAAGAATAAATTTGTTCAATGTGAACAAATTGTCTGTATCATCTGTGATAAGTATATTAAAGAGTAACGAGTTACTACTATTGTTGATTTATAAAATCAATGAATCTTTAAAAAATATATGTATCTAATTTTTTTTTTTGAATATTATGTAATTCGAAATATTTATTTATAAAACAAAATGGAGATGTGTATGTAATTTATTAACCGATGCCTTAAAATATTTTGTTACCTCGTTAATGCACTTTGATTTACTCATCTGGAAAGATTGTATAAGAGTTAGGAAATTTATGAGGTTTTCATGTTTATGAAAAAAAAATGGAGCAAAAAATATTCAAATTACAATCCAAACAAAACTTCAACTTCAAATCAACTGATACAACTTTTAATACGCCTTTTGTTTAAATTTAAATATTATTTTTTTTAATTTGATGTTAATCAAAAGATCACCATGAATATAACCATTAACTCATTTTAAGAACTACTTATTTCTTTTAATTTAATTATTATGTTTTCACATTTAAAGATTAATGATTTTTCAGCTTCTCATTTTATTTTTATTTTTTAAAATATGTTTTACAAATAAAGATTTAATTTTTGAAATAATGTTTAAATATTTTTTATACTATCAATTTTGAGTATTATTTAAATAAATTGACGTACATATGATGGTATATGGATCAAAGTTGGTTTTTAATTAATTTTTGTATTGTTGATGGAATAAACTAAGAAGAGAAACAGAAGCAATGAAAATACCACTCCGAAAATCTTTTCATGTTGTGAAAAAAGACTTAATAAGTTATGGAGAACTTTTTATAAGATTATTCAGTCTAATTTTTTAAAAAAGAAAAAAGATAATAAAAAGTTACCATTGATAATTGTCTCAAATTACTTTAATTTTGTTGAAAAATCGAAATGAACCAAGACAAGAAAACTGTGAGAAATAAGTATTTCTACAAAATAAATTAATAATGTTATTTTCTTTTAAATAGCCACTAAATAGAAGTTAATCTAATATAAATATCGAGTGTCAAATATTTTAAATTATATATTGGTTATTGGTAAAGGATAAGTCTTAATAAATAAAACTCTTATCTCAAGTAGTCCAAATGTAAACGTAATTAAGTTGAACATTATAAAAGGTATACTTCCGTCGAAATTAAGTTAGATTATATTAATTTAATATTTTAAATTAAAATTTTAGATATTTAAAAACTATACAGAATACTATAAATAATAATTTTTATATATCAATATAATAAAAAAATTACATCATGTAAAATCAGTCAAAATTTTAATTATTTAATTTTAAAAAAATCTTGATAACTAAAAAGAAACGAAAAAAATATTTAAATTCTTTTATTTGAATTTTGAAAATTTTCTGAGTGTCGATAGTGACCATATAAGTCAAAAAAAAAAAACTGCTAACCGGACAGTCTCAAATAATAACGTATAAAAATAAAAATAAAAATAAAAAACTATTTATTTTATTTGAAAATTTTAAAATTAGATTTGTATTTGGCATCTTTTTTGAAAAGAGTATTTAAAATTTGAATATTACTTTTCTAAAAATATGGTTTTATCTCATTCCTCCCCTAGTTTCAACTCAATTTCTTAAGACTAGCCAAATCACTTATTCAACTAATTTATTTATAAGCTTACTCTCGGTATTCATTTTTAATTGTCATGTTGCATTTTTTAAAAATTAATACGATTAATTTTTAAAGTTAAATTAGATTACATTAGTTCAGTATTCCAAAAACAAAATTTAGATATTTAAAAAACTATACGAAAACTACTATAAATTTCAATTTTATGCATATGAATATGATGAAAAAATTCATTGTAACAAGGTTATTATCGTTTGACTCTAAAAAAGAGAAATTATGACAGTTTAAAATGAACGGTAATAGTATAATCAAACCTGTCTTAAAAGAAGTAATCTCAAAATAGATATATCGTCACATATATAGTGTAATAGATTAGGCCTTATATACAACCAATACATACTATTATATATATATATATATATATATATATATATATATATATATATATATATATATATATATATATTAATTTATTAGAAAATTATGAATTTGAAGTTATATTTGGCAATAGTGTTAACAAATAATAAATAGTTATTGGAGTACTTTCTATTTAAAAAAAAGAATGAAATATCACTTAAATGAGGCTATTTTTAAAGGGAAAAAAAGGACAAAATTTGAAACAAAAAAATTTAGTAAAAGTGGAAAATGTGCAAACAAGTTTTTAGTGTTTTATCTAGAATTTTCATTGCAAAACCCAATTTTCAAATTAAAAAAAAAAAAAACAGCAAAAAATTATAAGAAGTTCACTAGCTTACAATTTGTTTGGTCAGTTTTCTAAAATAAAATTATATTTTCAAAAGAGTATCTTCGATGATAAGAAGCAGTTTATATTTGATCGATAAAATTGAAAAATATTTTAACCGGGATTCAGGTCTCATCCCTTACAATAATATCATAACTTAAACTTACTAGTCAAGACTAGTTTGCAACTGTTTGAGAACGAATAATCGAGGAAGGAAAGACCAAGTGTCACCGACTTAGAGTCTCACTAAAGCTCTGTGCATCCCGATGCAAAATTTGACTGACGAAGTGTCGGGACATCACACCAAGGCTATATAAGCCCCAAATCAGCTCCTCATTTAACCGATGTGGGATTCAAGTCTCATTCTTTACAATAATATCATAACTTAAACTTACTAGTCAAGACTAGTTTGCAACTGTTGGAGAACGAATAATCGAGGAAGGAGAGACCAAGTGTCACGGACTTAGAGTCTCACTAAAGCTCCGTGCATCCGGATGCAAAATTTATCTGGCAAAGTATCGGGACATCACACCAAAGTTATATAAGCCCCACATCAGCTCCTCATTTAACCGATGTGGGATTCAAGTCTCATTCCTTACGATAATATCATAACACAAAAGTTACTAGCATTATAAGCTGCAATATTTCATCGTTCAGCATATTTCGAAGCAAGATTTGTAACGTTGAGCTAGACCAAACATACCGAGTGTACCTCCTGTGTGAAGCATTACCACTTTTGCACATTCCTCCTGACCAAGTTGAGTTGCCAGTTCCCAAGCAGCCAAAGTGTAAACCGGATCGAGAAGAATACCCGTTTGTTGAGCAATCTTTCGACATATTTCGACTTCCCCCTTCAGTATATTGCCAAATCTGTAAGACAATAAGAAGAAAGATACTCCCTTAGATATTCAGTTCCATTTTCTGCAATTTTAGAATGATTACATGTAGATATAGTAGGCATTTGGATAGTATTTAGTTGAAGCTGAAAAAAGGCACGAGGTAGTTGTAATGTCCGCGTACAACTCTACCCTCCCCAGACCCACTTGTGGGATTCCAGTAGGTATGTTGTTGTGTATAACTAGACACTTAAACTTGACCTTAGTAGACTTGTCAACTAAGGTCAAGTTGACTTTGAGAATGCACATCTAGACACCTCAACTTGTCTCTCCATAGTGTCAATTGAACACTCCAACTTACAAAATGATCATCTATACACCCTCAAAATTTATGTGTCACGTCAGAGTTGAGTGTCCACGAGACACAGTAGGGAAAAATTTGGAGCACTCAGTTGCTAGATGAGGTGTCTAGATGTGCACTCTCAAAGTTGAAGTGTTTACTTGCCAGTTGAGACCAAGTTTGAGAGTCAGTGTATATATTATGCCTTTGGAAAAAAAGAGTACTTGAAGTTGAAGTCGAGCAAGAGTATTTGGATGAAAATCCGAGTGAAAAATCATTACGTAACTTTGAAAACTCGTCAAACAAGTTCTTCGAATATTATTAATTATCAACGGGTAGTCGCTTGTCAACATGGAGAGGTAAGTTTGAGAAGAAAATATTCAGTTGCACAATGCATGTTTTTCCCAGACACCAAAATATACCTGGGAACTTCTCACGGTGAGAAACATCAGTTATTACTTTCTCAAAGACGAAATACGACAGGGAAAAAACAAAAGCAAGAGCTATACTTATATCAGAGAATAAGACTAATAGAAGTATTACTTACTTTCTCGGAGAGCTACGTTCAACCCAGTGCACAAGTCCAGGTTCCAATCCGGTTAGCATTTGCTCGTCAAAATGAAGAGTAAAGCATCTACGGAATTCAGAAATTAAACTTTCCTCCTTTTTCCGGTATCCATCAATAGTGTCAGCTAGCATAACAGCAGTGACCTCCCATGGGAGCCTAATAATGAGTTTGTCGGTTAGATAGTAAAGATGGATGTAATGTGATGCATCGAGGAGGTTTAGAAGAATCTCACCCTAAGCACACGGCTCCAATTCCAAGACCAACAGCGGTTGTTCCTGTTCCAGCATCTATAATAATTTTTAACTGCTGATCTTTCCCAAATAGATGATCCCGAGACAAGTACTCAACAAGGCGCACAACACCTGCAGCAAGCATTATTGACATATATAGCTGAAGTTATGAAGGAAACACACAAGTAGCTGAATCTTCACATGCAATCCGCACAGGAAATATAAGATAGACAATTACGTAATGGTTAAAGGCAGTCCGCGTTCATTTGGGAACAAACTGATGAAAAGAATAGGACAAAATTCGACATGTACTAATATGTTGAGGCTTATCATTAAGAGAGTGACCATTCGATGACATGAAAAAAGACAGATAACTGAAGCATTCTCTGAAAGATTTCATTAGCGATTACTTCTTTTCCGCAAGGCACATGTATAGAACGTTATCTAACGTATATGTTGTCATATATGTTGGCCAAAATATAACAAGATCTCTTATTAACTGTCACCACAACAAACACAGCAATTATTACCTAGCAATGCAGCAGCATCTCCAGCCCCTTCGTTTATAATAGCTATCTTCTTACTCCTTTTTGTAAGAGAATCAACGTGTGAGGAGTGTTCACCGCATCCATGAGAGAATAAAGAAGCCTCTAAATCAGAAAGTGAGAAAACTAAGCCGTCATTTCCTGCAACGATATGTGCATGCTTTAAGAGCATCTCCTCCCTCCTAGCATATAGAGATCTCGGAACATAACTAACATTTCCATATAATGTTGAAATTAGATTGTAACCCGTCAGAGTTGATGGTTGTTCTCCTCGGAGAAGTAAATGTGACTTCAATCCCCTTTCAGCACATGACACAGCTGTATTTCAAGTAAACAAAAAGGTTAAAATGCAGTATCTATCTCCATCTGGCAACGACACAAGTAAAATTTGAAAAAGAGGAATGAAATTAATAAATTTGGCAGTTAACCTGTGGCATGACATACCAACAGCTGCAGCATGCGCACTTTGGCACCCTCCACATGTGACCTAGAATTTAAAAGGATCGATCACAATTAGTTGAAAATTTATTTTCCACATTCCTCTATCTCGAAGAGACTAAATATAGAGGATGTTTTTAGGTCATGGAGTGTCAGAAGACAAAACTCTTTCTGATTAACCAGTCATTCGTTCTGCATACATGTTTTTGGCTTTAAGAGGGCAAAGCAAGCAAGAGCGCATAGAACATAAACACGAGAAAATGTAAACAGGCGTAAAGGAAAGACGTTATAAGACGTCACTTACTTTAGTTACGTGTTCTACATTGCACAAAATCTCTCAAAAATATCACCAATTTAAATGATGATAAAATTCCCACTTTGAATAACATTAGCTACTTAAATTTTAGAGCAACTATCAGCAGCTAAAGAGTCGATGTAGACAAAGTTATATATCCATCAGAGTAACAATCCGCTGATAAAAACTCCAGGATATTATATTAACATTAATCTAAAAACTTGAGCAGATCGAATTTGATCATTGCTTTGTCACGTCTTTTGGTTCCCCTTGCTCAACTTTAAAGTTACAATGATGAACAGGCAACACATATCCTTGTATTCAGTATGCTTTTAACCTTAGTTGCGCGGCAGCGGACTCTTCACTTTTGATGCCGCACCCGTCTTGGATTCTTCAAAAATACACTAGTTTTGGCGAATCCGACACGCACCCGTTGGCATTTTTGAAGAGTCCGAGCGACATGGCTTTTAACATGCAGGGAGAAATACAAAATACACGAACCGCCAAGTTTTTTAAAGAACTTCAATACCATGTTTATGAGTTGCTAAATGTCAATATTACCCATTGGATATACAAGAAGATATAAAATATTCTAAAAGATAGAGGCATCGAATGGTCTTACAACATCTGTGACATCACTATCTTCCAAGAGAGGGAGTAGTGCATCCAGTTTCCTCGCCTTATTACCATTCACCAAAGGATGCAACAAATCATCTCTTACAACATAAAATGAAGGTTGATATCGGTTGTTTCTCGTCATGTGATCACCCAAAGACGGTTGTGGATTATTCAGAAAGGAAACATTCCC
This sequence comes from Solanum peruvianum, assembly GCA_027705065.1. Taxonomy (NCBI): domain Eukaryota; kingdom Viridiplantae; phylum Streptophyta; class Magnoliopsida; order Solanales; family Solanaceae; genus Solanum; species Solanum peruvianum. Next base: position 800,434 of record JAKWJD010001755.1, read on the forward strand.
AAGATATTCACCTCCCTGTTGAACATCATCTTTTGATATCGTTATTTGGTTAATTTTGGTATCTGGGCTTCTCAATGCCCATTTCCTCTTAAGAAATATGGACACATGCTCCCCCTTAGGCAAATTGGATTTCGATGTTTCCTGAAACACAGTCGAGGAATTAATATTATTCAAGAATTACTCAACCTTGAACTTTCGTTCCTCATTGAAGATTTAAAATACATGAATTCTCCAGTTGTTAAAGCAAAATGTAAACCAATTATATCACGAAATATTATAGACAAAGCATTCAATAAAGCTATAGTTCTACATGATAGACACTTCTACTTTTTCTTTATTTTTTTATTAACCAACCGAGAAATCCGTTGTTTTGAACTTTGAAACTTGGTGGACAATGTGCCCCATTCTCCACTTAAATACCAGACTTGGTTCACAACAAGATTCGGACGCGTGGCATGCACCTACTTTACATTGCATGATGTACTATCTTTTCTGGTGAACCAAAGTTGTGGGGGCCAGATAAACTTTAATCTACAAATTGATTGCTTTTCCAAAAGGATAATTTGTAACGCCCCTACTTGCTTTGGAACTACCTAGTATGTTGTGTGCGAGTGCATAATTGGACATGTATGCATTTTTAGCTATTCTTATATGTTATACCTTCTTACGGTTGTAGCTTAATGAGTGGGAAAAGCTTAATCTAAACCTTTTTTACTATAAACTAAGCATGACATAGTAGTATTTCATTGATTGAAGCATGCTAAAGATATATAGCATTGTAATACGTGCTATTAATTTGTTCAAAAGTCCATCAAGTATGTTCATTGTCTGTACTAAATGTTATAATTGTTTTAGTTTGCCTTATCAGAATCTTTATATCACATTGTTAGTGTAGCCATCTAATCGGTGAGGGCCAACGGATTTGTTCTAGTCATGATATTGATGAGGACCTAGGAAAGCGGTTCAGCAGTCCTATCTACGAAAGATCTATGGCTTTGGCCGAGTAGTTTTATCTGTGTAGGGCGGCTATGGGTTGGTTTAGTGAGTGCACACACAAGGACCTAGCTAGCGTGCTAACGTGATCTTACTGCATTTGTGCTACACCAAATCCCTCTACTAGTGGCACCGTGGGACTTATCTGGTCACGATTCAAGGCAGCATACCAAGTTCTGCTGAGATGAACCAGCCACAATCTGCTTGTGGAGGTAGCATCTATGACACTTTTATTTTCTTTATTCATTTCGGTTTCAACTTTGTGTCCCTTGGTCTTGTATTCAGATTCTACAGCAACTCCTTGACTATACTATCGATCAGTTTTCGGGCTATCTCCCACACTTGTACTGTTTCTTTTCAAATTCCATTGCTTATTGGATTTCCAATTTAAACATTATTCTCCTTAGTAGTAGCTCATTAGATTCCAATTGCTACAAGCGGAAATAGGTTTAGACGAATTTTAGTACGGATCCACAATATGAACCATTTTTACTCATTCTGCTCTACTTAGGTTATGACATTCAACATAATTACACTGATTTTAAGCCCACTGATGTTTGGGACTACAAAGACCATTGAAATTTGTACTCTTAATTTCAACATACACAAAGTAAAAGTTTGAATCTTTACATCAAGAATAGGGTAAAGAGGCAAACCTTGAGAGCATTAGGAGATGAACCACAATGAAGGTTGATTGCAGAAGATAAAATCAACCCATTTCTTGGCTGCTGCCATTGAAACTTTGTGCATTTCAACATTTTTCTGTTCAATTTTGAAGAATCATTTGTCTCTCTGCTGCAATTTGTGTAACAAGAAATGAAGTGATATTGCCACTAGCTGCCATAACCTACCTATATTGGGGCTTAATAGAAATCAATTTTTTAATTTTATTTGGAATTTTTTGATATAAATATTTGAAGTCAAAATTGTATTTGGTTTTGAATTATATTTTATTTATTTTTATATAGAAGATTGAAGTGAAAGGACGATCAAGAGTGAAAATATAATTTAACGGTAAAAAGTTCTATTAAGAAACATAATAAATAATTTTGGAAACATCTTCTTATATTATATGAAGTGAATAATGATCAAGGGCAAAAAATTAATTTCACGCTAACAAAAATCTACGAGAATGATAACAAAAAAAATTAAAATAATTCTAGAAACATCTTAAGTTATTGTTATTATCATTAATTTATTTTGTTATTACTTCAATTTTTTTTTCTTTTGTGAGTTATTGTAATATCTATTTTACTATTACTTTAATTTAATTCTTAATATTTTATCTATTCATTATGCTTATAAAAAATGGCTACTTTTTATATATAAAAATTTATCATGAATTAATTATTTTCATTTTTATTTTGGCTCTAATTTATATTGAAAATAAACAAGTGTGATGAAATTAATAATATATATTAGATTGAAATTAAAGAAAAAGATGTTAAAAGATAACTTTACAAATAAAAATTAATAGGATGATATATTTGTATTAAAGACGACTAAGAATAAAAAATTTTAATTCATTATAACAAAAATCTATTCAATAATAAATAATTCTAGAAATATCTTTCTATATATGAAGTGAAGGATAATCAAAGGTAAAAATATAATTTCATGCAAGCAAAATTCTACCAAGAATAACAAGAAAATTAAATAGTTTTTGAAATTTTTTTAATTAGTATTATTAGTATTACCTCATTTTTGTTATTTTTCATTTTCTTACGAGTTATTGTGATACCTATTTATTATAAGAAAGTAAATAAATAATTATTAAGCTTAACTCTTAATAATTATATATCAAGTATAATATTAGGTGGAATCAATCAAAACTAAAATTAAAATTTATAGGTATATCTAAAATTTGTGTATTGAAATATGTTTTTTTTTAATTTTGTGATCTTAAATATGCTATATAAAAAAATTAAAATTTAGAAGTTATTTCCTTTTTGAAATAAAATAAAAGAATAAGTTCATATAAATCGAAAAAGAGGGAGTCATATATTAAAAATGAAATATATATGTGTTATTATTAAATTAAAATGAGCTTTCATATAATTAGTTTTTTTTTAAAAAAATTGTTCGGATTCCTTTTATTAATTTGTGCATATATGTGAAATCTTAAAGATTTAAGCATTTTAATATAGAAATATAATGATTTGAAAACTTTAATTCTTCGTTTTAATTTTTAATTCGTTACATGTTTGAAAACTACATAGAGAAAAACCTTAAAAACGCAATGTAACAATTTAAAATATTTTTAGAAAAAAGTAGTTAAAAAAACATAATAAAATTTGGTTGACTCCCTTATTTTTATCGAAACAAAAGAAATCGCATATATTATTGAAAATAATGTAAGAACTAAAAAGTATTACGAAGCACAGTAAAATGACAACTAAAAATATGTGAGAATCATATAAGAAATTTCGTTGACTTTCCTAAAATCACTTGGTTGTATCACATAAAATAAAACAGATGGAGTAACATATATTATTTGAAAATGACACAAAAGGTACATAAATTAACAATTTATAATATTTTTTAAAAAACACATATAAAAAATTTAGGTCACTTTTTCAAGTTTCATTTCTCTCACATAAATTAAAAATAAATAAATTAACATACGTTGCGTCTGCGCTGACGCAGACGCCCGGCATCTAATAATAAAATAAATGACATTTGGTTGAAGAAAGTGAGGATTTTGGGTATTTTTAAAATATGATTTTAAATTTATTATGATCAAAATTTTGATTTTTTTGTATATTTTAAATAATGCTCAATGGTCATATGTCTCATTAAAATAGTTTCCTCATTTTAAAATTCAGATTTAAAGTCAACCTTGTTTTTTTGTTTTTCAAAAAAAGGTCTAAGAAATATTTTAATTTTTTGCCAAAATTATTATTACAATACTAAATTTTATGGAGAATTTTTTATCCTACACTATTTAATAGTATCTTTTTAAGGTAAAAACGTGTCAACGTGGACATGTTATTATTTATAATCAGGGGCAGAGCTATGTTTGGTCTAGAGAGTGCACTCGAACTCCCTCGGCAAAAAAAATACACGATATATATAAGGTAATTTTTCTGCATTTTTGTAGATATATATATTTTGAACCCCCTAAAAACAAACAAAAGTAGATGGCTCAGCGGCAAGTCCCCGGAATATTAAGCTGCATGCCCCCATATTTCATGGGGTAAAAGGTCTTTTTCAAAGTTTAATATCGTCATAATAATTGCGGTCAAAGTTTGAATATATTTCAGGCTTATATCCTTAAAAAAATACGAAGCCAAAAAAATATGCATGTACAATTTGAATCTTTTAAATGTATGTTTTTTCATACATACGAAAAACTCACGAAATGCAAAAACAATTTTTTTTAAAACAATCTTACTTATGAACAAAAAATAATTTATAAACAAATTATCACAATATCCTATAACCTACATAGATAAATTATATATTTTCATTCGTTTGTGATCGCAAACGTTCAAATATACATAATTTTATAAATTTTCACTAATCAACAATATTGATAATTATTTTTTCGTTTAATATTATTCTTTTACAATGTATGATATGAACAATTCTTCACATCGAAGATAAGTTATTTTTTCTTTTTTTCTTTTTAAAAAATATATGAACTTTTGATCAAACTAATATAAGCGCAGAAACGACGACGTTTTCCTTTCCTCAAATTCTAATATAAATAAAAGTTCAAAAAAACATGTGTCTCTTACTGGCTCTGGATTCCACCGCCCTAACCCCACCGTCTTCGCCACCGCTGATGTTCGCCGCCGGTAACTTTTCACGGCAGTAAAGGTAAACTGTTCCTTATCTATTTTCTTCTTCTTCTTGTTGTTTATAGAAAGCGTAAAGTATCAGACACTGAATCCAACTTGAATTTTGTGAAAAAAAAAATAAAATTTTTTGCAAATAGTTTAGCAATCCTTGAGAAGTTAGAACTTTGAAATTCTGTTGTTGATAGCTGTATTTGGAGTAATTATGAGTGAAATGAGAAATTATTCTACTCAGTTTATGGAAGTATGGAGTTTTAACTTTGTAGCATTTCAATGATTGAAAAGAGAACAATGGAAAAAAATTAAAATTTTCAACCATAAAAGCTATAGATTTTGATTTGACTATGGAAGTTAATGGAAATGTTGTATACTCAATAACAGAAATGCAAACCCTACCCCTATCTTGCGGAGGTAGAGAGTCTTTTTTTCGGAAGTAGATTTATAAGGAGAAAACACAAGTAATGAAGACAGAGGAAATAATAGGAGAACATTGTAAAGCATAGAAAGGAAATGATCAGTAATCACAATGAAATAATGATGACTAAAACGCGATAAACAACATGAAATTGAGGGACCAAAAACTACGAGAAAATATATTATATTCTCATTTAAGCTTATACTGGAGTTATGGAAAGAAATTAATTGTTATTTTGTTTGTCGGCATATTTTTTTGCAGTTAAATTTTCTTAGAGTTGCTCAACTAGTTTCTAACTACTTGTGCATTGTATTTTGTTACTTCTAATGAGGCTACCTGTAGAAAATATTCCAAAAATAAGTTTCCGAGGCCAAACAATGGGTAAAATGTCAAGTTTGTTTTTCTCCCTACACACTGATTTAACAGAGAAATCACTTTGTTCCGCAATTTCTAGACTGGTTTGTCTGGTGTAGTATAAGTTCCTGTGAAGGAATTTAACTCCTGTTGCAAATCTGTGATCTGCCATTTTCCCAATCATTTCGATCCCTCCTATACAAAAGGTTCCGCCCTTATTCTGTTCACACTCTTAAGACCGATAAGGTTTAAGTCCTGGATATAGTTCTAAGATTGCTTTGCCAATCCAGTGAACTTACCATAAGGAAGTTTTTGCCCCATCACCCACCTTTATGCTCAAATTATCACTGCATTCATTCGACTCCCTTCTAATAGTTTTCCATATACTGCATCCATGTGCAGTCTTCAGTTCTTTTGTTGTCAAGTGGTTCATCAAACCATATTTCTGTGCTACGTACTTCTTCCAGACGGACCTGTCCTCATTACAGAATCTCCAGATCCATCTTGAGAGAAGACTCTAGTTATGGAATCTTATGTCTCAGGTTCAAATTCCAGCTGAGACAAAAACACCAGGTGATTTCTCCCCATATGTTCTAGTCTTGGTAGACAAAATTACATGGTTCCTGTTGTTGTCGGATGGAGGTGGAATTAGTCGAAGTGCGCTCGTAAGCTCGTCGAATACCACAGTTATTAAAAGAACACACTAAATAGTCATATCATAAGGCAAATGTGTAATCTCCATCCATCCACCTCTGTTAGTTTGAGACCAAACCCCTTAATTCATCCATTAAAATTGGCTTTTCTTAGTATGTTATTAACGAAAAACCCAATTGACATGGTCATAGACCTTTTCAATATCCAGGCCTTTTCCGTTTCACTCTTAGAGTCCACCAACTCATTAGCAAGCAAAGCTGCAGCCATAGTCTGTCTACCCTGAAAAAAGGTCACTTGAGGTGCATCCGGTAATTTCTCCCCGAGTCTTCTGTCTTTCTGTGAGTAGCTTGGAAATGACCTTGCAAATTTCCCCTATTAAACTTAAAGGTCTGAAATCTTTTAATTTTTGAGTTCCAAACTTCTTAGGTATTAGAGCAATGGAAGTAGCATTGAGAGACTTCTCTAAAATCTCATCATAACTTTTAATTTTTGAGTTCCAAACTTTTAATTTTCTCTAGGAAGATTGTTCAAAAGAGACCTGGCAAGACAGAGGGGCAATTTTTCGGACCTTGGAAACGAATCTGGAAGTCCAACACTCCAACCAAGACAAATTGTTTCACATGGTCGGTGTGCAGAAGAGCATGCCTGACTCAGGAGAGACTAAAAAAAAGAGTATTTTAGATTCTTTCTAGGTGTTTCTTCTGCCATGAAAAAGAGGAAACAATCATTTGTTCTTACACTGTAGAGTGACTGTCCAAATATGGTATATGTTTCAAAGCCTTATCCAAGATTCTTGGGTGATGCCTGAGCATATGGCAGACCTACTAAGCTGTTGGATGAGAAGAAGAGGGAGTAAAACACAGAAAAATGGGTGGAATCTAGTTCCATCTTGGATATGGTGGTCAATTTGGAAGGAAAGTAACAACAGGTGTTTTAAGAATATTACTAACCCAATGCAGAAAGTAAAAGAAAACTGTATCAGTACTCAATACTTTTGGTGTAAAGAAGAGGGTATGTGTGAAGTAAATCAGTTAGTAGATTCCCTAGGCTCTTTGTGATCATGACCAGCCTTGGAATTTTTTGTTTGGTTGCCAGCATACCCTCATATATGTTGGGCGGACTCTTCATATTTACGGGTGAGCCCATCTTGACGCGACACTGGTGCAGGTGGGGGTGCGGGATGCGTGTCGGATTCGTCAATTTGATCCGGACACTTCGACCGAAGTCGAGAAAAGAGTTTGGGGAAGAAAAAATCAGTTTCCAGCGGATTAAAGAGGATAAAGCTTGAAAAAGTACAGAGAAGAGAAGAAAGAAGAGAAAAATCAGTTTTCGGCGACTTAAAGAGGATAAAGCTTGAAAAAGTACAGAGAAGAGATGAAAGAAGAGAAAATAAGTTCCCGGCGAGGCGGGACATAAAGTGGATAAAGCTTGAAAAATAAAGAGAAAGAGAAGAAGGTTTTTTTTTTTGAATAAGTACAAGGAAATACAGAGAGAAGTACAGGGTCTTACCAGTTTCAAAAAAAAAAAGGTATAGGGTCTTTTCAGTTTTTCTCGAAAAAGACTCCAAATGGCAGAAACGAAGGATTTCTCAAAATAAGTGTACTTTTTTATAAAATAAATTATATTTATGCAGTTGTTTAGTATACTCTATGGTATAATTCAATTTTCTTATATATATATATATATATAATATATCTAGTATAATCAAATAAGTGGAATATATATATATATATATATATATATATATATATATATATATATATATATATATATATATATATTCCACTTATTTTATTATACTAGATATATTGCTAGTGATATCTTCATAACTATATTTTTATAATATTGAAAATTTTTTAACCGTATCCCCGCACCCGTATCCATACTCGGATTCACACCCACGAATCTTAACATTTGGATTTTGCCGAATTCGACTCTCCGATTCGCATTCGTCTCGAATACCCGCATCCGAGTCTGAGCAATTTCGAAAGAGCTTTGCTGCAAACCACAATCCAAAAAAGCAAAAGACCTTCGAAAGAGCTTTGCTGCCAGGTGATTTTCCAAGACCAACAAACTGTTATTGCTTGATGCCAACAAGCTGTTGCAACTTCCAATTGTAAAGAGACCTTTGGGAAGTTCCATCCTTCTAAAGAAAACATTGTTAATTCATAGGAGAAAACATACATTGCTTTTAGGAAACCATTTTCCAATAATCGATCAATGGTCTTATCCTAAGTTGCTTGGACTCGCGTGCGGGTATGCGAGACAGGTGCAAATTCGAGAGTTGGATTTGGCAAAATTCAAATTTTAAGATTTGTGGGTGTGAATCCGAGTATGGATACGGGTGCGGGGATATTGTTAAAATTTTTCAATATTATAAAAATATAGTTATGAAGATATCAATAACAATATATCTAGTATAATCAAATAAGTGGAAATGCATACATACAGAAAATTTACCATATAGACTAAACAACGGCATAAATATAATTTATTTTTATAAAAAAATACACTTATTTTGAGAAACCCTTCGTTTCTGCCGCTTGGAGTTCTTTTTCAAGGAAAACCGAAAAGACCATGTACTTTACTCTGTATTTCCTTTACTTTTTCAAAAAAAAACTTTCTTTCTTCTCTTCTTTGTATTTTTTAAGCTTTATCCCTTTTATGTTCCGCGTCGCCGGAAACTTATTTTCTCTTCTTTCATCTTCTCTGTACTTTTTCAAGCTTTGTCCTCTTTACGTCGCGGCAAACTGATTTTTTCTTCCCGAAATCTTTTCTCGGCTTCGGTCAAAGTGTCCAGATCGAATTGAACGAATCCAACACGCACCCTGCACTCGCGCCCCCACCAGTTTCGCGTCAAGACTGGTTCGCCCGTAAATATGAAGAGTCCGCACAATATGGGTCTTATCGAGATAGACGAGAGAATACCTATAATCTTGAGTGAAATTAGAACTTTTTTAGTTAAAGTTGATTTTAAATATGCTTCACGCGTGTTTAAATTAGGTCTACAATCGACGCTATATATCTGATAGAATTTGGTAACCACATATAAGATGTAGGTGTTAGTTACTAATTATAACAATAATTTCGATTCAGTTTCAATTTTTTTTAAAATTAATTTTGATTCTTCTATTTTTGGCATGAAGCTCGATCTCCTCGAAAAATTCTCTGATCCAGATGGCAGAAAAGAACATATTTATACCTTTTCTTATTAGAGGGGTAACCATATGATAAACTATCGAAGGAATTAGGGTAAACTAATGTGATCATGACATTGAAAGATAAGTACTTGAGATTGGGCGGATGCGACTTCGCTTAGTTGGTTTGGGTGACATGCTTCATCATTGTTTAAGTTAGGCCATATTTTCATTACAATTGCCTTGTAGGAAGATAATGTTAAGATAGTTAAGAATAGGTTTCATAATATTTGGTAACTGAATCTAAGTTGCAACTGCTATTTAGTAAATTATAAATGTTGATTCCTTCAGAAAACAATAACTGGCGAGTCTCAACTCACAATAACTTCAAGAACCTTTTTTCTGTCATTGTCGGCCACCACTTGTAGATCATGAAAATTCGAACAAGATTTAACTTACATATATTGATACTGTCATAAAATTTTCAGAATATTTTAATATGTTACTAGTTATATGCCTTTGTCTTTTCAGGTTACTAAACATAATATGGATGGTTACCTGCAAATATCTTTTAATTGACCTGATAGTGTACAAAATTCCAGTCTTACGTACCCCGTGAGCTCCCCAACTCTTCTATATGCTCAGATACTAAAGATCTATGAAGCCGCAGAGAGAGATTCAGAAAATCAGATTTACTGGTTTGTCTGAGAGCTTTTGAGTTTCTTTTCAAGGTATTTTGAAGTCTCAGTTGTTTTTTTTCTTGCCACCAGTTACATTTTTGAAGTCATGTATGTGTGACATACAAGTTTCTGTGCGCTTCTACACGCAAAAAGAAGCACATTTTTAATTTTTTCATGTGTAGATCCTACTGCTTTTGGTCTGCTCATTTTTGATTTTTTTTAGCATTTCATTTGTTGAACTATATCAAATTTATTGATGGATTTTGCCTTCTCTAATGTATGGAAATTTTCTGTTGGAAACTCTAGAGAAAGAAATGACATAAAAAAAATTGAATCTAGGATTTTAAGTGAGTGTGTGTAAATTCTTATGCACCAAGTCTTCATCTGTTATAAGGGATACACAAGTTAGCACCATTGTCGTAAAGGTACGATCAATTTCTCATAGCATAGCATATTTGTCAGGTAAGCATGTTCCGGTTTATATGGTACAGTTTGAACTTTGAGATCGATTTTTTAAATTGTGATCATAAATTTGGACATGGAATCTTTGAAGTTCTGTTAAAATCAAATTTACATATTTGGAAATTGTGTAAAAAGTACTTAATGTCATGATAATTGATGATTCAAAATTTTTTTTAGGTGTATGAAAAGATCACAGTAAAAACTCATTTGAGTCTTGAAATGCGAAAGGTGCAACATAAATTGGGACAAAGAGAGTATTTTTTTTTCTCATTTCCTTTTTGTTCCAATGATATGGGATTTCGGAGTCAGCAGTTTGTTTATTTCTTTTTATTGAATTTTCTCTGTAACATTGGAAAGAGTTAGGATACAATCACATTATATTGCTAAAAAGCTCATTAAACAATTTTATATAAAAATAAAGAATTTCTTATCATAAATCAAGTGTATGCATGTCTGGTCTAATGGACTTCTTGTTTTTTTTTTTGATTCTCTTTCGTGAAGCTATGGCCTCCAAGGATGAACATAAGGAAAATGATGCAGTCGAGGAACCCTCAGAAGTTCCCAGAGTTGAGAAATCTATCAACCCAGTGGGTGAAAGTTCTGTTGTCTTGCCGCGTGTTGTGCGTATTTACATGCCGGACAGTGACGCGACAGACTCATCTAGTGACGAGGAGGAAAAGCTTAAAGGAGAGAAGTGCAAGAGACATGAAAGGACGTGTATAAAGGAAATCATCATTGAGAATGGGAAGACCAGGGTCATTTCAAAGAAGACGTCCAAAGAGAAGAAAGATATAAAGATGTTCCAAGAAAATCCGAAGAAGTACAAAGGAGTTAGACAACGAAGATGGGGCAAATGGGCAGCAGAGATCCGAGACACAAAAAACAAAACTCGACTTTGGCTGGGCAGTTTTGACACTGCTGAAGAAGCTGCTTTGGCTTATAATAAGGCAGCCATTGAAATAAGAGGTACTAAAACTTTCTTAGGGTGAGCAGTTCCTTTCTGTTTGTTTATTTCTTTTTTATTTGAATTTCCTTCTAAAAAATTTCTGAAGAGATTGGTACGATCGCCTCATATTGATAAAAGTTCATCAAACGATGATACATAAAACTAAAGAAAGAATTTCTAATCATATATGAAGTGTTTGCATGTCTGGTCTGATGGACTTTCCCTTTCTTTTTCCTTTTCTTTGCATGAAGCAATGACCCCCAAGGAAGAGCTTCAGGTAAAGGAGGGAGTCAAAGAACCCTCAGTAATTGCCATAGTTGAAAAATCCAGCAATCAAGTGGGCGAAATTTCCCAAGTCTTTCCACGTCTTGTACGTATTCACGCGCCGGACCATGACACAACAGACTCGTCTAGTGACGAGGAGGAGAAGGATGAAGAAGAGAAGTCCGAGGGACATGAAAGGACGTGCGTAAAGGAAATCATCATCGAGAATGGAAAGACCAAGGACATTTCAAAGAAGAAGTCCAAAGAGAAGAAAGCTTTGAATCTGATGCAAGAAGATGTGAATAAGTACAGGGGAGTTAGACGACGAAAATGGGGCAAGTGGGCAGCAGAGATTCGAGATACAAGAAAGAAAACTCGGCTTTGGTTGGGAACTTTTGATACTGCTTTAGAAGCTGCTTTGGCTTATGACAAGGCAGCCATTGAAATAAGAGGTGCTAATGCTTTAACTAACATCCTGAAGCCACCACCGAAGAAAAACAACCCCATCAAGATCAACTTCATCGTGCCACCACTAAAAAGACAGAAGGCGGATCCATAGGTTAGTTAAACTTGATTGGTTCAACCTTCCATTGGCTGATCCATTGCACCTTTGAAATTATGAGGTTCAAAAGTTAATATTTATTGAACTTAAGTAGTTTTTCACATATACTTCTATGTACCATGTGAAGAATTCTAGGTTCATTTGAACCCGTTAACGGTTAAACTAAAGCTGCATCCGCTTCTGAATGGGAAGATCGACTCGTTTTAGCCACCATCTTTACTCACAGATGATGCCAGGTATTTGAAACTGCTTTACTGTACATTATAATTAGTGTTAAACTTGGTTAGTTCCCAGATGTTCTTAAAGCATGTACAGTGGTATTGTAATGCTTTACTGCATGTTTTTGATATAGAGGAAACTGTTGCTTCCTTCTGGTGATTAGGTTTGTACTTCCAGTTTCTTTTTTTTTTAACCGTTAATTTGGATACTTGAACGTTGTTAATGCGTCGAGGGAAACAGTAACCTAGTTACTGTAGTTATACATATCGATAAATAAGAGTTATAAAGTCATGCGTGAAACGCGTAACGAGTAGCATGTATGACGTGAGGAATGTGATAGTTGCGTGATCATATGTGAAATTTACTCCGTATTGATACTACAATTGCCTTACATAGGAAGACAATTATTCTAAGAGAAGTTTGATAAAATTTGGTAACAAAATCTAAGTTGCAAGTGTTATTTAGTAATGGAGAAAGGCTCAAATATGCCATCGCATTTTGAGAGATGTCTTATTTATGCCATTCATTAAAGTTTGGCTCATATGTGTTAGTTATTTTTGTTTAAGAAAAGGCTTTATTTTGTTAACGGAAATGAAAGATGATTCAAATTTTTAACGGATAACATAGACGATGAGTCTTTTCTCAAAGTTTGTTGACATATTTTTTACCTTTGTTCTTTTAAAAAATAATTTTATTAATGACATAGCTGAATCATAATTGATTCTGTGTAAAAGATGATTTTGCGAAATCAAAACTGTTTTTCGTTAACAAATAATGACGGGGATGAACATTTCTCAGGTGAAAATGGCATATATGAGCTAAATTTTTAACGGATGACATACATGAGCTAAACTTTTTATTGGTGATACAGATAATTTTTTTTTAAAAATACAATGACATATTTGTGGCTACTTAATAAATTATAATTAATGTTGATTTCTTTTTTATTAGTCCACATATTATGATAATGGATGGATTTATGACATCCTTACCATTTGAAAAATTTTCTATTTGAAATATAGAGAAATAACTTAACAAGAGAAAAATTTATGATATTAAGAGAGGTTTGAGAGAAATGGTCTTACGAGAATATATAATTCTAAGTTGGTGAGTGTAAAATTTAAAAACTGAGATTTCTCATCCTATTACAATTTGAATAGAAGAAAATGATCATTTTAAATCTCTCATTTTCATTTTAAATCTCTTATGGTTAAAAATGAACATCTCGACAAAGATTTCTTATAAAGCCATAAAACTAAAAAAAGTTCGTAAAGGGCTAAAAAGATCATTTTTATTGCTATTGTTTAAGACTACAAAATTTAAAAGCCTTCTATATTTTTTCGAGTTTCTTGCCAAATTTCAGTTAGAATAAACAATTGAAAGAATTTTCAATAAACGAAGTGTGTGCACTAAAATAAAATCCACCAAACAAGTGGGCAGAAGTCCTATTGTCTTGCCGCATGTTGTACGTATTTATATATTGGACACTAAACGTTACAAATTCGTCTAGTGATGAGATGAAGAAAATCTTCAAAGGAGAGAAGTCCAAGCGATAGGAAAGAACGTGTAAAGATATTGTCGTTAAAAATGAAAAGACTAAAGTTTGTATGGTGAACCCTTGTACTTGTATGTGTTTGTATTGTGAACTCTTCTACTTACATGTTTGTCAATTGAAGCCCTTAAACTCAATTATAATGAGTCTTTTAAACCCCTCGAACGATGTGTGTAGCTCAATCTCTTTTATATAAATGACATGTCGTATTCACATCACATATATATATATATATATATATATGCCATGTCATAGTTATTTTTAAAATTATTATTAATTAAAATTGTTTAATAAAAGAAAAAGAATAAAATATTAAGTATATTTTTTTTTACAGTAGAACTCCATTACTCTCTCCTACTTACACTATTTCACAGCCAAAGCCAAAGCCGTCGCCTGAAAATTATTTTTTCCGGCGATACCACTCATATTCTCACCCTTACCTGTCTTCATCTCCTTCACACATCATCATCAATTTTCCTTTCCTCTTCAAACCTCCACAAAACCAACAGCCTAAGCCATCAACCATCAGATCTAGCTGAACACTATCACCATTTTTGCCTTCAACTTGGATGCACGTCATCATCATTTTTGCCTTCATCCCCTAAAGGTTATTTATTTATTTGTACTTTCACTATTCCAAGAATCTTATTTCTTTCTGCTTCATTCAATGGTACCCTGATACTCTTTCCTAGTACTCTGTTTTGTGTTCAGGATGCAAGTAAAACTGTTAAAGATGAAAGCTTCTTGCAATTTCTGCAGTAGCATCTCTACTTTAGCTCCTAGTTGCCTTAGTCTTCGTTTCCGTCAAAAAGAATCCAATCTTCTTGTTTTATTGCCAAGAATCGGACCTTTCTTAATTCTATTTCTATTCGAGCAACTGCTAGTAGTAGCAGTAGTAGTAATTGATAATTATTATTTTTATTTAAATATTTTAATGTAAAATACCTTTCACTCGCTGTCAAACGCGTGTTGTCACGTAAATTTCCAACTCAACATTATTAGTGACACATAAGTTCGGTCAATGCTCAAAGGGGTATAAAATACTATGTTCTGATGAGTTTAGGGGTTCAGTTGACAAACATGTAAGTAGAATGATTCACAATATAAACGCATACAAGTACAAGAGTCCACTAGACTATTCCGTCACTTTTTATTCTTAGTAATTACATATAATTTTTTTTTATTCTTAAGTACTACATGAACTGAGGGAAAAAAAATAATACTAGCCTTAGTTTTCTTGCTTTTACTCATTTTTAATATGATTCAGTAAATTATTAATGTTGATTCCTTTTTTATTAATCCACATATAAAATAAGAACGACAAATAAATTCAAGTACAAATATAATTAATAATTTATATTTTAATTTCTACTGTTTTTATATAATTTTTATATAATGACGATTGCTTAAGTTTAAATCTATATAAATGACTATCAAAATGTAAAAGATATATAGGCAAGATATATAGGCAAGACTATTAGACGATTCTTTTTGTTTAATTAATCCACATATATGATAAAAATGACAAGTGAAAATACAAATAAATTCAAGTACTAAGAATTAATCATTCATATTTTAATTTCTTACTATTTATATACAACGACGATTGCTAAAGTTTAAATTATATAAATAACCATCAAAATATAAGAAATTTGAAGACAAGTCTATTTAGTAAATTATTAATGCTGATTCCTTTTGTTATAAGTCCACATATTGATAAGAATGACAAGTGAAAAATGGAAATAAATTTAAATACAAGGTTTGATGATATTTGTATTTTAATTTCTTAGCATTTCTATATAGTGACGAATGCTAAAATTTAAATTATATAAATGGTTGTCAAAATGTAAAAGATTTAAAGGCAAGATTTATTTAGTAAATTATTAATGTTGATTCATTTTTTTATCGGTTCACATATATGATAAGAATGAGAAGTAAAAATGGAAATAAATTCAAATATAAAGAATTAATTATTTTATCTTTAATTTCTTACAAATTCTATATACCTATGATTGCAAAAGTGTTAATTTTATGAATGACATTCTAAATGTAAAAAAATTAAATGCAAGACTATTTAGTAAATTATTAATGTTTATTCTTTTTTTGTTGGTCCACATGTATGATAAAGAATGCCAAGTGAAGATTAATTCAAGTACAAAGAATTAACATTTGCATTTTAATTTGTTACCACTTTCTATATAGTGACGATTTTTAAAGTTTGAACTATATAAATGACAATCAAAATGTAAAAAATTTAAAGGCAAAACAAAAGATTTAGAGAATTACTAATTTGTCTTGGAGTTTTTGAGTTTTTTTTTCAAGGTATGTTCTATCCTTAGCTTCTTTATCTTTTTTGGACGATCAGTTATATTTATGAAGTAATTTATGTACGACATGTGAATTTCTATGATGGAGATTTCTAATTCTTTTATCTTTTACAAACACATTTTAAACTTCTATATGTGCATATTCTATTGCTTTTTTTCCCTCAATATTTTATCTTTTGAACTAAGTGAAATTCATTGTTGGATTTATGACATTCTTATTTTGTGAGAAATTTTCTATTTGAAACTCTAGTGAAATAACTTACAAAAGAAAAAAAACAAAGATGTTAAGTAAGTTTGAGAATTGAGATAAATGATTTTCTAATATTTTTTATAAGAATATAAAATTTAAGTATCGAAATCTCTCGCCCTATTATAATTTGAATAGAATAAAAAGATCATTTAAATCTGTTATGTATAAAAAAAAGTACATCTCTTGTAAAGCCGTAAAACTAAAAAAAGCTATTAAAAGGCTAACAACCATTTTTAGTAAATTCTGCAATGTTCATTTGTAATTTTCTAGCCTCTGTTTCGATTTGTTTGCCTTATTATTCTTTTTAATCTGCTTTGAAAATAATATCTTTTCTCTTTTTAACAACTCTTTAATTCTAACTTTCAAATGATATCTTTAAGATCTCACTAAATTTAATAATATTTTCTTTATATTCGACATACCTTAAGTTTAAGACTATAGATTTAAAATTTTTCTTTATTTACTTAAATTTAATGCCAAATCAAACTAAGAACAAACAAATGAAAGAATTTCCTATAATAAATAAAGTGTATGCATGTGTAGTCTGATGGACATTTTGTGCTTATTTTTTTGTTCTCTTTTAATGAAGTTATAACTACCAAGAATGAGTTTAAGCAAAATGAGGCAGTCGAAAAATCCTCAAAAATTGTCAAGAGTAAAAAAGTTCACCAAACAATTGAGTAAAAGTTTTATTATCATGCGCGTGTTGTACGTATTTACATGCAAGATAATGACGCCACAGACTCATCTAGTGATGATGAGGAAAATCTTCAAGTAGAAAAGTCCAAGCAAAATAAAATAATATGTAACAAAATCATCATTGAAAAGAAAAAGATCAAGGTTTTTTCAAAGAGGATGTCGTCCAAATAGAAGAGAGATACAATGTAGAGAAGTACAGGGGAGTTAGACAGCGAGAATCTGGAAGGTGGGCAGCAGAAATTCGATATGGAGGAAAGAATGCTCTACGACGTTGGTTGAGAACTTTTGATACTGAAAGAGAAGCTGCATTGGCTTATGACAAGGCAGCCATCGAAATAAGAGGTGCTAATGCTTTAACAAATATTCTCGATCCACCACCACCAACCAATAAGGAAGACAACGCCATACTTTAGTTAAACTTGATTTGTTCAACTTTTTATAGGCAGATTCACTGCACTTCTGTAATTATGAGTTTAAAAGTTAATATTTGTTGAACTTTTAGTAGTTGAAGGACATAACTGTAAATAAGAAGGATTCGCTAGGCACGAGAGACGACAAAGGGCTAGCACCCATATGTTTTCCCCATTGTTATTAGAAGTATTTAGTTAGTTCAATTAGTTTTTATTATTCAAGTTGTTTTTACTATTTGTTGCTTTATTTCGTTTTATTTCTTAATTACAATTAGTTTTTTCTTATGGCAATTCCCTTTTCCTAATAGCTTCTCTTTTGTGTAAAAAGTGTTAGTTACGTAATGTAAAATTTAACCCCATATTTGATTATTACAATTGCATATATATATATATATATATATATATATATATATATATATATATATATATATATATATATATATATATATATATATATATAGATCACCAAATTAAGTTGCATCTGCTAATTAGTAAATATTAATGTTGATTCCATTTTCTTATTGATCCACATAAATGATAAGAATGACACCTCAAGAATGGAAAGTTCTTATAATGAAAACAAATTCTAGGGTTTTAACTAAGTTTAAGAGGAGCGATTTTCAAGTTATTTCTATAAGAATATAAAATTTAAGTGAGTGGATGTAAAAATTCAAAGAGATGAAATTTGTCACTCTATTATAATTTAAATAGAAGAAAATGAATATTTTAGATCTTTTACGAATTAAAAAAATTATTTTATTAGTAATAATCATAAAAAAGATAAGTCTTGCACTATATTAGTATATATTATATATTATATTTTATTAAGTTAAATAATATTTTGAGCAAAGATAGTCAATATTTTTATGTAGATTAAAAATTAAACCAATCATTGAATACAACAATAATAAAAATTTAATTAGTTTAATGATCTTACTTAAAAAAAAGAACATTTTAATATTTATTTTGCACCATTTTCATAATTTCTTCAATACCAACATGATGAGGTGTTGGTATGATTACACTATGAGATGTATTTCATCTTTTAAATTTAAATATAAAATATAGCTTTAATTTTAAATCATTTAGATATTTATATTTGTATTTCTGATTTCTTTTCTTTGATTTAATTCAATCTCAACATATCTAGGGCAAAAACCATATATTCCATATTCTATTTTAAATTCTTTAATTCTAGAAGCTCGATTATTTTCTTGAGTAACACCAACAATTAACTCTTCTAATTAGAGCAATTTCGTGTTTAAATAATTCCATACTACTTTAAATTTTTTAATTATGAATACGACATGCATACCTAATGTGAAAGATATCATCAAGTGATGATCGCAGATGCAAGGACTGTTTGTGATTTTTTGTTTGTTCTCTTTTATAAATGGAAAAATCAAGATTATTTCAAAGACTATGTCGTCCAAAGAGAAGAAAGATACAAAGCTATATAGGTCTTGTCTATATCCAACAATTATTTGTCAATATCGTTTTAAAAAATAAAAATAATAGAAATAAATGAAATGATTATACCAATTTTTTACAACAAAATAAATATTTGACTCGTATGGTAGAATAATTTACTTAATTAATTCATAATGATATTTAATCCTTCATACGTTTGACCATTGAGTTACCTAATAAGTCAAAATAATAATAAAGTAGTAAACTATTATCTATTAACTATTAACAAACTTGTAAGCATTAATGAATAATAATGATAAGCCATAAGTAATAACTAAAAAGTAATATTGTAATAATAATAATAAATACATTGAATTAAGTGGATAGTCCATAAGGTTGGTACATGAACAACCATTCATATTCACTAGGTTAGATGAACCTTTTTGGATAAGAATGTATCTATTTATTATGATACTTAATATGGTGACCTTTGGAGTGATTTCTCACTCTATAAATAGGGTTGTTCATTCACTATTGTAATATATACAGATGAGACTTACATATACTTGAATAAGAAGAAAATCTTCTCTTCCATCTTACATCTCTTGTCTTCTTCTCTTTATGATTATATCTCTTATGAACTTGATTTTATAACACGTTATCAGCACGAGTCTCTATCTAATTGAGAGTAAGTTCTTATTTTTCTTTAGCTCATATTTTGGTTGATCTCGTTATGAAGATCAAAGTATTATATGCATAAAATCAGGTATGTATTTTCTAAAATATTTTATGATTTAGAATAAAACAGTGTTCAGTTACTAACAATTATCAGGAACAGAAGACATATATTACTATTGGTTGAATATAACATGCTATACAAAACTTCTTAAATAGAAGAAGGTATAAAATTTTAATAGCATGAGTTTTAATGTTATTTTGATTGTTTTGAAAGACTCAAAGGGTGAGTCATGTTGTACTTCGGACTATTATACCGTTGGTTAAGGGTAAGACGATGGATTCAAGTTTCATCGCACCAAAAGGGTAAGACATCTGATTAAAGTCTGGATGCACCATAATGAAAAATATTTGAGGATAAGGCGATAGATTCAAGTTCTATTGCACCAAAAGGGTAAGACATCAATTTGAGTTTTGATGCACCGAGATTGGGTTCAAGTCCATTGAATTATGGCGTAAAACGCCTTATATGGATAAGACATTGAGTTTGAGTCAATGCACCATAATGATGATATAATGATGATTAAGGCTTTGATGAAAAATCTTGAAATTCGTCCTATTGAATTTGCTTCATTCCTTGAAAAGAATGTGGTAGCAACATGTAATAACTCTGAAATCCGCTTGTTAACTTGCTCCATTCAATCATATGAATGTGGTAGCAGTGAATGTTAGTCTGAAAGATGACAAATGATTAATGATATGAATAAGGGCGTGGAGGGACATAATTATAATAGTCATCATTGTGGTAATGATAAAAAGAAGAACACTATAAGTTCTTCAAATAGTCCTTCAAAATGTGAAGGCAATTTTTATGATCAAAATCGTATGAAAGGTCATTAGACTTGTGAATGTTGTCAACCCAATAATTTCACAAGTTTATAAATCCTCTATCATGATACAAGAAGATAAAGTGACGGTACACTTAATCTTTCAAAGTGATGTTGAGGTGTGTCATGGAAATATGATGAAGAAATAAGGATTCTTCAAGATTTCTCTTGTGTAGCTTGTTCTCTGGATAAAATGATCATTGTACCAGCTAAGGTTGGGATTGTAATCCCCTAAAATTTTTGGAACATATAAACGGGTGAATATGGGCCCATTCACCTGTCATGTGGATCATTTGCAACTATATGATTGATGCATCTATGCGATGGTCACATGTATTTTGTTGTCAACTTACAAATTGGTTTTTGTAAGGTTGTTTGCTTGAATTGTTAAAATTAAGAGAACAGTTCCAAATTATGAAATTATATTGATAATGCTGGTTGATTTAGCAGAAATTGTATGCCTCCAATTATAGCTAAATCATGATTATGAGAACAGAACTCCCAAATAAGATTTGGTATGAGATAATTTTATTTAACATGTAGCAACACATGTATCATCAAACCAACAAGGTTTCCCCATTAAAATTGGTTCAGGGTCAGGAACCATATAATTTTCATCTAAAGTGTTGAACGTGCGGTTATGATTTTAATTGCTCCACCACGCACAAAGATGAACTTCCAAATAAGGTTGGAATGAATGTTAGATTTTCTAACATTAGGGGGAGAGATGATTGACAGCTGAAAATTATGTGTGGTTTTTCTTTGGAAAAGAATATACCAACCACAATGTACGAAGATTGGAGACATCATCACAAGAAATTAAGTGATGTTTTAATCAGGGGGAGTATAATACGCGTTGCACTCTTTTTCCCTTGACCGAGGTTTTTTCCCACTGGGTTTTCCTGGCAAGGTTTTTAATGAGGCAACAAATGGTGCGTATCAAAAGATATGTGTACTCTTTTTCCTTCACTAGAATTTTTTTCCCACAGGGTTTTTCCTAGTAAGGTTTTAACGAGGCACATTATCTATGGACATCCAAGGGGGAGTGTTATAAATACATTGAATTAAGTGGATAGTCCATAAGGTTGGTACATGAACAACCATTCATATTCACTAGGTTAGATGAACCTTTTTGGATAAGAATGTATCTATTTATTATGATACTTAATATGGTGACCTTTGGAGTGATTTCTCACTCTATAAATAGGGTTGTTCATTCACTATTGTAATATATACAGATGAGACTTACATATACTTGAATAAGAAGAAAATCTTCTCTTCCATCTTACATCTCTTGTCTTCTTCTCTTTATGATTATATCTCTTATGAACTTGATTTTATAACACTTGCTAGTATTTTAAGAAATAAATAAATTAATAACTAATAGTAACAATTTATACAAGTAATATAATAATAATAATAATAATCTTATCAACACATTAAGGATGATAATAAATTAATACATAATAAAAATAAGTTTTGGAGTAAATAATTAGTGATATTATATATATATATATATATATATATATATATATATATATATATATATTTCTCTAAAATTATAGAAATATAAAATACCTTTGAGCTTGATAAAATGAGTAATTATACAATTTTGTTGGACTTGTTACCTTAGCATGTTATATAACACTAGAATTCGATCAGAGTTACTAATTAAGTTGTTTTATACTCTCTTTTTTTCAATAAATGATTTAGTTGTATGTGTAGATTAATTTTATATTTTTCTTACACAATGTTAAATAAATTAAGATAGTATAGTTTTCTCTTTTGAAATCAAATAATTAACTTATGGCTTGGTTTCAAAATCATGTGAACAAAAATGTCCTTGATAAACAGCGTGTCAGAAAAGACATTTATTTAAACAACTTTAACAACAGACAAACTTTCAAACTGACAAACTTTTGAAGAACGAATAAAATAAATATGAAAATCACAAATAAAATATGAAATACTAAATGAATAAATACAAAATCACATGATACATATTTTAGGCACGATTATGGCACAAGGAAAAAAATTAGAGATTTATGAGGTCATTGATAAAGAGCGTGTCAGAAAAGACATTCATTTAAACAAATTTTAACAACAGACAAACTTTTAAATTGACAAACTTTTTAAGAACGAATAAAATAAATATGAAAATCACAAATAAAATATGAAATACTAAATGAATAAATACAAAATCACATGATACATATTTTAGGCACGATTATGGCACAACAAAAAAAAAGAGATTTATGAGGTCATTGATACAGGGGCTGAAGATATATATATATATATATATATATATATATATATATATCATTTTGCAATGAAAATAGGATTGAACAAAACTTATATAGGTCAATTGAAAATTGGATTAGAAGAAATAAAATACAATAGATTTCAAAATAAAATAATTATTTATGGTCAAACAATATTAACCTTTTTATTTAGGCACCTATATTTGAAGCAAGATCTAAAATCAATGTGATGTTTTCTTTATATATTTGATATATAACTTATATAAAAAATTTTTATGTACATGGTAAAGGGGCAATGTATTTGTAAATTTTAAAAAGTTCATGATTATTGTAATTTGAAAACATTTAAGATAGAATGTAATTAGCACGCAAATTATTAAAATTTTTATACTTTATACTAATTCTTAATGCTCAATATTTATTAATCTTAAGAAGATAGGTTTTAGCACTACATTAGTATATTTTTTTATTTTCTCTAGTTGAATTAATTTTTTAGTAAGTAGTCATTATTTTATGTTGATTAAAGTTTGAAGAAATCATTTAATAAAATAATAATTTTCCTTGAATTTTCAGAAAATAATAAACAAATGAATTCATATAAGTAATATAATAATAATAATAATAATAATAATAATAATAATAATAATAATAATAATATTCTTATTAGCACTTTAAGAAAAATAATAAATTCATAACTAATAAAAATAAGTAATCTACAGATTAATTGATTGATTTGGGCCGATTTCGAATCGACCCGATCCCATACAATTGACACCCTTAGTTTCAACTATATAAATGAGCATCAAAGATAAAATAATTAACAACGCAAAGAAATAAAATTAGTGATTCGTGAGAATAGTAACTCTGATCGAATTCTAGTGTTATATAACATGCTAAGGTAACAAGTCCAACAAAATTGTGTAATTACTCATTTTATCAAGCTCAAAGGTATTTTATATTTCTATAATATTAGAAATATATATATCTACAATATCACTTATTATTTACTCCAAAACTTATTTTTATTACGTATTAATTTATTATTATACTTAATGTGTTGATAAGATTATTATTATTATTATTATTATTATTATTATTATTATATAAATTGTAATTATTAGTTATTAATTTATTTATTTTCTTAAAATACTAGCAAGATTATTATTATTACAATATTATTTTTTAGTTATTACTTATGGCTCATCATTATTATTCATTAATGCTTACAAGTTTGTTAATAGTGAATAGTTTACTACTTTATTATTATTTTGACTTATTTGGTAACTCAATGGTCAAACGTATGAAGGATTAAATATCATTATGAATTAATCAAGTAAATTATTCTACCATACGAGTCAAATATTTATTTTGTTGTAAAAAATTGGTATAATCATTTTATTTATTTCTATTATTTTTATTTTTTAAAACGATATTGACAAATAATTGTTGGATATAGAAAACAAAAAAAAAGCACAAAATATCCATTAAACTAAACATACATACATACTCTATTAATAATAAGAATTTTTTCATTTTCAATTTAATTATCTGGTTTTGACTTAGCAAACACTTCTATCATATTAGAAATATGTTGTCTAATCCTTTTTAAAGCCAAGGTTCAGCTAGCAAAAGTAGCATTTCTTAGATAATAATGTTTGTTGCAAGTCTTAATAAGAAATACAACAAAAACAACTTCGTGTCAGTACATAAATCATAGTTATTTATGTTCCCCCAATTAATAATAATAATAATAATAATAATGTAATTGCATAAATAGAATTTGGAAAGGATAATAAATATACAGAAACCTTACTCTTATTTTTTGAAGAGAGCTTGTTCCACTGACACGTGGCTCAAAAGATAAATTAGTTGGAAATTTTTTTTTTACTAAAGAAATGATTATAAAATATTAAGATACAAAACAAAATGAAACAACAAATAGTAAAAACACCCAAAAGTAAATAAAAGAAACTATATGTGATTACTATATGCTTCTACCAATAAGGAGAAGATAAACCTATGGAAAGTTGAAAGTAAGTGAGTGTGCGCGTGCATGTTGTGTGCGCGCGCACGTGCATGTGCGCGTCTAGCACGCACATGTGCGAGTGGGTGTGCGTGTGTGCGTGCATGTGCGTGTGTCCGTGCGTGCGTGCGTGTGTACTATGTGTGATCTGCATGCCTATTTCTTTTAATAACAGATAGTATTAAATAAATAGTATAAAATAATATTAGTATTTATAATGTACTAATCCTAGTCCTATTAGGATTAGTACTCCTTAATCCTAGTCCTATTAGGATTAGTACTCCTTCCTATATCTCCTATATATATCTCCCATGTATTCCCTTAACACTTCAATACAATCAATATTCCTTCATGGTATCAAGAGCCTGAAAACCTAGATCTTCTTTTCTCTAGTTTTTTTTTCTCTCTTTAGGGCACCGATCGTTCCCTCTCTTCTCTTGGGCGGCGGCAGCCATGACAACCGAGGTGGATCCTCTCGATTCACTTCCTTCTGGCGTTAAACTCCTTCTCAGGCATCTTCATGCCCTGATTCCCGAAAAAATTATCAAACATAAATTACCCTACATGGAAAATCACCGTTCTTACAGCCCTTGAGGCCAATTACCTTCTCAAATACGTCGATAGAAGCACAGAACCGCCGCCGGCAGTCATCACCGCCACGGACAAATCAGAAAAAATCAATCCGGCCCATGCCGCCTGGAAAACCGTGGATGGTCAGATCCGATCATGTTTGATTGCGGTCATCTCTCCCACGGTTCAGAAACACGTCCGATCCTACACAACTGCTTCAGCCCTATGGACGGCCCTCGCAACACGCTATGCATCAATTTCCCACTCTCATATTTTTCAATTGCGTGATCGTCTCCACACAACTACCAAAGGCACGAAAACTATGGCGGAGTATTTAGACGAGGTCTCCACCATCATCACAGCCCTCGACTCCGTGAACGAAATCATTCCCGAAAAAGATCTCGTCATGTGCGTCGTTCGGGGGCTCCCATCAGCTTACTCCTCCATTAAACAGGCGGTTCGCATCAGTCCAACGTCCGTTGACCTGACTACTCTCTCCTCGGTGCTAAAAAGTGAAGAAATCAACGTGGATCTGGAGAGCAAACTTTTTCTCCGAGAAGCCGCTGTTATGGAGCCGACCACCGCCCTCACCGCAAGCCAGAACTATCGCGGGGGCGTGGTGGCGGCTGGCAGGGGAGCCGCGGCGGCTACGGCAGAAACAGCGGAGGCCGCCGGGGCGGCGGTCGGCAGGGCAGTCGTCCGCCGTACGATGGTCAGCAGCACGACAGCAACAACAGTCTGCACTCCTTCGGCAGCGGCGGGCAGTCATCTTCCAGCGGCGGACAGGGCACTTACGAGCGGGATCGTCCAACTTGTTAAATCTGTCAGAAAACAGGAAACACCGCTGTTCGTTGTTGGTTTCGGTATGAGGAGAGCCGAAATAGTGATAACCGTGCCAATTAGGCATCTCAATCCGGCCCATCCTCTGAATGGCTGTTGGATACTGGGGCCAACATGCACGTTACTTCTGATCTATCCAAACTTAACGCTCCAAATCCATATCATGGCTCCAATGGTATTACTGTTGGCAACGGTGAGTCCCTTAATATTTCTCACACTGGCACGGGTACCATTAAAACCCCCACCGCTATCTTTCACCTAGGTAACCTTACCCACGTCCCTTCTATTAAAACCAATCTCCTTTCAGTTCACCAATTCAGAAAAGACAATAATTGCTCACTCTTGTTCACCTATAATGATTTTCAGATCCTAGATAATACTACCAAGAAGGTGATTTTTCAGGGCCCCTGTGAGCATGGTCTGTATGTTCTTCCTGGCACAAGTTCGTCTGCCCACCCAGTTTCAGAAAGCGTTCCTGTGGCTCTTTCGGCTGATGGCCACAGTCTGTTGTGGCACAGTCGTCTGGGTCACCCGTCTACTCAAATAATAAATTCTTTAATGTCTCAATTAGGTTTTTCTTCCATTCATGTAAACAATTGTGACTCCTGTTCAATTGCTAAATCTCATAAATTACCTTTTACTTTATCTGAGAAGCGTACAACTGCACCTTTTCAACTTATTCATTCTGACCTATGGGTCCTACTGTTGTTCCTTCATTTGCTGGTTTTCGCTATTATATTTGTTTTGTGGATGATTTTTACAAAATACACTTGGTTGTACCCACTAAAACACAAATCACAGGCATACACCACCTTAGTCACTTTTGAAAAAATGGTCAAAACACAATTCAATTCTCATGTTAAACTTTTTCGAAGTGACAATGGAAAGAAATATGTAAATAACACCTTTGGCCAGTTTCTGCAATCCCTGGGAATTATACATCAAACCTCTTGTCCATACACTCCCGAACAGAATGGGGTGGCTGAGCGTAAGCATCGCCATCTCATTGAAACGGTGGTTACTCTTCTACATCAATCTCATCTCCCTGTCTCCTTTTGGGTAGAAGCTCTAGCCACCGCAAACTACCTCATTAATAGAATGCCCAGTCACACACTCTCCAACAATGATGATTGGTCTTTCCCTTTTCAATGATGATTTCGCTACAAATTCTTTTATGTCGTTTGTATTTCTTTCCTTTAAGATTTTCCTCATCATCACTAGATGAGTCTGTGGAATCACTATCCAGACATGCATACACTTCATTTATTTTCATTAATGTGATCTAACTTTGATTTGGCATAAAATTTAAGAAAATAAAGAATAATTTTAAATTTTTTAGTCTTAAACCTAAGTTATGTAGAATATAACGAAATTTCATTTAATTTTGTGAGTTCTTAAAGATATCACGTGAAAAATTATAATTAAAGAGTTGTAAAAAAGGCAATAAATATCTCTTTTTAGAAAGATTAAAAAGGACAGTAACACATATAAATTGAAATAGAGGCTAAAAAGTCATTTGTCCCTTAATTTTGTATCCCAAGTCACAAATGAAGACAACAAAACTTATTAAAATGTAGTCTTTTGTAGCCCTTAAAAAACTTTTTTAGTTTTATGACATTATAAGAGATATTCGTCTTTATACAAAAGAGATTTTCACGTTTACATATTAGAGATTTGAAATGGTCATTTTAAATCATTTCTCCTCAACTCACCTAAAGTCCTAGTTTTTTCTTTTGTTAAGTTATTTCTCTAGAATTTTAAATAGAAAATTTTCCACACAAATTAATTAGGATGTCATAAATCCGTTAATGAATTTCAAATAGTTCAAAAGATAAAATCTTCAAAAGAAAAAAACAAAATCAAACCTAAAACAGTAGAATCTACGCATAAATAAATTTTAAAATGTGTTTGTAGAAGCACACAAAGAAACTAAGAAATGAGATCTCTTGTCTTCTTACAATTTGAATTTAAAATAATCATACATATATAGATTATCCGAACTCATTTCTGAAAAGTCTTTAGACGTTTTCCTAGTTCTTTTCCTAGATCGCCCTACATATTACCTCACTCAGAATTCGTCCAAGTGTAGCCTAGCCTTAAATTTACAACTCTTGAGACCAAAACTTTTCTCCCTCATTTTATAACGATCGAGAGGGTCGCGACACATACACTTCCTTTATGTGACACATCCAAAATTTTGAAAGTCAAGTTTGGACACAATTTTTACATACGTGTTTTAAAAATTTTATATCTAAAAAATGTGAAAATTTATTTTCTTCTATTCAAATTATGAAAAACAAGAGTTCTCATATCCAACTTAAAATCCAATCTTCGCTTTTGTTATGTCAATTCTCAGAAGTTTCGAATTTTAAATAGAAAACTTTCATATATGAAGGATGTGATGAAACCATTAATGAATTTTATATAGCTCAAAATATAAAATGCTCAAAGACGAGAAGAACTAAAGCAATAGAATATACACATATATAAAAGTCTTAAAATGTGCTCGTAGAAGCACACGTTGAATTTTTTTAAAATATAAATAACTAATTCTTTATACTTGAATTTGTTTCATTATAAGAACTTTTCATTTTTCGCATGTCAAAAGTTTCCATTTTTCGCATATCATTCTTATCATTTACGTGGATCAATCAGAAAAGGC
The DNA here is from genome assembly GCA_027705065.1 of Solanum peruvianum. Lineage (NCBI taxonomy): Eukaryota > Viridiplantae > Streptophyta > Magnoliopsida > Solanales > Solanaceae > Solanum > Solanum peruvianum. Next base: position 829,486 of record JAKWJD010001755.1, read on the forward strand.
AATCAACATTAATATTTACTAAAAAGCATATACAATTTAATTTTGTGATTAATTTTTATCAAACCTATATATATAGATATAAAGTTCAACAAATATTAACTTTTGAACTCGTAAATACAAAAGTGCAGTAAATCTGCCTATAAAAAGTTGAATCAATCAAGTTTAACTTAAGTATGAATTTGCCTTTTGTGTCTTCCTTATTGGTGGCACGGTGTTGATGGGGTTGATTCCTTTGGTGGTGGATTGAGAATATTTGTTAAAGCATTAGCACCTTTTATTTCGATAGCTGCCTTGTCATAAGCCAAAGCAGCTTCTCTGGCAGTATCAAAAGTTCCCAACCAACGTCGTTGATTGGGAACTTTTGATACTGCCAGAGAAGCTGCTTTGGCTTATGACAAGGCAGCCATCGAAATAAGAGGTGCTAATGCTTTAACAAATATTCTCGATCCACCACCACCAACCAATAAGGAAGACAACGCCATACTTTAGTTAAACTTGATTTGTTCAACTTTTTATAGGCAGATTCACTGCACTTTTGTAATTATGAGTTTAAAAGTTAATATTTGTTGAACTTTTAGTAGTTGAAGGACATAACTGTAAATAAGAAGGATTCGCTAGGCACGAGAGACGACAAAGGGCTAGCACCCATATGTTTTCCCCATTGTTATTAGAAGTATTTAGTTAGTTCAATTAGTTTTTATTATTCAAGTTGTTTTTACTATTTGTTGCTTTATTTCGTTTTATTTCTTAATTACAATTAGTTTTTTCTTATGGCAATTCCCTTTTCCTAATAGCTTCTCTTTTGTGAAAAAAGTGTTAGTTACGTAATGTAAAATTTAACCCCGTATTGATCCAAATAAATGATAAGAATGACACCTTAAGAATGGAAAGTTCTTAGAGAAAAGACATAAAGAGACCATCGAAGTCGTCCCATATTTGCATAAAGACACCTAAACTTTTGAAGTGTCCTATCACACCACTAAACAACTATATATCGTTGTAAATTGACCATTTTTACCTATTAACTCATCCGGGTTGTTTACACGCACGTTAGGCGCGTGATGGGTCATTTTCCCTTTTTATTTACCACTTAAAAACAGCCACGTGTCATTTTTTTTCTTTAATATTAATTATTTGATTAATTTATGTCATCTTCTCCACATTTAATCCCAAAATAATAGTTGCTTCTACAAATACCTCGGCTCGGAGATTCCCGACGGCGTCTTCTCCGGCGGTCGTCTCCGGCGAGAAGTTGAGGAAAACGAAAGAGACGTTGAGTAAAGTTATAGATCTGAACTGTTGGGGTCCAAGTACTGTCAGATTTTAGTGTTATTTACTTAAATTTGTTACATGATGATCCATTAGTGAAAAGAGTAATGGAGATTCAATTTTGAAAAAAAAAAAGAATACAAATTGAGTAATATCACGAAAAGCAAAAGCTACTATGTTAAAAAAATTCAGTAGCCAATAATAAACTAGTTGAATTCAGGATGAGACTCCAAGCCTGCCATTGTTTCCGGTGACAAAACCACCTCCAATCGACACTTCCTCCTCCTCCTTTCCCCAAAAATGCTGATATCTTTCTGTTTAATTTATTCCTCCATCCACTCCGAACACCAACATGCCCGCCCCACCCCAAAGGAGAAGATGACTTTTCTTCAAAGAATAGGGCCGGGTCGGGTTGAATTCTGTCATAGCGAGTGAGCAACACGCACGATTACATAGACTAAGGAATGAGTCAAAATGACCCATTTACAAAAATATTAAATAGTTCTGTGGGGTGATAGGACACTTTGAAAGTTAAAGTGTCTTTATACAAATACTAGACAACTTTGATGGTGTCTTTATGTCTTTTCTCAAAGTTCTTATAATGAAATAAATTCAAGTACAAAGAATTAGTTATTTATATTTTTCTTAAAAATGTCTAACCATATTTTATATATTGATGATTGCTAAGGCAAGTGAAATTTTTTAAGTGTGTCTATTCTATTTTAAGACTTATTGTGTGGGTATATTTTATTGCTTTAGGTCTTCTCGTCTATGAGAATTTTATATTTTGAGCTATATGAAATTTATTGATGGATTTATTACATCCATAATATGTGAAAGTTTTCTGTTTAATATTCGAAACTTCAGAGAAATGACATAATAAAAGCGAAGCTAGGATTTTAAGTTGGATATGAGATCTCTTTTTTTTTTTCTTCATAATTTGAATAGAAAAATATAATTTTTCAGATATAAAAATTTAAAAACATGTGTGTAAAAATTGTGCACAAAACTTGTTTTGACTTTTAAAATTTTAAATGTGTCACATAAATGAAATGTATGTGTAGAAAACCTCTCGGTCACTATGTAAGCATGAAGATCTCTTATGTATAAAGACGACGATCTCTTATAAAGTCATAAAACTAAAAATAAAAGTTTGATAAGGGCTAAAAAGGACTCATTTTAAATAAATTTTGTAGTCTTCATTTGTGACTAGGGGTACAAAATTTAGAGACAAATGATTTTTTAGCCTTTGTTTCAATTTATTTGTCTTACTGTCCTTTTTAATCTGTTTAAAAAGAGATGTTTATTGCCTTTTTAATAATTCTTTAATTATAACTTTCCACGTGATATCTTTAGTAACTCACAAAATTAAATGACATTTCGTTATACAAGATTTAAAATTCTTCTATATTTTTATAAATTTTGTGCCAAATAAAAATTAGAACAAATAAATGAAACATAAATGAAGTGTAAGCATGTCTGGCCTGATAGAATTTTCGTTCTTATTTTTTTTCCTTTTTTTTCAAAGCAATGACCTCAAAGGATGAACTTAAAACAAATGAGGCAATCGAAAAATTTTCAAAAATTGTCCGAATAAAAAAATCTTTTACGTATTTACTGTTGTGACGAAAAATGAAATCGAAAATCTAACAATAAAGAACACTAAGTTTAACGTGAAAAACCCTTCAATCCGAAGGTGACCACCACAGGATCGACAAGATCCAAATTGCTTCACTAAAACAATATGAGGGTTACAAATATTCTTTTAATGGCCACACAACAAGTGCCAAAAGAGAACAAACAATAGCTACACCAACAAAGGATAAATAGAAAGAAACACCACCCAAACTCAGCTTCTATTCGGGACCTAAAACAGGATCTTACTGACCTCCGAATCTGATCTCCACCGTTCAAATCAACCACGTCACGAGCCACCACCGAAGGAATCAACCACATCACGAGTATAAGTATTTAGTAATTGCATATAATTTTTATTCTTCGTGGTGTTTTTATTATCTGCTGCTTCATTTTATTTTGTATCTTAATATTTCACGATCTTTTTTTTCTTATGACAATTCCCTTTTCGTAGTAGCTTCTCTTTTGAGCTGAGGGTCATCATAAATAATCTCTCTATTCTACAAAATTTAGAAGTTAGGTCTATGTAATGTAAGTACTACATGAATTGTTACAAAAAAAAAAATACAAGGCACAATTTTTTTTCCCCACTCTTTTGAATATGATTTTTGGTTCTACAAACAATATATTTTTGGAAATGTTACAATCCATGTTGTTTTTGCATATTGGGATGTTTTTAGGTAATGACTTATAGGACTCTTTTTGGATAAAAAGATAGTAGAGTGAAATTGCTCAATCAGTGTAGATTATATTGTTGTGGGCTTATTAATTTTTTTTTTACAAAATATTCTTTTTATACATAAGAGATTGAAAATAATATTTTTGTAATTCAATTGTAAGAAGACTAGATATTCCATTTCATTGTTTCTCTATGTGCTTATACAAAGTTATAAAACTTATATAAGTAGATTCTATTTCTTTAAATTTTTATTTTTCTTAAAGATTTTATCTTTTAAATTATTTGAAAATCATTTATGGATTTGTGACATTTTTTTATTGTGTGAAAAATTTTCTATTTGAAACTCTAGAGAAATAGCTTATAAAAGAAAAATCTAGGGTTTTATGTAAGTTTAAGAGGAGCGATGTAAAAATATAAAATTTAAGTGAGTGGATGTAAAAATTCAAAGAGATGAAATTTGTCACTCGATTATAATTTAAATAGAAGAAAATGAACATTTCAAATCTTTTATGTATTAAAAAAACTATTTTATTAGTAATAATCATAGAAAAGATATATTAGTATATTTTATATATTATATTTTATTAAGTTGAATAATATTTTGAGCAAAGATAGTCAATATTTTTATGTACATTAAAAATTAAACCAATCATTGAATACAACAATAATAAAATTTTAATTATTTTAATGATCTTACTTAAAAAAAGAACATTTTTAATATTTGTTTTGCACCATTTTCATAATTTCTTCAATACCAACGTGATGAGGTGTTGGTATGGATTACACTATGAGATGGATTTCATCTTTTAAATTTAAATATAAAATATAGCTTTAATTTTTTTGTTCTCTAAATCATTTAGATTTTTATATTTGTATTTCTGATTTCTTTTCTTTGATTTAATTCAATCTCAACATATCTAGGGCAAAAACAATATATTCCATATTCGATTTTAAATTCTTTAATTCTAGAAGCTCTATTATTTTCTTGAGTAACACCAACAATTAACTCTTCTAATTAGAGCAATTTCGTGTTTAGATAATTCCATATTACTTTTAATTTTTTAATTATGAATACGACATGCATACCTAATGTGAAAGATATCATCAAGTGATGATTGGAGATGCAAGGACTGTTTGTGATTTTTTGTTTGTTCTCTTTTATAAATGGAAAAATCAAGATTATTTCAAAGACTATGTCGTCCAAAGAGAAGAAAGATACAAAGCTATATAGGTCTTGTCTATATCCAACAATTATTTGTCAATATCGTTTTAAAAAATAAAAATAATAGAAATAAATGAAATGATTATACCAATTTTTTACAACAAAATAAATATTTGACTCGTATGGTAGAATAATTTACTTAATTAATTCATAATGATATTTAATCCTTCATACGTTTGACCATTGAGTTACCTAATAAGTCAAAATAATAATAAAGTAGTAAACTATTATCTATTAACTATTAACAAACTTGTAAGCATTAATGAATAATAATGATAAGCCATAAGTAATAACTAAAAAGTAGCATTGTAATAATAATAATCTTGCTAGTATTTTAAGAAAATAAAAAAATTAAGAACTAATAATAACAATTTATATAAGTAATATAATAATAATAATAATAATAATAATAATAATAATAATAATAATAATAATCTTATCAACACATTAAGGATAATAATAAATTAATACATAATAAAAATAAGTATTGGAGTAAATAATAAGTGATATTGTAGATATATATATATTTCTAATATTATAGAAATATAAAATACCTTTGAGCTTGATATAATGAGTAATTATAGAAATAATAAGTTGTTTTATACTCTCTTTTTTTCAATAAATGATTTAGTTGTATGTGTAGATTAATTTTACATTTTTCTTACACAATGTTAAATAAATTAAGATAGTATAGTTTTCTCTTTTGAAATCAAATAATAATTATGACTTGGTTTCAAAATCATGTGAACAAAAATGCTCTTGATAAACAGCGTGTCAGAAAAGACATTCATTTAAACAAACTTTAATAACAGACAAACTTTTAAATTGACAAACTTTTGAAGAACGAACAAAATAAATATGAAAATCACAAATAAAATGTGAAATATTAAATGAATAAATACAAAATCACATGATACATATTCTAGGCACGATTATGGCACAGCGAAAAAAAACGAGATTTATGAGGTCATTGATACATGGGCTGAAGGTATATATATATATATATATATATATATATATATATATATATATATATATATATATATATATATATATATATATATATATATATCATTTTGCAATGAAATTAGGATTGAACAAACTTATATAGGTCAATTGAAAATTGGATTAGAAGAGATAAAATACAATAGATTTAAAAATAAAATAATTATTTATGGTCAAACAATGTTAACCTTTTTATTAGGCACCTATATTTGAAGCAAGATCTAAAATCAATGTGATGTTTTCTTTATATATTCGATATATAACTAATATAATTTTTTTTATGTATATGGTAAAGAGGCAATGTATCTGTAAATTTTAAAAAATTCGTGATTACTGTAATTTGAAAACTTTCAAGATAGAATGTAATTAACATCCAAATTATTAAATTTTTTTATACTTTATACTAATTTTTAATGCTCAATATTTATTAATCTTAAGAAGATAAGTTTTAGCACTACATTAGTATATTTTTTTATTTTCTCAAGTTGAATTAGTTTTTTAGTAAGTAGTCATTATTTTATGTAGATTAAAGTTTGAAGAAATCATTTAATAAAATAATAATCTTCCTAGAATTTTCAGAAAATACTAAACAAATGAATTCATATAAGTAATATAATAATAATAATAATAATAATTATAATAATAATAATAATAATAATAATAATAATATTCTTATTACCACTTTAAGAAAAATAATAAATTAATAACTAATAAAAATAAGTAATCTGGGGATTAATTGATTGATTTGGGCCGATTTCGGATCGACCCGATCCCTACAATAGACACCCTTAGTTTCAACTATATAAATGAGCATCAAAGATAAAATAATTAACAAGGCAAAGAAATAAAACGACCCAAAAATGGACGTGATGTCACTCGTCTTATCCCATCAAGACAAGTCAGCCTAAAACTCAACCATTACAATAAAATGCGGAAATAAAATATAAGTAACTTAATAAAAACCCCAAAACCTGGTAGTCACGTGTACAAGCCTCTAAAGTATTACAATTGATTCAAAAGGAAAACTCAAGTCTCTAATGAACTTGTTTCTAGAATAGAACAAGATCATAATTAAGGAGAAGAAAGTTTACTGCGATGGAAACAGCTACCTGACAAATCTCCAAGAAGCCTAAAAAAAAAAAGGAATGACAAGTACAACAAAAATCTAGGCTCATAACCTACAAAAATTTGTAGAAGCAAGGGGTGAGTACCAAACCACACGGTACTCAGCAAGTAAACGTCTAAACACAAGCTAAGGGGATGAAATACGGGTACTCCACCACCCCAACCGAACCTCCACAATTACAAACTGCATAAAATTCAGTCTAACCTAACAGTTCATATTTACATAGCATGTAACTCTACAACAACACTTAGACAAATAACATATACATCCTCCACAACCACACTTTACCAAATTACATATCCTCAATAACAACACTTCAACAAATTACATATCCTCGATAACAACACTTCAACAAATTATATACCCTCAACAACAACAATTCAACAAATTACATATCCTCAATAACAAGCTCAATATTCATCAATCATAAATTTCGCAGAAAGTCAACACAAGATCAGCAAAACACAATATCAAGTTCACCAATGATAAGTATGTGTAATGCAATGTCAAGTACAATGATGCATGTCTGACCTAGTGATACACACCCGCTGTCTCTCAGTCCGGGACCCATGGGGGACATATCTGTCCATGCATCTGTCGTGGCGCACGACACGACCCTCGATAATAGTAACCATCGCGGCGCGCGATACGTCCCTCGAAATATAGTATCCATCGCGGCCCGCGATACGTCCCTCGAAATGGTACATCCTCTTAAGTACCCATTCTTTCTCAATGCACATAACACTTGTCACAACAAATGCCTCAGAATAATGCAGATGACAAGTTCACACATATAATGAGAAGATGGCCATTTTCATAACATCGCACAGTTCACAACCACACAAACATGAAATTAGATCAACAATGATTCAACAAACCTTCAACCCTTTCTCAACACAACACACATAAACAATTAATCACATTGCCTTTTGTTATCCCCATTCTTTTCATCATTAGAACTAATCAATGTGGACAAGTCAACCCATCACCAATCCCGTTACTCCCAAACATATACCACAAGGACATACACGCATTTCATACACTTAACAAGAGTTTAGAAATTCACTTGCCTAAATATATCGAACAATCACTTCCGGACTTTAGCCTTCCTCCTTTGTTGTACTTTCAAATCAATACAATCTATTCAAATCAATAACCACAATAAGAGTTCAAATCTTACAACACTCATATTACTATTTGTTTAACTTTGACTCAACAATTTATCCAAATTTATAATAAAGTTTCTCAATCTTGATTCTAACTAATAAGTCAAATCTCATATTTCTTAAATTTCAAGTCAAGAGTTAAGTCATAATTTCTCCAAACACTACAACCCTAATAGTTTCCATATAATATAATTGTCCAATTATTATCCCAAAATGGCTATTGACGGCATATCAATATTCCATTGGAAATCTTGACATACTTTCATAGGGAACACCATCAATAATTTCTAAAAAACCCAATTACATATCTATAACTAGTTATGACACTATTACTTTGACAAATTTCATAATAATTATAAGAAGATTTAAAGAAAATTAAATCCCAACAAATTTTCAGAATCTATATGTCACACACTAAATTCCTATATATTTAGTACCCACCCATTACCATTAACTTTCAAAACAAACTCACAAATCTTTTTTTCTTTACAAACCTACAGTAACCCACTTCAATTTCCTATCTAACTCTTAACGAATTAAAAGTATTAATCATCATAAAACTTATCTTTTATACATGTATTGTTTCATCCACCAACAATGATAATTCATTTAATACCCTCTAGTCCATAATTATATGTAAATAACATGTGCACATGTACACGAAATCAAAAACTAGTTTCACGTATTAGTGTAAATTATACACGTTTTAACTAAAAAATTTACTCCTAATTACATTAAAAACTTAATAGAAAGGATGAAAATAATTACCTTGACTCCTTGAGATAAAAATATTGATTTTGCTCCTCCTTTTTTTTTTTTTTCTTTTCTCCCTTTCTTTTCTTTTCTGCGTATTTCTTTCTGTTTTTTTTTTTCTTCGTATGAGCACTCACAGCTTTTAAAAGGGTTAGGGCACTTTGCCCCTTTTCTTTATATTTTATTTTATTTATTTATTGAATTAATTTCCTTTTTCTTTTCTTTTTTTTTCTTTTCTTTTTTTCCATTATTATTAGCAACAAAATAATCTTTTATTAAATCTAAAAATCATGTCACTCATTCTTATAAGTCATATAAATTAATCATAAAATCTACTAAAAAGGTTAATATAAAAATAATGGTTGAAATTTCTAATACGACTAAGAGGGTCGTTACATAAAATTAGTGATTCGTGAGAGTTCTTGTGTTCTTCTTCAGGTATATTTAATTTTCATCTACTTTATAAATGTGACAAGTGAATTTCTATCTGCGTCTTATTTGAAATCATTTTTTAGTCTTCTGCAAAAAGAATTAGATTTTATGTCCTTTTTTATAAGAAATATACATTTTTTTTTGCACATAAGAGATACGAAAATGTTAGTTTACTTTATTTAAATCGTAAAAAAATAAGGGATCTCATTTTCTTGCTTCCATATATGCTTCTATAAACAATTTAAAACTTATATATGCTTTAGATCTCTTTGTGTTTGAGCATTTTATCTTTTGAACTATTTAGTAAATTGTTAATGTGTGATTCCTTTTTTGTTAGTCCACATATATAACAAGTTTATTAATGTTGATTCCTTTTTTGATAGTCCACATATATGATAAGAATGTCAACTGAAAATAAATTCAAGTACAAAGAACTAACGTTTGTATTTTAATTTCTTACGATTTATATATAGTGACGATTGCTAAAGTTTGAATTGTATAGATGACAATCAAAATGTAAAAAATTAAAAGGTAAGAGAAAAGATCAGAGAATTACTAATTTGTCTCAGAGCTTTTGAGGATTTTTTTCAAGGTATATTCTATCCATAGTTTCTTTATCTTTTCTAGACAATCAGTTATATTTCTGAAGTAATTTATGTACGACATGTGAATATCTGTGACGGGGATTTCTAGTTCTTTATACATATGTATTCATACTTTACATGTAAGAGATAGAAAATAACATTTTTCAATCTAAATTATAAAAAGACAAAAATTTCATTTCTTCATTTCTTTGTGTACTTTTACAAACACATTTTAAACTTCTATATGTGCATATTCTATTGCTTTAGGTTTGATTTTTTTCCCCTCAATATTTTATATTTTGAACTAAGTGAAATTCATTGTTGGATTTATGACATTCTTATTGTGTGAGAAATTTTCTATCTGAAACTCTAGTGAAATAACTTACAAAAGAAAAAAACTAAAATTTTAAGTAAGTTTGAGATAAATGATTTTCTAATATATATATTTTTTATAAGAATATAGAATTTAAGTGAGTGAATGTAAATATCTTAAGAAATGAAATCTCTCACCTTATTATAATTTGAATAGAAGAAAAAGTTCATTTTAAATCTCTTATGTGTAAAAGAAAAGATCTCTTGTAAAGCCATAAAATTAAAAAAAGTTTTGTAATGGACTAACAACTATTTTTTTTTGTAAATTCTTGAATCTTCATTTATGACAAGAAATACAGATTTGGTCACATGATTTTTTAGTCCCTGTTTCAATTTATTTGTCTTATTATTCTTTTTAATCTGCTTAAAAACGGATGTCTTTTCCCATTTTGACAACTGTTTAATTCTAGCTTTTCATGTGATGTCTTTAACCTCTTACAAAATTGAATGAATTTTTTTTATATTCTACAGATCTTAGGTTTAAGACTGCAAATTTAAAAATCTTCTTTATTTTCTTAAATTTAGTGTCAAATCAATTTAAGAACAAATAAATAAAAGATTTTCCTATTATAAATAGAGTGTATACATGTGTAGTCTAATGGACATTTTAAAGTAATTTTTTTTGTTCTCTTTTAATGAAGCTATGACCGCCAAGGATGAGCTTAAGAAGAATGAGGCAGTCGAAAAATCCTCAAAAATTATCAGAGTAAAAAAGTTCACCAAACAATTGGGTAAAAGTTCTATTATCATGCCGCATGTTATACGTATTTACATGCAAGATAATGATGCCACAGACTCATCTAGTGATGATGAGGAAAATTTTCAAGGAGAAAAGTCCAAGCGCAATAAAATAATATGTAATGAAATCATCATTGAAAAGGAAAATACCAAGGTCATTTCAAAGAGGATGTTGTCCAAAAAGAAGAGAGATAAGAAACGACTTCCAGAAAATGTGGAGAAGTACAGGGGAGTTAGACAGCGAGAATCTGAAAGGTGGGCAGCAGAGATTCGATATGGAAGAAAGGATGCTCGACGACGTTGGTTGGGAACTTTTGATACTGCTAGAGAAGCTGCTTTGACTTATGACAAGGCAGCTATCGAAATAAAAGGTGCTAATGCTTTAACAAATATTCTAGATCCACCGCCAAAGGAATCAACCCCATCAACACCGTGCCACCGTTAAGGAAGACACAGAAGGCAAATTAATACTAAAGTTAAACTTGATCGATTCAACTTTTTAAGTTATATGCAAATTTACTGCATTATTTTAATTATGAGTTCAAAAGTTAATATTTGTTGAACTTTTAATAGTTGATGGACATAATTTTAAATAAGATGGATTCGTTAGGAAGGAGAATCCATATTATTAGTAGAAGTATTTGGTTAGTACATATAGTTTTCTATTATTTAAGGTGTTTTTACTATTAGTTGCTTCATTTGGTTTTATATATCTTAATAAATTACAACTCCTTTTTTCTTATTTGTCAATATCATTTTAAAAAACAAAAATAATAGAAATAAATGAAATGATTTTACCAATTTTTTACAACAAAATAAATATTTGACTCGTATGGTAGAATAATTTACTTGATTAATTCATAATGATATTTAATCCTTCATAGGTTTGACCATTGAGTTACTTAATAAGTCAAAATAATAATAAAGTAGTAAACTATTAATTATTAACAAACTAGTAAGCAATAATGAATAATAATGATAAGCCATAAGTAATAACTAAAAAGTAATATTGTAATAATATAATAATCTTGCTAGTATTTTAAGAAATAAATAAATTAATAACTAATAGTAACAATTTATATAAATAATATAATAATAATAATAATAATCTTATCAACACATTAAGGATGATAATAAATTAATACATAATAAAAATAAGTTTTGGAGTAAATAATAAGTGATATTGTAGATATATATATATATTTCTAATATTATAGAAATATAAAATACCTTTGAGCTTGATATAATGAGTAATTATAGAAATAATAAGTTGTTTTGTACTCTCTTTTTTTCAATAAATGATTAGTTGTATGTGTAGATCAATTTTACATTTTTCTTACAAAATGTTAAATAAATTAAGCTAGTATAGTTTTCTCTTTTGAAATCAAATAATAATTATGACTTGGTTTCAAAATCATGTGAATAAAAATGTCATTGATAAAGAGCGTGTCAGAAAAGACATTCATTTAAACAAACTTTAACAACAGACAAACTTTCAAACTGACAAACTTTTGAAGAACGAATAAAATAAATATGAAAATCACAAATAAAATATGAAATACTAAATGAATAAATACAAAATCACATGATATATATTTTAGGCACGATTATGGCACAAGGAAAAAAAATAGAGATTTATGAGGTCATTGATAAAAAGCGTGTCAGAAAAGACATTCATTTAAACAAATTTTAACAACAGACAAACTTTTAAGCTGACAAACTTTTAAAGAACGAATAAAATAAATATGAAAATCACAAATAAAATGTGAAATACTGAATGAATAAACACAAAATCACATGATACATATTTTAGGCACGATTATAACACAAGGAAAAAAATTTAAAGATTTATGAGGTCATTGATACAGGGGCTGAAGGTATATATATCATTTTGCAAGGAAAATAGGATTGAACAAAACTTATATAGGTCAATTGAAAATTGGATTAGAAGAAATAAAATACAATAGATTTCATTATAAAATAATTATTTATGGTCAAACAATGTTAACCTTTTTATTTAGGCACCTATATTTGAAGCAAGATCTAAAATTAATGTGATGTTTTCTTTATATATTCGATATATAACTTATATAATTTTTTTTATGTATATGGTAAAGGGCAATGTATTTGTAAATTTTAAAAAGTTCATGATTACTGTAATTTGAAAACTTTCAAGATAAAATGTAATTAGCATCCAAATTATTAAAATTTTTATACTTTATACTAATTTTTAATGCTCAATATTTATTAATCATTAAGAAGATAAGTTTTAGCACTACATTAGTATATTTTTTTTATTTTCTCAAGTTGAATTAATTTTTTAGTAAGTAGTCATTATTTTATGTGGATTAAAGTTTGAAGAAATCATTTAATAAAGCAATAATCTTCCGAGAATTTTCAAAAAATAATAAATTAATTAATTTATATGATAATAATAATAATAATAATAATAATAATAATAATAATAATATTCTTGTTAGTACTTTAAGAAAAATAATAAATTTATAACTAATAAAAATAAGTAATCTACGGATTAATTGATTGATTTGGGCCGATTTCGGATCGACCCGATCCCATACAATAGACACCCTTAGTTTCAACTATATAAATGAGCATCAAAGTAAAATAATTAACAAGGCAAAGAAATAAAATTAGTGATTCGTGAGAGTTTTTGTGTTCTTCTTCAGGTATATTTAATTTTCATCTACTTTATAAATGTGACATGTGCATTTTTTTCTGCTTTTATTTGAAATCATTTTTTAGTCTTCTGCAAAAAGAATTAATTTTTATGTCCTTTTATAAGAAATATACATTTTTTTGGCACATAAGAGATATGAAAATGTTAGTTTACTTTATTCAAATCGTAAAAAAACAAGGGTTCTCATTTTCTTGCTTCCATATATGCTTCTATAAACAAATTTAAAACTTATATATGCTTTAGATCTCTTTGTCTTTAAGCATATTATATTTTGAACTATTTAGTAAATTGTTAATGTGTGATTCCTTTTTTGTTAGTCCACATATATGATAAGAATGTCAACTGAAAATAAATTCAAGTACAAAGAACTAAAGTTTATATTTTAATTTCTTACCATTTATATATAGGGACGATTGCTAAAGTTTGAACTGTATAACTGACAATCAAAATGTAAAAAATTATAAGGCAAGGGAAAAAATCAAAGAATTACTAATTTGTCTCAGAGCTTTTGAGGATTTTTTTCAAGGTATATTCTATCCATAGTTTCTTTATCTTTTCTAGACAATGAAGTAATTTGTCTACGACATGTGAATTTCTGCGACGGAGATTTCTAGTTCTTTACAGATATGTATTCATATTTTACATATAAGAGATAGAAAACAACATTTTTCAATCTAAATTATAAAAAGACAAAAAAAATTCATTTCTTCATTTCTTTGTGTACTTTTACAAACACATTTTAAACTTCTATATGTGCATATTCTATTGCTTTAGGTTTGATTTTTTTCTCTCAATATTTTCTTTTGAACTAAGTGAAATTCATTGTTGGATTTATGACATTCTTATTGTGTGAGAAATTTTCTATCTGAAACTCTAGTGAAATAACTTACAAAAGAAAAAAACTAAGTTTTTAAGTAAGTTTGAGATAAATGATTTTCTAATATATATTTTTTATAAGAATATAGAATTTAAGTGAGTGGATGTGAATATCTAAAGAAATGAAATCTCTTACCCTATTATCATTTGAATTGAAGAAAAAAAATCATCTTAAATCTAAAAGAGAACATCTCTTGTAAAGCCATAAAATTAAAAAAAGTTTGTATGGACTAACAACTATTTTTTTTGTAAATTCTGCAATCTTCACTTATGACAAGAAATACAAGATTTGGACACATGATTTTTCAGTCTCTGTTTCAATCTATTTGTCTTATTGTTCTTTTTAATCTGCTTAAAAACGGATGTTTTTCCCCATTTTGATAACGGTTTAATTCTAGCTTTTCATGTGATATCTTTAGCATCTAACAAAATTGAATGAATTTTTTTTATATTCTACATATCTTAGGTTTAAGACTACAAATTTAAAAATTTTCTTTATTTTCTTAAATTCATTCCCAAATAAAAAAAAAGAACAAATAAATAAAAGATTTTCCTATTATAAATAAAGTGAATACATGTGTAGTCTAATGGACATTTTGAACTTTTTTTTTTTTGTTCTCTTTTAATGAAGCTATGACCATCAAGGATGAGCTTAAGAAGAATGAGGCAGTCGAAAAATCCTCAAAAATTTTCAGAGTAAAAAGTTCACCAAACAATTAGGTAAAAGTTCTATTATCATGCCGCATGTTGTACGTATTTACATGCAAGATAATGACGCCACAGACTTATCTAGTGATGATGAGGAAAATGTTCAAGGAGAAAAGTCCAAGCGCGATAAAATAATATGTAACGAAATTATCATTGAAAAGGAAAATATCAAGGTCGTTTCAAAGAGGATGTTGTCCAAAAAGAAGAGAGAGAAACGACTTCGAGAAAATTTGGAGAAGTACAGGGGAGTTAGACAGCGAGAATCTGGAAGGTGGGCAGCAGAGATCCGATATGGAAGAAAGGATGCTCGACGACGTTGGTTGGGAACTTTTGATACTGCTAGAGAAGCTGCTTTGGCTTATGACAAGGCAGCTATCGAAATAAAAGGTGCTAATGCTATAACAAATATTCTCGATCCACCACCAAAGGAATCAACCCCGTCAACACCGTGCCACCAATAAGGAAGACACAAAAGGCAAATTCATACTTAAGTTAAACTTGATCGATTCAACTTTTTATAGGCAGATTTACTGCACTTTTGTATTTACGAGTTCAAGTATAATCAATTAGTTGTTTATATTTCAAAAAAATTTCAATGTGTGCTTCTACGAGCACATTTTAAGACTTTTATATGTGTATATTCTATTGCTTTAGGTCTTCTCGTCTTTGAGCATTTTATATTTTGAGCTATATAATATTTGAATTTTTCAATTTAAAATTTGAAACTTCGGAGAACTGACATAACAAAAGCGAAGCTTGGATTTTAAGTTGGAGTTTTTTTTTAAATAAATGATTTAGTTGTATGTGTAGATCAATTTTACATATGTGAAATAAATTAAGATAGTAATGTTTTCTCTTTTGAAATCAAACAATAAATGTGACTGGGTTTCAAATATCATGTGAACAAAAGTGTTAGAAAAGATGAAATTTTTGGAAGAATGTATAAAACAAATATGAAAATCACAAATAGAATGTGAACTACTAAATAAATAAATACAAAATCACATGATACATATTGGATTACATTAGGATGGTTCACTACTAAATATACTTTTTAGGAAAATTATGTAATTATACGATTTAAGATAATGTAATTTTAAAAAAATTCTACTATTTGAATTTCGGATATATCACTCAATTTCTATCAGATACATTATGACTTTGTTTGTGAGCAATTTATCTAATATAATGTTCTTGTTGATACATAACTCCAATTATCTCAACCCAAAATCAATATGATATAATTGTATATTCGATATATTTGTTATGTATATGGCAAAGGGGCAACGTATCTGTAAATTCTAAAAATTTCAAGATTATTGTAATTTTAAAATTTTCAGATAGAATGAAACTAGCACCCAAATTATTAAAATTTTTGTACTTAATACTAATTTTTAATGCTCAATATTTAATAATCATAAAAAGATAAGTCTTAGCACTACATTAGTATATTTTTATATCTTATCAAGTTGAATAATTCTTCTAGTAAGTAGTCATTATTTTATGTAGATTAAAATTTGAAGAAATCATTTAATAAAGCAACAAACTTCCTAGAATTTTCAGAAAATAATAAATCAATTAATTGTATAAGTAATATAATGATAATAATAATAATATTCTTATTAGCACTTTAAGAAAAATAAAAAATTAATAACTAATAAAATGTAACTTGTGACTTTTAATAGTTGTTGAGTTCTTCTTAGGTATGTTTAATTTCATCTTCTTTATGAAATGTGACTTGTGAGTTTCTATGTGCTTTTATTTGAAATCATTTTTTTAGTTTTCTAAAAAAATAAATAGTTTTAATATCCTTTTATAAGATATATACAAGAGATCAGAAAATATTAATTTATTTTATTTAAATTTATCTACAAACAAATTTAAAACTTATCTATGCTTTAAATATGTTTGTGTCTGAGCATTTTATCTTTTGAACTATATGAAACTCATGATGGAGTGTATGAATTTATTTTATTTGAAACTCTAGAGAAATAACATAACAAAAGTGAATCTTGGATTTTAAGCGAGCTTGAGAGAGATAATTTTCTAGTCCTTCCAAAAGTTTTTTTTTTTTAATACTTTTATAGAATTTTTATAAATAAGAGATTTTTTAATTTAAAAGATCTTTTTTATACATACGAAATTTGAAAAATGTCATTTTTTTTTGTATTTAAATTGTAAAAAGGGCAAGATATCTTATTTTATGTAAATTTTGGAATCTTCATTTGTGAAAGTGGATATAAATTTAGGAGAAATTATTTCCAACCCTATACAAATTTCTTTTAGTTTAATGACCTTTTTTTTAATAAGAGATTAAAATTTTTTACAGATAAGAAATATGCAAAGACAATTTTTTTTTTTTTAAAAAAAGGTAAAAAGGCAAGATAACTCATTTCCTTCAAAGGAAAATTATTAGTCATTAAGATATGTTCATTCTTGACAACATAACATGTTTATCAAGGAAATATGTTCTTTAATAGTGTCTCTATTACAATTTATATGAGATATTTATGACTTCGAAAGTCAAAAATTTCAAATTGTGATAGTAAGTTCAGGTATGAAATCTATAAGGTTTTCAAAATAAAATTATATGTTTGAAGATTATGTGAAAATTACTATAAGTCAAGTAATTGAAAATTCAAAGTATTTGAAAGTTGTATGACAAAAGTCACGATTAAAACTTATTTGACTCTCAAAATTCAATAAAGTCACTTAAAGTGAGACTAAGAGAATATTTTTTTTTCATTTCCTTTTTATCCTTGTGAATGAAATTTTGAAGTTGACAGTTTGAATTTAGTTTGTTTTTTTCTTAAATTTTGTGCTAGGTCAAAATAACAATCAAGTTGTCAGAGAGAGTGCATGAATAAAAATAATTTGATTACTAATGAATTGCATATACATGCTTGATTTAATGGACTTTCTCTAATTTTTATTTGTTCTCTTTCACGAAGCAATGACTTCCAAAGATGAACTTCATGAAAATGAGGTCGTCAAAAAACCCTCAAAAATTGCCAGAGGAAAAAAAAGCAACTTGATGGGCGAACGCTCCGTTGTGTTGCCACGTGTTGTACGAATTTACATAATGAACAACGACGCCACAGACTCGTCCAGCGATGAGGAGGAAAATATTCAAGGAGAGAAGTTTAAACGACATAAAAGGATTTGTAAAGAAATTACTATCAGAAATGGAAAAACCAAAGTCACATCAAAGATGGTATCGTCAAAAGAGAGAAAGGATACACAACTTCTCCAAGAAAATGTAAAGAAGTATAGGAGAGTTAGACAACGAAAATGGGAAAAATGGGTTGCGGAGATTCAAGATGTAAGAACAAATAAACGATGTTGGTT
The DNA here is from genome assembly GCA_027705065.1 of Solanum peruvianum. NCBI lineage: Eukaryota > Viridiplantae > Streptophyta > Magnoliopsida > Solanales > Solanaceae > Solanum > Solanum peruvianum. The sequence goes on from JAKWJD010001755.1 coordinate 848,097, forward strand.
GGGAAGTTTTGACATTGCGCTAGAAGTTGCTTTGGCTTATGACAAGACAGACACTAAAATAAAAGGTTCTGATGCTCGAGCCACCACCGAAGAAAAGCAACCCCATCCACCACTAAGAAAGACAAAAGGCATGCAAATTCATGTATGTTTAATTAGTTACTTCATTGGTTCAACCTTCCATTGGTTTATTCATTTCATCTCTGAAATTATGAGTTCGAAAATTGAACGTTTAGTAGTTGAAAGACATGTATGTTATAAGAAGGTTTCGTTGGGGGGGGGGGAGTGCAGGGGCTAGCCCCATATCTTCTTCCCTTTACTGGTTGAAGTATTTAGTAATCGCATATAATTTTTATTATGTATTGCTTTATTTTAGTTTGTATCTTAATATTTTACCGTCACTTTTTTTCTTATGGAAATTTCTTTTTCCTAAAACTTTTCTTTTGAGTTGTTGGTCAATGAAAATAATCTCTCTTCACAAATTGAAAGAAAGGTTAATGTATATTTCTATTACCTTCTCCAAATTCTATTTGTGGAATTACACTATTTAATCATTTTCTTCATTAAATAGATTAGTTGCATGCTTAGGTCAATTTTGTACAGTTCTTACTAAAATTAAATTCATTCTTAAAATGAATTAAGGCGATACCATATTTCTTTTTTTTTTTTAAAAAATAATAATAATAATAATCATGCTTTAGTTTCAAACATGATTGAGTAAATAAAGAATATGTCCTGATAAGACAAAAGAAAAAAAAAAAGAAATTAACCTAGAATTGTAACCCTTTTTTAATTTCTATAACTGTTTGATAGCCATGGAGTGGTGTATATGTGAGTACTTAGACATTGGGATCCGTGCTAACACAAACGTTAATATTTTTTTTTTTAATTTTAATTTATGTGATAAGTAGAATTTAGAAAGTTGATTAAATTCTAATATGAATTTTAGATATTTAAATTGTTAATTACTTTTTGTCTGCCACAAATTTAATGTGAAAAGGTTCATTAAGATGTCCATAATTAAAGTACTTTTGTCATCTATCGTTGAACTTTTACTCAAAATAGTTACAAGATATAAACAAATATTACCGGCATTCAAAATAATAAAACAATAACTAAAGAATATGCATTTAAAACTAAAAGTCATGGCTAAAATGAATTTCATAATTTTACAAAAATTAGACACTAATTAAATTAAAGTAGAAAAAAATAATTATTTTTTTTAAAAAAAATTCACATACACAATGTGCCTGCTTCAGCGTGAAGTCTTGAATTTAAAACTAAAAATCATACCTAAAATGGATTCTATAATTTCGAAAAGATTACACATTAATTAAATTAAGGCACAACAAAAGAAATGCATTTTTAATTTTTTTCAAAACACGATAAAGTAGACACGTCAACGAAGACGGAGACATGCCTGATTCTCACATGACGAGAAAGAGGCATAACATAATATATAAAGCATCTTGTATTTGTGTGGGGTCTCAAAGCGAACTAAAAATAATAGAGGTTGAGAGTATTTACAACTTGAGCCCCGTCCATCGATTGATCACGCGAGTACGCATCCAGTCAGCGCATAGCGAATGAAAAAAGCGCTCATTCTGAATTCTCTTCCTCAAGAAAAATGTTTATCAATTGATCTCTACAGTCAAAGTCTCCACTTTTCACGCCCCTCTATTAAGAGATGCACCATGTTGATAGAAATCGGCAGAAACCTTCTTGTACACGTCTTCGAGGACAGCATCTTAATGAAAGTGTCATGAGTATTCACTAATTATATTCTACAAATTTCAATCGATAATTTATAGGTCACATGAATATAACTTTAATTTTGCTCGAGTACTCCATTCACATGAATAAGGAAGAAGGAAAATACAAAGTGTAGCATGAACAATATTTGCATAATTAATTTCTTTAAGGGCAATCACGATACATATTTTATTTGTTTACATTAATTGGTTGTAAGTGATTTCCTTAATTAGATGAGTAATTGAGGATTTTCAAAATATATAGACAATTAATTCTGAAAATTTAAATAAATTAAATTTTCTTAATATAAGTAGAAAATCAAGAATTGTATCTATGTTTAGTTAATTTTAGTTAGTTATTCTTTTAATAATAAATTAATTAATATTATCAATAAAATATAAAATATATATATCTTGGTCATGTAATTTGATTAGTTTCATTTTATTATAATTAAAATAATAAATTCATTAATTTGATGTATCTCGCATCAATGTATATTGTATTGGACAAATTAAACACTTAGATACATGATTATCTGTCAAATACATGCGTATATTTCCAATAATGCATAAATCTCCAAATATTCAGTAGATACATACACAAGATACACATATAAAACTAGATACATAAAATTGTATCTCGGTAATGCATCAAATACAACAATAATGTGTCAAATACATACGTAAAATAATGTGTCAAATGCATACGTAATGCATAAAATAATGTGTAAAATACATACGTAAATCTCCACTTATTGAAATATTTTTGTTACGGTCTTGGGTGGTCAGGGCATCTCACCATGACAGTGTTTGCTTCACCTTTTGATTCATCGTTGCTTATCTCTTCGCCTAAATTCAACAGGATATATAAGTGAAACGAAGTTTCTTGGTTGATTCCTAGTACACAAAGTATGCAATCGGTACTATCAAAAATGTCGATTTTGATAAAGTTATTGGGCTTGAAATTTGTGCTTACGATGATACCCATTGTCTTTGCAAGCGAGAGGTGTCTCCCCTTGCGAGAAAAAAAAGATGGGTTCATGGGGGATTGGTTTGAGAGTGAGAAAATCAAAGGCTAAGAATTTTGATGTGTGTCGACAAGCAATAGAACATCCATTTTAATAGAGTGATTATTAGCAGTAAATTTCGACTGATTAAAGAAAGAGGGAGAGTTCAAGTTTGACCCTAACTCATACTCCTTGAGAAAAATATATTTGTTCTTTATTACAACATTAATTTTGAAATTTAAATGTAAAAATAATTAATCAGTCATCGTTTTGAAAATCACATAAAAAGTATTGTCAATGTCAATAATTAACAACGTTTGATTAACTCTTGAAATTCTATCTGTGATATATATATTGAGACAAGAGAATTAATATATATATATATATATATATATATATATATATATATATATATATATATATATATTATTTATAAATTACATGAAAAATACATAAATTGTTAATCAAACGTTGTTAATTATTGACATCGACAATACTTTTTATGTGATTTTTGACTGATTAATTATTTTTACATTTAAATTTCAAAATTAATGTTGTAATAAAGAACAAATATATTTTTCTCAAGGATATATATATATATATATATATATATATATATATATATATATATATATATATATATATATATATATATATATATATATATTATTATTATTATTATTATTATTATTATTTATAAATTACATGAAAAATACTATAAATTATAATTATTAATAACTTTAATTATTTAAAAATTACATTAAAATTTAATTGACTCGCTAAATTTTATATATGTACATAAAATTAGACAAAAAAAAGATAACTTATTTAAAAGATAAAGTCAACAGACTAATGATGAACTCTTTTTTTTCCTTACTTCTTTTTAAAATATAATTAAAGATGGTCTAAGTCATAAAAAATTGGTTAGCTGGATTTTGTTTACAATGCTATAATTTAATATAATTAAATTTATTGAAAATGATATTTTTATATTATATATTATATATATAATAAGATAATAAAGATTTCTAGAATAGTCTAAAATGGGAAGTAGATTACACATGAGTAAATAATTTACTATTTAAGACAGAAGTTCATGCATGTACAAGAAAAATAACATATAAGATAAATAAAATCATATTTTTGATAATATAATTAAATGATTCAAATAAATTGGAAAATTTTCTATAAGTTCATTTTAGTCATTAAAAGAGTGTTTTTTTAGGAAAATATTATTACTTGCATAATTTTATAATATATATTTTTTTCATATTCATTTCTATTTTAAGAAGGTTAATTGACCAAATATTATTAAAGATTATGCTTTTTTTAGTATTATACTTCGCTTTCTGTTGTCCAGTTTAATTATTATTTGTAAATTATATATGATGTGTTCTTATTTTTAATCTTTAATAATTTTTTTCTTAATGAACATATATAGAACTTTTATGTTTCTTTTACTAAAACATGTCTTATTTCGAGTTATCATTCAAGATTTATAATTAAAAATTTATATATGATATCTTAGTTATTTGTAGAAAAAATGGTCTGAAATATATTTGAATTTTGATCGAAATTGTTGTTACCATACCAAACTTTAGAAAAGACTTTTTACTCCCTGCATTATTTAATAGTGTAACTTAAAGGTATATATGTGGACATAAAAAATATTGCATAATTATAAGTAATGTGTCAACGTAAGCACATATATACATCTAAATACACTATTAAATAGTGCGGGGGTAAAAAATATACTATTAAATAATTAAGGGGGTAAAAGGTCCTCTATAAAATTCGATATCGTAACAGTAATATCAGTCAAAATTCAGTATTTTTCAAACTCGTTTCCATTATTTTTAATCTCAATACTTTTTTTCTTAATGAACATATATGGATTTTTTATGTTTCTTTTACTAGAGCGCTTCATATTTCGAGCCATCATTCAAGATTTGTAATTGTAAATTTATATAGGGAGAATGCACAAGTATCTCTCAACCTATGCCGGAAATCTCAGAGACACATTTATACTATACTAAGGTCCTATTACCCCCCCTGAACTTATTTTATAAGTAATTTTCTATCCCTTTTCAACCTACGTGGCACTAGCTTAAAAAAAAAGTCAACCAGCGTTGGGCCACAAGATAGTGCCACGTAGGTCGAAAAGGAGTAGAAAATTATTAATAAAATAAGTTCAGGGGATAATAGGACTTAGTATAGTATAAGTGTGTCTCTGAGATTTCGGACATAGATTGAGAAGGTACTTGTGCATTATCCCATTTATATATGATATCTTGAACTTTTTTTCTCAATGAGCATGTAAAGAATTTTTATGTTTCTTGAACATGTCATATTTCGAGCCACAGTTCAAAGATTTATAATTATAAATTTATATATTATATCGTGTTATTTTAATTTCGATATTTTTTTTTTCAATGAGCATATAAAAAGCTTTTATGATTCATTTACTAGAACATGTCATAATTCGAATATCTAAATGTTAAGTCTTATAAGGTTGCCTATGTAACACACTAATACCCTATTCTCTTTTAGTCTTCTTTTGTGTGCTTTACTTAGGTATCAAAATTTTCATGAAAACAAAAACAAGTCAAAATTCTCTAGCAATGTTAGCTAGGGACAATGATATGACAAAAGGGACAATTTTTTTTTAAAAAAAGATAAATCATGGTAACAAAAATTGGAGATTTAATAGGTATTATTTGTCCATAGATTTTAAATATTTCTTATTTTATTTGAATTTATTAAAATTGAAATTGAAAATAAATTTCTATTTAGTTATATTTTTTATAAAAAAGTATTTTAAATAATATTCATGTTTTAATATAGACTTAAATAAAATTTTTAAAGTACAATCCTGTCAAATATTGTATCTATTAGGATCGAATCCACACACACTTGATGAGTGAATAACACAAGAACTTTCAAGAGAAAGAGATAAGAGATTTAGAGAGAAAGAGAGAAATCAATATTTTGTAATAACACCCCGTGAGTAAACATTTCACGGCGGTGGGATATATATATTAATTATCCAGAGCATTTTTGGTTACAGAGAATAAATGGAGAATAAATAGTACAGTACATCAAATATTAATCAGGCTCCACAACCTAACAGTATCTACCATATAATACAGTATAATAAAGTACAATACAATATAATATATTATGAAACAATGGGTAACAATGATCTAAACAACGCGTAAGTGACCCTTAGTCAAACTTCTTCTCAATGAATATATTAATGTATATTAGGGTTTAGCCTTGACTGAAGACCACTAAGGAATAATATAAAACTTTGGGTTAATTTATTCAACTATATATTTTTTTCCAAATATAGACATTTTTTTCTCTTCTCCCTTCCCTATAAATTTCCAATTTTTATTTTCAAAGTGTTATAAATTTCTCATTACAATGGGGAATTGCTCTGGAAAATCTTCAAAACTAGCTCATGCTTCTTCTAGCCTATTTTTTGGTACTATTCCCTTTTCTATTTTAAATTTATCTTTACATTTTTTTTTGCATATATAATTTGTACAAAAAATGATATTCATATATTGTACATCACCATATCATATTAGTCACTAATAGATTCATGGCTATAGTGTTGTGTGTCTTTAGCCAAGGCTCTACGAGTTTTGACTAGTCGTGTAGTCAGAAATTTTACGAGGGGTTTTTAGAAAAATACAATATTGTTGTCACACCTAGATTTTGAATTTTTTTTAATCTTAATTTCAAATAAAATAGATCAAAATAACTAGGGATATTATGTGATCTATTAGTATTATGAATCAAAAAAATTTGTTTGAAGATCGATTTTTTCAAAGGGCAAGACAATATGAATGTTCTATTTTAAAGGGAAAATACAGAAGTACCCCCTCAACCTATGCCCGAAATTCCAGAGACACACTTATACTATACTAAAGTCCTATTACCCCCTGAACTTATTCTATAAGTAATTTTTTTACTACTTTTCGACATACGTGGCACTAGATTGAAAAAAAAAAGTCAACTATCATTGGGCCTACAAGATAGTGTCACGTAGGCCGAAAAGGGGTAGAAAATTATTAATAAAATAAGTCCAGGGGGGTTATAAAGTGTGTCTCTGAGATTTCGGGCATAGGTTAAGGGGGTATTTGTGCATTATCCCATCGTGTTATAAGGAATTTGGAACCCCTAAGGAAAGGGGGTTGGATAAATAGTTGGGGGGTTAAATAGTCTTTTTGAGGATAGAGGGACTTGAACCCTCACGATTTTTAAAGTCGACAAATTTTCCTTTTACTATAAATTTCATTGTTGCTGGTATTGACATGTAGAACATGACTCTATCTTTATTCTCGTCTAGTTAATCAATTCTTCGAAAGATCTGTCAGACTATAAAGTGAATGATTTGATCAATGAATATTCTATTCTTTCTTAGTCACCTTTGTTGTCAAAGTTTGCAATTATTAGCTTCTGCATGACGCGCTACAATATTGAGTATAGAAGTTTGTTGCTTTGGTATATTGAGTTACAATATTTGTTTGGAATTTTTTAGTACATAACTTGTTGTACTAGAGAAACATTAATGATTCGTATAGTCGACCCTACATAACTTGTTGTATAGAGGAACAATAATGATTCGTATAGTCGACCCTACATAACTTGTTCTACTAGAGGAACAGTAATGATTCGTATAGTCGACCCTAACTTTGTTTGCAATTTCTTTTTCAGATTCTAATTCTGGCTCTTCAAGAAGTGTGAAAAGGGAACAGTTTCATTCTCATAAACAGTCATTTCATAGCAGTTTTCGCGCAAATGATTCATTTGTTCCGAGCAACCTCAGGTCATTTACCTTCAATGAACTAAAAAATGCAACTAGGAACTTCCGAGCTGATAGTCTTCTTGGCGAAGGAGGTTTTGGTTACGTCTTCAAAGGATGGATAGATGAGACTACTTTTGCTCCTTGCAAACCAGGAAGTGGTATGGTTGTAGCTGTCAAGAAACTTAAGCCCGAAAGCTTCCAAGGTCATCGAGAATGGCTTGTATGTCGTAAAGAACTTAAACTATCCCAAGTTATTGTACGCTTTGAATCTAACTTCAGGGCGTTATAGTTTTGTCCCCTCGGGATTTAACCTTACAGATGCCCTGAAAGTTGAATTCCTGACTCCACCTTTTATGATCACTAAACGTCCCCTCTCATTTCGATGTGGGATTGGGACAGAGTGGAGAATACCTTGGCATTTAACATCTTTTGCAGCAATCCATTGTTGTGATTTAACTTTGTTTTTCGAAATGCAGGCAGAGGTTAACTACTTAGGGCTGCTTCACCATGAAAATCTAGTAAGGTTAATTGGATATTGCGCGGAGTTTGATAACAGACTTCTTGTTTATGAAGTCATGTCAAAAGGAAGTTTGGAAAATCATTTATTTAAAAGTGAGTAAAATCTCTTTACATTTGTTTTTGTATGCTTAATTATAAGGTTGACGATTAACGTCTTTTGTGAACAGAGGGAGTTCAGGTTATACCTTGGGCTACACGAATGTGTATTGCAGTAGATGTTGCGCGAGGCTTGTCCTTCTTACACGGTCTTGAAGCAAATGTTATTTACCGCGATCTCAAGGCTTCAAACATACTACTTGATTCAGTAAGCTCTCCAAAAACTGAAATGGTAATGATTAGCTTTTTAAGTCGCGTAAATTTTTTCATTGAACTTCTGCAGGATTTCAATGCCAAGCTATCGGATTTTGGTCTGGCAAGAGATGGTCCTAGTGGAGACAGAACTCATGTCTCGACTAGAATTGTTGGTACTACCGGTTATGCTGCACCAGAATATCTTGCATCAGGTTTGTTTTGTAAATCTCATCTCATTTGTATCTTTTTCTTCCGTTCCAAGAGCTCGTTTGGCTTAGCTGATTAACGGTAGTTGATAAGCATCACATATAAGTGATTTGACCGTCAGTGCATAGAATTTAAACTCTTTGATATTTTTGCACGCGACTAACGTGGTAAAGGCCTTTCTTCACTAAACTTTTCAATTCAACTTGTTCAAAACAGGTCACTTGACACCAAAGAATGATGTTTACAGTTTTGGAGTGGTTCTACTAGAGTTGCTATCGGGAAAACGAGCAACGAGTGCTGAAAATGCAGGAGGTGCTGATGAGAAATTGGTGGAATGGGCAAAACCATTCTTATGTGATAGTAGGAGAGTGTTGAGAATAATGGACACAAGGTTGGGAGGTCAATACTCAAAGAAAGGTGCACAAACTGCAGCTTCCCTTGTCCTGAGGTGCCTCGACGTCGATCCGAGACTTAGGCCAACAATGGATGAGGTTCTAGCTACACTAGAACTTGTACAAGCACCAAAAAGATGTCATGAAGAGTTCACAACAGATTAAACAAAGCAAATGACAAGTTAGTCTCAAGAGAAAAGTCTATCATGTATATAGTAATAGATAAAGGTGCAAGGTCCCAGAGGCGGAATCAGGATTATTGAAAATCACTTAGTTCGAATGTCTAAATCAAATACATACATCTTCATGTCAAACTTAGTTTCAACTCACATTTATAGAAACTAGTCTATTAAGTTTAGTTTCAACTCACATTTATGGAAAACACACACATCTTCATGCCAAACTTAGCTTCAATTCACATTTATGAAAACTAGTCTATTAAGTTTAGGTTCGAACTCACATTTATGCTAAATACACATCTTCGTGCCAAACTTAGTTTCATCTAACATTTATGGCAAGTATACACATCTTACATGGCACGAGATAAATCATTTTTGAGTGTTATTTAAAAAAAAATGTCATATATAAAGATGAGTGTTGAAACAAGACCCGCGAATTCTAAAAACCTAATACTAATAACTCACCAAATTAGAGTCATGTGAAAGCATGATGGCCACTCAAAATCTGACGAGTAGATAAAGTGATCTTAACGTACTTTTGTTGAGGATCTTAAGTACTGTATCTGCATCATTAAAAGAGGCAGGTCGAAGGACATCTCTACATTCAATGTACGAGCAAGTAATATAGCCAAAGCGAAATAACTGAATCAAAGGACTGTAAAAAGATATAGCACAAATTCAACCAATTGTAAAGAATTAAATGAATGAAATCATTTGAACATTACAAAAATACTTACTCATCTCTGAAACTCAACATAATAAGTGATATGGTAAAAATACACCTTAACTCTACCTGGGAGATTCTCTAACAACCGTCACTATGAGTTAACTTTCTTTCTTTGGATAAAAGCTCTCAACTAAGTGGATTCACTAAGCAATAAGGATAAATCTAAAAAGTATAATCCCTTACACTCTTTCTCTAATCATTTTTCAAACTCTTTCTCATGGTTGTTTCTATTTGCTTTCTCAGAACTCAGTTTAAAACAATTATATTTATTTAAAATTTCTCAATAAGAACTCAATGGATACTCATGTATAGGGTTCGTGCCGTAAAATAGACATGAACCATCAACTCAATAAATCCAATGCACAATATACAACAATCCAATAATTATGAATAGAAATTCATCAATCATGAACTCAAGAACTCAGAACGCAACATTAACTCATCTCAAGAATACTCAAATCTAAGAATAGAACTCTAGATTACTCTTTTACTGATTTAAAAGTGAATATGGAGTGTGAGAATGAACTAGTGCAACACAATGATAGCTTTACGTACTTGATTATAAAGCTATAAGAATGAAAACTTTTTTTGAAAACTTGATTTTATCTTGAGCTTGAGGAAGAACATTGGTTTTATTGGTGGAAACCTTTGATCCTTGAATCTTGGTGCTTGCTCTCGATAAAGAAACTCTTTTATAAAGTTCTTACCGTGGAAGAACATGAGAAAAAAACCTCGGGTGAAGAATTCTCTCAGTATCTTGAATTTTTGACTCGAAGGTTTTAGGGTTCTTGTTTGAGAAGAGGAACCCTAGGTGAGTTTTAAGAGAACTTCTAAGTATACTTCAATGTTTATATTGATGATTTCGAGAGGAAAACTAGCTACTTAAATGATATACTCAGTTAAAATACTAAAAAAAGGGCATAAATAACCCTAAAATGTGTGTAGCAAGCCTTCACGGAAGGGTCTACCATTAATCAAAATTTCTACTGTCTTGTAGGTCCAGTTGTAGAACATTGACTACATGACAGGCGCTTCACTAAAAAGGCATAACATTTTACTTCAAACTCGAAATGGGGCAAATTTAGTGATGCTTGGAAAGATTGCTCGTATACTATAATTTTATTAGTCATGGGCAACCTAATTCATTATGAACTGAGAGATATAGTTGTTTGAAGTTGACCTAAATAGAATATTATGTCAAAATTTAATCGGTAAGAAAATTTTCAACTCAACTTTGTGCTAGGGGTTTCTTGTAACCTTAATTCATATCTGAATTCATTATCACACAAAAGAATTGAACTTAACACCTACGTATAATTTATGAATTACCTGACAGGACCTTATACGTAATGAAGAATAGTTTGGATCTTAACTTAAAATTTTTTAGGATGTAACATCTTTGGACTGAAAAAAAAATGGAAAAGAGAGTTTGGGATTGACTTTAGCTACTGATAGTGTGATGATGGTCTGGAGGTGTTGAATCATCGTAGAAGAAGAGGTGCAATTTCTAAAAGTTGTATTATAATTGTATTAAAAGTATATTAAATATAAATAATAGTTTTATAATAGGGCAACTTTCACGTATAGCAAACATAAAATTCATATTTGTTTATTATGACAAAGTTTGCATAATCGCGCTCCGTAGCAAGCATATATATGTATAATTCGTTATACATATACAATTGAAGAGAATTGTATAAAACGAAGTGTATAAAATGAAGTGTATAAAACGAATTGTATAATTATAAGTGTATAGGGTGATTATATACAATTTGAATTTGAATAAAATGTGAAAGAGAGAAAGGCAAAAGAGACTTGGGCAGGGAAAATACAATTGAATCGATTATATACAATTTGTATAAAACGGGAAAGAGAGAAAGGCAAAAGAGACTTGGGCATGAAGTACTTTTATTGTTTGATTATAAGTGTATAGGACAAAAATATATGTACGTATTTACATGTGTATATACAATTTTCTCTCGCTTTATACAATTAGAAACACAATTTATACAATTCTATTGTATAAAGCGAGAGAGGCGAGCGACAGGAAGCGAGTAAGAGAGGGAGAGTGGCGAGCGAGAATATGAGGGAGAGAGAGACGGACAAACAGTTTGCTATGGAACACAAATAAATCAAACAATAGCTACTATATTTATTTTATATTATTAATTTGTCACTCTATACAATTATCACTTTATAATACAATTTGAATTTGATACTATACATTGTTAGAAATTCGATTATTGTTTTTTAACAAATACAATACATTTCTAACAATATAAAATCAATTTAGATTGTACTGAAATATTTGAAATTCACACATATTATTTATAATATATTTGTATTAAAAATATTTTACTTATATAGAGTCAAACTATAAAAACTTTGACTAGCATCTTACGATGTATCTTTTATCATATTGATATGTAATAAATTGATATTTTATAGTATTTTTTGTATAAATTTTGAATATTTAATTATCTTATTTAAAATATTAAATTAATATAATATAATTTAATTTTGAAAATTAGTTAAATTAACTTTCGAAAAGCATAACATAACAAAGAAAAAATATACTAAAAAATATTTAAGTAATTGGACCAATTATCAAGTGTGGAGCAGAAGCAGAATCTTTCATTTTCCAAATGCATTAATTTTGATTAAATTATTACTGTTATTGTAAAAAGATAAATATAAAATTTCAAGTTATTTCATTTTGTGTTAATTTCAATCTTACATAGAAATATATTAATCAAATCTTTGAAAATAAAAATTCATATCATGATTAGTAATAATAATTATTATATATATGAAAGTGGTAGCAATTAGCAAACTTCATTAATGTATTTGGTCAAATAGTCTTTGCTTTATTCATATTTTTTCCAATACATATGGAATAATAATCATTTTATTTCTAATTATATATAATTTATGTATTATAATTTGTTAAGTAAATCAATAAGTTATGTATAATAAATAGCAATTAGTGGACCTCTAATATTAAAAGTTAGTAAATCTATTTTTAAGTCAGCTTTAAAATTTTTGAATGTTTGACAAATATGAAAATAACTGAAAATAAGTTTAAAAAATTTACTTAAAATAAGTTTTAAAACGTTTGACCAAGTTAAAAATAACTTGAAATAAGTTAAAAATCAAAGTAGATCTCCTTTACTTTATATTTTTTTACTTAAAAGTCATTTCAGTTTGACTTGACAGCTATGTTTTTTTTGTAAGTCAATCCAAACAGGTCGATAGTCAAACTTTTTTCTCAATGAATATCTTATTATATTAGGAATTTCCCTTGACTGAAGACAACAAAGGAATAATATTAATTTTTGTGTTAATTTATTCAACTAAATATTTTTCCAAATATAAATATTTTTTCTGTTTTTTCTCTTATTCCTTCTCTATAAATTTCCAATTTTTTTTTTTTCAAAACATTATAAACTTCTATTTACAATGGGGATTTGCTCTGGAAAAATTTCAAAACTTCATCATGCTTCTTCTAGCCTATTTTTTGGTACAATTCCCTTTTTTATTTTAAATTTATCTCTACATTTTTTGTATATAATTTGTATACAAAAATTAGAACATCATTATTTGTTATGTGTCATTAGCCAAGGTTCTATGATTTTGCACTAATCGTGGAATCAGAAATTTTACTAAGTGTTTCGAAAAAAATGCAATAATGTCACACCTAGATTTTTGAACTTTTTTGAGTCACCTTTGTGGCTATCCTAAAAAAACTCTAATTTATTGTTGTCAAAATTTATAATTATTAGCTTCTGCCTGACGCGCTCTGTCTTTATTCAGTCTTTTGTATTCTGTTTTGTATAGAAGTTTGTTGCTTTCATATATTGAATTACATTAATGTACATAACTTGTTGTACTAGAGAAACTTAAAGTGGAGTAACATGAACAGTAAGGATTCATATACTCGAAAGTCGAGCCTAACTTTGTTAGCAATTTTTATTTCAAATTTATCTTTACATTTTTTTTGTATATAATTTTGTATACAAAAGTTGAACATTATGATTTGTTATGTATCATTAGCCAAGATTCTATGATTTGAACTAATCGTGAAGCCAGAAATTTTATCAAGAGTTTCGAGAAAAATGCAATAATGTCATACCTAGATTTTTGAACTTTTTTGACTCACCTTTGTTGCTACACTAGAAAACTTCAATTTATTGCTGTCAAAGTTTTGCAATAATAGCTTCTACCTGACGCGCTCTGTCTTTATTCATTCTTCTGTGTTTTGTTTTGTATAGAAGTTTGTTGCTTTGATACATTGAGTTACAATGTACAAAACTTGTTGTACTATACTCGAAAGTCGAGCCTAACTTTGTTTGCGATTTTTATTTCAGATTCTAATTCCGTCTCTTCAAGCAGTGTGAAAAAGGAACAGTTTCATTCTCATAAACACTCATTTCATAGCAGTTTTTGCTCAAACGATTCGTTTGTTCCGAGCAACCTCAAGTCGTTTACGTACAACGAACTCAAAAATACAACTAAGAACTTTCAAGCTGATCGTCTTCTTGACGAAGGACGTTTTGGTTACGTCTTCAAAGGATGGATAGATGAGACTACATTTGCTCCTTGCAAACCAGGAAGTGGTATGGTTGTAGCTGTCAAGAAACTCAAGGCCGGACGCTTCCAAGGGCATAGAGAATGGCTTGTACGTCGTAAAGAACTTAAAAAACTCTAACTATCTACGTCTAATTTTCAAGGTATTGTCCGCTTTAGACCTAACTTCAGGGTGTCATGGTTTTGTCCCTTCGGGATTTAGATGCCCTGAATGTTGAAATCCTGACTCCGCCTCTTGTGATCACTAAAAGTGGACAATACCTTGGGAGTTAACATCTTTTGCCACACTTGTACTATTGTGATTTAACTTTGTTTTTTTCGAAATGCAGGCAGAGGTTAACTACTTAGGGCTGCTTTACCATGAAAATTTAGTGAACTTAATTGGATATTGCGCGGAGCTTGATAACAGACTTCTTGTATATGAAGTCATGTCAAAAGGAAGTTTGGAAAATCACTTATTCAAAAGTGAGTCGTCGAATCTCTTTAGATTTGTTTTCGTATGCTTAATTATAACGTTGACACGATTAACCTCTTCTGTGAACAGAGGGAGCTAAGGTTATACCTTGGGCTAGACGAATGTGTATTGCAGTAGATGTTGCACGAGCCTTGTCCTTCTTACACGGTCTTGATGAAAGTGTTGTTTATCGCGATCTCAAGGCTTCAAACATTCTACTTGATTCAGTAAGCTCTCCGAAACTGAAATAGTAATGATTACAACTTTTTTAAAGTCGCGTAAGTTTTTCATTGCACTTCTGCAGGATTTCAGTGTCAAGCTATCGTCTTTTGGTCTTGCAAGAGATGGTCCTCGTGGAGACAGAACTCGTTTCCCGTCTAGAGTTTGTTGTACTAGGGGTTATGCTGCACCAGAATATCTTGCATCAGGTTTTCTAAATCTTACACCGTCAATGCATACAATTTAAACTCTTTGCTACTTTTGCACGCGACTAACGTGGTAAAGGCCTCTTGTTCACTCAACTTTCAACTTCAACTTGTGTTCATAACAGGTAACTTGACACCACAGATTGATGTTTATAGTTTTGGAGTTGTTCTACTAGAGTTGTTATCGGGAAGACGATCAACGAGTGCTGAAAATGCAGGATGTGCTGATGAGAAACTGGTGGAATGGGCAAAACCATTCTTGTGTGATAGTAGGAGAGTGTTGAGAGTAATGGACATAAGGTTGGGAGGTAAGTACTCAAAGAAAGGTGCACAAACTGCAGCTTCCCTTGTCCTGAGGTGCGTCGACGTCGATCCGAGGCTTAGGCCAACAATGGATGAGGTTCTAGCTACACTAGAACTTGTAAAAGCACCAAAAAGTTGTCATGTCTGTTCACAACAGATTAAACAAAGCAGATGACAAGTTAGTCTCAAGAGAAGACAAAGGTGCACGGTCGATCTCCCGGAGGCAGAACCAGGATTTTCATCGAGGAGGGTCGAGATATAAAGAAAGAGTCTATAGCAAGTACCTTTAGAGAAATGCCCTAGAATGTTCAAAACTAAAACACTTTATTACTTGTTGAAATATATACAAGTCTATCATGTTAGTCAATATTGATTGGTCACATTTGAATCGAAAATGTCTAATTAAAACACTTTATTACTTGTTGAAATGTCCAATTGGAACATTGTTGACACCCAATTTCGACCCTCCTCGGTTAAATTAGTTCTCGAGCTTCGTAAATTTTCCAAACAATTTAAAATAATTAGTTTTATAAATTTTGCGAAAAAATATATAATAATAATAACATATGAATTTTGCGTTATTTTGGTCACTTTTGCAATCTTCTTGTAATTTTTAGATAGCATATATATTTTACATGAATATGTATATAATTGGTATATTTTACGATTATTTCTCAAAATATTTTAATTTTTAGTAAGTATTCTACTAAATTAATTTAGTTTAAATTATGGTCATATTTTGAATCACTATTTTACAAACATAACTTTAGTTTAAATGTCTAAATAAAATATCGGGATAAGTTTAAGTGGTTGACTACGTATTAAGCGAAAATGTTTTGAAAAGAAAAATTCTTATACAAGGAAAAACACTTTCCTAATAGAAATAACAAAATCAAATCCAAGAATAACCTTTGTATACCAAATACAAGAAAATTACTTATTTTTCAAGAAAATATTTTCTTCGGTATGAAACTTGTACAAGCACCAAAAAAAAAAAAGTAACGTAAACAAATTTCATAAATGACATTACACGATAATTATTTCCTAACCCACAACCCTAACATCCCCGCCCCCAACTTCATGTTACTTATATACCGAACATTTATTCTGGAAAATATTTTTTTTCGTATCAAACGCACCTTTTATATTAGTTTATAAGTTGGAAGGCTAAGAATTTAAGTGTTTGCAATTGAAAAAGGATACTACAATTGTCTCATATCGATATTTGTATAAGAAAGTGGGTGAAGCATAGGGTTACATAACCCGAGGCTATTACATGGTTAAAATTATCTTTGCGCTTGGGGCAATGACGTAGCTAGTGAGGTTCTAACCGAGGCGCGTCTATTGCTGGTTGAAAACTATTTCCAAACCCCCTCATCGGCCTTGGTGTTTGCCAAGGCCGTTGAGAATTTTTGGAAGGGCTTCCCTTTGGGGTAAAGCCCTACGATTAAAGTTCAAATTGTTGATAATATGCCTATTTTATAAATTACGATTCAAATTTTAGAGATATAAACTTGACTAAACTATGGTTAATATTACTTTTTGAACTTTTTTTTTTTTTGTAATTTTGTATTTTTTTTTGTTTCACTTTGTGACGTGACTTCATGCAATTGAGGCGAGTGAATTTTAGAGATATAATTTAACTAAACTATGGTTAATATTACTTTTTGAACTTATTTTTTTGTAAGTTTGTACATTTTTTATTTCATATCGCACACTTTGTGATGTGACTTCACGCAATTGAAGCGAGTGGAAGATATTTGAATGCCAGTAAGCCTAAAAAGGTGCATAAAATTACAAAATTTGGATTCAATCTGAAAGAACATTAGTCTGGAGGCGAATGGAAGATATTTGAATGCCAGTAAACCTAAAAAAGTGCATAAAATTACAAAAGTTGGATCCAGTCTAATAAATATTAGTCTGGGGAGGAAACTTGTACATTTTCCTTATATAATATGATATTCATCTTTAAATTTGGTTATAGTTTGATGGCATTTATGTTATCATTAGGTTGGTTTTAGTTTTTAGTTGATATCTAGAGTCATGTTGACATCTAAAGTTTGAATAAATACACTCGTCTTATATGGTAATTTGAATACACTCATTTTACATGGTAATTTGAATACACGACAATTCAAACACTCGTCTAACATGACATGGCAATTCACGTGAGATATAGTTGAATTGCAGTTGCATGCACTTGTCCTACATGACAATTTACTCGTCCAACATGACAATTCACGTGAGATATAGTTTGACTTGTAATTCACGTGAGATATGAATTGATTTTGGATTAGGTCAGATATATATTTATTTGTTTAATTTTAAGTGTTGTAAATATAAAGTTGGAGGGAGTAGATGTAGGGCGTGTCTATTTGTACATATTCAAAGCCGAAAGGCATAAATAAATATTAAGTTGAGACCAAATTGAACACGTTTTAAGTATTAGAACACATAAATATCAAATTGAGATTAAAATTAAATGACGTTTTTATGTATTATATGCTAATTTGCAAGTGTTACATTTTTGCTGCAAAGTTCACATTGATATGAACAACAATAATTATGTTCATTCCCCTAAAAATTCCAAGTTAAATTCCATAAAAAGTCTAATATTTATCCTTAATTAGTAATAATATCACTTTTAGGGTTCTTTTATGTGATTTTAGGTCTATCAATCTCAATCGATCTTTTTATAATTTATCCATCATGTGTGTTGTTGTACGCAGTCATTATTAATCTGGTATAACCGTACATTCATTTTAGCATTCACATCTCTTCAATATTTTCATGTTATAGATATATTGAACTTTATCAGACTTTCATAAAATAAGACAAAAATATTGCGTACAACAAGCCTAATGTGGTTTGAACCTTCTTAGGATCCCGTGCATAAAAATACTTAGTGCATCGAGTTGTTCTTTTTCTTTTTGAAATAATATGATTTTTCAAAGAGAAAAAAAAAAGAAATCTGAAAAATCCAATATATTGTATACAATTGCAATCACAATTTTTCCAAAAAGTGATACAAATCAATACAAACTTAATTTAAATTGAAGCAAATTCTACTATTTTTGTCTAATAAAACACCTACCCCTAATAAAACAATTGGTAAAACCTTAAAAATATGGTCCCAAAATTTTAAAAAAAATATGAAAAAAAAACAAAACAATAAGAAATTGCTCTTCATTATTTTTCTTCCATGTCTTGTTCAGTTTTCCATACAACATTATCTAGGCAGGTTGAAAGATTCTTGTAAAACTGCATAAAAACAAAGAAAATGGTTAAAAGACGATATCGAGAGGCCGGGGGGGGGGGGTTATGATACGAAGAAATATAACTAATACGTTAATCAATAACTATGTCATAATTCTAAGTAAGTTGAGATCGGTTATATGAATACACTATATATATATCATAGTATTCATGATCATATTCAAACTATTTTTATGTTTTTCCTTCAACCTACACAACGGTGACCTTAAACCGGATGTGGATGTCACCTACGATGAAAGATAACTAATACGTTAATCAATAACTACGTCTTAATTCTAAGTAAGTTGAGATCGGTTATATGAATATCATAGGATTCATAATCATATTCAACCTATTTTTATGTTTTTCCTTCAACCTACACAACGGTGACCTTAAACCGGATGTGGATGTCACCTACGATGAAAGATAACTAATACGTTAATCAATAACTACGTCTTAATTCTAAGTAAGTTGAGATCTGTTATATGAATACACTAATGTATCATAGGATTCATGATCATATTCAAACTATCTTTATGTTTTTCCTTCAACCCTACACAACGGTGACCTTAAACCGGATGTGGATGTGACCAACGATGAAAGATAACTAATACGTTAATCAATAACTACGTCTTAATTCTAAGTAAGTTGAGATTGGTAACTATATGAATACACTATATGTATCCTTGGATTCATGATCATATTAAAACTATTTTTATGTTTTTACTTCAACCTACACAACGGTGACCTTAAACCGGATGTGGATGTGACCAACGATGAAAGATAACTAATACGTTAATCAATAACTACGTCTTAATTCTAAGTAAGTTGAGATCGGTAACTATATGAATACACTATATGTATCCTTGGATTCATGATCATATTAAAACTATTTTTATGTTTTTACTTCAACCTACACAACGGTGACCTTAAACCGGATGTGGATGTGACCAACGATGAAAGATAACTAATACGTTAATCAATAACTACGTCTTAATTTCTAAGTAAGTTTGAGAACGGTTATATGAATACACTATATGTATCATTGGATTCATGATCATATTCAAACTATTTTTATGTTGACCTTCAACCTACACAACGATGAGCTTAAACCAGATGTGGATGTGAAACCCCCATCGGATTTGGTCAACTTAACTCGGATGCTTTGACTAAATCTATAACCAAGAATACCGATTTCAAGATCCACATCCGTACACGAGTCCAAGCAACAAAACTCGTAACTGTGGTAAAACTTTACATCAGGCCAATCTCCTGGGTTTTTTGCTTGTGATTATACGAGTGAAAACGCCTATTAACACCTACGAGTAGTTGTAAACATGAAAATACTACACGTACCTTGTGGAATTCCAAAGTGTCTCCTTTTGACTTCCGCACCTCGACCATATGAAGAGAAGGAGCAACTTGAAACACCTAAATTGAAGATCGAAACAACGTTCAGAATGAAAACAACGAAACATTTTAAAAAGATCAACGCGGATGTACATTTAAATACATTACCTCAGTGGAAACGTTAAGGTTCCCTTTTCTACCGGCTTTCAGATTTTGAAGCCTCATCTGCAGGGAACACATCGAACATAAGAACAGTTATGTGTTTCATTTTCTGGTTATGATCACCATTACACATAGACGTTAGACATCACTAGAGGAATTGACATTGCGATAAGTGAAACTTCATCACCACCTTGTAGTTCTTTTTGTGAACGTCAAAACCGAGAGGCTTAGCAGCTTCTTCAATCTTACTGATTATCTCATTAGCCGGACATTTAGACGTGAACCTTGTCTCTCTCTTGAATCCCTGAGAACAAATAGAATCAACACAATTTGTTTCAAACATATTACGAAGACTAAAATAATGTACGAGAGCATCGTTAATATGTTACCTGTTCGTCGAAGAGATTGCCAAGGTTAAGCCCTTGTGACATAGAAATCAACTCGAAAGCATTCATGGAAGTTGGCTTCTCTTCTCTTCTCTCCGTTACGTGATATTCCTGTTTGTAATGCCAAGAGAGGAGTAGCACGTGAGATAAGTTTCGTATTGCAAACACTTCTTTCCTCTAAAATCGATAGATGAATGCTCACTTCAGAGTCCCTGAAGACTGCTTCAACGTCGTCCAGGTTTGCATCTTCTATTTCATCGAAAACAGGTGGTCTATAATCTTTCTTAAACCATTCATCCTCCAAAATTTCAGGCACGGTAATACGCTGCATATAACATATATATCATGAATACGAAGAAAGTAGAAACTATCGATGTATAGTCACAACACATACTGTCGTAGGATTTGGATCCAAGATGCGAGTAATCAACTTGATAGCACCAAAAGAGATCCAAGGCGGGCACGTAAATTCAGCAGCAGAGATCTGTATACCAGGATACACACTTTGAAACGTAGCCAAAACACACAAAGATTTAACGAACCAAGTGATGAAGAAAAATACTCACTTTGTTATAGAGGTTCATAAGATTGGAGTCATCAAAAGGCAAGTAACCTGCAAGCAGTACAAAGAGTATGACTCCGCACGACCAGAGGTCTGCTGTTGCCCCATCGTATCCTCGATCATTCAGTACCTAATAACAAAGGAGTCCGATTTCTCAGTCCATGACTCAATCGATGCTTTCTTAACCTTTCAAAGATCTTGAGTAAAATTTCGGATCGAGAGAGACTGGACACTACTGAGCATCTGATTTCAAACTACGAGTTCATTTTCAAGCTAACGGAATGCCTATCTGCTAATTCTGTTTCCAGACAGACATAAAACGGAAAGTTAAGTAAAAACCAGTTTGGTTATACCTCAGGTGCAACATAGTTCGGAGTTCCGCAGGTGGTATGCAGTAAGCCATCAGCCTGGAAAATACATAATTAGAGGCGGAGCCAGAATTTTCGATAAAGATGTTCAGAATCTGAAGAAATAGACACAAGAAGTAGTCGAAGGGGGTTCAATATCTACTATATATACCTAAAAATTTATTTTTTAATCATATAAAAATAATATAATTTTCTGTCTAAGGGGGTTCGGAAAAATAATCCTGTTTCTCCTGCATTACTAACTTGACGAGAAACGGTAAGTAGAGAAAATAGTTTACCCTGACTTGCTGGGATAGAGCACTCAATCCAAAATCAGATACCTTAAGGTCACCCGAAGCATCCAACAGTAAATTTTCAGGCTGCGCGAAGAAGAAAAAATTCAATTTCTATGCACCGAAGAAAATGTGAAACACATCATGTCAAAGATGTTTTACACGATAACCAAAACGTTGTTTACATTGTCAGTGTATAGACGTAACGAAAATACAGACAGGAACGAGTTAAGTGCTGCAACGTACAGCAACAACAACGCTTACCTTTAGATCTCGGTGATAGACTCCTCTACTATGGCAATAATCAACCGTATGAATAAGTTGCTGAAAATACTTCCTTGCCTCTTCTTCACGCATTCGTCCATGATTTACCTTTACGCCAATAAATCACGCGATAAACTTCAGTCAGAGTCAAAAAATTATCACCGAAACTTATAAGCACAGAAGAGGTTTGAACTTACAATTTTATCGAATAACTCTCCACCTGTAACGAACTCCAAAACAATAAATATCTTCGTCTTGCTTCCCATAACCTGAGGGAGGAGATGAAAAAACCAGGACATGATTGAACAATATTAGAGTAAAATCGTACAATCGACAAAAAATGTGAGACAACAGAGTTTCAGAACACAAGTAAAATCGTACATCGACAGAAAATGGGAGACAACAGAGTTGCAGAACACAAGTAAAATCGTATTTCGACAAAAAAAGTGAGACAGCAGAGTTTCAGAACACAAGTAAAATCGTATTTCGACAAAAAAAGTGAGACAACAGCGTTGCAGAACACAAGTAAAATCGTACTTCGACAAAAAAAAGTGAGACAGCAGAGTTTCAGAACACAAGTAAAATCGTACTTTGATGAAAAATGTGAGACAACAGAGTTGCAGAACACAAGTAAAATCGTATTTCGACAAAAAATGTGAGACAACAGAGTTGCAGAACACAAGTAAAATCGTTTCGACAAAAAATGTGAGACAACAGAGTTGCAGAACACAAGTAAAATCGTATTTCGACAGAAAAAGTGAGACAGCAGAGTTTCAGAACACAAGTAAAATCGTACTTCGACACAAAAAGTGAGACAACAGAGTTGCAGAACATAACTAAGTGTAACAATATGCAACTCAAGAACTACATTCGACTTATCTCTTTGCTAGTTCGTTATGTCAAATGTCTCGATTGATCGTTCCAATATAAGTATGGTAAGAGAAACAAGATCAAGTCCAAAGCAACGCGTTGGTTATTAACTCAGATATACGATGGATACACGATTCTGCATTGCCTTAATAAGCACACATACCGATTACTAACACATAGAAGATGTCGAGAAAAGGACAAACCTCGTATAACTGTACAACATAAGGATGTCTGATCAACTTCATTGTAGCTATTTCCCGCTTTATCTGTCAAATTTTGCGTATATCAAAAGCTAACACAGGAAGCTAAATAAACCATACAAGAGAACTAGACGTTCAACAAGGCAACGACATACTAATTATAATCGAAGGACAAACATAAAAGGCGATAGATCACGAGTGCAGAGTGAATTATGAACTCGAAAAAAGTTACCTGTTCAGCCATTTTGTGCTTAAGGACCTTATCTTTATCGAGAATCTTGATCGCCACACTTTCTCCCGTCTCTGAATTCTTCGCAAACTTGACTTTCGCAAACGTACCCTCACCAATTGTCCTTCCAACTTCATATTTACCAACTCTACGCTTGATTTTGGTCCGATTCATTATCGATACACCAACGCGATTCTGTAGAGGAAGTAGAAAATGTTTAGTTATAATTCACACCTCACATCATTTCATTCATACACATAGATCATAGAACATTACTATATACACCCACAAATCACTCTACTAACTACCAGCGGCGGAGCCAGGATTTTCATTAAAAAGTTCTAAATGCGAAACACGAAAAAGCCAATGAGGCTCAACACCTACTACATATACACAAATTACTCTGCTAACTACTAGCGGCGGAGCCAGGATTTTCATTAAGAAGTACAAAATACGAAACACGAAAAAGCCAATGAGGTTCAACACCTACAACATATACACAAATTACTCCGCTAACTACTAGCGGCGGAGCCGGGATTTTCACCAGGGAGTTCAAATTACGAAAATGTTAACTCGCGAAAAAGTCGAATGAGGTTCAGCACCTACTACATATACCCAAATTACTCGACTAACAGTGTGAGAACCCCTCGATCCTACCTGGCTCCGCTCTGCCACAATCAAGAGTCTATCCTATCCAATTCTTTAATTGATATATTTCAAGAGATGACAACATCAGTTGATTAAATTAAGTCATAAATAATATACATTGTACTAAAAATAAATAAAAAATCCAAAGAAATTGAATTAAAAACAGAGAATTATTGGAACAATCAATTATCCAACCACCACTTTTTAACTTTTTAGATTATAATCAACAACAGATAATTACATATCCAGCTAGATATAAAGCTACTTCACAACAAGGGTGGAGCCACAATACAGTTACGAGTTCGACAGAATTCAATAATTTTAGTTTTTAATTAACTGAGCTACTGCGATTCCCTCGTTACTTTTAGCTACAACTCCCATATTTTTCTTAAAAAAATAATTTGATATGTATACATAATATGTCAAAAAATCCAATAAATAAAATAAGAAATTTGATTTAGAAATCACAAACAAAAAATCCTGACTCCGCTTCTGCTTCGCAACACAAGAACCTCAACTATTTAGAATTCGTAAACTAAAAATGCTGACTTCGCCTCTGCTTTACAACAGAATATCTCAACTTTTCAGATATAATTAACTGAAAATTCTGTTTTCGCCACTGTTTCACAACTGAAACAAAGTTTTTAGACAATATCCACACAAAAATGAATCAAATACAAGATTGATGAACAAAATATAATCCAATTTACCAAGATTTTTAAATGAATTTTTTCTTGATAATTTTTTATCAAAGAAAGTAGTATAATTTGAAATCCCACTTAACTAAAAGAAGAAAAAAAAGACATAAAACTTTTAAAAAAAGATTCCCCAAAACACACAATTTTCATAAATCCAACAAAATTCAAAAGGAAAATGATTAAAAAAATAACATACACTTTGAGTTGAACAGAGCAAATTTCAGAGGAAAAAAAATTAGAGCAATTCAAAATCTTGAAATGATTTTTTTCTTTTTTCTTTTTTTGGAAGTGTAGTTTTGGTATCATAGCCACAAGTATATATAAATATATATTTTTTATAAATATATATAATAATTATTTATCATTCTTAATTTAATGACCAAAAAAAAAAAAAAATGATTACGTTGTATGGTTGTGCATACACGATAAGTATATAACAAAGAAAAAGAAAGACTCAATTATTTATTTACCCAAATAAAATATGTGGACTTAGAAACATATCCAACAGAACTCACTGACAAATTTATATTTCGCCTAGAATTATATCATGGTCAGAATTATAGTATAATTATGATTATATTATTTATAATTATATTATTATTATTATAATAATTGTTTTTTCGTTATTAAGGAATTTATTTTTAAAAAAAATATATTTTAATCAATTAAATTAAATATAAAAATAATTAAAAATATTTTTCTCCATACCAAACACACCCCTAGTACATTTATATTTTAATTTTCTATAGTTTAGCAAAAACACATTATTAACTATATAAACAAATTAATATATATATATATATATATATATATATATAAAAAAAAAAAAAATTATTTTGTATGTATAAATAATAAATATTGAAATTCCATAATTACAATAATACTTTCATATAAAAATAGGATGAAAAAAGTGACATCAAAAATAGGAGGCGTGAGGATATAAAAAGAATGAGAAAATGCATAAATACCCCTGCAACACATGTCCGAAATCTTAGAGACTCATTCATACTATACTAAGGTCCTATTACCCTTAAATTGTTTTATAAATAATATTCTACTCCTTTTCGATCTACGTGGCACTATCATCTGGGTCCAACACGTGCTGACAATTTTTTCAAGCTATCTAGTTGATAGCGTCACTACGCTGATTAGGCTTAGAAAATTATTTATAAAATAAATTCAGGGGTAATGGAATCTTAGTATAATATAAGTGTGTATCTGAGATTTGAAACATAGATTAAAGATACTTATACATTTTATTGTATTTTTTATTATTAAATATGTTAACGATGGAACGAAGCTAGATTATGATATGCATATATATATATATATCAATAAAATTATTTTTTTACGTATATATAATAAATATCTGTAATTATAATAATACCTTCGTATAAAATAGGACGAAAAAAAGTGACATATATATCAAAAATAGGTGGTGTGAGGATATTTTTTTAAAAAAAATCTAAAATTATTTTTATTTTTTATTTTTTATTTTTATTTTTTATTTTATTTTATTTTTTTAAAAGGGAGAATCTAGTCCACGTGGTATTATTGGAGGGGTGGGGCCAAAATGGTCATGTGAGGAGGAAAAATTAGGCAGTGCATGCATGTGGATTGTAATGACAGCAAAACTTTTTTTATCTTTTTCCTATTTTGTCCTTATTATGTATGTACCGTGTTTATGTACTTGTCCACATCTACATTTATTTTTGGATCACTATCTTATTATTATTATTATTATTATTATTATTTTACTACATCATAGGTTAAAAAAATATATATATATTTTGGATTTGAACTTTGAGTTTAGATTCATTATTCTACTTTATTCATCAAATTTACTAACTTGAGAATTTATTACTTCCATTCGTTATTTCGAGATGATATATAAATGTACTGCTATAAAAAAAAATTGATGTAAGATATAAATTTAATCGGTATAATATTTAGATTCTTAATATTGAAAAACGTTAAAATTTTTATATTATAGGTTCTAAATTAATTGTTTATATATGTATATATACGAATAACTATTTAAAGAGGTGTTATTTAATTTTATAAAGAAAAATAAAATAACATAAATATGAAATTTAAATTTCTAATCTTAGAGAGGTGCACTCAATCATCGTCGCATTATATGATATTCTGAGTGTGAGTTCACATATTTATATTTCAATATAAAAAATTTAGATTATAACACCACTGTATATGATCTCGAAATGAAAGCATGGATTCATGTAAACTCGATGACACATTTATTGTTCCTTTCTAAGTGAGGTTAAAATGTTGCTTTATTTTTCTTCCTAAAATTTAGTAATATCTCTAGTGGTTGTTGTAGCACTTTATTTTCTAAGTTTATCACATTGAGAATTCCTACAAAAATAAATTATTAAGAATTAATTTTGTACATATAATTTTAGTGATTTTTAATAATAGGAACCTAAAATGTCAAACAGGTCAAATTTTATCTTAAATATACATTTTCGTAATAGTGCATTTATCATGACAAAATTCTTAATACGCCTCTGTTTATAGTAATTTTAATTTTACATATATAAAATTTTATTTCAAAAAATTAATGAAAATTTTATTTTAGGCCTCTAAATTATTTCATTGTAACAATTAGATATTAAAAAATAAAACTACTATAATGAACAAATAAAAATAAAATTCAAGCACATAGTAAAAAAAATACTAACCTAGAGATTCAAAGTTGTTGAATATGAAAAAAAACGGAAAGAAAATTAAACAAACTCATATGTCAGAAATATACTAGTACAAAGATTTAAGGAGTCAACACAATTTTTATGTAACATTATAATTTTAATTGATAAAAGAGATTTTGAATTTTATATTAATTCTAAAGAAAAATAGTTGTTAGATTTTGAATGAATTAAAGTGAAACTATAATTTTTAATTGATAAAGGAGATTTTGAGTTTTATGTTCATTCTAAAAAGAAAAAAAAGGTGTTAAATTTTGAATGAATTAAAGTAGGTTGAAGGGCTATTGTTTTGGATTTAAAACAAAAATTTAATAATTTTAAGAAAAGAAAAAAATGTGGATAAACAAAAAAAAAAGAAATAATATAATAATCAAAGTATATATACTTTAAAAAAATATTAAAACTATAAAAGCAATACAATGACTAATGGTATGACAAAATAATTGAGGTAATATTTGATCAATCACCTACTAATTTAGCTTTTATCTTAATTAATATTTTTATCGTCTCATATTTAAGATTGTATCGTCACGATAAGCTTAAGTTGTACTATGTCATGCCTATAATTTTTTATTTAAGATTATCTTTACTTCTCATAATAAACCTCGCAAATTTCTGTATTAAGGTATTCATGCATTTTCTGTTCACATACATAAACAATCGATCAGCCTCACTTTCCGTATCTTATCAAACCTTATTTCTGATACGTAAAAACAATAATTTTTTAAACTGAAATATTTAAAGTGTAAAAATATATAACGGAAACTTAAAGAATGTTATTATATTATATATTATATAAAAGATAGAGAGAAAAATATTTTTTTTATTTTATATTAAATTAATGTTGACGACATCAAAGTCCTTTCTTTTTTAAAATATTCCAAACGTATCAAAATTACGTTCAAAAGTCAAAATTCAAAGTTAAAATATTTCTTTATTTAATGTTCTTTTATCAAATCAAAAAGGGGTCGATTAAATTAAAAATGGATAATTATGTGTCCTATCATAGACTAATAATTTAATTAATATTTAATGAAAATTTTCGAACTTATTATAAATTATCTTTTGTTTTGCTCAATCTTTCTTACCTTTATTTTATTTTATTTTGTATTCTATCCTTTCATGTTTACCTGTCTGGTATTAATTTGTCGCACTCGTTAAGAAATATTAAAAATAAAGTAATTTTATTATATTATTTATATATGTATATAATTATTTTATATTTTGAAAAATACATTCAGAAGTCACTATATATATAAAGATAAATTAAAAATTAAGTGATAAATTATTTCTTGATTTTTTATCCATTCAAAAGTAATTATATTTTATAATAAAGATAAACTTTAAATTAAAAAATAAATTATTTTTTTAACTTTTTATTTAAATTGAACAAGTAAAAATTAACGAACAATACATGATGATCATCTTCATTTACCAGTTACCACCATGAAGTAATCTTATGAATGAATAAATAATTCATTACTAGTAAAAAATAATTTCAAAATTTTTATAAATATAATTAGGAAATTATATTTAAGATCAAGTTGGCATGAAAAAAATATGTATGTTATACACCTTTCATTCTAATTTAATGTGACATCTAAAATATTTGACACCATATGTGGTATTTGATTTTTTCTCAACCACCATTTCAATATTAATTTTCATTATCATTAATTTATCAAATATATTAAATTAATATTCTTTTTGTTTATTTTTATTTGTTATGTCACGTTTTCTAAAAGTCAGTTTGATTAATTTTCAAAGTTAAATTAGATAACATTAATTCAGTATTTTAAACAAAAAAGTTAAATATTCAAAAACTATACAAACAGTATTATTGTTTTCGACTTTTTCGCATATCAAATTGAAAAAATACATCATAATATGTTAATAAAAATTCATAGTTTGACTCTATAAAAAGAAATCATAACGTACAAAAATGGACGAAAACAATATCAAATAAAAATTAAACGATTGATTCTATTTGTGCACTTCGACCTAGCTTTGGCCCCACGCGGAGAGTTATAGTTTAATCTAGTAATTAGGCGAGGCAGAAATTATTTAGTTCGGATTTTTATGATAAAAAAGAAGATAGAATATATGATTATTCAGATCTTAATCGAATCATATGTAATGGTCAGTATAATCTCATAAATAATTGCTAAATTTTATTTTACAAACCTTTAATGAAAAGCGAGAATTAATCATTAAATAATTAGAACAAGCAAAAAGTATTTTTTTGAAAACAAAATTAATATTTTCGCACAATTCAAGTTAAGATTCAAGATCGTAATAAATGATTCAGATATGTATATCATTGATTGAATTATTAATTTTGCGTGTTTATATATATATCATATATCATATATATAAAATTCATGTTAGTTTATATATATTTTTTCTAATATTTTATATAATATATGAAAAATCTTTACGATACGATCTTTTTATAAATAAAGTGAATGAGATATATATTAAAATAAAGTTTGGTCATCTCAATGATTGAACCACTTCTTAGTTGCTTGTCAAAATTTGCTTCAACAAAGGAAGCTTCATTCCTTTGTTTTTTTGTTGTAATTTTTTTTTTAGGTATTAGATATTTAATATTTATATTAAAATTCTGATTAATTTGAATTCATTTCATATAATACTGTTTATAAAAAAATCGTTCCGTAACCCCAGGAAAAAAGAGAGAGTATATATGAGATATAAATTTAAAATTTTTAATTGATAATGGAAAAATTCTATCTATCGAACTATCGACCTAATATATGAGTTTATTGATCTTTTTATAAAGTGCTCAACGCTTTATTTTCAAAAGGATAATAATAAATATGTAAAAGTAAAAAAAAAAACAGGAAAACCCAGCAAAATAATACTCCACAAAAATGATGATATATACTTTTTATTATTCATATATTCCCTAAGTTTATCTTTACTCATTAATATTTAACTCTATATCTCAATTTATGTGATATTTTTTTATTTTTCAAGAGTCAAATAATTTATGTTTGACAAAAAACTTGCGCATATAATCTTCAAATATTTTGAAATGAAATGTATATATTTATAAACTACGTAAAATGTAGTATAAGTAACAACAGTTTAGATGTTTAAAAAATATACGAAAAATTTATGGTCAAAGATGAACTTATTTAAATCTCGAAGTTTAAAATGTGTTACGTAAATTGAGACGGAGGAGTGACAAAAGAGTCGCCTCTCGCCAAAATATGTTCTCCACCACCACCACAACCACCTACTCCTCCGGCCATAACAACAATAATAGTAATATAGTCCACCTCCATTTTCTTCATAACAACAACGACGTGGAACCGCTCTCTCACATCATGCCTCAACAAAACGGAAAAAATTCTTTATTAGGAAGTATTTCCCAACCTACTCGTAGGACTATTACACCAATCGAAGCTTAGGAAGGAACGGATTACGTATATTCTCGAAAGAATGGATTACGTATATTCTATATTTACTTAAGTTACCAATTGTCATTTCTTGGTCATTGTCATTGAGATTCATATCAATTCGGATTGATATTTAGGTATAGATATTATCTCTTTTTTTTTCTCCAAATAAAAGAATAATTTGCTATATCATCTCTATTAATTACAAGTCATTTAAATATCAGAAAATAAACAGTATTTAATAACAAAAAAGAGTAATTGTACATCAAGTTAACAAGAGTAACAAAGTTTACTTTCAAACTTTAAACTAAAGTTCATTGTTAGAAATAAAAATCAAAATTATTGAAAACATAAAATTTTACTACAAACAACACATATATTAAACTAAAATTAATGAAACAAAACTGTGTATGATTTTATGAGCATAGGTTTATACAAAACCTTAGTCCTTAACATACTTTGTTGCCAACAGTTTGGTAGAGAGACCTTAGCTGTGTGTTCCATTTATCAATGGCAGTGTACTTCTTCATCCCTTTTGATCTGTGCGCGTAAACGCGTCATGTAAAACAAGTTAGTAGCTAAAAGTAGACAGCGTTGGGAAAATAAGCAATGAATACGTTGAGGGGTTATGAACTGACCTGTCGCGACACTCTAGCAGTCCGTTCACTTGATCAATGTGGCCATCAATCCGGTTATCCAAGATTAGTGAGACCAACAAGTCCTCAACATCTTTTTCTGGCACATTCAGCTCCTGTACGTCGAGTAATATGAGAAACTAACTAGTAGGTGCATTGGCTTTAGGAGGTTCGTTAACAAAATTTTGTGATAAAGACCGAGTAATAGCTACATTCACCCTCGGGGAGATCAAGTAGTGATGAATATGTATGTATTTTCCAAGTATAATCACGATGTCTTATACAATATTTACGCCATTAAAACAAAGCCAGCTGATAGGGACAACGGTCATCACAAAAAAAATTAAGAAAGGAAAAAAGGAAGAAAAGAAGACTGAGTTATCACCTTGGATATGAAGGGAATTCGGATTCTTGTGTAAGGCTTGATGAGCTTCAGTAAAACCTGGGTTCTGACCTTCCTTAAAAGATCCTCAATGTAATTCCGAATGAAAGGGTCATCCATTATTGTCCGTCTATTACTCTGTTAAAATTTCGAGAAAAGCACGTTCAAAGTGATCAAAGAAGAGACCCAACTACAGACAGTAGGATCAACAGGCAAAATATTGAAGTTTACAGAATGACTGTACCTTAATAATTTTCTCGAACTCTAAGATCTCATTTCGTTGATATGCTGCGATAAGGTTTGTCATGGCCAAGATCTCAGGGTCATTTTTGTAACTGAAAAGTATAAAGAGTCATGCACAGACACAATGCAGCTGTAGTCAAGTCATATACGAATGACAAATTGCTGATGTTGAATCTTGCAAACAAAAACTTCTTAGTGAACTTACGGTTTAGCTTCTTGGCCATCAAAAGGGTTTACTTCAGACTCCATCAGCATATTTGCCAGGACCAAGTACCTGTTAAAAGTTAAAGAAACCGAAAAGAGTGCAACATTAGAAACCCAGAGGTTTGCAAGGGTAAAGATAGCATTGGAATTCACATATTGCAATCTTCTGATAGAAGGTGAATGCTTGGAACGATCACCTAGTACCAAATTACAGAAATTGATATGGAACGACTTAAACCTTCATTTACATGCAAGTAACAAAGCTCAAAGTTTCCAACACGTGCAAAGCATGCATCCATTCAGCGAAAATGTACTGAGAACACATCTTATGATACACCAAGAAATGGATTTTTGAAGTGTAAGAGATGGAACAAACCACCAAAAAGGGTGCAGAAATATGCTGTTAGTGACATAAAACACACCACCACATTGATTATTTCACACACCACATAACAAGTGGAACATACACGGTCTGAACAAGGAAACGGCATCTCGTTGAGGAGCCTTCAGTATAAAATAACGCTTCAAAAACCTCAAAGTCTTCCAAGAAACCTTTTTGAAAAGATCTAATAGGGAAAGTAATTTCATTCTGTTTCACACCAGATTAAACAGCACCTCCTCTCCACAAAATAAACTTCACAGTAAAGTCTTTGGCAACTTCAACACTTGGACTGGCCTACATGAGATAGCAAAATCTGCCACCTTCATCTTCATGAGCTCCAATTTATGAAGCCAATAATGCTAGTAAGCATTTCTTAATTTCATCATAGTTCTATTCTGTCCTTATTCAACCATGAAAAGCACAATAAAGAAAATACCAGAAATTGGTACTTGAGAGAACAGTAGGGCAATTTTTTCCAAGTAGTGGACAGATGCATCCTGACATAAACTCAAGTGTTGTGTGTTTTTACATATTTGCATTGAATTCATTAACGTACTTCCTTAAATTCTACTTCTAAAGTACTATATTAAAGTATTGTGTGTGTTGCATTGAATTCATTAATGAACTTCCTTAATTCTATACTAAAGTACTATATAGAAGTGTTGTGCGTGTTTACATGTTTGCTCTGAGATCATAACGAACTTCCTTAAAATCTACTTCTAATGTACTATCTAATATCTGTCTTTATATATATGATTTTGAGATTGATTGAGGCATCATCAAATAGTTATGATCCTCAATTTCACACCCTAATAAACGCATAGTTCAATTTCGTGCAGAGATGTACTGCAAATCTACAACACCCTGCTTAGATCACATACACATCCTCTGAACGAACTGCAACATATTTCACAAAACCAAAATCAAGAGGTACACGAGGTACACTGCCACTTCAGGACAAGAAACTACAAGCTTGAGGAGCCAAATGATGGAAACATTTGACACTCTTTTGGTTGGTTTGATCATAAGAACGGTAGCTATAAAAAAAAAGTGAAAGGTGAAAACTGTTTCTTTCACTTGATTAGAAAATAAAAAGGTAAAAGTCGAGAAATATGCAACCCTCCCAAATTTGAAGGGGAAAGAGGAAGCAAATTTTCCTCATTGTGTAAAGAAGAGAACAATGGAAGAGAAAATACATGTAGGCAGTTGCACAAGCTGAGATCAATGCTTAATATTGTTAACACTTCCATGCATCCAATATTTGCAAGGAGTAAATATACTATTCTTGGGATATTAGTATGTCAGTAGAAATGTGGAGAACTCCTAAAAGGTGTAAAAAAACAAATTTTTGGTGTTCGAAATAGATGGGTCTAATTGGAGCAAAACAGATAGTGACGATTCATATGGCCAACCCCAACTAGCTTGGATTGAGTCTTAGTAGTTGTTTGTTGTCTCAAGTTAAACAAACTACCAGAGGTCAATGTTTAAACATCACATAGTGAAAGTAAGATCAGTGACTTCCCCTTCGCAAATGCACTCCTCTTCCCTTTGTTGCACCAAACATAGCGCAAGAAATGTGAGAAAATGGTTCAACAACAATTATAAAAGTTTATAAAACATTCAGTTACAAGGCCATAAACTCCAGGTTAGGGCTCTAGCACATTATCAAGTTAATTGTTAGTGATTAGGTAACAAACTACAGTCTGGGAAGCTTGAACTAAAGATGGCAAATGGGACGGGGCGGGAAGGAGGCGGCTATAAACCAGCAAAGACTATGGCCTGCTCCGCATGAACCCGCCCTGCATAATTTACTAATTTTCTTAAAGTAAAAGAAACGTACCAGTTACCAATCTATACCGCTAACTTTGAATAATATATATATATATATATATATATATATATATATATATATATATATATATATATATATATATATATATATATGTGTGTGTGTGTGTGTGTGTGTGTATATATGTATATATGTATAAAAAGAAAGGCAAAGATTTCATACATAGATTTGATTATTAATATATGAGAGTCGTTAAAGTCTGTTAACCTAGAGAGGAGTGAAACTAAGAATTACGTATGACTTAATGATATGGCACGCGTTAAAGCAATTGACTCCTCTAAGGAAACCAATAACTTACTTTGTACAAGACTCTGTTTCACTTTCCACCCACCAACACACCACCCATGTTTCCCAGAATAATTTTAATATAATGGATTTTCCTATTCCAATTACGTATAGAAATTCTCAACACATTTACCCTTTAGTTTAAATTTCAAAAGAAAAAACCCAACCCACGTACCCGCCCCGCTTCCTCAAAAGCTCTAACCCACAGTGTCCCGCAAAAACTATAACCCGACCGACCCCTTGCGATCCCTATCTTGAATACATAGTTCATGGTCAGTCAAAAACTGCTTGTATCCTTCGCAAGAAGAAAGTGGAAATACCAAAGGAAACAAATAAATGCACACACACACAATGCATATGAAGCACACACATCATAAACTGCACACATACTTGAGGCACTGGATACGCCTATGATTCCCAGCTTCATCATAGTTCTTGAAAGCTTCAAAGAAGTCTGTAGCTGCCTCTGCCCACTTTCTCTCTGCCATATGCATTTTGCCTCCGCATTCACGAATGATTCCCATTATTCTTGGATGAGGAATTGCCGACTTGACTGAAAGTGCTTTGTTGTACAGTTCCTGAATTAGACTCATATGTTTCATGAATTAGGAATTGAGAAAAAGTGAAAAACAGCTCATCACTTCACACTATGTTGCCTAGAACCTCCGAAAAGAAAACGACAGTTGTGTATCAGATCTTGGAGGATCCAATATGAGTGTGGCAGCATTTTGGAGGATCCGAGCAACATAGACATAAATGAAATGTCAAGCAAGTTCTAAACCAAGTATACCGTTGAGATGTAATACCATGGAATACATGATTTCAAGATATCAATGCAAGAATAAATATCAGAAAGTTTAAGAATTCCGATCAACGTACAAATATATACTCTGCATGTAATAAAAACAAATTATTTAAGTCTCTCTCTCTGCAAGTATAGAGAGATAGAGACAGAGAAAGAAAGAGAGATAGAGATGCAAAAAGTTCCTGGATTTCAACACATATATGATGCTCTCATAATGTCACTTAGAGTCCTTCAGAAACCCACACTTTTGGGCTCATGTAGCTTTGGACAATATATATATATATATATATATATATAATATACAAGGTGAGTGGTTTGCAATGTTATTTTGAAAAAGTGGAAAAGCCAAATAGCAATCTTTGGACAACAGTAGAAGTGGTTAATATTTGTTTTCTTTTGGTGCAATACTTACTGTTTAGGTTTCACTTC
Organism: Solanum peruvianum; assembly: GCA_027705065.1. Classification (NCBI taxonomy): domain Eukaryota; kingdom Viridiplantae; phylum Streptophyta; class Magnoliopsida; order Solanales; family Solanaceae; genus Solanum; species Solanum peruvianum. The sequence continues at coordinate 884,378 of JAKWJD010001755.1, forward strand.
AACCTATAAATGCTTGCTTTTGAACTTGAATTGAAAGATAAAAATCTAAAAGATTAGGTCTTCCCTAGAGCATGCCAAAGTCTAGGGAAACAACCTCTTACCATTGGAAGAATTTAATAGATTCTCACTATTTTCAGGAAAGAAAGGAAAAATCAAAGCAAATTATGTGTTACAAAGACTAGAATCTTCCAAAGAGTCTCAATCACTATTCACTACCTTTGGAATGTACTATTATCTTTTGTGTGGTTCTTTTGTTTCCAAAAGACATGAGCTTCTAGAAATAACATGCTTTAGGAATAAAAGAGACAACAAAAACAAGAAGAAACTTAGACAGAGAAGTAACTGAAATTAGTATCTGACACCTAACTCTGCTCAAAAGAGTGTATCAAATGGGAAGAAAAGGTAATAATATACCTTCAGTTTTTTGTTGTTTTTTGTCTCTGTATACATTTGAATCTCAATTGCATATACCTCCAACAATTGTGTCCCTTTCTTCTCATCATCAGTGCCATCTTCTTTTTTACAAGATTTGTGGAGCTCTTTCAGAATCTAACAAAGTTATCAAGTTATGTTCATGAAGACCATAGAAAAATGATAGCCACAGATGCTTCTAATCTGAGCAAGCAAGATACCTTGCTCATTCGTCCATATTCCCCCATGTCAAACCAAATCTTGCAAAGCTTTAGATTCGTCTTGAACCACAACCTCTGTAAAAGAAAGAGGGGATCGTGAGACCTTAACGAAAAGACAGATGAACTTAGAGAGAAGCTTACAAACAGACTCCTGTATGCCAAAAATTCTGTTCATCCTAACCTCATTCTTTGCCTCTTCGAGGGCTTTCAATGTTGTCTGGTAGAACTCTTGCAAAAGGCTGAAGTTCTGACTAGCTGATCCAGAAACAAAATCCATGATACCATTTATACACTTCTCACTATAGTTCCGTGTCACTGCTGATTTTATGTAGGTAAGCATTTCTCTATAAGAATCCATCATTTCCTTGAACTTCCCTAGCTTATAGTAAAGCTTAACAGTTTGCTTTAAAGCTTTAAATCCCCTGGAGATAATGATATAGTTGATAAAAGCAACACAATAGCAAATTGTAGCTCTAAAATTCTTAAAAGCTTTAGGAAACTCATTAATTGAAATCATAAAGCTGTGACCTGGATAAGAGGCTTACGTCATTTTAACACTACAAACTTACACTATAACTTAAAATTTTGGATAAGGGACATAATAAGTAATATACAATTCCAATTCAGAGAAGAGGATAGAAAACCACATGCCAGAAGATGAAAAATCCCGGTTAAAAATAAACGAAAGAGCTTGATCTTCATTAGTGATTTGAAATTTGTTCAATCATATAAGCACAAGAAATGAGAGAAAGAGAGGTTTATGTATAGGTACACGTCACGAATTTGGTTTTACTAGCTGATGAGAAGGAAGCTTGTTATCTTAGTGAAGAAAGATAGAGGGCAAGCCCATTATCCGACGAGCTTTTAAACCTTGAAAATCTAATTGATTCTGACCTCTTTTTGTTAACCAAGGTAAGTGATTTTGACTTTCAGGACATATTAAACAAAAGCTACACAAGCAGTAAGCTTTTATAAAAGCACAGTTGAAGACTGCAAATTAGAACTTTCAAGTTTCAACTCCTTACCACTCTGCCTTCTCAGGCTCCATATGTACTACTTCAGCAAAACCCTCAAGTGCTCCTTTGGGATCAGTTTCGACCATACCTATGCATGACATCATTGTAAAATATTACTCCCTTCGATTATATATATGTTCATAAAGAGAGGTAGCTATAGTGAAACACAAATCGATTAATACAAATAGAGAGAACATCTCGAAGGAACAATACAAAAAATTACAAGAAGATGCACAACTTGAATAAAGGAAACAAAAACCAGAACCTAACCTCAGAATGCAGAATGATATAGTGAAAATCACCGAGAACACTCAGCTCCCTTTTGACCATAGATTTTAAAGTTTAAACTTGAAATCTTGAGTTTTTATGCATTTTACTTGGGGAAAAAATTGAATCTTTAAGTAAAAGTGAAATTTCTCCCACAAATGATCAGTTTCGAAACTTGAACTCTTGTTTTATCATTTTTGATAACCGTTGTGTCCAAGCCAGCTTGCGCACAACTCCACTAATTTCATGTGATACCTGTCACCTCCCACCAGCAGCAACAGGTACCAATTAACTATATTCACCAAGGCTAAAACAGATAGGCAAAAATCACCTAGTGTTTGTCTCTAATGAATTTGAACCATTAACTCTTCGGGGTGGCCCAGTGGTTTGAACTTGGGACTTTCCATGTTGGAGGTCTCAAAGTTCGTTACCACTTGCCAGCAAAAGCAAGGGGTTTGCATTCTGGTTCGAGCTCGCCGCACCAGGCTGAGTTATCTCTCCTATATGATTTGCGAGTTATTGCATAGAAGCGGGAGTTTTACCGTGTGCGCACCCAAAAGGTAGCGGGCGCAGGTTTCCCTTGTTTTGAACAATTTAAGTCACAACCTTGGGTGCAGAACTTCAATATACAAAATCTATGGGAAAACATATAATTTGAACAAAAAATTTCAAAATTTGATCCTAAATGTTTAGCTAAACCTAGCTCAAATAAAATTACCCTACTTACAAACATTCAAAAATTCTCAAAATTAAAAGTCATAAAAAAACCTTTAGAATTGTAGTACTGATTCTCTATATCAACATCTTGTTCTTCCTGCTCCTCGTCCGAATACTCGAATCCATAATCCTCCATATCCGCATCTGCAACATACAAAATATACACAAAAATCGAACCAAATACACAAAACGAAACCAAAAATTAACCAAAAAATTATCGAATTTGATGAGAAATCGTATAAGTACTTACCAGAACCCATAGCTGATTTTCAGATGAAAGAGACGATTGAAAAAAAACAAAATAAAAATATAGAAATTTGAAGTTTCGAACTAAAAGGGTTTATTATTAGGAAAAAAAAATTGAAATGTTTTATTAACGAGATAAAGAGTTCAGATAATCAATTAATTTAGAGGCGAAAATTCACATAATTAATTAATCGAAAGTAGTTATTTTATTTTATTTTTTAATTTATGAAAAAAAAATTAAGATATAGGTAAATGTCTAAAAATGGAGAATATATTAGACATATTTCAAAAATTATCTTGGTGATATATGTATTTTGTAATATATTAATGTATAATTAGATTTTTTTTATAGTGTGAATTATAATTTTGGTGAAGCTATATTTATTAGTGAGGGAATAATGAATTCTTGGTGATTTATTTTTCTAATAAATTGTCTTTTTGAAATATTTTTTGTTACATGTTTATTTGAGATTATTTAAGTTTTTAATTTCTTTTATTAAATATGTTAATGATTGAATATATCATTGAAATTTAACGAAGGTGCATATTACGAAATAAATAGCAAGTAAATTGAAATAAAAAAGATAATTTTGAGTAAAATTACAAATAACAAAAAAACAATTAATGTTAGAAGACCAACATCAAAGAATAATGTAATAAAAAAAACTAATTTTAAAAAAAAATAAGTAAAAAATTAAATATACCCTCTTATTATCCATTTGAAAAGAAAAAAGACATTTATATTATACTAACGTGGATTATGATTGCATCGATAAAAATATTTTATCTTTAATATAATTTGAATTTCTTATGGACAATAAATTTTGATGTCCATGGAAAGTAATTGTGGTATTACAAATTACAAACGAAGTCAGTATCACATAGACAATATTTACATTAAATATAATTATTAATGAAACTTAATCTAATATGAATTTCTTGTGGACAATAAAAATATTTTTTTATTGACGGGAGATAATCGTAATATTATAAACTACAAGGAAAGTTAAAATCACGAAGACAACATTTATATTTACTATAACTATTAATGAAACTTAATATGATCTGTATTTTTTGTAGACGGTAAAATTTCGTTGCAAGTTGCAACAAGAAGATAAACATAATATTACAAACAAAGGAAGTCAGTATCATAAAGACACTATTTATATTAACTACAACTATTAATGAAACTTAATATAATCTGTATTAGTTTTTTTTGCAGTATCATAAAGATAACATTTACATTAACTACAACTATTAATGAAATTTAACATAATTTGAATTTTTTGTAGACAATAAAATTGTATTGTCGACTGAAAGATAACCATAATATTACAAACCACAAAGAAAGTCAGTATCAAAAAGAAAAAACTTACATTAACTATAACTATTAATGAAACTTAATATAACTTGAATTTCTCGTAGACAGTAAAATTTCACTGTCGACGGGAAGATAACCATAATATTACAAACAACAAAGGAAGTCAGTATCAAAAAAACAACATTTACATTAACTTCAACTATTAATGAAACTTAATCTAATTTGAATTTCTCGTAGACAGTAAAATTTCACTGTCGAAAGTAAGATAATCATATAATATTACAAACCAAAAGGAAGTCAGTATCAAAAGGACAACATTTACATTATCTACAACTGTTAATGAAACTTAATCTAATTTGAATTTCTCGTAAACAGTAAAAATTATTTTTCCACAGAAAGATAACCATATAATATTACAAACCACAAAGGAAGTCAGCATCATAAAGACGACACTTACATTAACTACAACTATTAATGAAACTTAATATAATTTGAATTTTTCGTGGACAGTAAAATTTCATTGTCGACAGAAAGATAACCATATAACATTACAAACCACAAAGGAAGTCAGCATCATAAAGACAACACTTACATTAACTACAACTATTAAATTAACTACACAATAAAATTTCATTGTTGACTGAAAGATAACACTTACATTAACTACAACAATTAATGAAACTTAATATAATTTGAATTTCTCGTAGACAGTCTCGACATGAAGATAACCATAATATTACAAACCACAAAGGAAGTCAGTATCATAAAAGACAACATTTGCATTAACTACTACCACTATTTATTCTTTTCTTTCACAAACATTTTCCTAGTCAAACCACAATTGAGTGCTTCATTAGGCACATTCTTAACAAGATGAACACCTTCAGCAAAGACAACTCCCATACCTAGATGCAAATGAGGTTCAATATGACAATGAAAAGCCCAAACCCCAGGATTATTTGCCACAAATCTTATTGCTGTCCATCCATATGGAAATATCACAACACTATTCCTCAATGGTGGATTCTTCAAATTAAACTTGTCAACATCTTTTTTAGGATCAAATTTTCCATCTCCATATCCTAATACCCAAAAATTATGTCCATGTAAATGCCAAGGGTGAATTTCACTTACATTTTCACCCAAGGCATTTGCATTTTGTAGGATTATGTCAATAGTAGTGTTGAATTTCAACATGTAAACCCTATTTCCATATGTTGAATTAGGGTTTGGTGGTGGCTTCATGATGTTGTAGTTTTTTGAGAAAGTGTTTGGTGGAGATTTAGTGTCAAATGCATTGTTTATGCCATGTTTGATTGAGCCTAAATAGGGTGTAGTTGGAAAAACTAAGGAAATGTTGTTGATTGACCATCTTGTGTAACCTTCAATCCTGTTGTTACAAAACATAAGTTATTAATTAAATAGAATGAGTAAGAATTAATATTACATCTCTAATAATTTAACATTTAAGATCATTTTTATATCCAAGTCTTATTATGATCACTTGTCAACAAAAATATTTTTATGTGCTTTTATCCAAGAAAAAAAAGCAATTATTCCAAGATAAGCAAGGGTATATATAAATAACAAATATAATTTAAGTTATATACATTCATATTCATGTTGCCAATTAATGTTTTCTAACAAATCCACTTGTTATGATGACCTATAAGTCCTTATAAGTATAATAAAATAAATGTAATTATTTGGAATTTATTGTTTTTATATTGTATGTCCATATATACTTCTAACTCAAGTAAGTGATACAAGATTTAACATATATATATTGGCATCAACTATTAGAAATTTTTATATTATCAATGTAATTTAATAGGTTATAAGTAGCCATTAACCAACCTTATTTTTCTACCTAGGTTGCTATAATTTCACTTTTTATATGAATGATTACCTCTAATTATCTTTTGAATTTAACTTATATACATGAGTAATAATCGAAAAAAATATCTTAATAACGTATTTTAACATATTATAGCATGTATTAATAGTTAAACGTAAATATCATCATTATATATAAGTTAAAACTCAATAAGTAAAGCTTCATACTTTGAGCATGTAGATCCCATAGATAATTTTAATACTTCCATTATATTTTTCAAATTTTATGCATGTTCAGTCAAATATCGTCAAAAAAGTACCTGGTTTGCGTATTGAGAAGCAAAATACGACGATTTTGTCGAGTAGGAGGCCTAGGAGACAACCCCATCAAGCCAAAAATCTTGTTAGAGAAGGTTTTGCTATAGTTATAATCATTCCAAAGAGGTGGCAAAGGTGGTGGTGAATTTGGAATTTTTGATGCAAAATTAGGAATGTAGTTCAATATAGTAAGGCCTTGTGGTGTTTTTGGTTCTCTTCCTCTTACACTTATTGAAATCCAATAGTTGTTTGATGGATTTTGATCAGTTTTGAAGAGAATTGAATAGCTTTCACCTGAATAAATATCCATATTTTCCACAAAAAATGGTTGAATATAGTTTCCATCTGCTTCAACTACCATCATTTTGTGACCCTATATAGGACATAAAATATCATAAAAACTTATATACATCGACAGTGTAATAAATTATCATAGAACATATTAAGTTTATATTTTCTCAACTCAATTATTACATCCTCTTACCTCCCCCCACCCCCACCCTTTCCACTTTCGGACTCTAAAATGAATATCAGATCACTTATAGAAAAAATGCAAAATATCAAGTATATACTTCCTTCGTTCCATTTTATATGTCACATTTCGGATTTCAAAAGTCAAACAAGCCTATCTTTGACCGTACATTTTTCATAGATCTTTTAAACATTTTGAACTACCAATTGTTGTGGCTCATAGTACTTTTACGTAGTTTACAAATATATAAATTTCATTTCAAAAAAAATTGAAGATTCCATGCACAAATTTTCGGTCAAACTTAAACTGTTTTACTCTCAAAACATAAAATAAAAACTCCAATCTGATGTAATTTTAAGTTTTTGTTATTTTAGGACTCGTTTGATCATGAATTTTCTTTTTACCCTTTCTAACTTTTATTTGGTGGGCACAAAGGTCCCTATTTCCAAACTACTCAACTTTCTTAAAGCTATGTAGTTTTCAACTTTGCACCAATTATGATAATCTATCAAATTCTCTTTTTAAAAGAGGTTTGAGAGGATATAAAGAAGATTTGTGTGATTCTTGAGTAAGTATCAAATCTAAAAATAGATTTGATATATAATATTTAAACATGACTTTTAATTTGGGTTCAGCTGGTAACTTTGATTTTCAATTTTGGGTGTACGAGTAAACACTTAAAATTGTATAAAATTAAAGAAATAGATACATTCATCATACATGACACCCTACAAGGTAATTTTGTGTCCTACGTAGCATCTTACATGTATTATGTCACGTATGACACATGTGTTTACTTGTTTAATTTTATATAAGTTTAACTGTATATTTGTGCATTCTCAAAGTTGGAGGGCATAGATGTCAGCTGAAGTCAAATTAAGTGTCACGTTTATGTATAATACCTTTAAATTTTGATATTGACTTGTAATTTTATTCAATTTCAAATAAAAATAAATGAATTTTTTTTAATGAGTTGACTCACTCTTCCTACTTTTAAAGATAGATAAAAAAAATTACACGTTTGAGTTTGAAATGCAAGTAAATTGATTCTGACAACATCTTGATGAAAATAAAATACAAAGAATATAATTGACTCGTCGATCAAATGACTTTAAAGTTGTAAATAAAGAATAATAACTTTGTAAAAAAGTGAAAAAAAAGAATAATTATTTTAACGTGACACGAAAGATAAATAAAAGTTATATTAATTTTAAAGAATATAATTGACTCGTCGATCAAATGACTTTAAAGTTGTAAATAAAGAATAATAACTTTGTAAAAAGTGAAAAAAAAAAAAAGAATAATTATTTTGACGTGACGCGGAAAATAAATAAAAGTTATATTAATTTTGTGGCTTTACCTCAATGGCCAAGTTGAGTGATGCCAATGCTGTGGTGCTTGCAACCCTAAGTCTATAAGTCTTGTTTGGATGAACTTTGAAAATTTGGGGTGCGTATTGTTCATCCCCTCTTAACTTGCACTGAGGAATGGGGGATTTGCTAAATTGCGCCGCAATAGAACAATTGAATTGACCTCTTCCATTCATCAATAAAGTCTAATTTAATTTATCAATAACAAAAATAAAAAAAAAATTAAATAAGAAAAGTGGTTGCAATAATTCTTTTAAATATAATGGATATTGTTAATTAATTACTATGTTTGATTTTCAGAAATTGTATTTTTCTTTTGTGTAAAAAAAAAGTGCTCTTTTGATCATATATTTAAGGGAAAAAGGATAAATATATTCCTGAGCTATCGTAAATGGTATGCAAATACTTTTTTTCATATTTTTATAATATTGACGCCCCTGTTATCTAAAAACTTACGCATATATGTCTTTCACTCTAACGGAAGACTAAATAGGGACACGTGACACAATCTTATTCGTCGATCCAATATTTAATAAATGACGAGTCGGTGGATAAGATTATGACACATTTATGTCTGTTATATATGTATATGTATGTATGTATGTGTATGTATATGTATATATCTAATTTTTGGACGGCAGGGGCACCAATGTTCCAAAAGTATGAAGAAGGGTACCTACATACCATTTACGATAGTTCGAAGGTATATTTATTATTTTCTCATATATTTAATTACTTAGATGATTCAAACTAGTGATATTGTGTGAAGAAAACATAATAGAAAATCTACCTACTATATTATTAAAAAAATTTATCTTTTATCCCTTTATTACGCTGAGAGAATAATTAGAGAAATCGAACTCATACCAACAAAAAGTGAAAATTTAGTTAATCAATTAACAAAGCTGCTAAGATTCTTCGCAATATATGATACTTTATTAGCAAAGTACAAGGATAAATCTTGATTTTTTTTTTTATATTTGTAATTTTCATACCTAAAAAGTTCTATAATTCATGGTTATAATTGAAATTTCAAAACCATATTATAAGAAAAAAAGTGGACTTCTATTAGTTGTGTCAATAATTTACGGTATGAGTTGTGATGAGATAGTTGAGATCCCTTCATCTTTAATTATAGGCTTCAGGTTCAAACTTTGAGTATGAAAGAAAACTTATAATTCAATACGCGAATTCTGATTAATCAGATTCTAATGCAGACGAAAAGGCTTAGAAGAAAGATCAATTTGTTGGTCATGATAACTTTTATGCCACCAATCACTAAGTAACAAATTCAACTCTTCATCATAATGGAATGGTTCTTTTTCATCTTTTGGTACTTCAACTATGAGTGAACCATATAGTCCTGCTGATCTTTGCATTCCATAGTGTCCATGATAGAAATATGTCCCTGCCTAATGTACTTCAATTGATTAGTCAACACACACACACATATATATATATATATATATATATATTTTTTGAAAAAAAAAGTAATTTTTTTAGTTGGATAGATATTGAGTTCATATTGCAAAAGTAGATAAAGGAAAGACTGATGTACAAAGCATTGTGTGTTCACGTATGTTTAGGAAAGGGCTTGATTCAAAGCATATGATGTACTTTTTCCGTTTAAAAAAGATTGACCTGATTTGACTTGGAACGGAGTTTAAGAAAAGAAAGAAGACTTTTTAATCTTGTGATTCTAATTTAAAGTTATGTCAAATATACCAAAATACTCTTTAATCTTGTCGTCTTAAATATGTCACGTGAAAAGTTAAAGTTAAAGTATTGCCAAAAAAGGAAAGAGATCATTCTTTTTTAAACAGACTAAAAAGGAAATAGAGTCATTTTTTTTTAAACGGAGAGAGTAAACAGTTTATTCTAATGTAAGCTCAACGTTAACAGTTACATGGAGACTACTTAATCGTTGCTATAAGGTTTCATGCATGGTGCTGAGAAAGGTTCACCTCAAGAGCAGGGGCGGACCTAGAGTCAACCGATGGGGTTCGGGTAAAAAAAAGTTCGTTGTATATTTAAGGTAGTTTTAACAATTTTTATGTTTATATATTGATTTTGGACCTCCTGAATATAAGATTAGAGATTGATTTAGTGGTTGAAGGGTTCAAATCTTAAACACTACTCTCTTTTTTTTCCGAACCCCCTTAATGGAAATTCTGAATCCGCCACTGTTCAAAAGGTGTGATATAGATAGTCTACCTAATTATGCAAGCAAATATTAATAATTGCTTTCACGACTCGAACTAGATCAAAATATAAAATAGGAACAACTTTATCGTTGCTCCAATATAGTCCTCCAATAGTGTCCATGGTAGAAATATGTCCCTGCCTATTGTATTAAATAAACTTAACACATTTATTTTTTGAAAAATGTAAGTTTTAGTTGGATAGATATTGTGTTTCATATTACAAAAGTAGATAAAGTAACAACTGATATACAAAGCATCATGTATTTATACAAATTTAGGAAAGGATTCCTTTCAAAGTATATGATTTAAATATTTTATTCTAATGTAAATATTAGTGGTTGTTTTTATTATTTAAACTTTGACTTATAAGTTACACGAAGTTTTTTTAATCGTTACTATAAGGTTTCATGCAAGGTGCAAAGAAAGGTCCACTTTAAAGGGTGAAACGTAGACAATCTACCTAATATAAGTAAATATTAATGGTTACTTTCACGACTCGAACTAAGAGCCTGTTTGGCTCAGCTTAAAAGCTGGTCAAACTGACTTAAAAGCTGGTTTTTGACTTATTTTACTGTTTGGCAATACTCAAAACAGCTTATTTTAAGTTAAAAAAAACTTATTTTAAGCCAAAAGTTAAAAGCTGGGGTAGGGGTGCTTTTTTTTTTTAGCTTATAAGCTGTTTTAAGTTGACCACATTTTTATGTTTTTTCCCTTAATATTTTTATACAATCTCCAAATTATCCATTTAACCCTAACATCTCTTTCTTCTATTTTTCCCTTTTCACGTTTGGCATAACAACTTCAGCACTTTTATCCAAACGCATAACTGCTTATTTTAAAAATAAGTTTCAGCACTTTCAAAAATACTTTTTTAAAGCTGCTTTTATTAAGCCCATCCAAACGGGCCCTAAATCAGATGGAGACAACTTTATCATTGTTTCAAGGGAAAAATGCACAGATATCCCCCAACCTACGCTCGAAATTTTAGAGATACATTTATACCATACTAAAGTTTTATTATCTCCCTGAACTTATTTTATAAATAATTTTCTACCCTTTTTCGGCCTACGTGACATTAGCTTGAAAATATATATATCAAAATGGGCTGGGCCCACAAGATAGTGTCACGTAGGTCGAAAAGAGGTTAAAATTATTCATAAAATAAATTCAGGGATATTAAGACTTTAGTATAGTATAAGTATGTCTTTCAGATTTTAGACATATGTTTGGGGTACTCGTGCATTTTCCCGTTTTTCAATACTCATGCTTCACTTATTTAATATATCACTAAAATTTCTACAATAAATGTTTCTTATTATAAAATTAAAATGTCAAATATTTTGGAATGATAAATTCATTTTTTTTTTCTTTAAGAGTGAAATAATTACCTTGTCAACTTTAAACTTGTATAGGAATGTTTCTCCAGGATTAATGGGACATTGGGAGATCAATGCAGTTCCATCAGCCCATGGTGTTCCAATCTATAATTACAAAAAATTCACCAAAAAAACAAAAAAAAAAATGTTACATATAAGAAATAATTATCAATATTATTTAAAAAAAATCACTTTTTCCCATTGAATATAAATTTCCTTATCGAAAAATATTCAATGACTATTTTCACAAATATTTGGATTAAATCAGTAAAAAGGGGAAAAGAAAAGGAGTAGTGTTTCACATTGAAAAAGTTTTAAAGTTTTTTAATATAATTTCAATGTGAATTTATTTCTCGATAGGTATTTTAAAGTACGTTATTTAATGAGAATAGAGTTTCTCGATAGGTATTTTCAAGTAAGTTTATTTAGTGAGAATAAAATGAGAAAATCATATTTTATAAGATGAATTTTTCATTAATTTGAGATGAAAAAGCATGATAATTATAATTAGCTATATATATATATATATATATATATATATATATATATATATATATATATATATATATATATATATATATATATATATGTATATATATTGAAGAAATTTGTTATAATCTTCTTTCATCACATAAATTAGGTCACCTAAAAAATAATTACTAGTAGTGTAAGAATCTTCTTTTAACACTATGTTAGGTATAAATTAATAGGAAAACAAGTTACTTAAAAATAAGAAAAATAATTTTTCTGATATATATAAAAAGTAAAAAAATTTCATGAGTAACAATATTTAAAATATTTTATATATAATATTCTCTTTCAAATATTTCTAAAAAAAGGGACTTTTTCAGAGGTAAATATTAAAAAAAAAAAATCTTCGTACTAAACATACTCTGATATTTATGTCAAAATTATTTTGTATATAATATATACATCAAATCGAAACACGATCTTACTGAAATCTCTGCATCACCACTTATACTATCAACAACAACAAATTCAGTAAAACTTTACATAGTATTTTCCTTGATCATTCCTGCTCCCTACTCCGCACCGCAATTCACGACCCCTCTCATCCCATATAGTATTTTGTTATATTACATAAAATTACTTTATATATAACATTTTCTTGTTTATCTATCAAATAATTTTATTTTATTTTTTTTAAATAAAAGAGACTTTTTTTCAGAGGTAGGTGTTGAAAAACATTTTCCTTCATACTAAACACACTCATATATATATATATATATATATATATATATATATATATATATATATATATATATATATATATATATATATTAAAATTACTTACATATAACACATACATAAAATCGAAACACACTTATTGAAATCTCTTACTTCACCACTTACACTATCAACAACAACAACAAATTCAGTAAAACTTTACATAGTGTGTACGCAGACGTTATCCTACGTACCTGTGAGATTCCATGCCAATGAATGACTAGTCCTTCAGTATGAAGATTATTGGTAAGGTGAACAAAAATGGTGTCACCAACAATTGCTCTAATTGTTGGACCAGGAAATTGTCCATTGATAGATATCACAACACCATCCACACCATCTGGACACCAATGCATGTACTCAACTTCCCATTTATAATCCCTATTTTTGGCTGAAATTGATGACAACAATAAAAACAAGTACAAGATGCCTAATAATGAAGACATATTTATATTATTATTATTATTAAACTAACAAAGGGAGATATATAGAGAGAGACAATCAATAAGTTGTCTTAAATTTATAACATTTTTTTGTGTATATATAGGTATTTGGCCAAAGAGAATCTGAGTTGAGGCTCTATCGAAAATAACTGATACTAGTCTCTTTATATATAAGGGTGGAGCCACTTTAGGTGAAAGCTGGTGTGGTGCACACCTTTCGCGAGAAAATTATGTGTGTGAAAAGGTTAAATGTTAGTTATTATGAGCGTATAGGAATAAGGCACTAGTACCCCCTAAACTATGACCGCAATTCTAGAGACACATCTTTACTAAACTAAGGTCCTATTACCCCCTTGAACTTATTTTTTTTGGTAATGTTGTACATCTTTTTTCTTACGTTGCGCACTCCGTGATTCCACGCAACTGAGGTGCGTGGGAGATATTTGGATGTCACGTAAGTAAAAAAGGTGCACACAATTACAAAAAAAATGGGTTCAAGGGAGTAATAGAACCTTAATTTAGTTAAGGTGTGTCTCTGGAATTTCGGTCATTGTCTAAGGGGTAGTTGTACATTTTTCCCGAATGTATATTCAATTTTGTACACTCTTCACCATTTTTTTAAGCTCTGGGCACTGTTAATATATCTTCATAAAGCGGAAATAAGATTGTGTACATATCTTCTTCTTTTTTTAATTTAGAATCTGTTTGTGAAATTACACTCAATATATTGTTGTTATTGTTCATGAGGTGTTAATTGGCCGAAGAACCGAGGATACTCTTATTGGACCCGACCTAGCTCTATACCTCTTCTTATATTCGTATTGAAATCCGGCTTAATTTAAATTCATGCATTGTAAGTCTTACTTTCAGAGGAGACGTTTTCAAATAAGGTTTTTTTCTATTCTTAAAAATTTTCGACCTGAATTTCATTTTACGAAGAATGAAGGAATCAGAACCACCCCATCCATACACCACAATCACGTAACATGATACATACAACATATATTCCTACACATTATTCATTCGTACTATGTGATTCTAATTGTTGTATATATTTTCATTTTTTTAACTCTTTTTTTATAATTTTTAAATGAATTTGGCCGTAGATTATATAGCTTATATATAACACTATAAAAAGAATAAATTCGTTATAGTACATTTGTATATATGAAGGAATTTAATCCATTAATTTGGTATAAAGAACATAATTCATGACTTTTTTGTTACTTTGATCTCTTCAAGAGAATTATCGTTATGAAATTAAATGTCTTTCGAAAAAAAAAGAATCACGAAATTAATTGGACCAATAAAATAAATATTTATAATATAAAGCTATTCAAAAATATATATTTAATACGAAGAAAGTCATATATACCAAACGTATCCTAAATTTTAATAGAACTCACAAACCCTAACAAATAGCTCTAATTAATTATTAGTACTTTATTCTAATTCCCATCTATACTTGACTAATTATAATATTAGTATTAAGTATGATGATATTTTTTTTTTAAATCTAGTGATAAATGAGAAAAATATTCATGTACATCCCTACGACGCAAGGTTCGTCAATGCCTTTAAAAATGAGACATATATCTTAGACCTCCAAACGAAGGGCCTATTTTTTTTTTTAGTAATAACAAAATTATCTTAAGCTTTTTTTTTAACAAAAAAAATAATAAATGTTTTAATTTATTTCGAAACATTAAAGAATATTTCTTTTTTATGAATCAATTTTGAATTTAACTTTCACATAGTATGTTTAAGATCACAAGATTATATAGAGAGAGTTTAAGATAAAAAAGAAAGTATAAAAAAAATTATCAAAAAGAAAGAAATAATTTGAATCTCAAATATATAAAAAAAAAAGTAATTAAAATTTAGACATTCAACTTATTTTTTACTTTAAATTACTAATTAACTTGAACCGTCACGATATCTTATTTAAAGTTTGTCATAAGGTAGATACATGAAGCAGTAAACAATGGCATGGTAAGGTATGAAATATAATATTTATTCATTTTTAGAGTCGTTATTTCTGTAAATTTATTCGATAGGTTGAAATTTTGAGTCTGATTTATATGTAAACGTTGCCTTAAATCTCAACCATATGCTCCAAAATATGTTCTCTTTAACTTTCAAATAACCAAGTTCCTCAAGGTGCTCAAGGTGACCAAGTCCCTACTGTGGGTGGAGATAATGAGGTTCCGGTGGTTCTCCGGAGTTGAGTAATAGTGATATTAGAGAGATTTTGCTTGCTTTAACCCGATCTATGACTACTCAAGTGAATTTGAGACGTCTAGGTTGAGAGACTTTGTGAGGATAAATCCTTTTATCTTTCTTGGCTCTAAGGTGGGAGAGGATCCCAAAGAGTTCTTAGATACTGTGTACAAGGTGTTGAATGCCATGGGAAAGGATAATAGGCCGGAGGAGTCGGATCCTATTGAGTGGAGGAGTTTATCAATCTCAAGCAAGGCAATATGAGCGTTGAGGAATACTCTTTGAAATTCTCTATGTTATGTAGATATGCCCCAATAATGAAATGTCCCTTTTTAGCATAATTTCATGATATGTGTGCATATTGTATCATACTTAGTACAAGTGCTATACTAACGCCATTTTCTTCCTTTTTCCCTAACATTTTAGGTTCCGTTTGTTGAAGGGCTTTGAGATGACTTTGAAGACGACTTTAAAGAAGACTTGAAATTCTCAACCTCACTTTCTGAGGACAATGTCACTATCAAGCTTATGATGTTGTTCTAGTTTTAAGGCTCTTATGTTCTTTCCTTTTTCATTTGGATACTAAATATTGTATGACCTATATGTGGTCTTATTGTATTGATGTATGGGATATGCCCAAATTGTTACACTCTTGCTAGATGGTTATGAGATGAGACATGCTTTTGAGACTATATTATATTTTATATATCCATTTGCAATAAAAGTAGAATACTAAGTAATCTTCCTATACGAAGGGTCTATGTATACTCGATATAAATATTATGTGTATGTAACAATCTATGTAAACCTCAATGTAGAAGTAATGAAAAGTTTTTAATAATTCTATATTTTTAACCTACGAAAGTAATGATGTAAAAGCTAAGAGGCTAATCTTAGTCCTCAAAGAGGACGCCGCCGCTGGTTATGTATAGGGGTTGCTCCCGGAATGTGACAGTAAGATTGTTGTAACCCTTCTCCAACTCATTAAGGGGTCCTCTTGTTATCTAATCAATTAATATCATGTCATGCATAGTTCCTACACTGATGACTTATCAATCACACAAATATATCACAAACACAAAATTTTGAGGGTATTCAATTTCATTATTGTCATCACGTTTTGGTATCTACTCTATTTTTACGATCAACATCCTAAACACGCCGGCTCAACATAAAATAAATTTTTCTAGGGAAAAATTATATATGCAAGATTTTTTTCTTCAGATAGCTTTGATGAGCATTCTTGATTTTCGAAGAAATTAAAATTTATTTCATGTTTTGTGGGTTTTGTCCCCACATCTATCATGGTAATAGAGGATTCATTGGTTGTTATAGTTGAGGATTTTCTTAGTACTTTCTTCCCTTTAAAGATTGTTTTACAACGTATTATTATTTTTTGAATTAAGTAGTTTCAGACAATTCAATTGATTATATATTGAGATAAATGTATCTGCTAAATCTATTACCGTTTGAGTCTTTCACTAAGTAGTTAGTCAGATCAAGGGCTTCACTTCGGATCGAAAATGATTTTCAAGTATCGCCAAAAGTCTAGGGTGTAGGCTCGGGAGGTGACAATAGATTTCACAGAGATATTAGTTTCTCCAGAAAAATATCAAAACTGCACCGATATTATCAAAAAACAAAATCGGAATATATTCTTCATCTATCCATTTCTTTTAGAAAAAATACCCCTCTGTTTACATTTTTGTCTTAGGCATATCACAAGATTTTTCTCTTTAGATAGTTTTATCGTTTTATCAACATTAAGGATCGTTAGTATTGTATATCAAATTTTAAAATATTATTGTAAATATGAAAAAAAAAAAATGAGTTTTGCATAAATATTGTTATGCCAAACTTTTAACAATTGTATAAACAATCCACCTTTGAAGATATTAGGGGAAGTGACCTAACTTTTAAATTATATACTATATGGATCGATACGGATAGTGGTGGAGTCTGCGTCTTATTTATCGAAATTTCACTAAATATGTTGTGTATGAAACCAATTCGAATAGTGATAAAGTCTGCATACAATAAACTTTCTAACACTCAATCTCCTTAGACATTGGATAGTGATAAAGTCTACATACACTCAACCTCCTTAGACCTCATTTAGCGAATACACTCTATTTTCTAGGGGTGTGCAAAAACCGAACCGACCAATAAACCGAACCGATAAAATGTTATTGGTTATTGTTATTGGGTTATTGGGTTTTTAATGGGTTTAGAAAAAATAATTATTGGGTTATTGGGTCGGTTTCGGTTTTTCCTATTGGGTTATTGGGTAAACCGATAACCCAATAAGACTATAGTTATTTACTACTTTACCCTTGCTCAATATTAAATATACATAATTTAATACATAATTAGATTCAATATTAGCTTTTCAGGCTATGTGATTTTTTGGTTAGGAAATTTGTGAAAACTTTGTTGATTATCTGGTGGATCAAGCAACTGTTCAAGATTGTCTCATGGAAATATTTTATTTTAGTTTTAATTCTAGTTCGTAATTGTAGGCGATAGCTTTTACAAGTTTGTGAATGTTAGTAATTTGATCAACATTCAAAGTTTTCTATTATGTTTTGGCGGTAAGTTGGTAACATGTAATTATAACATACGTACTATTATATATTATTTGATCGACATTTTCTTATTGGGTTAACCGAAACCGAACCGATAACATCAAAAATCGATAAACCAATAAACCGATAAAAAATTTCTTATTGGTTTGTTATTGGGTTAGCATATTTTAAAACCGAAAACCGATAAACCGAACCGATTATATGTAAAACCGAACCGAACCGACCGATGCACACCTCTACTATTTTCTCTAGATCGTATTTACCGTAATTTCACTGAGTATGTTGTTGTATGGACCAATTCGGATAGTGGTAAAGTATGCATACACTCAACCTCCTTCGACATCGGATGGTGATAAAGTTTGCATACACTCAACCTCCTAAGACTTCATTTCGTGGAATTACACTGGATATGTTATTGAATAAACCGATTCGGGTAAGGATTGAAGATCCCATACCTCATTTAGTGAATACGCTCTATCTTCTCTAGACCTCATTTACCGAAGTTTCACTAGGTATGTTGTTGTATGGACCAATTCAGATAGTGGTAAAGTCCACATACACTCAACCTTATTAGACCTCGAATAGTGGTAAAGTCTCTGATACACTCAACCTCCTCAGACTTCATTTACTCAAATTTGACTGGATATGTTATTGTATAAACCTGGTAAGGATTGAAGATCCCGAACCAACGGCAATAACATACTCAGTAACACGTCAAATCAGAAAAGAACAAGATGTACGCAGACGTTACCAACTATCTTTCATGACTAAAAAACATCACAAGGTATAGTGATTAAAGGTCATAAATTTGTAATCACTACCTCATAATTGCAAAGATTAACCAACTTCAAATCTCATGGAGTTAGGGGCAATAATATTAAGATTGACAATTGAAATGTTAAATTTTTGGGTAAATAACATTGAAGCCAATCTCATCAATATTTCACTAAACAATAATCTAAAAGTACAAAACAAAAAAAAAGTTCTTTTCCTAACCAACAATCTCTGCATCAGTTGGAAGGTCATATACTGTAACTCTTCTTAAAGCCTCACTCTACTTTCTTGCTCTCTTCCGCGGCGACTTCTTCAGTGCTCTGTGTTTTCGACTCATCGAACTCCAACAACTGTTCAACCATAAAATCAAGAAATACAATTCAAAGGTTTAGAAATGCCCCATCTAGTGTTGTTGCTCTTATAAGAAGGAGAAAATAAAACAAGATTAGAGATTAGTCTTTGCTTAAACGCGTATATATGAGAGAAGGCCACATCGTGGCATGGTAGTAGTCAATGAAATGAGATGAAAACCGTGAGGAAACAGAGTTCGAATCCTAGAGGAGGCACTGCCTGGCAAACTTATTCGGTACATGAGCCGACGGGAGATAGCAGGTACATGACAGAATTGAGGTGTGCCCAAGTTTCCGTGGACACTACCATTATCAAGAAAACGTTAAAAATTGAGAGGAGGAAACTACATAATTATGACAATCCCTACTACTTATCTAATCCTACGCGATGTCACTGAGAGAAATTGACCGATAAGACATGCTTGGGGCCTAAAACGACGTACTATTATACTTTATGACCGAATCATCAAGTACTGAATACACAGCAATTTAGAGTAAAACAGTAAACAGACACTCAAGGCATCATATAAAGTAAGACGGAAACAAATGGAGCGAGGAAGTTATAGATTAGATTATAAAAAGAAAAGTTTACCGGCTTCACATCCCCATTCCAAATGCAGTGCACAGCCACAAATCCAATTACAGCTGGAACAATATACAACAACGCAGGCTGGAACAAAAGGAGTACGCAGAGTGCAAGGTTAGAGAATATCGAGAAGGTTGAAAAACAAGGGCACTGTAGTCCTATTACAGAATCAAAGAAACAAGCGTTTGTGAGACACCAACCTGTGCAGCTTGAAACCAGTTCATCACAATAATGGTTGAAATCACACCAACAGCATATCCCGAAAATGCACTTTTAAAGTATTGAGGCCCCTTTCCTCTGGAGACATCAAAGCGGAGTGCCAAAGCCACAAAAATGCCTGAACAACAGGATAATTACTAGTTTATGACAAAAACTAAATAATGGGAGGTTCGCAAATTCATATATTGGCTTTTGTAGAAAGGTCATTTAAAAGCAACAGGTCTTTATGGTAAAAGAAAGATGTTATACCAGGAATTACAATATCTCCGAGACCCAACATTGAAAAGGGACGTTTCAAATCCGCTGTGGGGAACAAAAGCTGCAAAAGGAAACAAAAAGCAAATTCTAATTACAAACAGTAAAAACGACGAAAAAAGGTCAGTATTCACATGAAGAAAAGCTAGATGAAAAGAAAAAAAACTATACGCACCTTGATAGGAGCATCAAACGACTTAGCAACACTAACCATCACTGGGGTAAAAAAGACCCAAAAGATGTCATACACAAAAAGTCCAGCCTGCCGTTAAGAACATAGTATTCATTCAGCACAAAGACGGTGATTTGATGCATAGAGAAAATGCCAGAACCAACGTCACATAAAGCTAAGGAAACTCTATTTATTTCTCGATCCACTATGTATCATACACGGGAAAAAGGATGAGTTCATGTAATGCACACTTAGGAGATGGCTCATTAAAGGTTCCACTTCAACTATTTAGCCGTGCAGTATGAGCCCAATAGGAATAAACAGAATGACACCTCTGTCCCAAAATAAGTGTCACCTTAGGAATTCATGACAAAAAATTGTTATGTTTTTTCAACTACACCCTTATACACATCTTGTTTAAAGTGTCAAATTCTCAAGAAACATTTATAGAATCAGGGTAGTTTAGTAAAAAACACATAGTATTTAATTTCTTAATGGACGAGATTTTTGCTAAAGTGACACTTATTTGGAACGGGGAAAGTCCATATTAAAGTAAAACTTCTCTCCTTACCAATAGTATGGCACCAGTCTTAAATGATCCAAGGGAAAGCATTTCAATCCCCTGCACGTTCAAACAGAAAAATAAAGTCCATTATTCAATACTTCAGTTATACAAGGAAAGTAGGGGCATGCCACCTTAACTTTTTATCTATCTATAAACAGCAAACATCAGTATTCAGTGGAGAAAGTCCAAATGGTAGCTATAAGCTATATAGACCTATGGGCTATGAGCTTCTTAAAAGAATATCAAGGACGCTTTTGGAAAATAAAGGACTCATAGGCAGGTGAACTGTAGTAATAAATGTAAGTTGAACCACCAATCTATATGACATATCTAGAAGTAACGAAAGGAGTGGGCTAAATTAATTGGAATTCGATGGTTCACAGACATCAAATGGAGAGAGAGAGAGAGAGAGAGTGCACATTCATGTCACGGACTTGATCCTAGAGAAATGATTGATGCTAGCATGTTTTTTTTTGTCTTTGCAGGGATTTGAACCTGCGACCTCATAGGTCTCACCCACTTCATTGACCACTAGGCCACACCCTTGGGTGCTAACTCTAAGAAAATCTTATGCATAAAATGAAGCCAGATCAACCAAAATCACTATTTCAACATCAAATAATCAAAACAAGATCTACAGTTCATCAGACAGAGAGAGACACACACAATGGTAACATAACTAGCTGCAACAGTGTGACAAGCTTTTTTTCTTTGAGAAAGAACGACGTGACAAACTTTGTTAACAGAAACAAACATTCGATTCAGTGTCCAACCAGCAGAAGGAGAAAAGATGATGCAAGAAGGTTGTTTCAGGATCTTAAAGCAAACAGATAATGTAACTACGCTAGTTGTGCAGACAAACCTGAATAGAAAATGCAAGGCCCAATACATTGTTAGCTAGCCAATGCTTCTGTTTAGCATACCATACACAGAACATGGTTCCAGGAATTGCAGCAACAATCTGGGACCTTGTGAACTCAAACTCCAAAGCTGAGAAAGAAACAAATAAACATCATCTCCAGAGAAAAGAGAATGCAGAAAACTAACATATTCCAGTCAAAGATGTGAAGGTGTACCACCCAGTGTGGTATGTAGGGAAAAAATGCCATTAATTAATGATTTTTTTACAAGGGTGGGAGGAAGAAGAAAATCCATAGTGAGTAAAGCAAGATTCAGATTCTTTCGGGGAGAAAAAGGTGGTCGCCAACTAGTATTTTCAATAGGAAAAAGAAGTGGTCCATTATTTTTGTCTGCATCTGATTGATGCTATCAATGAAATCATATTACTTCATTTAAAAAGAAAAAAAAAAGAGCCGGTCCATACAGCGGAAATATGGGAAGTGCCATATTACGAGATCTTCATTCCACTTTTCCGGCAAGAATCGTTTGATAGCAGGTAACAGTGTTGCACTGCAAAGGCCCAAAGAAAGAGATGATATTAAAACATATAATGAAACTAATTTTAGAAAATTGCATAAAAATCTATTAAGCATAGTAGAATGATCCATACGGAAAGAACATACGCAAAAGCAGCAATGCCAAGTACAAAAAAGTAGCACGTCAATACAGCATTAACCAGGTCTTTTGAGAGGAACTTAAAAAGCAAGAACAATGACAAGAGCATTGCACTTCCAACCAAGGGGAATCTCATTGCATGTTCCTTAGACATTGTCTCCTACAAAGTAGAACAGAATAAGTTTAAGAAACATCAAAACAGATAACAATATAAAAGCGAGACTGCAACTTAAGAGTCGGGGAATATACCGTAGGTGGAGTTGGCTTAACAGAACGGTAGCAACCCACAAAAACAGTGAGACAAGCCGTTAGCACGACATTCAAATTTGGGTCCACATTCACAACCAGTGGGGCCAAACTCAAACCTGAAATTCACAACCAAAAACACAAGAGTTCTCAAGGTAATTCAAAAACATGAAATCAAGAAAGAGATTTGGAATAACCAGCAGCCTTTTCTCCTCTCCACAGACCACACACAACCAGAGACTTTTTCTAATCATAAAGATGATGCATTGGGGAAAGGAGAGAAAGATGAAAAGGGACAACAGCAATAGAGCTCCCTGAGGTGTGTTGACTGAACTGTCCTAACAGGAGGCCATTTGATTGATTGAAGCATCCAACACTAAGGAAAAATCTTAAAGCCCCTTCAATACAAATCCATCAATGTACACCCACAAAGTTGGACCAATTAAAATACAGGAAACTAGGTAATGAGCAGACACCCAACAGGCAACAGAACGCGAGGAAACTTTTGAACAGCCATCACAACACTATATCAGCATGTACTCTATAGTCTAAAATGACTTGATGACAGTACCTAGCTAACAAGGAAAGTCGATTGCAGAGAACACCAACAACAAGAATCCACAAAAGATTGTGATATTTGAAGGGAAATGGCCAACTATGGGAGGGTGCAAAACAGCAGCATATCAATCAATCAATCAACTAGGCCTTATACCCAAACTAGTTGGCATCAGCAAGGGCCAAACACCAGTTAACCTAGCAAAGTACATTTTGCTGAACATGCATTGAAGTTCAAGAGTAACAAGGATGGTCCCATAGGCCCCTTGAAAATAAGCCAATGCCTACTTCAGAAGCATAAATACATAAAATGATGCCTGTGGGCCCAAATCATCAGACCATTTGATCGAACATTGCATTAAAATCATCAAACTTAAGAAAGACAGTAATGTGTAGCCAATGAGAATTTCCCGAGGTTTGACCTCTTACAATGAGCAATATGGCAGCTATAGAGTAGGATATTTGGTCTTAACTTTGACAAGCATAAGGGATAAAACTTAAGCATAGGAATAAAGGAACTGTTCTGTTTTACAACACATCTGAAGTGAGGAAAGTATAATAGCAATAACAAACACAAAAGAGAATCATACATATACAGTTGTAGCATCTATTTACTCCGCAAATCTAAATGACACATATCCAAACACTCATAAATCCATTCTTCATAATCAAAGAAGAAACTTAAGAATTATGAGTTCTAAGATTTATCAAAATAATTTCAATCGACACCGTTGCTCATCTCATATCCTGCAGATGGATTCCTTCACTTCCAAATTCCAAGTTATCACGAAACAAATCAAACTCACTATACTATACATTACCAAAAGAAACATTCATGAATTGAATTGCGCAAGATAAACTCATTTTACTATGTAATCCAGCTACCATTAAGAAACGCGCATGAATCAAATCGAACCTGCTAAAGCAACATTTGCTAATCGTTCACTATTCATCATCCTCACAGACTACTAACTCAGAAAACACTTAGTTTTCTTCCCACAGCAACAGAGATAAGCTGCAACAAGCCCCAAAAAAGAAGTATCAGTAACAATAATCAACATTAACATCTTTTCAGATCCTAAAACATTAATCTTAAAAAAAAAAAGATTCAATCTTTAACAATATTTCTCACCAAATTTATCAAGATTTTGTCTTTCTACACATTTCAACAAAAACCCAATTCTAGGATATCAATAAATTTGCCTCTTAAACATACAAACAAATCAATTGGGATAAAAAAGACCCCCAAATCTCTTAAGTACATTAATTTACCTCTAACACACATGAAAACCCAATAAACTGAAAATTTCAAAAAATCCAAATTCTCAACAAAAACCCAATCCTATAAAAAGCATAAAAGATTGTTTTTTTAGGAAAAACAAAGAACCCCAAATCAAAATATTAAGTCAAAACACATATATCATAAGGTTTTTGATTAATTTTTACCTTACAAAACAGAAGTAAAATTGCTGATCTCCGAGTAGACAGATCAAGATGAGATTTTTCAACAAGATAGAATTTTTTGTAACGTTTTTGGATTTTTATTTTTTTTTCTTATTATTTATATATATATATTTGGGAAAAAAATAATAAAATCAAAATAAGGGTTTTAAGATTTGGGTCAAAATATAGTCATTGGGAGAAGCACGTTGAGATTGGTTGTTTCAACCAATAGGATATCGCCACGTCAACATATTGAGAAATTATGACACGTGGAACTCTCCCAAATTTTTTGGTAAATTTTCATTTATTAGATACTTAAATTATACTCGAAACTTTTTACGCGTATTATCAAGTATTGATTGTGTAAAGACGTTAATCGCTTAAAAATGATATTCTTTAATTATATGCATTATCGTTAAATCTTAAGCATGTTTCGATTGACTATGATGTCGAACTGAAAAAATCTAATAGGAATACTTTTTTGTATGTTCATATATTCAATTGACATAAATAATGATTTAAATGTTTAAATAAAATTTATGACGAACTAGTAAAATTATTTGCGCGTAAAATTTCAATATCACAGAATTTATAAAGTAATATTTAAAATTTATCAGTCATTAAAACTAATGCATTATATTATTTTACATACAAGATTACATAGTAATGAACATTAATGATTTTATAATTTATTTTTTTTCTTTCAGGAAGTGTTACTATTTGATATTTTTGGGCAATCAAATGAATATCAATCTGAGATAGTAATTTTTTTAATAAATAAATAATCATTGATGAAGGAATAAATAAATTTTAAAAAGATGATAAAGTAAATAAATATTCTAATTTTAACGTGTAAAAAATTTAGTCATACCTTTTGCTTTACATATACTATTTTAAAATTCATAAACAAATGTATCATAAGAAATTATTGAAATAAAAATTTTAATACATGTATGATGTGCGTATTTTGCCTTCTTTAAAGTATAATGCATGTATAATGGAGCAAAAATAGAGCAAATAATAATAGGATCAATAAACCAAAAACACTTTGAACAATAAGGTTTATTCATGTTTTTTTTTTCTTTTTGTGTTATATTGAAGTATTTGAGTAGACAACGAGCTTTGAGATACAAATAAGTTAAATATATATAATATACCAAATATCGAAAACTAGTTTCAGAAGTATTTTTCATTTATCTTGACCTAGATTGATATCGATAGTCATGATATTTGTCATTGTCTATTGTTTAGTGTATGTCCGTGTGTAACTTGGGGTCAAGTAACTACAAACTTGGTTCTTATCTCCCTCCCAAAGAGTCAATCGTACGTAGTGACTCTGTGTGAATATTTTTAGCTT
The DNA here is from genome assembly GCA_027705065.1 of Solanum peruvianum. Classification (NCBI taxonomy): domain Eukaryota; kingdom Viridiplantae; phylum Streptophyta; class Magnoliopsida; order Solanales; family Solanaceae; genus Solanum; species Solanum peruvianum. The sequence continues at coordinate 910,686 of JAKWJD010001755.1, forward strand.
ATCATCCGAGCAATTTCCTAGGAGTTTCCCTTAAGTGATTTTGTGTTTATTTCTTATTGATTAGAGCTAAGTATCACTTATCTAGTTTACTATATATGTGAACAGATCACTTATCCATTTGGTTTGCGTCGAAGAAAGATAGCTCGTCATATTTTTGTTATTAAGTTATTAATATGATAGTAAATAAATGGAAAATGAACTATAATATGATAGTTAATAAATGTTAATATGTTTCTACTACTTATATATAAGTGGCAATAAGCACACAACTGAAAGTCAACATGTTTGTTTCAGCCGTGTGCTTATTTATATAGCTAGCTATTTGGCCTATCATATTAGGCTTCATATTTTAACCCCAAGGTCTGGGGTTCAAACCTTGTCAACATTATTTTTTTTATTTCTATTTTAATTTCAACTCTGTTGGTATCAAAATAACACAATTTTGAGCATCAAAAGTGAACTTCTGAAACATATTAGGAAGGCAAAAAACATATTTTTCTAACAACTATTTTGGCCAAAGTTTGGTATCGTAATAACTATTTTGGCCAAAGTTGAAGTACTTTTCTAAACTTTTGCCCTAATTTTTTTCTACTAGAGTAGACCCATTTTCATAAATCAAATCTTATTTGAAATCGCAAATCAACCGCATTGTAACAACACAACTCTTCGTTCATGACATTATCTTCTTCTTTTGCAAGTAATTCACAATAGGATCACAATAAGACAATTCACAAAACATCATTTTTAACAATAAATATAATGATGTTTTTTTCATTAATCCTCATTTTGTTCATTAGGATAAATTAAGTAGAACGAAAAATCCATCACTCAACTCACATTATTCCTCAACGTACACAATGAAGGAAAATATACAAATTCTACTAGATTTACAAGATTTAGGAGATCACTTGTTTTAATCTGTTCAACTAATCAATTCAAGATTTGTATTTTTCTTCTTCCGAACGATGTCCAAAGCCACATAATCTATTTCAATCAACTATTTACGATAAAATTTCGGAATTAACAATACTCGACTTATATATTTTGAAAAAAACAACAACGGGTTACTTAATCAACTCAAAATTCAATTTCGAAAATGATGTTTGAATCCAAAAAATTTTACTTGAAGATGTTACCTAAGTCATATGCAATTTGTTGGTGAAACTTGTTTCGAAAAAGAAATTACATTCAGTTCACAATCTCAATTCTAGTTTAAAACTCAAGTTCTTGAGAAACCTTGTCATTAGCCAATCAAAATCTCAAGTTTTGATGTTAAAAATTCATATATAATCAAAGGAAAATAAAGTTTAAGAGTCATAAAACTTACCCAAATAATTTAGTTTCAAGAAATCTCAAAATCGCCTCAAAGGATTTTAGCAAGGTCGAAAATGAAATATGGAGTTTAAACCCCAAAATTTACAGCTCAAACCCCTCTCTAATGAATAAAAAACAATCACTTTTTCGAAAAAATTTTCGAACCCCAAAAATAATTTCGACCTTCACTTTTGCAAAGGTCGCCATTGTGAATAGGTCCTTCGCGATCGTGAAGGTCAAAGAAAATCAAACCTTCGCAAAAGCGAATCAGACCTCATTATCGCAAGCCTCACCAAAGTGAGCCCTGTCTCGCGATTGCAAGATGCATTAGAATCCAGACCTAAGTAAAAATCAGTCAACTCAAAAACATTAAAATGAGCCTCAAGATTCGTTTAGACCCCCTAACATACAAATTATATATGAAATTTAACTATATTCGACATTTCAGATTCAATGGAACCATCAAAACGCAAATTTGATGTCTCCTTGACCCGAAACTCGTGAAAATAACAAGAATTGAATATAACACCTAAAAAAATACCAAATCAAGCTCGAGACCTCTAAAAATTCAAGTAAAATTACACGTAGACCTAAAATTTATCCTCCGAATCCAATAGAACCCTCGGAATTTCAATCCAAACATTCGAACTTCGATGATTGACCAAAGTCAACCCAAATTGCCATCAACCTCATCCTATCTAGAATCATATTCTCGATATTAAAAACAAAAACACTAGACCATTTTTTCTCATCGATTTTAATAAAGCCATCTATCGATACATATATAACTACTCAACATATTTCAAAATATTATTCATTTTCCCTCTCTTTTAAGCCGGCATAGGGTGGGGGTTGACGTAAGGCGGCGGGTCGGTGGAACCCTAGATAAACATTGGTGGTGTATACAACACTTATCCTTCTTTTTCCCTCCATTTTAGGCCATGTCTACCGTTGTCGAGCTTGAGATTGAGGGGTCAGAACTCTTGAACAATTTTCAGGATTTGTCTATTGGAGAACAGGTAATTGTGGGGTTTTCTTCAAAAATTAAGATCTATCTACACTGTTGCGAATTTGTGCATATAATTCAGTTTCTTTGCTTTATAACGGGTAGAATTGATGTTATGTGATCAAGAGGTGATGGGTTCGAGCCATGGAAACAGTGATATATCTTGAATGTTGTTTAAAAGTTTCAATTAATTGAATTTGATTGTGTGTTTGCAGTAGTTTTTTTTATTGTTTAGTGGTTTATAGAGGTTTAATTGATTTGGGTGTTAGTTGGATTTGATTTTAGAGACAAATTCAAGATTTTTAGGTTTGTGGATTTTGAACCCTAGTTTTTCTCCAAGATACTTTATTTTTTTATTTTTACATATTAATAACTCAGTTTCTTTGCTTTTTATAACTGGTAAAGTGGATGTTATATGATTAAGACGTGACAGGTTCGAGCCTTGGAAACGGTGTTGAATTGATATATCTTGAATGTTGTTCAAGAGTTTCGTAGTTGTTTTCCGTTAAAAGTATTATGTGTTTGCAGTAGTTTTTCTTGTTTAGTGTTTTATAGAGGTTTAGTTGATTGGGTGTTTGTTGGGTTTGATTTTAGAGACGAATTCAAGATTTTAGGTTTGTGGATTTTGAACCCTAGTTTTTTTTGTTTTTTTTTGCTGCTTAATAGGTTCAAGATACTTTATTTGTACATATTATTAACTCAGTTTCTTGGCTTAACTTGTAAAGTTGCCTCTCCAGTTAAGGCTGTAGGGTAATTTTTCTTCCTGTTCCTATTCTGGTACATGATTATGGCCCGTGTAGCGTTGCTTTTCATCATTTGGCGAATAAAATATAATCTTTCCATTGTACAGGCTTACTGCTGTGTTATTTGATTAGACGATACAAGTTAAGCTGATTGTTGTGGATTTTTGTTTCAGACTGAAATGGAGAGCAATTCTGAGGAAAGGTACCAAGTTGATTGTGAGAACAATTATCATGGTGACTGTGCCATATGTTTGAATAAGATAGTGCTCCAAGAAACTGCTCTTGTAAAAGGTTGCGAGCATGCTTACTGGTATGTACATAGAACCAATCTCCAATTATTTACTGCCATTTTGATCATCACGCCCATGATGGAATTATAACCAATTTACTGTTTTGGATAATTTCGATCACTTAAAGTTGGTTCCGAGTTAATTAGCCTACGTTTTGTTAGTTATCTCCTGCGATATGATCCGCATGCCTCTGATAGGATTCATCCAGTTTACTACTTAGGTGAACAAATCACTTACATTTGGTTCTGAACTATCAAGAAATATAGCTTGTTTTTTTTTGTTATAAGTTGACTGTAAATAAATGGCAAATGAACTATAAAGATTTGAAACTTACATGCCAGTGATACCGAATCCCTCAGAAGCACCTCTTCATCAGCAGGGTGAAGAAGGAATAAACTTTGTTGGCATTATTCTGTTTTATTGATGCAGGGCAATTTTTGCTTTTCTATGTTGGGTGAACACAAGAAGGGAAGAAAGGAAATTCACTACGTCTGGCGAGTCTACGCTCAATTACTCAGCTGGAAGATTTTTTGTTTCATTAGTTGTATTAATTAATAGCTTATTTATTGCTCTTGGGGGATTCAGTTTAGTTATCATTTATGATTGACTTTTGCGCATCAATTGCATTAATCTGTGCTAGTTTGTTTTTTCCCAGCTTGACCGAACCTTACTTTGGTGCAGTGTGACATGCATCCTTCGGTGGGCAACCTACAAAAATGAACCAACATGCCCTCAGTGTAAACATCCATTTGAATTTCTCCTTATCCATCGCTCCCTTGATGGAAGGTAACTGATTATTTTGATTCAACTTTCTTTTAGTAAATGTGATTCAAGATGATGCTAATAATGTGTGGCATATGTGGTATTTAATGTACATCCTTAGTTGCACTTTTACTAGTAAATATAAAACCATGTGCATAATTCTCCGAGGAGGGATTTAAGTATTTGTGACTTCTTTTCTTGATCAGTCACTTCACTAACATAATGATCTAATTAATTATCCGGTTGATTTTTGTAAGAGGTCGTGGAGCTGTATTTATTGCCTTGGTAACTAGACCAGTAAAGGTGGGCCGTGGTTAATGTTGTCTCTTATTTTTTTGTCAATTGTGGTGACCTGGAAAGGGTAGCATACAGAATTTGATCTAGAGAGATCCTCAGCGCTACTTGATTTTATTGCAAATTCCATGTCCTGTATATGCCATAAGCTGACTTCTAAAGATTCTGACCGTTGTTGGTATTACTAAGTTCCTAGAGATGCATCCAATTGACCTCTGAATATCTAATTTGAGGTATGTGTATTGTCAAGAATAGGGTTTGTTTGTGATAAAGCATGTTATCGGGTTGTATTGAGGACCAAAATCTTGTCTGGCATCGTCTTTTCCTTGTTTTTTTTCCTGTAGTTTTTCTCTTGAAAACATCCCCATAGTTGTGGTTGGTTATTTTTATCCTAAGAAATGATAACATTGTTTCAACAGTATCCAGGACTACATGTTTGAGGAGAGTGTTTGCCTTCTACTGAGAGCATCATGGTTTGAACCCTCTGTGGAGGAAATCGATGATTACATGGATTATGAGGATGATGAAGAGCTAGAAGACTTCCATGTTACTAGTTCACCAAGTCTCCGCATAAGCAACAGGAGATGGGGCAATAATGGTTACGTCAGGGCAGGAAGGCAAGAAGCAAGTCCTGCTCATCCACCAAGCTCCCATGACTCAAGCGCTGGATCATCACGCCAGACTACGAAGAATGAGGCTGCTGTTTCTAAAGTAACTGTTGGTCGGCGTGCAAAGAGGACACTCAAGCGTGAAGCTGCTGATAAGGCAGCTGCAGAAAAGCACCATTCGCATTCACTGACGCTGGGTCGTACATGAGTTTACTCCATCTCTAACCTTGAAGATCATGACATAGTGAATCACCTCTGTACAATATCTCTAGGTCCTTCCATTTGTAGAGTAGTACCCACCGTTTAGACGATGAGTTTGCTAGATGGCATGAACCATTTTTATGCCTGTTGATATCTCTTATTTCCACCATTATATGTACATTGTTAGATGACTATTTTCATTTAAATCTTCCATTGTTGGAATGGGGTATAACATGACTGGAGGATTTAGCATTACTGGTGTTCGTTTTGCTATATTGAGTTTAGTCTGCATAGCTTTTAGACTTTTAACAGTGTTCTTTTTGTACTTCTGAAATGTTTTTGTCAATTCGATTGAATGTATGAACGCGTTTCAGCTACAACTTTGAATGGCAAGTTCTGGAAATCGAAGTTGTAACTGCTAATGTTCTTGAGAGCAAAAAAAAGTTGACAAAAAGTCCTTCGGGATGACTCAGTTGGTTTGGAGGGTGGTTATCCATAGGACTCGCCTAGTGCGGTTTACATCCCTTGTGTGTTTTGAGCGCTATTATACGGTGGGGCCCACTTTTGTTTTTCATTTTACATTTGCACAAATAAAGAACAAAAATCAAATGTATTAGTTGACTGGTTCAATACAATAATATAGTTCTTTGAAAAGCACATAACATAAGTGTACAATTCTTTGTTCATCAGATCAAAATTTCAACTAATTTACTAAATCCATGGCATCTTCTTCTTCTTCTTCTTCTTTTGTGAGTAATTCACAATACTCTCCTCGATGGAAGTACGATGTGTTTTTAAGTTTTAGAGGTGAAGATACTCGTAAAACCTTTACAAGTCACTTGTACCAAGGTTTGAAAAACAAGGGAATATTGACCTTTCAAGATGATAAAAGGCTAGAGGAAGGCGATTCTATCTCAAAAGAACTCTCGAAAGCTATCAAAGAGTCTCAAGTTGCCCTCGTAGTTTTCTCGAAGAATTATGCTACATCAAGATGGTGCTTGAATGAACTAGTGAAGATCATGGAATGCTACAAAGATGAAGATGGAAAAACAGTCATACCGGTCTTCTATGATGTGGATCCATCACATGTTCGATACCAAAGTGAGAGTTTTGCAGAAGCTTTTGCCAAACATGAATTGCAGTTTAAGGATGATGTTGAAGGAATGCAGAAGGTGAAAAGATGGAGAGCTGCTCTATGTGAGGCAGCAGATCTGAAAGGACATGACATCCGCCAACGGTGAGTATAATTACATTAACGTGCTCTTTAACTTGACCTCAACTGACTTTAGGTGTGTATAAGTAGGTAGACACACAGATCCTACGAGTCATATACAAATTAGTTCGAGTGTATCATCTTTATCTACAATTAATCTTCTTGTTTATGTAGGGTTGAATCAGAGAATATTCAACGAATTATTAACCAAGTTTTGTCCAAATTATGCAAGACTTCAGTATCTTATTTGCAACATGTTGTGGGAATAAACATTCATTTAGAGGAAGTGAAATCCCTACTAAAGCTTGAAGTCAATGATGTTCGTATCGTGGGGATCTGGGGCATGGGGGGAATTGGTAAGACGACAATAGCAAGGGCAATTTTTGACACACTCTCGTATCAGTTTGAAGCTGCTTGTTTCATTGAGGATGTTAAAGAAAACAGATTTGGAATGCATTCTTTGCAAAATATCCTTCTGTCGGAGTTGTTAAGGGAAAAAGATAGTTACGTGAATAATAAGGAGGACGGAAAGCACATGATAGCTCGTAGACTTCCTTTTAAGAAGGTGTTAGTTGTGCTTGATGACATAGATCACAGAGACCATTTGGATTACCTAGCAGGGAATCTTAGTTGGTTTGGTGATGGAAGTCGAATTATTGCAACAACTAGAGATAAGCATTTGATTGGGAAGAATGATGTAGTATATGAAGTGTCTACACTTGTTGATCGTCATGCTATTAAATTGTTCAATCAATATGCTTTCAAAGAAGAAGTTCCCGATGAATGTTTTGAGAAGCTCTCGTTGGAGGTTATACGTCATGCTAAAGGCCTTCCGCTAGCCCTGAAAGTGTGGGGCTCTTTCTTACATAAGAGGGACATAACTGAATGGAGAAGTGCTATAGAGGAAATGAAAAATGAGTCCAATTCGGAAATCGTTGAGAAGCTCAGAATTAGCTATGATAGACTGGAGAACATACAACAAGAGATATTTCTGGATATAGCATGTTTCTTTCGAGGGAAAGTAAAAGATCACATCATGCAAATTCTCGAGAGCTGTTATTCTGGAGCAAATATTGGATTGCGTGTCCTAATTGACAAATCTCTCGTGTTCATCTCTGATAATAATACGATTCAAATGCATGACTTGATACAAGAGATGGGTAAATATGTGGTGAAAATGCAAAAACATTCAGGAGAAGCTAGCAGACTATGGGACGTTGAAGATTTTGAAGAAGTGATGGTCAACGATACAGTAAGTAAACTAAACGATGCAATATTACTATATCCGTTTATCTTATGTTATGAAGCCACAAATTAGTCTAGTGTGGCCATTTGTATCCAGTAAGACCTGAATAGTATTCTGAGCTAAGTTGCTCGGACTCTCCAAAATTGTTGCCACACCCTTGTCGGATCCTCAGAAAATGCACTACTTTTGAAGGATCCGACAGTCATCTGATGACATTTTTGAAGAGTCCGAGAAAACATAGATGAGCAATCCTACTTTTCATATTAGCAAAGAAAAGTAGGTCTTAGAAGTATTAGGGATAGGTGATTAGACAAGATGCGATGCATCTTCAAATTAACGAGAACATAACCTTAGATTGGAGGGACACAGACTAAGGTATGTAGGAGATTAGTTGGATAGTCGAATGTTGTCTTCCTGATTCTTCTATACTATTAGTCGTAGTATAACTCTTGTAGTTTCTTGTCCTTTAGGATTGGTTATTATCTGTCGTTTTATTTTGTTATGACAACTGTTTAGGATCAGTAGGATGATTTGTCAGGTTGTCTATAGTAGTTTTCCATGACTATCTTCATTTCTGCTATTTCGTTCTATATAATGCTTTGTGCTGACGGTCTATGGGAAACAGCCTCTCTACGTAGTGGTAAGGTCTGCATACACTCTACCCTTCATAGACCCCGCTGAGTATGTTGTTGTTCTAGCTCATCAAGAACTTCAAGTGCAATAATAAACGATACGAAACATGGCACTAATGATCCTTTTATCAGGGGACTAAAGCAATGGAAGCAATCTGGCTACAATATATTCAAAACCTATGCTTTAGCGAAAAAGCCATGAAGAATATGAAAAGGCTTCGGATATTATATATTGGTGGTTTTCAGATACATGTTGATTCCATTGAGTACCTTCCCAACAGCTTGCGTTGGCTTGCCTTTTATCACTATCCTTGGGAGTCGTTGCCAGAAAATTTTGAACCCAAAAGACTTGTTCATCTTAATCTCCGGTTCAGTTTGGCGTTGCATCATTTATGGACTGGAATAAAGGTACACTAGCTAAATTGCATTTTCATTTCTCTCTAATAGATAGACATCTTAACATTTTCGTGAGTTTTAAGATATGAAAAGAATACTTTCTGTGTTCTAAACAGCATTTGCCGTCTCTAAGGACGCTAGATCTTAGCTACTCCACAAACCTGATGAGAACACCAGATTTCACGGGGATGCCAAATCTGGAGTATTTGAATCTATCGTATTGTAGTAATCTAGAAGAGGTTCACCATTCCCTCGGATGTTCAAGAAAACTCAGTTTGTTATATTTGTGTTTTTGTACACTCCTTAAGAGGTTTTCATGTGTTAGTGGGGAATCTCTTGAATATCTGTATCTACAAGATTGCTATAGCTTAGATACATTTCCAGAAATTCTCGGAGGAGTGAAGCCGGAGTTGAAGATTAAGATGGAACGATCTGGAATAAGGGAAATACCGCCATGTATTCAGTACCTAACTCATATTACCAAGCTGAACTTAAAAGACATGAAAAAACTTGTATCTCTTCCTAGCAGCATTTGCATGTTGAAAAGCTTGGTGGAGCTAGATGTGTCGTACTGCTTGAAACTTGAAAGCTTGCCTGAAGAGATAGGTGATTTGTTAAAGTTGGAGAAGCTTGATGCCACATGCACTCTAGTTTCACGACCTCCATCTTCTATCGTCTGCTTGAACAAGGTTAAGTTCTTGAGTTTTGCAAAACGAACTTCAGAAGTAGGCCTTGAAGGTGGAGTGTTCTTTGTGTTCCCTCGAGTGAATGAAGGGTTACGCTCATTGGAAGATTTGGATCTTGGTTACTGCAATCTAATAGATGGAGGACTTCCGGAAGACATTGGATCCTTATCCTCGTTGAAAAAATTGCATCTTGATGGAAATAACTTTGAGCATTTGCCTCGAAGCATAGCTCAACTTGGTGCTCTTCGATTCTTGTACTTATCAGATTGTCCGAACCTTAAAGAGTTCCCTCAGGTGAACGATGGATTACGCTCACTGGAAGATTTGGACCTCAGTTACTGCAATCTAGTAGATGAAGGACTTCCGGAAGACATTGGATCCTTATCCTCTTTGAACAAATTACATCTTGATGGAAACAACTTTGAGCATTTGCCTCGAAGCATAGCTCAACTTAGTGGTCTTCGATTCTTGGACGTATCATATTGCACGAGGCTTAAAGAGTTGCCAGACTTCATGTTGATGCCTGATTTGTATTTTTTGCATCTGATAGATTGTATGAGTCTTGAAGAGGTTCATCATTCCCTGGGATTTTTCGAGAAGCTCACTCACGTATGCTTGTATAACTGTAAACGCCTTAAGAGGTTTCCAGGTATGTACATCGATTCCCTTAAATGTATCCGGACATGGGGTTGCTCTAGTTTAGAAAGTTATCCTAAGATCATCGGTACCATCAAAGTGGAATCAGAGATTCACATGTTAGACAGTTTAATGTGTGATCTGCATTCGAATAGTTCATTTCCACATTCCTTGTCTCAGAGGATCGTTTCGTTGCAGCATGACATCTCTGCTTCAGATTCCTTATCACTAATTAGAGTGTTTACGGTTCATCATCCCGAGAAGAAGATCCCAAGTTGGTTCCACCATCAAGGAATGGATACAAGTGTTGTATCCATCAATTTGCCAGAAAATTGGTATGCACCAGATAACTTCTTGGGATTTGCTGTATGTTACTCTAGTGAACTAATTGACATCACAGCTCACTTGATTCCGTTATGTGATGATGGGATGTCGTGGATGACCTTGGAACTGAACTTATCCCGCGATTCAAAATGTGATACAGAATTCTCTGATTATTGGGAATGTGAGACAGAATCATCTGACTATTCAGAATGTGATACTGAACTTACTCTTCATTTTTTCTTGGTACCTTTTTCAAGCTTATGGAATACATCTAAGGCAAATGGTAAAACACCGAATGACTATAGGCTCATTACGTTATCATTTTCTGGAGAAATGAAGAAGTTTGGATGTCGTTTGTTGTATAAAGATGAGCCTAAGCTTGTTGAGACCTTGTTACAGATGAGGGAAAATAACGATGAACCAACAGAACGTTACATTGGGATCAGGAGCAGTAGATATAACAATAGTGAACACCATGACTCCGTCACCAATGAAGCCAGTTGCTCCTCTTCTATGAAACAAAGGTCACGTTCTAATATTCGTGGGAGTGTAGCCCGTCTCTTCAGAAACATTGCAACTCTTTCTTGCAAACCGAGGTATTCAGCTTAAATATAGGTAAATATACAGATGCAACTTACATCACTGTATTCTGCTAACTAGTATTCGATCTGCTTTTTTATGTGGAATGATGTCTCACAGATATAACGATATCACTAGAGTATCGTTGATAGATGACCAGTGACACTGCCTATGAAGCTCACATGTTTCATTTCCTGTGTCTGAGAAACAGATTCGCGAAAGAACTTAGGTGTGCTATAATTCCTTCTTCTTACATTTCATTTTCGATATATAATCAGATTTAAACATTTACTAACAAGTATCTGCCTGGAAAAAACAAATTGCAGATGAATGGAACCCTCTGAAACTCTTAGTAAGTCGCGTCACATCACAAAGAAAATGGATCAAACATAGACTATTTCCAGAACAGCAATGATCGAGCTCAAATAATTTCAATAATAATGCACCTTTGAACCATATAATTACATCATAATATGGCTTCAGTAATACCATATTTGTACATTATTTCATTTTGATTACATATATCTTAAGGTTGCAAATTAGTAGATGATGATCTTGTAGTGAGTGAAGGCCTCATTTGTACAATTTGTTCTTCATCAACACCAATTTTCTTGGCAGCTAATCCAGCTTCAAAGAAGCGTTTAACCGCGTCTTCCATATAAGCTTTCCCTTCTCTTACAGTCATTCCTTTGCCTATCTTTTCTGGATAACTTGTTAGTAGATGATCTCCTTTTAGAACCGCGGCGAGTTGAACTAGTTCTTCCTGGAATTCACTTATGTTTTTATCTTCATTTGCTTCTCCCTTTCTTATCTTTGTTGGAGTTGGAAGTTTTTCTGTGGAGAGTGTACACAAAGTTAGGTTGAACAATCAATAGTACTTCCCTCTGTTCCAATCAGTGGCGGAACCAGGAATTTGATAAAGGGCGTGCAAAACTAAGGGAAAAAGGATAAATATATCCCCGACTTATCGTAAATGCTATGCAAATACACTTTAGGAACATTGGTGCCCCTGTCGTCCAAAAACTTGAGCATATATACCCTTTATACTAACGGGCATACACGTGTCATAATCTTATCCACCGACCCGATATTAGATCGATGGATAAGATTGTGCCACGTGTCCCTATTTAGTCTGAGTGAAGGGCATATACACTCTAGTTTTTGGACGACAGGGGCACCAACGTCTCGAAAGTTTGACGGAAGGTATCTATCTGCATACTATTTACGATAGTTCAGGGGTATATTTGTCCTTTTTTCCCAAAATCTAAATGTATACTCGTAATAGCTAACATTTAACCTCGGTAGACTATATAATTTTCCGAGGAAGAGTGTGACTAACCAGGACAATCAGTTCTAGGCTCCTTTCTTATCTGTAGAATGTGTTCAAAAGTGCCAGCCCATGCATCTCTTTTAGTAAGAAATGGTGATGGCAAATCAAAGATCTTCTTCACTGTTGCTGGAATTGATGAATGTTCATATTCCGACGTCGGAAACGGAGACCCATTAGGACCATGAACAACTGAAAAAAAAAAAACGATTTATCGTATTTTCAAATTCGAGTTAGATTTTATGTGTAGCATCTCGTATTAGCAGAGTTCAGACAAAGGATGGTGCCCTAAGGGAAAGTTACTTGTGTTGCTTTTTAGTTATGTGTGACATAAGTCAAAGAAATTATTAATGTTTTAGTTTTAAAATTTTAATTATGTGTGACATAAGTCAAAGAGATTATTAATGTCTCTATATTTCTTTTCTAACAAACTAATGAAAATTACAAAATAACTAATTGATTGATATATTTATAATATATATACCAACTGTTACAACTATAAAGTAGTCATATTCTCTTTAACTAACAATTATATATGTTTTCTATGTAATTTGATGATATTTCATATATATATATATATATAGATATATATATATATATATATATATATATTATTATTATTTTTTTCATCAAAAATAATATCTTTTAATAACAGTATCATTTATTTCAACATTTATTATAGCTAGTGAAAAACATTGTTATAGAATATATATATATATATATATATATATATATATATATATATATATATATATATATATATATATATATATATATATATATATATATTTACGACTTCTCCTTCCTCTAAATGATAAGGTTCAATGGACTTCTCGCGACGTCATGGCAGCGAAACCGCCCACGTCGCCGCGATCCGAACATTTCACCGGATCGAACCCCGGCGCGGAAAGCGCCAAGGAATACTACAATCGACAGCCCTCCCCCTTGCGCCCCGTTCGCGGATCGTGCGGGCGGAAGCGCGCTGCTCTATATATATATATTCTTTAACCATGTTTTTCACTGGCTATAATAAATGTTGAAATAAATGATACTGTTATTAAAAGATATTATTTTGATGAAGAAAAAAAAAGTTAAGTGGAGACAACCAACAATATTTGTCCTCTTTCTAGTGTGAAAATGACTACTTTTGCACACATCTTTTTCCCAAATAATTCACTTATTTGTGTCTTCACATGTGAACATCACAAGAGGTAGGATGTAGGGACACATTGATTAAACTTTGGATTTATAAAATGCATTTCACACACCATTAATAAAAATTTATATTTTTTTATTTTTTGGGGTCCAAAACTTTAATAAAAGTTTGTGAAGTGTAGCTATCTAACAAGTGATAGTGTGACATGTTGACACATAGATAAGCATTCATTTGTTGACAAAAACTCCTAAATTAATAATTATCTCATATTAATTAATCACTTTGCTAAATAAAGAAAATATTTTTTTATAATACCACTCCAATTAATTTTTTAAAAAAATATTCACATTTATTTATAAAATTTTCAAAAAAAAATAAATTAAATTCGAGTACTGAAAATAATAATATATATAGAGTTGAAGTGATTGTACCTGTGCCCTTTTCGATCCAAGGAGAGATCATAATAGTAGGAACTCGAACTCCCAACCTATCGAACTCAAAGTTAAACGGTTCGGGTCCTACAATTCCATCCGGGCTAGGGACCCCGGTGACAGGTGTAGGGACGTGATCGAAGAACCCACCGTGCTCATCGTAGGTAATGATGAAAAGGGTTTGGTTCCACTGTGGGCTTGCCCTTAGGGTTTCGTATACCTCCTTTACAAACATTTGTCCCTGATAAACGTCGTGTGATGGATGATCATCGTTAGCCGGTATTAACTTTGAGTCCATGTATCGCTGCTCCACCACAACATATCCTGGTAATAGGCCGCCACATTTTAGCTCATTTAATAGTTGATATTATTATTCTTACCAATATTTAGAAATGCATTTTCAACGTGAGAATATTATTCACATTATGTAGAAAGACTGAAACTCTATATACTTTAATGGGAAAATTACGTGGTTAAGCAAACTTATACTACTTATTACTCATCATAGTTATAGTTTGATATAATTACCACTCGCGACTAACATTATATATTAATTATGTGGGCTGACTTCGAGTTTGTATAATTAGTTACGTTTGTATATGTATAATTCGTTAAAATATACAAATAATATAATATACAATTATCTAATCGATATACATATATAATTCACCTCTCTCCCACTCTCTGCCCTCTCTCTCGCTCGCCTCTCTCCTCCCTCTCTCAATCTCTCTTGTCATATATACAAATACATATGTATATTTACGATTATCTAACCATTATACATATACAATTCATCTTTCTCCCACTCTCTGTCGTCTCTCCTCTCTCTCTCCTAGTCTCACTCGCCTCTCTTCTCCCTATAACATGTAGCTACGAATTGTAATTATCAAACTAAAGCTATGAAAAGTAACTAGACTATTTTTGAGTGACTATATGTGAAAGTTATCTATTTTAATCAATATTTTTAAACATATCTCGAAAAGAAAAAAAACGAAAATCACCACATAAATTAAAATACGAAAATCTAGCATTCATACCTGGTAGTTTTCCTGATTTAGCATCACTTTTGAATGTGAGATCATAAGGATGGAATTTTCCGACGTACTTAAGCTTTCTCAAATTCAGGTAAAACAGAGTCGCCGGAATATTCTGATAATAAATTCCAAAATTTACTCCGGCGTCGTCGAGATTCTCGAAAATCGTTCTTTGTGGGTAACCTTTAGCTAACAGCGCCGCGATGTTAGAGGTGGCGCCGTGAGATGTGCCGGAGTGAACGTAGAGTCGATTCGGCTGAGTCGACGCTGGCACCGACGCAAACCACCGATCGAACACCGCAAATTCCGATACTAGAGTTTTATATACTGACACCTGAAACAACAACACCACTTAATAATTTTGACGTAATCCGTAATCATGTGATCAGAAGATAACGAGTTTAATTCGTGCCTTTCATACAAAAAAAAAAAAGCACATGCATTGCACAAGTTCTTCAAATATATAAACTTCTTTTAAAAAATTTTATGTCCAAATTCACGTCAAATAAAAACGAGATTTCATTTTTAAAATTTGAACTATACTATAAAAATAAAATGAAAAAAGTATTTAGTTAGTTATAAAAAAACAATACAAAACAATTATGTGATACATATTTGGTAAACAAATACAATATATTTATTAACCCAAACATTATACTGATTATATATGATTAAAATAATATATATATAACACCATAAATAATGAAATCTATTTTACCTAATTCAGACTAAAAAGGAGGAGTCATTTTAATTATTTGAGGATATAGAATAATTATTCGTAATTATACTTCCCTAAATACTTCAAAAAATTAACAATTTATTCCATAATTTCGAACTTTTTAAACTTTAAAATAATTTCGAAATTAATCGAATTTTTTTTTAAAAAAATTGTAGTAAGAGTAGTAGTGAACTATGCTACTCAAAAACTCTCCAAAAATATTACCGCATCCTATCGAATTCTCCAAAAATACAGTCCGACAAGTGTATATTTTCGAAGAATTCGAGCAACGGATATTTACCATTTGAGGCTGAAAACCATTCATGACTTGTTCAGGCATATTAGTATCCATTGAAAGAGCTTGTTGAACAAATCCATTCATCGGAGCTAATTTTTTCGAACTTTGATTTGATCCGAAAATCTGTTCACGTATAGCTTGAAATGAATGTCCTGGATCAGGATCAACATAATGTGATTGATCTCCGAAGAAAATTCGACGGGAATTCGGATCCGATGTCGAAATCGGATTCGATTCCGACCCATCGACGCCATTGATTTCTGGGTTCATCTTCTTCATCCAACCTAACATATGGTCGAACGATCTGTTCTCCATTACCAAAACCACCACCGTTTTTATCGGACTACTGCTGCTGCTGCTACCTGCAGCAGCAGCAGCAGTAGTCCAGTTACGGTGGTGGTTTGACAGTAGAATTCCGAGAATGAGTAGTCCGACGGCGACGGTGTTCGTCGCCGGCGATTTGGATTTGGGTGACATTTTGTGAGTGTGAATTTGGGGAATTTTGGAGTGTAAACAAAATATCTCACTATAAATAGTGTGGTATATGGATATAATATAGATGTAATATTTTTATAATTATTGGTGGGTCGTTAATTCATCAGTTTAGAAAAAAAAAAAGGATAAAATTTGATTTTTGCTTTGAGTCGTTAGTTTAAAACGATCGATAAGGTCATTTACTCGATTTTGCTTTGAGTCGTTATGGATTGATTAATATATGGTGTTTGTCTATCGGGTTAAAGGTGTTGATGGTGGATATGATAGCGATATTCTGGCTTTGAAGGGTATTTAAAATTCAAAAAAGAATGAAGGACATTTTGATCAAGGAGGCAATTTTTTTTATTTACTCCATTATAATTATTTGAATCACGTAGCGTACAGAAATGTGTTTTGAATGTAAGTCAATTTGAAAATGTTTAGTTTATATATATAAGAGGATGATTGTTAAGGTCATATAAAGAGATTACTTAAAAAAAATTTCATCTGGTGTGAGACTTTTCAATATTTGACCTCACGTCTAGAGCTGAATAATTGATATGTGGGAAATTCAATACGAGCACCAAACATTAGTTAATAGATACTGTCATGAGCTATGTTCTAATATCATGTGAAGAAACGAAATAATTAAGTTAGTTCATGAGATCGCAAGGACTATTCAAAATTATATAAAAAGACCACTCATCTTTTATTATCTGACGTGAGACTCCTCAACACGTAGATCGACTAAACTTGAAAAAAAAATACTACTCCTATATTCTTTAGTCCAAAATGAATTTTACTACTACAATTTAATATATATATATATATATATATATATATATATATATATATATATATATTAGGTCAATGTAGAGGAAATTAAAAGGGAGTGGTATGGCCTAGTGATAATAATTAGAGAGATTCAAGTTTTTCAGCAAAGGATGGGCATATGCATTTAAATGTGACAATTCTAAAAATTATCTTCCTATGTCAAATTCAACATATACCAGAATTAATCGATAAGGTGCAGAAGATGAGATTACTATTCTTTTAATTAGAAGTCTTCATATTAAATTACAAATATGAAAAGCTTTTCTGATAAAAAAAACGTTTCTCTGAAATGAATCTTACGCGACACGAATCTGAATTAGTCGGGCTCCCAGTTTAAATTAGCATGTTTATTGTTATTGGGGAAAAGCTCACATGAATCTTTACATAGTGCACATGATGTCAATTCATTTTTTTGGGTAATATAATGTTATAGTGACATCAAAGAGCATATGGAGGCTGCCATTGCTTGCATCTTACCAAAGAATGGAGAAATGGTATTTTTGCAAGTTTTAAATTTAGAATAATATACTCTTGATGTGTTTGATCAAATTTTTGAAAGGTTAAACATATTATATTTTTTTTTAAAAAAAAATGAGTATTTTAAAAAAGAATTAGGTGTTTTGATCAAATTTTTTCATAGCAAATAAATGTTTTAAGGGAGTAGTAGAAGTTATTTTTCATAAATTAAAAAAAAATCACAAAGTATTATATTTTAGAAAAATACATATAGATTATTTGACCAAATTTTTTAGAGGTGAAAAGTAAGGGTGTGAATTGATCGGTTCGATTTGATTTTATGTATTATCGATTTGGTTTATCAGTTTTTAATTATGCTAAATCAATAAGATTTTCTTTATCGATTTGTCGGTTTTGATATTTAGCGGATTGATTTTCGATTTAACCAATAAGAAAATACTTATAAAACAAATATATGATTTCTCCAATAATTTTATTTGAAAAAACAATAATGTAGCTTTACAACTTCTCATTATATATAAAAAAAATGATATTAATTAAAATGAAAAGAACTATACAAGTGTAACGTAAAAAGAAATTAAGAGGAATATGATTCTTATTTTAGATTTCGAAATTTTGGATAATGTAAAGTTGTGAACTTAAAGTCACTGTAAAGTGTGAACTGAAGGCGAAATAATAAAGGTAATAACTAATAAATAATAGTGTGAGATTAATATTTAATACTTATATACGAGTAAAGTAGTAAACTATTATAGTATTAATGAGTTATCCATTTATAACCTGACATTTAAGCAATCAAAATCAAATCGATAACCCAATTATTTTTAAAAATAAAGTCATTAAAAATAATTAATCCAAGTTACACTTGATCCAAATAATTTACACTTGATCCAAAGTTTACTTGACTATTTATATATATATATATATATATATATATATATATATATATATATATATATATATATATATATATATATATATATATTAGGTCAATGTAGAGGATATTAAAAGGGAGTGGTATGGCCTAGTGATAATAATTAGGGAGATTCAAGTTTTTCAGCAAAGGATGGGCATATGCATTTAAAAATGTGATAATTCTAAAAATTATCTTCCTATGTCAAATTAAAAAAAAAAAAAAACTATATTTTATACTAGAATTAATCGATAAGGTGCAGGAGATGAGATTACTGTTCTTTTAATTAGAAGTCTTCATATTAAATTACAAATATGAAAAGCTTTTATGATAAAAACGCTTTTCTGAAATGAATCTTACGCGACACGAATCTGAATTAGTCGGACTCCCAGTTAAAATGAGCATATTGGGGAAAAGCTCACATGAATCTTTACATAGTGCACATGATGTCAATTCATTTTTTGGGTAATATAATGTTATTTGTGACATCAAAGAGCATATGGAGGTTGCCATTGCTTGCATCTTAACCAAAGAATGGAGAAATAGCATTTTTGCAAGTTTTAAATTTAGAATAATACACTCTTTTGATGTGTTTGATCAAATTTTTGAAAGGTTAAACATATTTTATTTTTTTAAAAAGAATTAGGTGTTTTGATCAAATTTTTCATAGCAAATAAATGTTTTAAGGGAGTAGTAGAAGTTATTTTTCATAAATTAAAAAAAAATCACAAAGTATTATATTTTAGAAAAATACATTCATAGATTATTTGACCAAATTTTTTAGAAGTGAAAAGTAAGGGTATGAATTGATCGGTTTGGTTTGATTTTAACTTTTGTGTATTATCTATTTAGTTTGTCAGTTTTTAATTACGCTAAATTAATAAGATTTTTTATTGATTTTATCGATTTTGATATTTAACGGTTTGATTTTTGATTTTATAAATAAGAAAATGCTTATAAAATAAATATATGACTTCAATTTGATGCGAAAAGACAATAATGTAGCTTTATAACTTCTCATAAAATAAAAAAATAATACTAATTAAAATGAAAAAAAACTATACAAGTGTAACGCAAAAAGAAATTAAGAGGAATATGATTCTTGTTTTAGGTTTCGACGTTTTGTATAATGTAAAGTTGTGAACTTAAAGTCACTTTAAAGTGTGAATTGAAGGCGAAATAATAAAGATAATAACTAATAAATAATAGTGTGAGATTAATATTTAATACTTATATACGAGTAAAGTAGTAAACCTATATAGTATTAATGAGTTATCCATTTATAACCTGACATTTAAGCAATCAAAATCAAATCGATAACCCAACTATATTTTAAATGAAGTCATTAAAAATAATTAATCCAATAATATAATAATAATAAACTAACAATACTTTTTTCAATTTAATCTATTTTTTAACCGCTTTTTTAACCGCCTATCGAAACGTGTATTTTTTTTTTTAATAAACCTATAATAGAGACAAGATTTATTACATAATCAAGAAGGGACAAAAACCACACATTTTTTTTAATAATTCAAAAACTTATTATAATCAAAATGCTTAAGAAAATATAAAGAAATTGTAGTCAAAGAAATAATATTTTCTCTCTCTTGGTAATAGGATAGATTAGAATTATTTGGAATAAAAGAACTTCGTTAAAATTTAAATACACATTTAAATTGTTAACATATTGTATTAATTAAGATTTGAATATTAAATAATTAAGATTATACTTAAATATACAAAAATTATAAATTAAAATAATTAATACTTAAAATCAACAAAATATTTTTTAAAGATTATAGTGTGGACTCGTGGAATGGTAATTACCAGTGATGATTGTAAATGCCAATTATAAATAATATTTACAACGTGGAATGTGAGTAATAGCTAGCGGTAATGATGGTAGTTGATAGTTGTAATGGATGATAATGATTGTTAATGATGCTGGTGAATAATACTCCCTCCGTCCGCAATTGTATGTTATGTTACGCTTATCGAAAATCAATTTGACTAATTTTCAAACGTAAATAACATATTGATTCGATATTAAACAAAAAAATAAAAAACTGTAAAACTATATGAAAATTATTATAAATTACAAGTTTTTACATATTAATATGATGAAAAAAATATATCTTAAAATATTAGTCAAAGTTTTTTATAGTTTGACTTTAAAAATAAAAACCATGACAAATAATACTGGACAGAGAGAGTAATAATGGTAATAGCGGTGGTGCTTGATAATTATTTTTGTAATGATGATTAACTAATGACTAATGATGATCAGAATTGATGATTATAAATTCAATAGAACTATTATCATACCTACTATGTTTTTGGTTGCCCCATATAATTTATTGAAAAAAGGGTTCAAAAAATATTTCAATTTTAATCGAAATTATTGTTACGATATCAAATTTTATAGAAGACATTTTGCCTCTGAACTATTTAATAGCGTATTTTAAAGGTACATATGTGTCCACGTGGACATCAAACATATTACATAATTACAAAAAATAACAATATTGTAACAACAATTTCGATCAAAATTTGGATATATTTCAGACTTTTATCCTAATTTTTTATTTGCCCACAAGTCTAATTTTTTTTTTAAAAAAAAACACTGGATCCAAACATTCTATACTATAAAATAGCAAATAATTTACACTTGATGCAAAGTTTACTGATAATAATATACAAACAGTGGAATAACTGCACAACTAGTTGTATCATAATGGAGTTCTACAGTTCCATTCATTTCCAATATCATATATACATCTATCTTATCTTAAGACATTATGGAATAGACTTGCCAGAAATGTCTTGTTCTGCACCACAATCTTCCATAACGAAAGCGCGGGATTGTTCACATACCTACTTCTGTAGCCATACGAAACGATCTTTCAAGCATTTTGCAGGTTCCATGATACCGCCGAGCCATCCAAATCCAAAACACAGTTGCTTAGATTGTAAGGTAATGAGTTGTTGTCTGTAAGGTATCAATATGTTCCTAAGGCCTGCATTGAGAACAACTCGAGTTGCCAAATCAGTCATCGATAGTTGAGAACAACGTAGACACAGAATGGTTTTATGAAGTGGTTTATTGTACCTGATGTGCACATAGTCTTGTAAAGTAGAGCTACATGAGGATCTCCTCGCGTACTCATGTTTGGCTTCTCCAGGCACTCGAGGAATGCAAGGTCTGCTTTGAGAAGTTCAGCCTGATCATGAGAATCGTAGCCCATGTCGTGACAATAGCAGCAAAAATCCAACCAATCAATCGGTCTTCTGTCCCAAATTGGTGACCCTCCATCTTTTCCACTTGACCAGTTTGGTCCACAGTAATGACCATATCGAGGGAAAAATTGAGAAAGAAAAGCTCGTGGACCTGTATGCCATGGAACTTTAGAAACATATGGTCTGAAGCGTATGGCTGACTTTCGAGCTAGAGAGTCTACACCTTCACGAGACGGACGTCGTTTCAGTTTCTTGTTGACAGTTGTTGGCATTTGAATATTACCCTCAGCTACTTTAGCCCAAGGAAGAAATGAAAACACAGTCCATTTCCAAAACTTAGCATCAAACTGAGCATTTTGTTTAGGTGTTTGTATTAGGGTGCTAGTAGATGCAACTGTTGATGCCATATCATTTGCAGAATGGGGTTTGAACCACGGGATATTACCGAAAAATGAAAAATCCATTGCTAGATGATGGAAGCCACTGCCGATTACGCAACTTCAGCCACCAGAACTTGTACAATCAGAGGACCTATATCCACACATCATTGCATCAAATGCAGCGATAATTTTTAGTTACAATTTTCAAAAAGAATGAACAACAACATACACAGTGTATTCCCACAAGTGGGGTCTGGGAGGATAGAATGTGTGCAAACCTTGCCCCTACCTTGTGGAAATATCGAGGCTGTTTCCAAGAGCCCCCCCCCCCCCCCCCCCCCCCCCCCCCCCCCCCCCCCCCCGCGGCTCAAGTAACACGTAACAAGACAGTATAAGAGGTTCAAAAGACAAAAAAAATGAACCTGGTTGCTAATTACCAGCTATAATAACAAACTAGAAGACAATATATATAGTCAACGAGTTGATAAAAAAGGGGAGGTTGTTCCTGTTCATATGGAAAAGAGACCTTGTTTTCGTCTTTCTTCCTTTTATCTCTATCGTTGGAGAGTGAAGATTGTAACTATTTTAGTAACACATCATTTGTCCCCTTCTAGCAGACTACTATAGAGAAGATTTTGCCATTGCTTGACCAATGAGCATTAGATAACTAGTACAGTTCATTTCATCGTAGACAATTTATCTATATAATCACACTATCATAGCATTAGCAGTTTTGCACACCGCACATATACTGAGTACAAATATACCTTCCTGCGGAACAGAATACAACCGTTTAAATGTCAGTTTCTTCGGAAGAAGAGAGTCACAAAATTAGGAGGTCAGAAACCGAGTCCAAATGACACCTAATTCATTGGCAATCAATAACCAGTCAAAAAAACAAGACCTGTAGGGGGGAGGAGGGGCACAGGCATAATGTGAGTAACCACCAGCGGATTTCAGCTCCGGAGAGATGGAGGTTTTGCTTAAGTCATCTTTTTTAGGTAAGGTATAGAGAAATGTTAGCCTATGAAAGTTATAAACACGTGGGAGCGCGGATCTCACAAACATTCAAATCGCACATTCATGTAGAAAGGGATATAGGGGGTGTTTCGATAAGCTTTTTTAAGCGACTTTAAAAAAGTCAAGCCAAAAGTAGGTAGCTACCTACTTTTGACATTTGACTTTTTTTTTTTTTTTTGTACTTTTTAAGCCTAAAGTAAAGTGCTTTTAAGCACTCTGTGTCTTTGTCAAACACCTCTAAAAATTAAGAAGTGCTTAAAAGCCAAAAACACCTAAAAATAAGTCAATCCAAACACCCTCATAATCTTAGTAAGAAATGGGGCATAGTAGGGTAAGATCCCCACTACTTGGTCCCTGGTGATTTATAAAGCTCGTCTCCCAGAGATTTTTCTGTTATGACGAATAGTAAAATAGGGACACCAACTAGATGATTCTGTCTACCAGGAAAGTAGGAAGATAAAAGATAAAAGATAATCTGGTCATCCTATAGAATAAATAACAAGATGTGTGGCAAAGAACATGAGATTAAAGCCAATAAGTTTAAGCTGGAACGTAGCAACAAAGTTACGCTGCCATCAGACTTTGGGAGGCCTTTACATGATCAAATAACTACTACTTGGAGATTTGCAAAAAGAAAAATAAATGTAGTCCTCATTCTAGGACACTGAGAAACTTTAAAGACTCATTTTTTATTTTTTTTCGATAACCGAGAAATCCGTCTATGACACGCCCTTTGGACCAATCACAGCGACTCGTCTTTTATTTCACACCTTATTACACCATTCTCCATGTGGATGAGGAAAGATTAACTCAATAGCTATTCAGACGAATAGAATCCCTCAAGAAATCCAATTCTTACATAGGCTTCTCTTCAACATTTCTCGCTATGTACATCTAGTGAGAAAATAATGTATTCGTAATGACTAATGAGAAGACTCAACATCTTGCTTTCACACAGTACATCTAGTGAGAAAACTATCTATCGTAATGAGAAGATCAAATTACTTTTTTTTTCTCAACTACTTGCTTTTGCACTGTGAAGCTTATGCTACAAAGTAAGCAAATGATATTCCCTCTAACTGGATGCATCTGATTATAGATAACGCAGTAGAATCTTCACCATCTCCATCTGGTTGATACATTTTTAGTGACATAAAGAAATATAAGAGTCACCTAGGTTAGGACTTGAACCTTCTTAAGAACTTACTTCTTGCTTGCGCTCTACGGAATTGATTCAATAACATGATCAAACCGCACGAGTTGTGTGGTACATGCATGTCACGAGTTTACAAGTTTGAATCTTCCCCCGTTCATTAGTGTGTATTTAAGTAGACAATGATTAAGTGGAAGATCAATTATCCACCGAGTTTCAAATCTAGGTGCAACGATTTTCTTGGTTATTCAAGAAAAAACATACTTTCTCACAAGTCAAATAACTAGACGATCAACTATGCTTAAATCCCTAATTGCTTGGGTTTGGAATATGAATACTCCATTTTTGTTCTACTTACAGGTAAAAGAGAATCCTCCATATCCATTCCACTTTGCTGCTTAAGTGGTTACATCTGATGTATTCACCATTTAGAGGATCATCACAATTAGGTTATTTATTATACTAGTACCACAACCCTTATCTTTTATCCAGGCTTCTAACTGGCTATATTTTGAGAAATTTACACAAGTAGTACCACTACTTTTGGATTATCCGACATGCACGCGTCAACATTTTTGAAGAGTCCGAAAAGCATAGATAAACAACATAATTTTCTTCCGAATGGGTTCGGATTGGCTCCGCCTCTGAACTTAGCTTGAAGATGCTAGTACAGGACAAACAAAATTTGCCTATATGGGTCTTATGTTCTTATATTTCCATAATCTAAATTCGTTTAAGAAAAAAGGTTTCTTTTTTCCATTTCCCTCCTCCTCCTCTCCCAGTACTCACCGCCAATCAAGAATCAGTAAAACCCACATCCCAAAATAACATACAAATTCAATAACACAACACAAAAAAAGACGTAAAAGTTGAATACCATCACTATAAAGACATAGAATTTGCAGTGAAACTGAATAATAAACCATAAAACAAGAAACTTCACAATTTTAATACCCAAAAGAAGGTTTTTTTTCCCATTTCTCTCCTCCTCCTCTTCTCCCAGTATCCACCGCCTCACCACCAATCAAAAATCAGTAAAACCCACAACCCAACCAAATCAAGAATCAGTAAAACCCACATCCCAAAATAATATACAAATTCAATAACACAACATAAAACTTGAATACCATTTACTATAAAGACACATAATTTGCAGTGAAACTGAACAGTAAAACCATAAAGCAAGAAACTTTACAATATGAATACCCAAAAGAAGGTTCCTTTTTCCCCCATTTACCTCCTCCTCCTCTTCTCCCAGTACTCACCGCCTCACCACCCATCAAAAAGCAGTAAAACCCAAATCCCAAATAACATAAAAATTCTATAACACAACACACGAAAACAGACAAAGAATTTGCAGTGAAACTGAATAGTAAACCATAAAACAAGAAACTTTACAATTTTAGTACCCAAAAAAAGGCTTTTTTTTTGCATTTCTCTTCTTCCCCTTCTCTCCCACTACTCACCGCCCTCACCGCCAATCAAGAATCAGTAAAACACACATCCCAAAAACAACATACAAATTCAATAACATAAAACTTGAATACCATTTACTGTAAAGACACATAATTTGCAGTGAAACTGAACAGTAAACCATAAAACAAGAAACTTCACAATTTTAATACCCAAAAAGAAGAAAAACCCATTTCTCTTCTTCTCCTTCTCTCCCACTACTCACCCCCACACCACCAATCAAGAATCAGTAAAACCCACATCCCAAAAACAACACACAAATTCAATAACACAACATAAAAGACACAGAACTTGAATACCATTTACTGTAAAGACACATAATTTGCAGTGAAACTGAAGAGTAAAACCATAAAGCAAGAAACTTTACAATATGAATACCCAAAAGAGGAATTTAAGGTAAACAAGAATCACAGAGAGAATAGTACCTATAAATCTTCATTGATTTAGCACAAAAATGAGTTCATCTGTACAGAGAGAAAAGGAAAAAAGGGGTTTTTGTTTTGAGTTTCTTTGGTTGGAATTTGTTGGCGTGATTATGGGAACATGTGACGCTCAGATGAGATTTTGAAGCTTCTACTTGTTTGACACTTGTTCTACCCAATGACTTTGTAAAGGAAAATTTTCATAAATACAATAATTTGACTTCTATTTACAAAATATAGCAATAGTTTTGTACTATCTTCCACCTTAATTACTCGTCTATTTTGACAAATTAAGAAAAAAATAATTTTTTTAAAAGAAAAAGGATAAATATATTCGAACTATCGTAAATAGTATGCAGATACCCTCCATCATACTTTCGGGACATAGTGCCCCTCTCGTCTAAAAACTAGAACATATATACTTTTATACTAACGGACATACACGTGTCATGGTTCTTATCCATCGATCCGACATTGGGTCGATGAATAAGATTGTGTCACATGTCACTATTTAATCTTTCGTTAGAGCGAAGGGCATATATACTCTAGTTTTTGAACGGCAAGGGCATCAATATCCCAAAAGTATGACGGAGGATATCTGCATACTATGTATGATAGTTCAGGGATATATTTGTCATTTTCTCTTTTTTTTACCTATTATACCCTCAATTAAATGACTAATTACTTTGAAAAATGGAGAATTTTTCATCCACTTCATAATTAGTAGGGGTAAAATGGTAAACTCACTACGTCATTAATTATTTTCTTAACAGATGTGTCAATTCAAAAGTGGACAAGTAAAAAGGGTCGGAGAGAGTATTAACTTCACGTCAGTCGATAACTATAACCTTTGATTTTAAGTGTGCACAAATAAATACTTGAATTTATACAGAATTGAACAAATAGACATAGTTATACTATATGACAATTTTGCTATCTTATATATTATATCAAATAAAATAATATATATCTACTTGTGTATATTTAACGTTGATGGGTATAGTTGTCCATTCAACCTGAATTATTTACAAAATATAGTAGTTATAGTTTGTGTATGTATGTGTTAATAAAAAAATATATTATATTTGTGTAAGAGTAGAACATTGTATATGGCACACACTCCAATACACTTTCAACTCCCTCCGTTTATAAAGAATGATCTGGTTTGACTTGGCACGGAGTTTAAGTAAATAAAGATGACTTTTAAATCTTGTGGTTCTAAATTAAAATTATCATATATACAAAATTATTTTTTAATCTTGTGACCTTAAACATGTCACATAGAAAGTTAAAGTTAAAATGTTACTAAAAAAAAGTCATTTTTTTTAAAACAGACTAAAATGTAAAGGAGGTTATTTTTTTTTTAAACAGAGGGAGTAATAACTATCCTATCACGAATTAGGAATTAGAAATTATCTCAATTTTTTATGTATTAATTTTTAGAAATATGTGATCGATTTTGTTTGAGCTTAAAGTTTGTGCATAACCTCAAAAGACGCATCCCGCTTTTTTAGAATTTATGTTATGAATCAGGAATTTAGAATTGTTTCACATTTTTGTGTTTATTAGAGCATGAATTTTCTCAAATGCGAGTAATCGTCTCTGTTTGTTCTTAAATATTGTTGGTCCATTAATAAGGACTCATTAAATGAATACTTGTTGTTTTCGAAATACTAAGATTATCTCAATTTTTTGTAATGTATATGACCAATTTTGTTTGAGCTTAAATTTTGTGGATACATTCGTGACGATAAAGCAAAATACTTTTTAAGACTTTATGTATCACATAATTATCTTTGATAATTAGCAAAATACTTTTTAAGACTTTATGTATCACATAATTATCTTTGATAATTAGTGTGCATTAAGACCATATCTTTTCTAAAATATAATCGACTCTATTTGAACCCAAATTTTATGTGCTCATTACTATGGCCTATCAAATCATACTCATTGTTTTTTAAATCCGTTTTGGAGTTTGTATGCCAAATAAAAAATGAAAATTATTTTCAACTTTTCGTGTATACTAACCTATGAATATGGTATAACCAACCGTAACAGTCATTTTTTCAAGTTTGTATCACAAAAAAATAGAAATTTAACATTATCTTAATTTTCGTATGTATAAATTCATGAATTTTCGAAATATGTATAAAAAGAGTGTTTTTTTTACGACAAGAAAAACCCGCAGCCGCTACCCTTTGAGTGCGCACATGGTAAAACCCGCTCCTATGCAATAGCTCACAATCACATAAGAGAGGTAACCCGCACCAGGCTCGACCCAGAAGACAAACCCCTTGCTTTCGCTGGCAAGGGGTTTCGAACTTAAGACCTCCAACGTGAAAAGAATCTATTTGAGCTCAATTTTTGTGGTTCCATTGGTTTTATGACACAATTATCTAAGTTCCAAAGTACCAAGTAACATGACATGCCTCAACAAACTTCTTTTCTTTTTTTTTTTTGAAAACCGAGAAATCTGCCTATGATCCGCCTTTAGACCAATCACAACCTCAACAAAATTACTAACAAATATACAAGAAAAATTTTCAACTGCACACAGCAAAGGTGCTTTGTCTAATAGACAACACAATAATATACATTTTTATTATGTTACAGTATGAATTTCAGAATCAATGAGATCACTAACAAGACACAGATAACAACAATACAACCAAAAAAGAAAGGACAGAGATGAGTACAATAACGATACCTCGAAGTATACAGTACATGAGAAACCTATACGCTATAATACACAAAGGATATACAGATGATGGGAGCGTTGCAGCTTCCGTTTTGCAATTAATTCCATGGAGGAGATGAAGGTTTGTACATAGGTTGATGAGATGTTGATCCATAGTTTAGGTCAAGGTTATGGAGTTGTTCCATCAGCTGAGAGCGTCTTTCCTTGAAGAAGTCTAAACGTGTCGTTAATTCAACCAAAGTGGAAGATGCAGCCGAAGGGTGTCGTGTATAATCCATAGCCTGCTAAAACAATGGTCAAAAGACAACACAAAATGACACTAAACATTTCAGCATATATACCAACTTCATCTTAAAAGAGAGCTAACTCTTTGGTGTATATTTCTACTAAATTCTCATACGGCTAGATTTAAAAGTGATACAAGCAAACTGTGGTCCGAATTTGGCTAAAGTGGCATTTATGGGTGTAAACCATGGTAACCAGGGTTCAAATCTCTACCTAAGCCTTGGTGAACAAAATTACTCGATACTTGTACTAGTGAGGTGTGGAACAGTCAAGTCGAGGTGCGCACAAGCTACCATCTATAGAAATGATCTAGCAAAATTGTGATGTATTGTCTCTACATCAGTGGGGTCATCCATATGTGCTGATGTGTTGGAGCCTTCGTGTGCCCACTCGTGCATGCTTTTGTGTGAGATTAAAAAGATGAAGTTTTCACTTGTTACCTCGGTGGCCTTTGAAGTGGGATGCAGGGGGGAAGAATCAACAGCATCGCATTCACCCACAGACAGACCAGTTGATGCTTCAGTACTCTTAGAATCACTTAAGCTTGTCTCTCGGAGTTGTTTCCGAGTAGGCTGCCTCATACCAGAGGTGGATGTCAGTACTTGTCCTTTCATATTCCTTAAATCTGATCCCAGCAATTCCTGCATCGTTTTAGAACGTTCACTATATGAGAAACTTTTATAAACTACAAACATAGAATCAACAAATCAATTTAAAACTCCATAACCTAAGCATCTAGAATGTTAGCATTTAATTCTTTATAAATGAAAGAAAATCTCGCAACTTCCAGCATCTAAAACATCATAATTAGCATCTACTTCTCTTTTCTTTCGCGAGTTAGAAAAACATTCACATTTTTCAAGTCCATAGAGCTCAGCCATAACAACTCTTTCAATATCTTAAAACCCTTTCAGCTTTTGCGAATTCCAAATGGAAAAAAAAAAATATAATCTCAGAAAAAAATTATAGCATGCTCCCTGGATGAATATGTCATAAGAGAGAAAATTCAGTTAATATTTTTCAGGTGTGGATGAGGTTTAAGACTGCATTCATTGACATAAATCCACTAATATTTTTTCTTATGAATAATAGGCCATGACATTTAGCGGTAAAAGTATTGAACTTTAAAATATCAAGGTCAAGGGAAGGAGATCTTTTAAATTAGCTCACAAATTATATAAAGTAAAGCAACATAAAGCGCAAAGGAATCTATTCACAACAAGCAGTCGCCCCTAATGGCTTCTTTCTCTTTCTCCCCTCCCTTTTATGCTGGTCTTTTTTCTTTTTTAGTTCTATTGAGTGATCAAGTGCATGACCAAAAATACAATAATGTTCAACTTAATAGCTCAAAAACACATCACTGA
Organism: Solanum peruvianum; assembly: GCA_027705065.1. Lineage (NCBI taxonomy): Eukaryota > Viridiplantae > Streptophyta > Magnoliopsida > Solanales > Solanaceae > Solanum > Solanum peruvianum. The sequence continues at coordinate 941,316 of JAKWJD010001755.1, forward strand.
CAGCATAACCAAGAATGTACAAAACCAGAGAGGATGTTGCATGTTTGACTTTTATCACGGAGACATAATTCGAAAAGAATGTGTTAACGCCGAAATTGTTTATACAAAATGCATGACCACTAATATGCTTATATTAACCCATTATATACAGGAGGACAAAATCACCTCATTTCTTTGTCTTCTTTCATGATTACAGAAAGCGAGTGTCGTGTCAAAATCTTGCTGGTAATATTTCCTACAGACGGAGAATACACTTGGTAAGTAAGAGAAATTTATCAAAATATAAATATTCAAAGAAACGGAAAGTGCATGCAATGCTCCAACTAGGATCACTTCCTCGTTCTTATTGAAAAGGGACAGTGCATCTGTGTACTCTTAACATGAATGTCGTACAACCAAAAAAACAGAAAAAAAAATTAAAAAAAAAAATCAGCTGCTATACAAGAAAGGCTTGAATATTTCATGTAGAAAAAAAAATAACAATGCAGAGATAAATGTACATCTTAGAAAAAACATATGTCTGCTTGTGCTTATGGCATACTCAATGAGTGTTGAGTAGCTAGTAACTGAAAACCTGCAACATCCACCACTAGACTACATAACTAAAACTTATTTAGACTTGTATGTTATAAGACAAGCACTTCTCAGTCAAATTTACTACGATAGAATGACATCAAGTACGTCAAAATGCAGTACTTAAAGAGTACTTAGAATTGAAGCTAATCAACGAAGCAATCCTATATTTTCACATACAGGGACCGTCAGATATGATTTATAACACTACGCTTAGTGTCCCACATTGAAAATTAAGTACTTAGTACTGTGGAAAGTATGCATATAATAAGGGCTTAGTGTAAGACAGGAATGTTGCGCATCTTAATAGTACACTCCCGAATCTTTATTTCTCACTGGGACATATTGATTCTTTATTTCTACAACATACCCAGTGCAATCCCACAAGTGGGGTTATGCCCTAAAAATCTCTCTTATCCTTTTCCTACTGATTTACCAAGAGCTATCATGAAAATCTCAATTATTGGCAGCATCACTAGCAGTTGCAATGATTCAAGTGATTTTCTGGTTATAACAAGGAATAAGAAAAGATATCATTAGCTTGGGAAACACTTGGTGCTGGAATTAAAATTTGATTTACAGTTTAGATAGTCATGACTCATGTTGACATGATAAAATGGAACAGCCCATGATCAAAATGGAATTCTCTTCTAGTCAATTATAAACAACAAAGCTTCTCAATTATTGCACTTGCATGCCACTAAGAAGCACTTGAAATTGAAACAAGGACACTTGAAAAAGTACCCAAAAAAACTGAAATTACACTCACAACTGAGAATTATGGCTTGGCCCATTTTGATAACGATCACAAGCATCAGCTAATGAGCCATAATGATGCTGCCGTTGCTGATTAAGTTGATTGTGCAACTCAGCAACTTTCTGCTTTAATCTAGCCACATCTGCTTCCGCAAGGGCTATTTCTTCAAGCTCAGCCCTAGTCTTCATAAAAGTAAAATACCTTATTAGAAATATAGCAAATCAATGGGAAGGAAAATGCCAACAGTTACTAGATCATCAGTACAACCTTGGAATCCATTGCACGAGAACCTGACAACTGTCCAGAAGACATGCTCAAACCAACTTCTAGTGCAGCTCTCAAGTCTCTCTCAGCTTGTAACTGTTCTTGTAGTCTAGCCACCTTCATAAAAGTTACACGTGGTATAATTTACCAGATAAAAAGTGTGAACTTGTGAGTGCAAAAACTTCAGTCTACAAAGTGCAGAACACATCTTAAGAAGAATTAGGAATTATACAAGAGTAGCAAAACCAGCTATATTTACAGTTGTGACCAAAAGATGAAAACTTGGACAAAGTAGAGAAGAAACAGATGATTGGTAGGGATACTAGTAAACAGCAGCCAACTAACCACATAAAATAAGGGAATTTTTTAGAAATTACAATTGATATGCATATATAGAAAGGAAAAGAAACAAAAGGTTATCAAGAATCATGCAATGCAATTGAGTTTTTGCTACATTATTAAAGAGAGAATGAATAAATTAGTTTAAATGGACAACAATTTGTGGTCTTAACAGGGGGTAATTACTCTCATACATCTTGTTCAAGGGCCAAGCGACGCTCGTGCAAAGCTTGTTTTCGTCTCTCCAGGCTTGCTTGTAGAATCGCATTTCCTCTTGCCTAAACACAGGTTAAAACTAAATGGACTTAGCAAAGAAGAGAATGAAACTCATGAATCATAAGATAGAACACAAACTGGGATCTATACCTCCTTCGCAATCCTATGGCGCAAGTCATTTTTTGTTATCTCAAGTCTCTGTATAGCAAGCCTGTTGACATGTCAAAAAGGCCCATCTTAGAGACTTTGAATGATAAAAGTATGAAACAAAGGTGAAACTAACAATGTACTTTGCCCAAAAATTCATTCATAGAGGCCAGCTTCTAAAGTTTATAACCCACGAACAAGCTTTGAAACAGGAAATTTAGAGTCACTCCAGCTTACCTGAAGCATTTCTCTTCCAGTGTTGAATTACAAAGAGGATACAAATCAACAGAATACAAAATTTAAATTGGAAGGCACAGAGAAATAGATGAGCATTGAGTCAATGAAATATCAATGCAGAAATTGTCAGCTAGCAGGATACAAGCATAATATGCATATTTGCAAAAATAGCAAGTGTTGACATCAGATGGCATTGGTACACTGACAAACCAATGCAGCAATTTCCAAATAGCACGATACAAGTTAGTAAGAAGATGCCTATTTGCATTTCATTTAAATAAAAGCATTATTTTAATCGCACAATGTCCCCCTCCTTTTGTTTCATTAGATTAGAGATCATAAATTTTTGATAGGAAGAATACCTAAAACTTCCCTAAACTTGGCACATTTAATTCAGAGCATACCAAGACTTTGCATTGACATAATCACCTTGCCTCACCCACCCTGAACTTGACTATTTATTAGTATCTTCCTTCTACTAGTTTAGTTGAAGGACAAAAGACTATTTAAGGTATTATTATTTGTTACTACTTGACCAATCTACAGCTCCCACATCCCAGAATCTTATCTTTCTCCCAACTTTGACCAAAAACAAGATATACAATTTATAGATAATTAAAACATCTAGATATTAAAAAATTTAAAATCCTTTTTGTACCATAGAGACACCCATCCATAATTCTTCTTCAATCAAGACGGAGACATATTTCAATTAACTCAAATTCTAAAATAAGCCTCTAAATACCAGGAGAGAGAAGAAGCCTTACTCTTCCTCTCCAGAAGAATCAATTGATTCTGTTGATGGAGTACTTCTACCCTGTGCAGAAGTAACAATCAGAGGATTAGATTCCTTATTCAGCAATCATGATACATCTAATGAAGCAGACAAATTATCCTGTTTATATTTGTTATAATTAATACAGAAGCAGATGTATATATTCAATGATTTTATCAAATTTAATCTCAACTTTTCACAGATGAGGAGGGTACTGATGTGTTTTCCACAAATAATAATGTTTATGAATGACAATTCCATCAAAATCAGCACGCACATTTAGCTGTTGTCAACATTATGTCAGCAAGAAATGAGTACAGGTATGCTTCCCATCTTGCATATCCTAATCACCAGCTCTATCAAAATGAAGTCAGACTCACAGTTCAAACTTAAGGATCTAGTGTAGGCTATTCTAGACACGAGAAAATCTGTGGATTTTTCACATCAATCCTAGCATGAGTAAAACAGCACCTGCTATGGAATGCTTTATGCAACAAAAATCAACATTCTAATGCAATCATGGAATTATGCCTCATATTTTGCACCAAGAACATCGGGTATTTTCATCGGAAAATGAAGTTCACAAATAAATGCTAACACTCACATTGCTTCTCCCCCAAAATGTTGACCTTTTAACATTCTGGTTAGAAGGTGTTAGCTTGCCACTCGGTTTCTCTATGCCAGAATCAGGTACAGGGACACCCAGGGGTGGCCCAGGATCCATAGATGAGAGTATCTCACCCATAGATCGCTGAGACTCAGTAACAGCTAATTCATGAAAAGCATTTATCTCATTTCCACGTCTTTCCAATTGTTCATGCAATGAGACATTAGAGCCTGCAAGTGGCTGAGGGTCCACTTTCGGTTTCAATTTCACTCCTTGTAAACAACCATCTCTTGGAGATCCAATATCTGAGTCATTCCCTCCAACCCCCTGTGCAGAAAATCAACGCAATCCAAATAAATACTCACAGAACATAGCATACAGAGGCTATAGGGGTTCTAAATTCCTCATATCCATCTAAGAAATGTAACAATTTTTTTTTGATAAGGTCTAAGAAATTTAACAATTATAAGGCCAGATGACACAAATATCAAAGTAACTTCCTCTGAGTTTCTACCAGCTTATTATGGAGTTATTTTTCATGCGTACATGATTAAGGAGTAATAATGGACACACTGCAATTACATTTTGTGCAGACCGTCACCCATTTGAATTATAGTGCCATAACATGACTACTTCGTAGGAAGTCTAGAAGTAATCAATGATGACACTTAATCTACTAAGAAAAATGTGGTCAAAACCTCAGATTCTGTTCCATAACAATTCAAATTGAGTCATCACAAAAACAAGTGACTTTTGTCAAATGAAAAAAGAAAGAGGAGAAAGAGAGAACTTCAAAAGTTATTTAGAGGACAGTTTTACATTCGCCAAACTGGTGATAAATTATTAATTTTTTAAAAGGAAACAGTTATATTCCATTAGCAAAAAGGCAGTGCTAAAAGCCATATTTACAGTAGCCATATTAACAGGTTTTAGTTGCTTGGGGTAGGTGGAGAGGGGGTCGGTGTGACTGTTGGCTCTAGAAAGGGGGTTTCCCTGGATTCTATTGAGGAACATTCTTCTAAATCTCGTCCCTTTTGTCTTGACCCCTGCTTTGGGTAATAAGGAGTAAGTACTGTTTCAGAAGGAACCGGGTCCTTTAAAACAGCATCTCTGCCTTCACAAGGTAGGGGTTAGGTTTGCGTAGCCTATGTAGATTATCATCCTCTAAGAAAACACAACAAATAGCTAAGCACGTCCTCCGATAAACATTGTTGTAGGATTGACTATGTTAAACCACTCTCCCCAAACTCCACTTAGTGGGATGTTGTTGTTGACTTCTCAAAAGCTTGGACCAACAGACTATTTATTAAGATTACAACAACATACCCAGTATAATTCCACAAGGTGAGGTCTGGGGAGTGTAGGGTGTATAAAGACACCTCTACCTTATGGAGGTAGAGAGGCTGTTTTCTGAAAGACCCCTAGCTCAAGTAACAAACAGACTATTAAGACTAAAAAGGAAAAATAGGAATACGACAAAATGGAAGACAGAGAATCTTTAGTCATGAGAATGAAGGGAATAAGAGAGAACCTTATAATCATAAAGATCACTGGCAGCGGAACCACTGCTTTCGCTTAATTTACCACTCAATATGCGATCACAATCATCATCCGTATCTGGGTCAACCTCATTTTCAGCATCATGATAACCATTGTCCTTCATATCCATATTCTCATTATCTGATGATTCTTCACTCCCACTATGTCCAATTTGAGAATCCGCTGAAATAGAGCACCTATGTAGATTATCATCCTGTAAGAAATATAACAAATAGCTAAGCACGTCCACCGATACACATTGTTGTAGGATTAACCAAGCTAAAACCAACAACAGTAAATCAAGGGAAAAAGATGAAAGAGATAATGTTAAAAGATTTTCACTGTTTTTCTTTCATCAATGATTGCAACTTACATCAAAAATATTCTCATACTCCTCGAGAAGAGTAGTAATGATAGCCTGGGCATTATTGGCTGCATTAGCAGCAGCAAGAAGCTGAGCAGAATTGTCACCATTGAAGTCAAAATCATCCTCCAACTCACATTCGCCAGCTAAAAGAGGCCTTAAAAGTAATGGTGCCATACAAGCAGCAACAGCAGATGGTGTCATCCGATTTTCAGATTGATGTGAAGAAATTGTATACATCATCTTCAGAATTCTGCACTAGCAACTTCACAGGTTAGGTTGGTGAAATGATAGGTTTCTTTTAGTTAAACAAAAAACAAAAAGTATTTGCATTAGCCTACAAAATTCATCTTCTTCAAATTAAGACAGAGGAAACTAAAACAATGTACAGATCTAAAGTGTATTACTAGAAAACTGAGGATTTAAAGAGCGTCTCCTCTCATAACTAATCTTCTTGGTTGAAAAGTTCGCAAAATGGACATACAACATGGGCAGTAAAGGAAATATCTAAGATTGGCCAGAATAACCCCAGGGATTAACCACCTCTCATCAGGATAATTGCAAATAGAGACACAGAAGGCAGTCCAGCATAAACCAGTGAGGAGCATTAATTGGGTGAAACCATTTGGAGAAAGGGGGAAAGGGCAGGTTTATAGTTGTGTAGTGACCAACACGGACATATAACTCCACACCAATTTGTTTTAGTATAATTAATTTTCTACCACCAATAACAGGCCAAACTGCAAACAGAACATTATAATCAAGTAGATCAACTTTGTCCTTTTGAGATAAAAAATAGTCAACTGAATGAGCTTTAATCATCAAATAGCTCTTTTGAAGAATATAGAGATTCCTCAGTCAGTTCACAATAGTACACTGGAATCCCCTATTTAATTTTGGAACCATAGATGATCAACTGTACTTTCTTTAATTTTGCCTCTTGTTTTATACCATAATTTAGTATATTTATTATTTTATAAACCTCCAATAAGATGTTCATGAAAATATATAAACCTGTACCTTTTGACTCCTTACTATCATCTGCTCCTCTAGAATTCAATTTCATTCAGTTCCCCACTTTCTCCAATTAAGTTTCAGATAAATGAAGTTCATTTTAGACAAAAAGAATTAATCAATCATTACAATAAGTTCATTTTAGACAAAAAGAATTAATCAATCATTACAATGGTGCATCACATCACATGAATATGGTGCTACATGAAAAACTGCTATACAAAAGAAAGTTTTTCGTCCCCCGCACACATTTAACATATGGAAGCAAATCAAGGGCCTGAAATGTAGATCCTTCTTGTTTTTCCATTTATTTTCTTGACATTTTGGCGATGATTAAACTAATGTCTTAACCAAAAATTAATGGACAGACAATGAAACCATTGTCCAGCAAACCATAACAATTTCAAATCCAGATAAAATACAGTTTGTCTCAATAAAAAGTTAATGGACAACAGGCAGAAACAATTGCTCAGCATACAATTCTGATATTCCAAATAAATTTGTTTCTTGTGACAGTAACAAATCAGTAAGATTTCCAAGGTTTTTATTTGGCCAAGAAATCAAGGAATTACAATGATCCACTCAGCATTACATAAAACAAAGAGATTGTAAGCATTCAATTGCCAAAACAGATCCATTATATATCATAAACTTTTCACCTAGTAAAACATCATTGGCCACATAAAAAATAGTAACAAAAAATAAAAACAAAGGATCAAAACAGAAATACACAACCATATCAGCAGATCACTAAAAGAGTATACCTCTGTAATAAGCGCCTATTTGGATCAGGAAATGTTTCGAGAATGGCAGAGCGCATAGCATTAACTCGGGCTTCCTTTCGATCAATTTCTTTGGGCCAAAAAGAGAAACAAGTAGAAGTTAGAAACTGATTTGTTTAAGTTTTACCTGACTAAACTGAAGAATGTTAACTAAATACAAGCAAGTAGCACATGTAACCAAAATGAACAGAAACAGTTCTGGCGACCAACAAATGGACCAATAGATAATTTCATATCTTGAGAATATACGACTGACAAAGAAAGAGATGAATTAAGTTCCTCTCAAAAGTTCCAAGAACTTCAATAAAACTTAAACTTCTCAAATCTTACTACTTCAAAACTTTTAGCCTTTGATAATTGGAAGCCCAAAAAATTTGAACTATTTATTAAGGCACTCTCTCCATCGGATATATACAGGACACTAAGAAAACAAGTAAAATTGTGAAAAAAGAAACTACTAGAAACATCAGGAAGGGAGCTGTGATGGTTGTTAGAAATAACCGCAAAGTAACAAGCACTTGAATACTCTGAGAAATAATTGCAAAAATGTCTTAACAAATGTTGGCAAGTTTACTTACTATAAGCTTCCAACAGAGCAGTACAGCAGGAAGCAGGAACAGGAGATGAGGGAAGCTCACGAAGTACATGCTGCATAAAGGGTAGCTCCAATCATAATTAAAGAGAATTAAGATGTACAACACCAGAATGAGATGACAGGATCAAACAAGTAATAAGTTCATCAGACCAATACCTTAACACAGTCACCAATTACATGAGCATCCTCTCCCGGGCCAAATTCAGTTTTGCCTTCAAACAGTTTGACATGGATTAGCAATAGAAAATATGTTTATTCTAAAACAGCAGGGCTGAGGGCACGTAATAAACCCCTACAAATTCTTAGTTCGTGTTCTCCAACGGTGTAGCAGTTAGCCAGACCATATTTCTAAAACACCATAGGCAGGATAGGAAAATAAAGGCAAGAAAAGGATAGTAAGTGAATCACATTTTAATATGTATATAGCAAGTCAGCTTTGCATGGAAATAAAACAAGAAAAAAGGTATCAAGGAAACAAGTAAACTTCAGCCTCTCTGACTGTCTCTTTAGCATGTTTTCAACCAAAGGAAAGCGGCAGTCTAGCTGGCTAAAACTAGATCTGGATCAACATTTAACCACAAGAGACCAGAAACGGACATGAAGGACAAACATAAGTTTGTTTTTAGTACAAACACATATTCTAACTAGGAAAGAATTCAACACTGCATAATTATAGTATCTGATTAATTGATTCTAACTAGAAAACACAACTTTTATTTGATAAAGAAAGGGATATTCATTTTAAAAAGCTTCAAGAAGATGCAAAAAAACAGATGTTACAATAGAGAGATTGCGTCTGCTCATATACAAAAGTTAGACTATAGAACTACTTTACTCAATATTCTCAATGTGAAATATTCCATCCAAACATGCCAAGCCATTAAATATTTCAATTCTTCCCGTATGAAGAAAAAAGATAGCATCAGACAACATACAAGCTTTCTTCCAAATGTTTCAATATACAAGGAAGATGTCATTCATCAAACAAAAAAGTTACCTTCTTCATATTCTTTTACCCTCCGCTCCACTTCCTCGACATCTGCAGACTGCCGTAATATACCTTCGACCTTGGTACCTGCGAAAACAGAAATTATATAGCCAGATTCAATTAAAATAGAATCTAATTTTCTCTGCACCCATTCAACATCTTCAGTAAGGACAACAATGCACATGCCTTACTGCAGGGTGAGAATGTTTTAACAAATTCAATGTAATTCTAAGATTATCCACCTTTCCATCAGTTAAAATTCTTGTCCTTGGATCATTCTTCTTTCTTCCTAATTAGAAAGTTTTCTTACTATAAAAAGGAAGCTAGACCATAAATGTAACCGCAATTGAAGAAAACTAGCCATCATTCCAGAAAGACAGATGGTTGTTGTACTTAAATGATATTAAATAATACTAAAATAACCAAAAAGGTCACGCAATAATGTCACTGTGTAACCTACACCAAAGGCCTTCACAATGATCAAGGGTGGGCTTACCATACTTCTCAAGAAATTTCAGTGCCTTCTCAAGAAAGGAAGGGCCTCCATCTATATCTTCTAAGGCAAGCAGAATTGGTCTCCCAACAACAAAAGATTTAACAGGGTGTTTATCCTTCCCTGAATGAAAAGAAAACTTCTTAAAATAATGAAAATTAAACAAATCAATGATCATCTGCTCATCGAAGATGAAACTCAATGAGTCTAGCAGATAACAGTAAAGAGTGCACTAACATTGGTGGAAAGACCCTTCAAAGGAATCACTAGCGTCATTCCGGAAAATGCCATCCTGTCCCATCACCAAAGCAGCACTAGGCGCTTGTGCAAGAGCATGCTCAAGCGCAGTCTTCCACTCATACAAATCCTCTGATGTCTCTGCCTACAGTAGAAAGCTTGGGGCTTAGTAGAGAAAATTCAATTGATGTGTGACTGAGGTATATATAAATATTAAACATTCAACAAGATTGCATTTTTTTTCCGGGTGTCGGTGTAGGGAGATTCCATATACATTTATTGTCAGTGGAACAATTCTACACATGTAAAATGAGTTATTTGTCAATATAAGAAGATAAGATGCCTCACCAATTACTGATTAAAAGAAAGAAAGGATACCAATTTAAAAAGAAAAAAAAGATGCCTCATCAAAAATAGTTTCAGAAAAATAATTATTAATACTATTTCGGCAGCACTGCTATGATTAGCTAATTCAATACTCAGATTATGAAGTATGGAATACAACACATACTGAATTACTGATACAAAACTACCCAAAGAGGCTTATAAAAAACTCAAATGAATAGAAAGATATGATGAAAGACCTATTCTGCTAGCAACTGGGTCATTACTCAGATACATCACAAGTTCTGAGTTTCTGAGAACATTTTTTAATGTAGAACAGTGCGTGCGTCAGAGGGTGGGTGGGTGGGTGGGTGTACGGTAGGTGGTGAGTTGGAGGGGATTCAATCAAGGGGAGATAGAGAGGCAGAAGCACCTTAAGTGTAAAAGCTCGTCCATCGCGTCCGTCTGGAAACAGTACAGTCAATAGCTTTTTATCTTCTCTGACAACAACACTGAACAGCAAGCAGTTGTTAGCAGAAAGATACACACAAATTAGATGACCAGAATATGATGTGTGTATTACCTCCCTGAATTATTCAAGTCGATTCCCCCCAAAGTTAGATTCACTTCACCACCTCGCTGAGGAAGTGTGCTCTACATGAGGAGCATTAACTGTAAGCATTTATGTACAGAAATTCAAACTTGACATCGGTAATTAGTAGAGACTTGATAATCAAGTACACAGAGACAAAATAAGACATGGTAACTAACCACCAAAAGTTTAAGAGTCTCAACAAGCTAATAGTGAATATATTAATAGAGAAAATAATTACATGACATGCAAGTAAAATCAAAAACTCGACTACTAGTTGACAAAATAAATGGTGATCCTTCAGCATATTGTATCTCGAACTTTTTCGGCTCTCCGTGTTTCTGGGAAACCCATTTGATAGGTTGACAATTATAAAGAGATGTTATGGATTCAATACATCAAGGTCACTCACATCCAAAAGAGAGGACGAAAACACTAAAATAGAACTATTCAGATGGAATTGGTAATTGAACATGAATCACTTGATTCCGAGAAAGAAAGGAAAAAGAAGCAGGACCAAAATGTGAGTTCTTGGACTCAACAGTGTAATAAGACCTCCCAGTATGGTCCTCCTTCCTCCCAGTGTTCCATAATCCCTTCCACCTCCTATGAGATCCCTTGGTTTCCTCTCTTTTTTTAATGAAGTAATCCTTGGTCTTTTATTGTTAGTAGTCAAATATCATAGTTTTTTTTTTTTTAATTTGGGGGGGGGGGGAGGCACTCTGTAGTATTCCTGTTATTTATCACTCTACACCTAGAGGATATGATTCCCTGTGAAACCAATTTTAAAAACCTAAAGGAAATGTTCCTCTAGAGGTGTTTCTTGCGATTTGAATTCTCCTGCCATTATCCATTCTGAATACCTTGTATTGTGAATAGTATCTTTTCCCGTCGTAATATCCTTCGATGAACCAACTCCAAAAGGATTCATAACCTCTTTGAGAACAACCAATCAATGCTAATCCACATTAAGGAGTTATATCCTCTAGGTAATACATTCTCCTCATAGGAAAATCTTGATAACTATTACCTACATAATGCCAAGCAGAATGTTGACAAATGTCGAATCCCAGCAGTCCAGCACCCATTCATTGAGGCCTCTATTGTCTTCCATTGAACCAAAGATGCTACCTTTTATTCCCCTCCTCTACATCGCACAACAAGTATCTCCGTATCTAATCAACCAAATGATACTTTTTATTCCCCTCTTCTTCTTTTTCTGAAAATATTTATTGCCCTCTTTTTCATCCCCCCACAAGTGCCATATCAATTTCTCCAACTTATTTGGTACTGCTTGGCATACAGAACAAGAATCATGTAATATGTTGATTATTTTAGGTAAAATGGACTTCACAAAAATAATTCTCTCCCTTGGACATATTGCATATTTAATCCACCCAACCTTTTTCAACCTTGTCAGGTGATTCCATAAATCTCTATCTTCAACCTTTCTCCTAAATGGTAGTTCTAAGTAGGTCATGGGAAAATCCGTCACCTTATAGCTTTGCTGTTACAACTTGAAGAACTACACCTTATAGCTTTGCTGTTACAACTTGAAGAGGACTATTTCCCTTAATAGCTTGTGCAAGGATAACTATCCCTCAACCATAAGAAACAAAATCAGGAAGAAAGATAACTATCCCTCAATCTTGAAGCCATGCCATTTACATTTCCATCATCTCTTAACAAGAGTTTTCTATTAAGTCAAGTATCAAAGTATTTTCAATTTAAAAAAAGATACTTCTTGATGCCTCTTAGGATAGTTAACTTTTCAGCCACTAAAAAAAAGTACAAGATGGAGAGATCTGGAAATCCTTAAATTAATGAAATCCTACTTCACATTATGTAGTCTCTAGATTAATTACTAAACTTTCTTGTTGTTACTCTTTTAAAAGAAATAAATCAAACAAGTATCAACATTGCCTTGAACTTGTACAAAAAGAAACCATCTCTAAATGATTTATCTAAGTAAATCGTGTGCCACCATCAATGCTAGAAACATCAACTGTTCATATATATTTCTTTGATCAACTACGCTGCAATCTCAAACTGACAATTTTTACACATTAATACAATTTATTCATTTAAATAGAGCATCCCGTACAGAAGCAGTACATAAAAGCAGAGAATTTCACACAAAATATGACCTCCACTAAATGGCATACCAACCGTATACAATTATTGGAATCTCATAGGTAAGAAAAGGTCATAGACATGAACATCATAGGACAAAAGTAGCTCTAACTTCAACAACTTGTCTATGTACAAAGTTTGAATGAGGTAGTGAAGAGTAAGTTCAATGTGATCTTCCATTAAATAAAAGTCAGTATCAGGATAAAAGATACTAACCGGATCATGCTTGAAAAAGACCAAAGATGTGCGTGTAAGGATGAACCAGCGCTTTTTCCAAGACTTCCAACCTAGTCCTGCAGGAAGTTAAAAAATCCAGTTTACACCATCAACAACCAACATTTTAGAACTTCTTCATGTGGTAAGTTGCTCTTTGGATTTTCTTTTGTTGGGATAACGAGTCCAAATAATAAAGGAAATTCAGATTGTAAAAAATAAATAAATAAAAGCACAGAAGAATTATATAAATTATAGAGAATCAGAAAGTTGTAAAGTATGGGACAAACTATTGCTTGAACTGAAGGGAAGTCAAAAAGACCAATCTATCACAGGCACATGGGGGAATCTAATGATCTTGAAGATTCAAAATCTTTTTTACAACCCAAAAACAGATAACCATTACACGCATTGTTCTCTTCCAAACAGTTTTTCCCTCCTCCCAAAATACAATTATTTTTCACTTGCTCTTCTCCTTCTTCATCCCCCTACCCCCATTTTTCTTACTTTATATAGGGAAGTCATTTCCCCTAAATTGGAGGAAAATAAGTCCATTTGGAGACATTTAAGCCATCAAACAAGAGAAAACTAGAAAACACCTGCATACTAAACACACCCTATATGATCCCTCAATTCCCATATTAACACATTCTTATGGGTGAATATGAATTGAAGCCCAAATTTTACTAATTAAAATATGGGCGAGTTGATAAAATACGGGCTTATTTTGTCAGCATTACTCCTATAACTATCTTGAAAGAGAATATTTTCTACTCATCAACTAAGTATTTTCAAAATCTTTTCTCCTTTAAGATAGTAATTCTTCAACATTAGCTCTCATGGGTGTATCTCGGAAAAATATCTTCCCTCTTCTACAGTTTGGATTGAATTGTGCTCTCGTCATCCTTTCATTCAAGGAACAAGTAGTTCTACCATCGTGTACAAATACTTAGTAGGTCAAAGACCACCGGATCTTTATGTTCTACGATGTCTGATCCCATCAATTAATTATTCAAATGTTATCATGGTCATGATAAGCATCCTTCTAATTATCTGCTAACAACAAACTGTTCTTCCAATATTGGATCCAAAAAGAGATGGGGCAAACATAAAAAACCTGCCCTTCATTTAACCTAAAAGTCCAGTCTAGCAAGTAGAAGTTTGATAATGTTCTGAGTTACTTGTGTAAGCTAGAGCATGACCAGTCTAACAAGTAAAAGTTTGACAATGTTCTGAGTTACTTTTGTAAGCTCGGGCATGACAAATCATCATGGACCATAATATCCAATTATAAGAAGGTCTTAAGGAAATTAAAAACATCTTTACTGACCTTTGGAAGAGATGAATAGTGGTCCACTCTTGAAAACCTGCAGATTATTACATAATTAGAGCTTTAAGAGCAAGAAACAAAGTAAAAGAAAATTAGAAGCATTTGCATGTAACAAACTTTTTGGAGAAAATATGGATAGAGACCATGAATAATATAGGAGATATTATGTTTATAGGCTTCAATAATGACACCACAAAGTGAATTTGAAGTTGTTCATACTGTAGGAAATTCTAGATCTAAACAGAAGTAATTCTTTTGCTCCATTTTGTTTCTAGATGAAGCCATTACGTACAAGAGAAATTTGTGAACTCAAGAGGAAGGATCCTAGTATTTCAGAGGATACAAGGATTGGGTCCACCACCCCTAAGTTTCTAAATTAAAACAGTGAAATTTACCGGTCAAAAACAGATATTGTATCCTGTCGAGAATAAAGACAACTAGAGGAGACGAAGGATAATAATAAATTTCGAACAATAGAATAAGAACAACGACATGAATAAACCAAGGAAACAATAGAACCCCGTTAAGAACACCTCCATACAACCAAAGACTTGGCTTGATGACCATTAACAGAGATGAGAACTTGGTTATCAAAATGAGACAAATGTCGACAAGGTGTAAACTAGAAAAAAAAAACCACAGTGTTCTCTCTCCAGCATTTGGCATATAAGAAATGCAAAAAAGAAATCACTTGTTCGTCACTAATTTCCCTTAAAAGACAAAGTACTTAAGTACTGAGATGAGATGGCAATGGAGCATACTTAATATTCAGGATTCAAGTAATCCATCTCAATGAGTTCTGAGATACTACCTATTAATCACAGTTCGACCAAGAACAATCTTTTGAGTAAATCTAGTATAATCCAATTTAGAGAACTAATTTTTATGAATGAAAATCATTTGACCCCAAATTTTCCCTTTCTTAATCTTCATATTGAGTTAAACAAGTACAACATCAACAAAAGAACAATATTTTCCTCATTAGACTATCATTGACTAGGACAGAAGACATCTTTGATGTGCTAGATTGTTCATAGGCAGCAGTTTAGTCTTCTATTCTGTAAGTTGTAACACTTTCAAAGGGGAACTACACTTCTGTTGTAGTATACCTGTGGATATATAGACTAAGTTACCAGTTTCAAAAAAAAGACTTATCATTGACAACATAATGACCCCAAAATTTCTCCTTTTTCAAACTTCTTACATTTCCAACAAATAAAACCCAGCAAAACAAGATAGACAAATACAACAACAACAATATACCAATTGTAATCTCACAAGTGAGGTCCGGAGGGTATACTTAAGAGTATACAGAAAACTTACCCCTACCTCATTTGACTATCATTGACATCACAATGACCCCAAAATCTCTCCTTTATTTCAAACTTCTTACATTTCCAACAAACAAAACCCAGCAAAACAAGATAGACAAATACAACAACAACAATATACCCATTGTAATCTCACAAGTGACGTTCGGAGGGTAGACTTAAGAGTATACAGAAAACTACCCCTACCTCAATTGACTATCATTGACATCACAATGACCCCAAAATCTCTCCTTTATTTCAAACTTCTTACATTTCCAACAACCAAAACCCATCAAAACAACATAACCATTGTTATCCCACAAGTGAGGTCCAGAGCTCATTTCACTATCATTCACATCACAAATGACCCCAAAATCTCTCCTTTTCCCCAAACATCTTACATTTCCAACAAAACAAGATAGGCAAATACTACAACAACAACAATATACCCATTCTGAGGTCCGAGGAAGGTAGAGTACACACAAAACTTACAGATATTTTTTGACAAAATAAGTAAAAAGCAAAAAGAATATAACTTTACCGCAGAAGAAGAACCAATTCTTGGACGCTCAAATGCAGCAAGTGAAGCAGACATTTCCCTTCTTGGGGGTTCAATAAACTAAAGCAAAAAACATAAACATTGCACCATAATACAGTAAAATCAAGAAAATGGGGTTGTTTCAGATCAAGAAAAAAACTCAAACAACTGATGAATCAGAAGAGATCTGAAAAAAATAATTAAAGTTTAGGGTTTTGCTACACACACAAAGAAAAGGGTCCTCTGTACAGTATTGTCTGGTTACTTTTGTTTTCTTGTTCATCTGGGGGTGGGTGGATTTTTGATTAAGTGGCGTAGATTGTAATAGTAGTAAAGTACATGTTAGGAGAAGTAATTATTCTATGGAAACTAATACTAAATTTGAGTAAATTTTGTTATTTATTTTGGTTGCTTTTTCACCTACTTTTGGCTGTGACTTGCTCTGTATATTCATTACACAGAGAGAGAGAGAGAAAGAGACAATGGAAGGGGAAATGAGAGAAAACAGAGGAAAGTGGGGTAGGGGGTGAGGGGAGTGGAGACCACGTTAGTTGCTTTGGTGGTTTGGGGGGGGGGGGTGGGTGAGGGGGTAAGGTAACGAGATGTTCGATCGTGAATTTTTTTCGTAGAGTTGAATTTTGAAAATAATGTTTAAGGTTGGGGGATAGGGGGAGGGGGAGTAAGTTAAGATCGCGAGTTGTTTTGATCGTGAAGAGTTTTTTGAGTTCGGATTTCAAAAATATGTTGAAAAGCGAGGGTGTGAAAGACATGTATCAGCGTATTAGGTTAAAGGTAACGGGAGAGAGGATTTAAAGGTAACGTGACGTTCGATCGTGAAATTTTTTTAGAGTTGAATTTTGAAAATAATGTTTAAGGTTTGGGACGGGGTGGGGGAGAGAAGTTAAGATAGTGAGATGTTCTGATCGTGAAGAGTTTTTAGAGTTGGATTTCGAAAATATGTTGAAAAGCGAGGGTGTGAAGGACATGTATCAGCGTATTAGGTTAAAGGTAACGGGAGAGAGGAGTTAAAGGTAACGTGACGTTCGTTCATGAGATTTTTTTAGAGTTGAATTTTGAAAATAATGTTTAAGGTTTGGGCAGACGGGGAGGGGGAGAAGTTAAGATAACGAGATGTTTTGATCATGAAGACTTTTTAGAGTTGGATTTTTGAAAAATATGTCGAAAAGCGTGGGTGTGAAGGACACGTATCCGTAGAAGGTTAATAGATAGTATAGTATTGTTTGCTGGATAAAAAGGCTGGTATTTGTTATTGGGTGAGAATAGTATTCAAACTGTCTCTTTACTTCAGAGGTGTGAAACGTTTAAATCAATGCATTAGAATATTTTTAGTGTATTTGGATATTTAATAAAAGTATATATCGTGTCTCGAGGCATAAACATACATAACTTTCAAAAGTTAACACATGCATCCTCATAGGACGCGTACGTCCGACTCTGGTCTATTAATATGATGTTTGTGTTGATATTTTGATTATTACAATATTTTATTGTTACTTGTTATGTTTAAAGTTGTCTTAATCTTTTATGTACCTGAATTTGTTGTACGTGAACAAATGATTTTTCAGGGATAGTCTTTCTATCTCCATGAGGTATTAATCAGATCTACGTATATTCTATTATTTTTAAACTTTACTTGTGAATAAGTAAATAGTGTAGGGTGGGGTGGGGTGGGGTGGGGGTCCCCTGTGGTCCCACAAAGTGAAATTGATATTGACTGTTGTTTGGCATATGACTCATAATTTATTCTTTGTGGTATATTTTCCTCACAAATCCAACTCAAATGTGCAATTAATTTATGATGTGATTTTACAAAATTATATTTGGAAGTTTCCATTAAAGTATAAGAAAAATGTAAAAAATATTTTTAAAATTATAGAATCTCTAATAGTTATGATTTTTAGTTTTAAATTGATATTTTTTTAATTATAGCTTTATTATTTTGAATGATAGTATTATTTGTATATATTTTGTAATTATTTTGAGTAAAAATAATGATAAAAAATATTTTAATTATAAACATCTTAATTGACCCCTTCATATTAGATTTGCTAATGTACAAGTACTCCTCAATCTTTTTTCGAGATCTCAGAGACACACTTATACTACACCAAGGTCCTATTGGACTATGATTATTTTGAGTTTACATTTTCTAGGGTCATGAACTTTTTTATATTCTAAACCTCAAATTCAAAATTTTTAGTTAAGAAAAGAATATACATTTGTTGTATTACATTAATTTATACGAGAATCATATATATATATATATATATATATATATATATATATATATAAAACATTGGATTTATGTTTTATTTGACTTTTTTATGATAATACGTACTCTATCTGTTCATTTTTATTTGTCACTTATTCCTAAAATAAATTTTCATTATTACTTGTCATTTTCAACAAATCAAGAAAAAACAATTATTTATTTCACGATTTGTCCTTAGCATTAAATACTATTCTCCAAATCTTTTTTCAAAACTTGATATTACTTCCGTTCACTTTTAGTTGTCATGATTTCATTTTTGTAGAATCAAACAATAAGTACTTTGACTAATATTTTACGTTGTATTATTGATCATATTGATATGCAATAAATTGAAATTTATAGTACTTTTAGTATAATTTGTGAATATCTAAGTTTTTTTTTGTTTGAAATATCAAATTATTATAATCTAGTTTCACTTTAAAAAATAATCAAATTGACTTTCGAAATGCGCAATATGATAATTAAAAGTGGATGGAGAGAGTACTAAACATCATTTAGTGGAATAATAAGATAAACTAAGTATATCAATAATTATTTTCTTAATAAATATATCAAATCAAACAGTAACAAATAAAAATGCTCGTATTTATATTTATAAATATTAATTGCTCCACTTCTGTTTTGATTGTTACTCTTGCTCAATTAATTACGCATTTAGTAGATCATTAATTTCCATTTTGACTAATTAAATGTCATAAAGTCGTTATCCACCTAAGTTTATTTGAAAAGTTAAAAGGATTGATTCTTCTTTAAATCTAAAAAACCATTCACCCTTTTTTAATAAATATTTTAGAGTCTTAGTCAAACTGTTTATTTTAGAAAGCATTTTAAAAAATTAATTTGGGAAAGTGTTTTTTTAAAATAATAGTTTTTCTTTGGCTAATTTGTTTGAAAAGTGTTTTTGATAAGTAAATTGTGTTTGACTAATTCTTTTAAGAGTCAAAGTATGAAAAAAGACAAACATCAATATACGTTTGATATTAAAATTATTTTATACAGGGAAACAATTTTCAATATGAAAAAAAACTTACTCGCACCAGATGTTTACATCAAATTCATTATTATGTGATTTACTCTCTCCGTCCGAAAATGTTTGTCATATTGCGTTTATCGAAAGTCAATTTGACTAATTTTCAAAGGTAAATTAGATCACATTAATTCGATATTTTGATCAAAAAATTAGATATTCTAAAACTATATCAAAAGTACTATAAATTACAATTTTTTTGCATTTTAATATGATGAAAAAAAGCATCTTAAAATGTTATTCAAGGTTTTTATATTTTGACTCTAAAAATAGAAACCATGACAAACAATACCGACGGAGGGAGTAATGAAATAGAACACATGTTAATTAATTAAGATTGAGTAAAATGAACTATAAATTTAAACACGTGGCGTGTATGTATTGAATTGGTGCAAACACCTGATGTGGATAAATTTTACCCTGTAAATATATATAATAAAATTTTCAATTGACTACGTAAAATTTAATTTTATCAACTTTTGAAAATTGTTATTGTGATTTTTTTTATTTTATTTTTTCACATAATCGTTCTCAAGAGGACGGTTTAATTAAATTTATCATATTTTTTTTTCATTTTTTCATATTCATTGAGATAAAATGAAATACTATTATTTATTTATTAATTCAATACTGACTACAAGCGATCTGTATTTCTTGTATTTATTTATTTTTTGTGAAAATTTTCAACCTCCAAGTGTCTATATGTGGTGTTTTTGTATTTTTTTTCTTGCATAAAATTTGATTTCAGGGTTTCGATTTTCTTTAAAAATTTATTTTATATTTTTTTTAAAACAATACCAACTTTCATTAGAAGTAGATAATTTTGAGGTCAGTATTCACAGTTTTTTTAGTAGTGACTTTTAATTTATTTTATTTTTTTACATTTGAGCAGGGTAGTTGAAACGGAGGCTAGCATTATTCATTTTTCTTAGTCAGGTTACGGGCTTGGGCTTTGGTGATAATGTTTGATAAGAACCATTTGTTAAAGCTTATATGTAAGTTCTACATCGTGATAGTCAAACTAATTTTGTTGTATGGGGCAAAATGTTAGTCAGTCATGAACACACACATTAAGAAGATGAAGAACGTGACAATGAGGATACTCTGATGAATATGTGTGAGTATGCTACGATAGATGAGATTAGAAATTATATTATACGTGACAAGGTTGGAGTGACCTCTGTGGGGATATGATCAGAAAAGCGAGTTGAGATTGTTAGGACGTATAAAGAAAATGTGCCCAAATTAATGCACTAGTTAGGAGGTGTGAGAGGTTGTCGATAACAGGCTATACGACATGTAAAGTAGGCTAAAAAAATATGTGTGAGGATATAAGATAGAATATTACACATTTTTATCTTACGAAGGACTAATTTTAGATTAAAAGTGTTGAAGGTCGAGAATCAGGATAAAATTGCAAAACACATCATATCTCGATGAGGGAAAAACATGATTTGCTTTAGTAGTTGAGCATTTACATTATCAATTGATAAGTTGTGTATTTAAATCACGTTAAAAAATAAATGAAAATACTATTGATCTTTCTGTACCTGATAAAATAAGAGTCGTGTCCAAATCAAACCACCTTTATAACCAAATTGTTTTTTTCAACATACCTATATAAATTCTACAACCTTATCCTTCTTTAATTTCATCACAACAAATAATCTATTGTCTTTTTGATATTTTTTTCATACATTTTTTTCATTGATGATGAAATTAATTACTTTATGCTACAAATGAATCCCTTCTTTTTCTTAGATTCATTGTTGCTGCCTCTGGATTTCCTTTCTTCATCATTGCTACAAATTCATCATAATTGATTCGACCATCCTAAAAAAATAAAATACATTATGATCAATAAATCGCGAAATTAATTAATAATTGCGATTATGTATATAATTTGTTGTTTAATTTTGACTTACATGATCAGTGTCAACTTCGTTAATGATTTCCTTTAGATCATTTTCATCATCCATGCCAAATTCTCTAAGAGCTTGCTCTAACTCTTCTCTTGATATATATCTAAGGAAAAAAAAATAACATTCGTAATTGAGAATACGTCGAATTTCAATATTCAAGTAAAAGACAATTCATTGCACTAAGTATCCACATTCATGCAAGGTATGGAGAATAATCGCACGCACACCAAGGGGCGTGATGCAAACAACCTATAATGATATAAATATACGATTGATTTCACTACTCGAACTCACTAAGAAGTCTGATGCAGACAACCTATACTATTACAAGTATCAGTGACTGATTTCACAGCTCGAACTTATAAGGGATTTGATGCGAAGAATCTATGTTGATGCAAGTATCTGATTTCACAGCTCGAACTCACTAAAGGGTGTGATCGCAGACAACCTATGTTGAGACAAGTATCGATGACTAATCTCACAGCTCGAACTCATAAGGGGTTTGATATAGATAGCCTATACTGATACAAGTATAAATGACTGATTTCACAACTCGAACTGATGAGGGATGTGATGCGGACAATCTATGTTGATGCAAGTATATGATTTCACAGCTCGAACTCACTAAAGGGTGTGATGCAGACAACCTATGTTGAGACAAATATCGATGACTAATCTCACAGCTCGAACTCACTAAGGGGTTTAATATAGATAGCCTATACTGATACAAGTATCAATGACTGATTTCACAACTCGAACTTATGAGGGATGTGATGCAGACAATCTATGTTGATGCAAGCATCTGATTTCACAGCTCGAACTCACTAAAGGGTGTGATTGCAGACAACCTATGTTGAGACAAGTACCGATGACTAATCTCACATCTCGTACTCATAAGGGGTTTGATATAGATAGCCTATACTGATACAAGTATCAATGACTGATTTCACAGCTCGATAAAATTAAAAATAATCACATCTATAATAAAAAAAACTTACCCACTATGATCCTTATCAAAATATTGGAATGCAGTGTAAAGATGTTCTTCTCTATCCATTTTGTTCATGTGCACTGTTGCTGTGATGAACTCTTCATAGTCTATTGTTCCATTTCCATCAGCATCAGCCTAATTTTATTTTTTTCCAATATATATATAAAAAAAAGGTAATTAATTAGCATTAGAATAATAACAAAAAAAATACTATGTCATGGTAAAATATTTAGGTTTAAAAAAAAATTAAAGAAAAAATCATTATTGAATATGTACATGTATTATTTTTTAAACTCACAAAAAGATAGTTCGAGTCAGTTATATATAGATATATCGTCAATATTCATTAAAATTCAAAATTATAAAACTTACTGCTTCCATTAGTTGTTTAATCTCATAATCAGATAATTTAGTCCCTTGTTTGGCTAATCCTTGTTTTAATTCCTCAAGTGTTATTGTTCCACTATTATCAGTATCCATATTTTTAAACATTTGCTTCAATCCCATAATTTCTTCTTCTGATAAACATCCTGCAATAACCTAAAAAAAAAATAAAAAAAAAATCAAAGTAATTAATTTAGTCTATTTTTGAAAATACTTAACATAACATATGACGAATAAATTTTATAGTTAAACAGTAAAATACAGGATTACCCGAAGAGCGACTTTCTTGAATTTGTTCATAGCTCTAAATTGTTTGAGTCTATGTAATACAGCATTATCAAGAGGTGTGTCTGGTGCTTCTCCATCTTCTTTGATCCATGAATGATCTTAATATATATATATACAACAATTTGTTAGACATGAACATGAAGGTTTTAAAAAATCTTTAAAATGGATATTATTATTATTTTATATAATATTGGTTAAATATATAAATTTTATTTAGTTTTTCATTTACACTATGTTTGGATCGTTGTCATCCATTGTATTGTACTGTATCGTTACTGTACCTACAATGTTTGTTTTGATTGTTACTTAAAATGTATTGTACTGTATTGTTAAATTTCGTTGTTGCGTAACATTGAAAACCCCTATTTTATGGAACAACCAATTTGGTGCGTTTCCATATCTTTTTTCAATTATATCTTTACATAATTTTTCAAAATACTATTTTACCCTTCACCTTAATTATTTAAATCTAGTCAAACCTCCTATCCTAGAATAATTAAGGATATTTTAGTAAATTTATAAATTACAATACAATACGATACAATCAAACCAAACAACTAAAATGTTAGTAAACAACAACAAACAATACAGTCTAGCGAAACATTGTACATTATCGTACAATACAATACAATACATTATGAAACAATAGGTAACAATGATCCAAACAAAGTATTAGTGTTTGATTCACCTTTAACGCCTCATATCAAGATGTTATATTAAGGGCTTGAACCAGTATTCTTTAGTTAAAGATAAAAGAATGTTTATCGTCCTGATCATCACAATCTTGGTTGGTGTATATTAATATACAAAAAAATATGTATTAATTATGTATCTTTGTAGTTAAATATACAAAAAAGTTATATATATCCCTAGAAGTAATAAGTAGTGTGATCAATTCTACCAAAGATGACTTCATTTTAAGGGTTCGAAGCTATAGTCTCTAATTAAGAATAAAAAAATATTGATCCTTCTTGTTATATATAAATACAAAAATTATGTATATTTGTAGTAAATATATATATATATATATATATATATATATATATATATATATATATATATATATATCAAAGTAATAAGTAAAAATAACTTACTTAGGACTTGCATAGCTGTTAACCTCTGCCTAGGGTCAACAGTTAACATCTTTCTGACTAGGTCTTTTGCTCCACTCGAAATTGAAGGCCATGGATCACTAGAAAAATCAATATGTCCACGTAATATTGCATTGAAAATTCCATTTTCATTTTCTGAAAAAAAACAAATAAAAATAATTAAAAAATATTCAATGAATTTAACATAGCTATTGTTATTTTTCATTATATACGAGAACTATAATTTCTCACGATAGATTGATCCTATTCACCTTTAATTGTGCAGTTTTATTTCAATGACAAGATTTTCGGGTAATGGAAATATTAAGGTCTTTCACTTGAGTTTTCTTGTCGGTAGGGGCAAAGCTATAGCCACCTCAGATTATTTAACTGGACACCATTCGTCGAAAAATTACGTTATATATATAACGAGAATTGGACACGCTTGACAAAAGCTACACCCTGGCACAATAGTATTGGGTGACCATTTGAATCAAGAAGTTTTTAGGTTTGAACCTCAAAAAACATAATTTTTTTTTATTCTTGGACATTCTTGATAAACTTTCTGGCTACGCCACTACTTGTGAGTTGGGAAACCCTATATTTCTTTTAGAAATTAATTTTCTAATTGTTCCAGAGCAACGACTAGAAAGAGATTTGCTTAACCAGAAAGAATTCAGTTCAAATATACAATATCTATCCAGAAGTGTACATAACTCAATCATATTACTAAAAAGTAGTTCGGTGCACTAAGTCATGTCCACTGAAAAAAGGCCTAAAATACAAACGAAATAAGTGTTTCCACGACTCTACGATGTATCTTCCTAACTAAGGAATGAAAAATTCTTTCTCATGTTATATCAATCCGAATTTCATTTTCGTCTGAAATAATTCTTAATAATGCACGTGACATTTGATCCAATAACACTTTATCAGAATATCATAGCGCGGTGTTCGAAGAAGGGTCAGATTTTTCTCAATAATTATATATGTAGTGGTGTAAATTTTACCTGCCCAAAAAGGAGGAACTCCACAAAGAAGAATATATAACATAACACCAATACTCCATATATCAACTTCTGGTCCATATCTTCTTTTCAATACTTCAGGTGCAATATAATATGCACTACCTACAATATCCTTAAATACATCTCCTGCACAAAAAAATAAACAAATAAAATAATATAACTAAAATTTTCATATATATATATTTTTACAATTTATTAAAAAATTGCTTAATAACACTAATTATAAGGAACACTTGACTAAATAATTATCCTTTATAAATCTTCCTTCATGCTGTAATTATATGTTTTTTAAGGAAAATAAATAGATTTCTTACTTGTTTTCTTATGTCTGGCATATAAGCAAAAAATTGTTATCCGTATTTGTGTATAATCTAGACAAATACTATAAAAGGTGAGATGGAGATAGAGGTGTAGGTGAGGTGGTGGGGATACGGGAATCGGGATGTGCATAAGATGTATTAGAGGATGGGGAGAACACAATCAATATGAAACGTTATACTTCCACCGGGAGAGTCATTTTTTTCTAGAGAAATTGTTTCCTTATGTCCGGTACCATGGTACGTAAGCAAAACATGTCATCCTAAATGTATTTGTATATAATATAGATAAATACTATAAAAAGGTGAGACGAAGATAGAAGTGTACATGAGGTAGTGAGGGTACGCGGGTGAGGGGTGAATATGAATTGTGCCGAAGGGTGGGGAGAACACAATCATTATGAAATGTTATTTATGAAACTTGTTTTCCATACTTCTACTGATAGAGTTATTTTCTCGTTATTCTTAAGAAACTGAACATGAAAAAATTGAAAAATATTTTCCTATGGAACACATTTTATATTATGCCTTGTTGGAGTAAATACAAAATAGGGTAGAATTGTAACAAACCAAAAAACCCTAATTTTTTTCTTAAACTTTCTAGAATGACTTTCTAAATCCATTTTTCATTGAAATCATCGCACCTGACGTCCAACCAATCATAATTTAGACTATAAAACGACAGATAAAAATGATCGATATATACATACCTTGCTTATAAAAGACGGAAAGACCAAAATCGGTAGCCTTAAGAGGTGCATTCTCATCTTTACTAAGTAGTAAAAAATTTTCAGGCTTAAGATCTCTATGTATAACTCCCATAGAATGACAAGTATCAACAATTTGAACAATTGTTCTTAACAACGAAGCTGCAGCGCGTTCTGTATAATGTCCTTTCGCGATAATTCTATCGAAAAGTTCACCACCAGCACATAATTCCATGACCAAATGTACACTATGTTTGTCTTCATAAGCTCCTTTAAGTTGTACAATGTTTTCTTGACCTGTTAAATGATGCATTATTTGTACTTCTCTTCTAACATCTTCAATATCTTCTTTGCTAACTAGTTTTCTCTTTGCTATTGTTTTGCATGCATATTGTTCATTTGTTTGTTTTTGTGTACATAAATGTGTTACACCAAATTGTCCTCTACCTAGCTCTTTACCTATAGTATATGTTGATCTAACATCTTCCATTGGTCTACCTAATACTAGTCCTATTGGTGATTGTTTTGAGGGTTTTGATGATGGACTTGGAGATGTTGTTTTTGTTGGTGTTGGTGTTGTTGAACTTTGATCAAGATTGTTATGTTGTGTAGATGAATTGTTTTCTACATTTTTAGGGTTGTTGTTTTCGTTGTTGTTGTTGTTGTTGTTGTTGTTGTTGTTGGTTGTTTCATTTGGTTGTTGTTCTTCTCTACTAGAGCAACAATTCCCCATTTTTTATTTGGGGATAGAAAAAAAAGAAGGAAAGTAATTAGAGAGAGATTACGTCTCGATCTGAAATAAAATGAAGGAGATTTGAATAGATTTAAAATAAAAGTGAGGAAATTATGGAGAGATTCAGCAACGATGCAATGATAATTGTTATTACGTCTTTAATCTCAAAAAGAGAGAAGGTTATTAGAATGAACTCTTAAATCGAAATAAATGAAGGTGAAGAAACTACGAATAATTGGGAGATATTTCAATAACGAAGACGTAATGACAACAATTATTACGCCTCAATCTTAAAAAGGAAAGAAGGAGATTAAAACAAACCTAAATGCAAAGAAATGAAGGTGAGGAAATTACACAATAATAATGGAAAGAGATTTCAACAACGACGTAACGAAAATAATTATTACGCCTCAATCTCAGAAAGAAATTAAAAACAAACCTAAATGCAAATAAATGAAGGTGAAGAAACTACACAATAATGGGGAGAGATTGATTTGACAACGACGTAATGTCAATAATTATTACGCTTCAATCTCAAACAAAGAGAATGAGATTGCAACAAACCTAAATGCAAAATGAAGGTGAAAAAATTACACAATAATTGAGAGGAGATTCAACAATACCGTAACGATAAAATTACTACGCCTCAATCTCAAACATAGAAAAAGAAAATTAATTAAAAAAAACAAAAAATAAATGTATTAGAATCAAATGAGTGAAAAATTAGGGGGTCAAGAAAAGAAATAATTATCGTTTAAAGAGAAAATATTCATTATGAATTGTACTTAAGATTGATTTTGAGAAATTGTAGGAATAAAAAATATATTTTTTTCTTTTCAAATTTTTGGTTTTCTTTCTTTTGTATTTTTTTTAAAAATTAAATAAATTTCTCAGTGTTCCTAATTTGTTTTTATAAAGAGATGAAATAAGAAATGTTTGTGATAAATATGGAGGGTTTAGAGTGCTTTTCGAAATACCTATTTTTAGTTAATAATAATTTTATAAGTTTATTGTTTATAGTAAGTAAAGTTTAATAAACGTACACAAAGTAATTTGGGCAGGAGGAGTATTAAGTTTTAAAAATTATGTTAAATTTTTTTTTGTCTAATATCTATAATAAAAGTTTTTTCATTACGAATTAATGAGAAATTTATATCGTAAAATATAATTTTTTATCACCTAATTTACATCTATAAAAGAAAATAGAGGGTGCAAAAATGGAGTTGTCTTCGTACTTTAAGGGAATATTTAGCCCTTTTACACTTATTAATCGAAAAAAAATTTATATTTTTAAACTATTATAAATAATATATATATATATATATATATATATATATATATATATATATATATATATATATATCTTGTCTTATATTTTGAGGTAGTATATATTTTTACCGTCATTACTTTAATCCATAATATCCTTAATCCAAATAGAACGACATGTGTCACCATTTAAACAATTTATTCATATTTATTTTAAATTAATTTTTATCCAAAAATTAAGAAAATGTCATAAATAGTCCCTTAATTGTAGAAGTAGGTCTAAAATAATCTTTTAACTACACTTTTATCGATTTAATCCTTTAACTATTTAAAAACTTTTCAAATTTATTTCGTTAGTATAAGCTATTTGTATTAATATTTAGAAAAATTATTTACATGGTATTACGTGTCGTTCCGTTTGGCTTAAGGATATATATGATCTAAAAGTATATCGATAAGGATATATTCAACCCAAAGTATAACACAATGTATATGTATATCATTTATAATAATTCGCGGATAAATTTATTTGTTTACCTCTTAGTAATTGTCTAATTAGTGTGCTGTCAAGTAAGAACAAATTTAAATCAAACTATTGGACGATGCTCTCTCCGTTTACAATTAATCGTCATGATTTTCTTTTTTAAGTTAAACTATAAGAACTTTGATCAATATTTTACGATGCATATTCTTATCATATTAATATGTAAAAAATTGCAATTTATAGTATTTTTCGTATAATTTTTAAATATTTATTTTTTTCTTACAAAAATATCCATAACGTAATCTAACTCAACTTCAAATATTAATCAAATTAAATTTCGAGAAACGCAATATGACAAATAAAATAATGTTGGTGATAAAATATTAGAGACGGACAAATCCACTCAATTTGTCTAAAATATTAATATTTTCATAGAAAATTAATATAATTCATAGTGAAACAAACTATAGTCTATATGTATAAAATAACACCCCACCCCCACCCCAACACACAAAAGAAAGAGAATGAAAAGAGACTCAAAAGACTTCAGTTTTGTTTTTTTGCTGAAAAAAACTTCTGTTGATTTCACTGATTTACCAAACTTTGAAGAAGAAGAAGAATAGGGGTGCAAGAAAATAAGAGAAAGATTGAGTCTTTATCATTTGATTTTGGTTTATCTGTTGAAGTCTCAGTTTTTTTTTTTGAACTGTAAGTTACTTTCCCCTCTTTATCTTCAGTTATCATGTATATAGATGCTTTTTATGTACTATTTGTAGATGAGGGTGTCTGTGTTTTGGGGCTGAAGGTGCAAAGATTTGATCTTTTTGAGGATTTGATGAATTGGGTTTTATTATCTATGTGATGCAAATGATTCTTGATCATATAACTCTGAGGCTTAGCTTGACTTTAAGTTTGTCTATTGGGTGATTCTTTAGCCTGGATTGTTGTATTTTCATGTTGTTCTTCCTGCTTGTTGCTGCTGTTGTCTTTTCTTTTATCTGTTTTGAGGGGAGGGTCTATCGAAAATTGTCTATCTACCTTAGTTAAGGTAGGGGTAAGGTGTGCGTATATTGTGTACCCTCCCCAGACCCCACTTGTGGGATTAGAATGTATGTTGTGGTTGTTGAGATGCAAATGGTTCTTGATCATATAGCTCTGAGGCTTAGCTTGATTAAAGTTTGTCTATTGGGTGATTCTTTAGCCTGGACTGTTGTATTTTCATGTTGTTCTTCCTGCTTGTTGCTGCTGTTGTCTTTTCTTTTATCTGTTTTGAAATCGAAAATTGTCTATCTACCTTAGTTAAGGTAGGAGTAAGGTGTGGGTATACTGTGTACCCTCCCCAGACCCCATTGTGGGACTAGAATGGTATGTTGTGGTTGTTAAGAGGCAAATGATTTGTGAACATAGCTCTGAAGCTCAGCTTGAATTTAGTGTGTCTATGGGTTGATTCTTTAGCCTTGATTATTTTATGGATAATCTAGATTGACGAGACTATCTAGATTATCCAGAAGTTCAATATTATTGGTAGCGCATTAATTTTAAAATGGAGAAGGCAATGAAAAATTAATGAGAAAGTGATGATTACGAAGAACTTCAGCATATGCATGTAGCACTATTAATTTCACATTAGAGACTCAAACCAATAGGAGATCATCTGATTAGAGGCACCACCCAATCAGAGGGTAGAGCACTATATGCTAAAGGGTTCTCAAAAATGTTGAATCTATGCTATGTTTTTGTCTCCTTGTTCAGCTTGCAATAATTCTAAGGCAGTTGGCTCTCTCACGTGTTTCTTAAAGTGTTTCCTTGAGTTTCGTAGAAGAATGATTAAATCTTCTTGTAGGTTAATTTGTGATGCATGAGATCTGATGGCCAATGATAGTGGGGCTGAAGCCTAGTACTAAATATGAGATAGATGTGATTTCTCTTTGCTATAGCTAAATGTTTGGCACATTAACTTCCATTATAGTATACAAAATCTAGTGTTCATGAAGTGCTATTTTTTAGTACTCATCTTTAATTTGCTTTGTCTGGATTCACGTCTGGTATACTTTGCAAAGCTCAGTAGGTGAAGTTTCTTTTACATTTTGATACAGTTGTACAGTATCTTTCTGCAGTTGTCAACTTAATTTCATCAAGTCTATCCTCATTAGACATCATGTTAATCAGTTCTTTTACAGAAATAAACGAGTTCCCAATCTGAAGTGGTTGTACGTGAAATTGGTGGTACTACACGATGGCAGACGTCAGTGCTATGACTGATACGTCAACAGATGTTGATACAGATGATAAAAACTTGAGGGTATATCTGTTATTGCTTTCTTATCTTATTTAATGTTTTCAAATTTCAGCTATAGCTTTTCTAGATTTAAATAAGCATTTATCTGAATATTTTGATTGATAATTTCTGGTTATCTTCATTCAAAGTTTGGTTAGAGTCCAGTTGGCACGCCAATGTTCTTTTCTTATAAAAGTAAAATAGGCAGTTCTTATGCTTTTATTCTTGACGAGTTGAACAAAATTCTAGGCAATAACACATAACTTCTTTTGATTTTTTTCTTAGTTTATATAATTGAGATTCTATCCCTGTAAATTCTGTTACCTCTATCTACTTCTACAAAAATCTGAATGATTCACCTTATATAAGATAGTTCCAGGCCAGACATTACCGGTACTGTGCCATATGTTAATTAAAAATGAAGTTATAAGCTTATTTGTCTTCCATTGATTACCAAGGACAGTGCTTAAGGTTAGTTTGTGGTGCAGTGGAAGGGAAGCACCTGACCTAATATAAGCTTTCTAACATGACTAAGCTTTAACCCCAAGTAGTTGTTATCACCTATATAAATCCATTATGCTCTATCTATGTTCTAAAGTTACTTGGAGGGAATTTTTCTTTTTCCTGATCTGCAAAACTAGCGCATGTTATCTATGTGTTTCAGGAAGAAAAGAGGTGTACGCAATTAGATATTGGAAAAAAAAGCATACTTTATTTCAAAGATTAAATGGCTCCAGAACGTTCCGGAATCTTGCCGTACTTTTAAGCTAATCTGTACTTCAAATTTTAATGAAATTGTTCTTCATCATTCTTGGTGCAGTATCTAAACTCTCTAACATTGGGCGCCACTTCCGATGCAAGTGACAAAACCAGAGACCAAAAGGTTATTCCGTTGTGCACATTCAGAATTCGATTAGAATAATGATTGGAAAAAAAGGTTTTCTAACCGAGTTGAACTCTTCTTTTGTGCAGACGCTTCGTAGGCTTTCCCAAAATCGTGAAGCTGCACGAAAGAGTCGTCTAAGGAAAAAGGTAGATTCTCTTACGGTTGCAATGTTGTTTACTTTATATATAATTCCTAATATACTTCAGATTTGATTTGCAAATAGATTAACAATCCAATGGCTTTTTCTTTTTTATTTAATGATAGAAGTACATTTTTTTTCATTTTTCTAAAAGCACCGAACTGTTTGAGAAAATGATTATTGGTCTTGCCATAGTACAAAATGGTTTACTTTTCAGTACTTTTAGTCACTTTGGATCAATACTGGAGTAAGAGAACACAAATTTTCGATGGAAGTTACGTTGTGCTTTATTATGGGAATAACACCAAGGATATCTTCAGGAGACATACACTTCTAAAGGTACAATTTATTGAATAAACAGAACCTCTGATATCTGTTGCTCTGGTTAACCTGATGAGCAACTGCTCTCTGGTGCTGGATACATGGACTGTGTGAGCTGCTTTGTATTTTGTGTAACTATCTGGCCGGCGTATAGGTAGGGGTATCTGAACACTGCTGTTATACTTAACCCTAGGTATTTTCCTTTTGATTTTGATTTCAACTGAAGTAAATCAACAAATTCTTAAATTCAATTACACATAGCATAAATGAATACGATTCACCAAATTTAGGTCCAGAAATAACCTTTTCACCAAAGAATTCAAGAACCTCCTTTTATGAATAGTACTATTATCTCCAAATGTGAAATTTATAAATAATCCAAGAATCTATAGTAAAACTCATGTTTCTAATATCATATGTTTGCAATAGGATCCATTCTTCATTCACCTCAGTGTATTGGATTGAAGTAACACAGTTCCTTTCTTACAATATTGAGTCCTAGTGTCTTCGAATGAGTTGTGAATGCAAAATTCCATGAAAGCAGGCTTTTATAATTTATTTCCTGGGACCTTGATGCTATGGCGTCAAAACTAATAATTTTCCCTAATGATCGAGCTTACCTCATCTTAGTTTTATCTTCTCATTGACTGGAGTCATTGTTGAAGACTCCAATCATTCTTGCTAGAAACAATTATCAAAAAAATATTCTTGCTAGAGAGATTCCAAACATCATGTAGAAGCGAATCAACTTACTATTACACCCAAAGTCCAGTGCATGTTCTGCCTAAAAAATTCCAGTAAAAAATACTACCTTTTTCTATGCAGGAAATTTAGCATGTCTGCTGACAATAAGTTTTACAATCGGCATGGCCCTTCTGCAACTCACACTATTATTTTTGGATCACGCTTTCTCCAATTGTTCAGGATTCCCCATCGTAGGGTCCCCTTAATTCTTCCAAGTGGAAATATGGACGTTGTTTCATCCAATGAGACACTATGATGTCCTAATTCATTTGTTGTCCTGTTATATTTTCACTCAATCTTGTTGAAGCTCCATCATGTCAGTCCAACCCAATGTGACTGCCTCCCTTGCTTGTCACTACCATTGGTATGTATTGTAGCGTGAGTACAAACATCAATGAGCTTCTGTTCAGGTTTCATTTCCTTATCCCAAATTCGCCCAACTCATTTCGTTTTCAAACCAAACTAGCACTGGTGTTCGGGTTTCCTTTTCTTATGTCAAATATACCTCCACTCATTAGTTTTCAACCGAAAACAAAATGTGACTCTTAACATACCTTCGTCATTCCCTCATGGTCAAACACATTCTTAATCACACTACCACATAATTATACTCGTCTTTCTGATCAATAGTACTAGCCAGTAATTCTTACATGTAAATGATGAGATAGGGCGTCACCACTTTGCTTTCATTATGGTCTGTTCATATTTAACTCTGCATTAATTGGAAAGATTTTAGATTATCTGAGACAACTTCTCCTAATACGATTTTAGGTCTACCTTCAATCATCACACTCAAGGATTGATATTTTCTGGTCTATGTAGAACATGTGAAACTATCTTTGGCGACCTTTTCTCATTATATCCTGTTTTTCCTCCTTGCACCCTGTGTTGGATGTGGTTGTTACTTCTAACCCCTATTTGTATGGCTGAACATCCGTCTTAACATTCTTATTTCTGTACCTCCTTTTTTTTGATATATCGGGCTTTAAAGGCACAACTTTTCTTGTTGTTGAAGACATCATTAAGAAAAAAAATCTCTCTAACAACTTAAGCTTTTAGATGAAATGGTCACATACTTCAATATGGTAAAGGTCCTGAGTTTGAAGCTCACTGCCACCCATTAGCAAAAAGAATTTTCACGCAATTGATCATGAAAAATAATCTAGCCCACATGTGAGGGGTGTGTTGAAGACATGATTAAGAAAATAGAAGTGTGTTCTAAAATGGTCACATACTTTTTTTTTTTTGAAATTGGTGACGTTGTATTCCTCAGCATTAAGGATATTCTGGAGCCTTCAAAAAGAAGCAAAAGAAGAGAAAAGAAAAGAAAAGAAAAGAAAAAAGAGTAGGAGGAAGCTACTCCACAGAGATCCTAACAAACCTGTTAGTTCTAATTCATCTATTTCTATCTTTTTACACCAATAATAAAAAGATACAATACAGTTCCATCTAACTTTATCTTTTAAAATTTATGCTCTACTCTTGGTAAAAGTTCGCCTGATTTAGATTTGTACATATAGGAATAGGACTAATGCTCCTATTGCCATTTTCTTTTTGTATTTTTTTCAGTTCATTTTATACAAGTATTTATTCTTGTCATATAGCACTGCAGGTCTTGCAACCATTTTACATTTATTGCCTTTCACTTTGTTATGTATCATATGTAGCATCATTTCACATCTTTATTCATGCTGCTGTTTGCTTGCAAAATTGAGCATATGTATGTGCCTTTTCTGTTTTTTTGCAGCATAATTATGTCTAATTCTTCACTTCTGTTATTCTTCCGGGTTTCTTTAGTTGCATTGTACTACATTTACTATTAGCAGTATTTGTTACAAATTTTACATTTTAGTCTTTATAGATCAGTAATTACGCCATTATTTCATATGTTTTCCTTTTGTGGTGATCTAGGCAT
This sequence comes from Solanum peruvianum, assembly GCA_027705065.1. Taxonomy (NCBI): domain Eukaryota; kingdom Viridiplantae; phylum Streptophyta; class Magnoliopsida; order Solanales; family Solanaceae; genus Solanum; species Solanum peruvianum. The sequence continues at coordinate 976,497 of JAKWJD010001755.1, forward strand.
ATGTTCAACAGTTAGAGAGTAGTAGAATGAAGCTGACACAGCTAGAGCAGGAGCTTCAACGAGCTCGACAGCAGGTTTGTTTAGCAATTGTTTTATGGGTCTAATTTGTTTCTCTTACGCTCTAAAACTGGCGACCTGTGTAGTTATTAGCTAGTTTCCCATAAGATGATAAACATTTTTGATAATTTTTTTCTTAATCCGAAGGGCATATATGTTTCAAGTTCAGGAGATCAATCACAGTCAATGAGTGGAAATGGTATGCTTATCTGCTTTTGCATTTCAACTTTTGAATTCTCAAATAAATTTAGTTGCAAAAGGTTGCACGTTAATAAAGTATGACTAACTAGTAAGAAGGAGACAAGCTAGAACGATCTTATGTATGGGTTTCGGTCATTATATCTATATCTATTTCTCTCTATATGTATTGACACTCTAACCAGTTTTACTAGAAGCTAGCTTGGGTTTAGCATTCCGGAAAATTATGTAATATTAACATCTGTATTTTTTAGGAGCTTTGGCGTTTGACGTAGAATATGCACGATGGCTGGAAGAGCACAATCGGCGTACAAATGAGCTGAGAGGAGCTGTAAGTTCTCATGCTGGTGATGGCGAACTGCGTATAATTGTGGATGGCATCTTGGCGCACTATGATGACTTATTCAAGATCAAGGCTGATGCTGCAAAGGCTGATGTTTTTCATATATTGTCAGGCATGTGGAAAACCCCTGCAGAAAGATGCTTCTTGTGGCTTGGTGGATTCCGTTCGTCGGAACTTCTCAAGGTGGGAAATATCCTTATAAAAAACGTGATACAACGGCTTGGGATACCCCAATCCCCGTACTTGAATTAGCAAAATAAAACAAATCTGAACTGGTGTGAAGGTTTACGACATGATTGGTAGTTGTCCAAATTCAAAAGAGTTACCATTTTGAGGAAATCTTTTTTAGAATTTGGCCTAGTAAGTTAGCTTAATCTTCATATGAAAGTCTAACTATTTTGTACCTTCACTATGAATTATAAAGGAAAATCGACTACTTCTGACCTTAGTTACAACCACTTTCTTGATGAAAAATTTCCCAATACTTCTCTAGGCAGAAGTTCTCGGTAGGATGCCGTCCAAATTGAATATCCTTGCAGCTTCTGTTTGTTCTTCCGGTGATGGTTTTCTTTTTTTGTGCATTGAAAAGCTTTTGAATTTCTCTGTTCCCCTAACTGTCTTGCTTTAGATGGAACTCTTCCTCTACTGTTACCCTCTCTCATTCTGGTGCCTACTGAAAAATTTCCATTTGTTACTTTTAGATGACTAAATCTTTGGATGCTCCCTTTATTTTCTCTTTTCAAGGGCTGGAGGTGGTCAGAAGGCAGATTGTTTTACTTCCTTTTGCTCATTACCTTAATACATTCTTCCACTCTTAAATTTCTGTCTTCTTTGTTGCAGCTTCTCATTAATCAGTTGGAGCCTTTAACTGATCAACAATCGTTGGCAATCAACAACTTGCAACAGTCATCCCAACTGGCTGAAGATGCTTTATCTCAGGGAATTGAATCACTGCAACAGTCATTGGCTGAGACCCTGGCAGGGTCTCTTGGACCTTCAGGGTCATCTGGGAATGTTGCCAATTACATGGGTCAAATGGCCATGGCAATGGGGAAGCTAGGAACACTTGAAGGATTCATTCTCCAGGTGCTTAGTGTTTTATCATGTGTATCCACTATTTTCACTTAAAAAATAGACTTGGTTATCTAATGCATTTCTAACAGCCTCAAATTTATCATTTATATGTCAATTACACATCTTTTGTGGCACCCGGGCGGCCCCTCGAGATTGAGAATGAATAAACTAAGAAGCGTGAAAGAAGAAAAGTCATATATTTTAAGCTCCTCATGAGATATTCAATTCTAACTCCATCCAGATAGACTCATTTACTGCATCATGTGGAAGCCTTTGAAAAGTTTTCATTCCCAACCAAATGATCGCTTGTCCATTCCACCCAAAAGGGTACCTGCCGACCAACATCCCTAATGGACATGATTTGTCCACCTAAAGTATCTTATCCCATCTTCATGACCAAAAACATTCAGTTTGCTGTAATCCTGAGAGGAGAATAAGGAGATGGAGAGAACTAGTAGTGTTTTTTCATAACTTAGTAACTGGCTGACTCTCTCTGTTTCATTTTATATGGTAACGTTTGATTATGAACGATGTTTGATTGGGATACTTGCCACTTCCCAGTCTCCCACCGGCAATAGGTACTAGGAAACTCTATCCACCAAGGCTAGGACAGATGGTAGAAGTCACCTAGTGTTGTTATCTTTGTTGGGATTGAACCTGAGATCTCATGGTTCTTGACCCACTAGGCAACACCCTTGGGTGCAAAAACATATTGAACTACTTATTCGTTTATTCTATCATTTCTTTTTTCCTTCTAGGTTTTGATATTAATGTTTCTCCTGATGAGAATTAGTAGGAAACAAAGAATGGAGTTGAAGCAACTGTAGTTCTGTATCTCGTATAGGTGCTGGGCTATTTTCTTACCTAGAGAAGGATGCTATGAAATTACTGAAGATATTTACCATTGTTTTCTTTGCACATGTTCCGAAGATAAAAAGGATGTATGAAAGGGTTTAGGGTGTCATTCTGATTGTATTTCCTAGTACAAAGTCTCATAACTTCCGGTCTTATTTTTTGTAATTTCACTCTTGATTTTATAGTGGTAGTTAGAGACAACTCTGCACTGAGCTGTACCAATTGGAAAACCGGTACAATTATTGGCATGGTGCTAATAATTATGGTTAAAAAGGTTTAGATTAGAGGTGAGATTTGCAAAACTTTGCTAGTTAGGTTGACAAACATGCTTCCAGAAAGAAAAGAAGATCTTTTTATCGTTGAAAGATATTGCATTGCATTAGAACCATCTCCATATCTTTTATGTTCTGAAATGCAGCAGTTTAGTTGGGTTAGAGCTTAGATGGTAACTTGTATGCATGAGATGCCATATATACAAATATGTGTTTGCACGTTCGAGTACATGTTGGTACCACTAGAAAATGCAGTACTTCTTTTTTTGTGTAATATTGGTTTGAGATGAGTTTAAATGGAGCAACATGGTCAGTGAAGATTCATATAATGACCTCAACTTGCTTGGGTTTGAGACGTAGTTGTGAGTACGAGGATAGCGAATGTAAAGTCAAAATCATTTAAGCAAGAGGGTGCATAGGTACTGGAAAGTGAGATTGGTAGGTTTCGATGGCTAGTGGAGATATTCGTAACTGCTCTGACTATCTTTGTTTTGAGTACATGTTGAAAGCTATCCCAGTCAGGCATACAAAAAACTGACCTATGAAATGTAAATGTCAGGCTGATAATCTACGACAACGGATGCTACAGCAAATGCATCGGATATTGACAACTCGCCAATCAGCTCGTGCTCTTCTTGCTATCGGTGATTATTTCGCTAGACTGCGAGCCCTTAGTTCTCTCTGGCTTGCCCGTCCCCGAGAGTAACAAGTAACACCAACTTTCTTCTGACATTAGCATATGTGAACCTCTTCCTGTAATGCTGCTGGTTTCATTTGTTGTAATGGTATATCAGTTGTCATATATAGTTAGATGGATGTAATTATGTTAACTAGCTTTATAATTTCTATTCTTTGTCATCTTGTGTTAAACTTAATTGTTCATCTTATAGTATATTTCAGATTAATGGAAATGGACAGTGGTTGACTTGCTCTCTAATCTGTGTTGTTGGAACTATATTTCTCTATTTTTCTTTATTGACATGTATCAGCGAAGCATCAACATGGGTTGTGGTGCACTGGTGGGACTTGAGAGTGTTTCATCTTTAACCAGAAGTCTCGGGTTCGAGCTCTGGTATGAAAAAATTCTGTTGGGAGCGTCACCCTTGAATGGGCCCCAAGTGCGCGATCCGAATTTAGTCGGAGTTCCATTGTGGAATCGGATGGGTTGTGGTCAACTCGTTTTATGTTATCTTACCTAATGGGGGTGGGAGTTAGTTATAGACCTCAACGCTATTGATATATATTTTTTATTTTCTACCCGATGTTTGGTATTTGCAATGGAATCAAATAATTTTGTATTTGCGCCGCCGCGTAGGGCTCATTCGGGGAAACGCTCCCTATCAAGGTTTTTTTTTATATTCAAGCTCAAACCCGAGACCTCTCGATTGAGGGAGAAGCAACCCCATCCGTCTCATGCACCATATCCTTTGGTGGTTACATGTTATTGATATCAATGGCGCAAAAAATTCACCTAGTTTGCGAGAATTTAAAATTAGGCAAATCAAAATATAATGTTCATCAGATTAGCCTAAAATGTTTCTCGATTATTTTAATTGATACAAACCTATAATCCATCTAATTTTGGGCCCTCAAATACTCTCGATATCAATCTTTTGGCCAAAAAAATACTCTCGATATTAATCATTCACGCACACGTTCATTTCTATCTATTATAATTAATAATGGTGACATTTTACCATATATTTTGGGTAAAAGTCAATTTTATTTAAAAATTTTAACTTCACTCAATCTCGAACAATCAACATTTTCCTTTTATATGTCATTTAGTTAATTTTATATCTACTCTACTCTTGCTATCAATCTATATCTTATTTTTTTAATACCCCTTTAAAATCACAATATTTATTTTTTAAAAATATTACAATAAATTTTACATGAAAAAATAAATATTATAAAGATAATTCCATAGTAAAATTAACATGTAATATTGTTTTGTCGATATTTATGATAATATTTTTTAAATTACAATTTATAATTTAATTTAATAATTATAAAAAAATTATAATTTTTAAAAAATGGACTTGCCCGGCAAGCCTGTAGCCCATTTACTTCTAGGTTGGATCGACTGTTTTCTGGCCCACACTAAAAAATGGGCTAGCCTGATCTGACCCATAAAATTTCAAAGCGTATATGTGTTAGCCAGATAAAGTGAGCTAGTCCATATTGACAGATCTACTATCAATGTATCGAGTATATTCTCTACGCAACGTAAAACAAATAAGTCAAATACAACAAGAGAAAGATCTTTCAAAACCTCAAACAATTCCATAAAATTTTCAATAATATCAATTTTATGTTTGATAAAGAGAATCATAGCTTAGATAAATTACAATAATCTTGATGTTTTGAATAATATTAAAAAAATATTATTGTAATATTTTTTTATTTTTTTTGTTACTATGATAATTTAGAGAGCCTAAGAGATTGTAAGAGTATAACTCTATCTGTTGATGGGCTTACTTGTAAAACCACTTCATAACCATCACCATAATTTTCCATTCCTTGATCCAATAATTGCCAAAAAAGCCCACCACCACATGGGCCTCCATTTTTAGCACAATTAAATATATTTCCATATATTTTTCCAAAATAATTATCTCTAATTTTAATATTATATCCTGTGGTATTTGAAGATTTGCCAAATTCTCCAATTAATATGGGCTTTTTCAACAATTTGGAGTCATCTATATGGGCTTGAATCCATTGTGAAGCCCATTGATCTTGGGCCTCTGGAGTTGATCCTGGTAACCTGTAAGTCCAAAAGGCCCAATTAAGGGTACAAACGTTAGTGCATCGTGTACTATGCCTCAACATTTACGACTAAGAGAAACTCTGTTATAGCAATTTATGTACATTCTACGAATAGAGGAATACATAGAGTTGAACGTAGTAAATTAAGAAACTCAAAGATTTCGTAAGCTAAATCATAGGTTCTTCTCTCTCCATTGGGACAATAGGGTTGTTATGTCTCAACATTTACGACTAAGAGAAACTCTGTTATAGCAATTTATGTACATTCTACGGATAGAGGAATACATAGAGTTGAACGTAGTAAATCAAGAAATTCAAAGATTTCGTAAGCTAAATCATAGGTTCTTCTCTCCATTGGGACAATAGGGTTATTATGCCTCAACATTTACGACTAAGAGAAACTCTGTTATAGCAATTTATGTACATTCTACGGATAGAGGATTACATAGAGTTGAACGTAGTAAAATTAAGAAATTCAAAGATTTCGTAAGCTAAATCATCGGTTCTTCTCTCTCCATTGTGACAATAGGGTTGTTATGCCTCAACATTTACGACTAACAGAAACTACTCAATGTACTATACGAATAAAGGAACACATAAAGTGAACATAGTAAATAACAAATTCAAAGATTTCGTACCCTAAATCATATGTTTTTCTATCCATTGGGACAATACGATCGTTATGCTGCGTCAACATTTACGACTAAGAGAGGCACTATTTTAGCCATTTTTTAACAATTAATGTACTATACGGATAGAAAAACATATACAGTAAAAATCAAAAAAGAAATTCAAAGATTTCGTTGAAAGTAGAAAAATTTTCTGAAAAAGCCCTAATCGTAGGTTCTTTTCTCCATTGGAACAAGAGGGTCGTTATGCTCGTTACTAAATTTGTTAAAGAGATGAAATATAAAAATGATATCAGATGTTGAATCGAAATGATCTTTTCACGTAGTCTCTATTGATATCAACCGAATATCTCTCGAAAAATATTTTTCTTCGTATCGAATACCAGTGTAAAAAAATCACAAAATGATAATGAGAGGGTGCAAAATTATATATAAAATGAAGAGGGGATTAGAAATTACATACCATTGATCAGGGTAAATATGAATTGTGGTAAAATCAATTTCTCTAATTTGATTGTTGGAGATAAAATTAGTCCCAAAAATGTAAGAATTAGGGTTATATTGTTTCTTGTCATTCCCATAAAATCCTTCAAGTCCAATCTCCAAGAGATGATTTGTATCTATTGATTTCAAATATCCCGCCATTTCTCTAATCCAGTTCTGCAAAATATACGTTCAATAAAAAAATAATTATTTCATATAAAAATATATAGTGAAATCTTAAAAGGTATATTATACTAAATATTCACATATATATATACCGATTCAATAAATACATTATATATTTCTATCAAATCATAATTAATCAATACACATTATATCTTATATATATATTCACACCTATTGATCTCTTGTGGCATAATGCAATTCATATATTTTTTTTTCAAATTCGTTAGGTACGATAAAAGTTATTTTTTTTAAGTCGTTTAAAAAAAATAAAAATATAATTATTTTTTATCGATCGATTAAATATAATATTACCTGTATTGTTTTTCCAGAGAGATCAGATGGGCATCTAGGCTCATTTATTAATTCCCATGAAAGAATTGTTGGATCATCTTTATATGCCACTTTGGTTATTTTATTAACTCTTGTAAGCACATCCTATATAAAAAAACAAAAAATAAATTAAAAATAAAATAAAATAATATAAATACTATAATAATAAATGAGTTCATAGTCAACATATTATACGTGTGCTGAATTAAATTATTGAGTTCACGTGAATCAGTAACTCATCTTTAGAAATCTGTTCTGCTGACAGCTCCACGTAAAGTAAAAGTATTAGGAGTAAAATGTAATAATTGCGCAAAATATATAAGTAAAGATTCTTATTTTTAATCTATTTACCTTGATATAATTTTTGTAGAATTTTTTGACCATAGGATTAGTGAAGAAATCATCATCACTTGTTAATTTTTGGCCTTTTTGCACTGCCCATTCTACATATTGTTTTTTTCCTCCAAAAGCTTCAAAATTATCAACTAATGAAAGAATTAAGTGAATTCCATAATTCTTTGCTTCTGATATCACAAAATCCAATCCCTAAATAAAATAAATAAAAGATTGAAAAATGCATAGTGAATTATTTTATTGAAAGTCATAAAGGAAATAAATGTGATGATAATAAAATTAATAAATTGATTTGAATACTTTAGTTTGACTAAATAAAACCAAATGAATAAATCACAATTAAGAGAGAGTTACAATTATCTGATTAAATAGATGAGATTTTATTAAATTTGATTTTTTACAATAAAATGAGATGACAAGAATATAATTATAACCAAACTTGGGAAAACATGATCCAATAGTTATAGTTACACTTTTTTTTTTTTATATATATATATAGCAAATGATAAAAACTCAATTTTTAATTATTAATTAAAATTTAATTTTGGTCCAAAACCCTAAAATATTTTATGCAATGACCAAACCATAAATAAAAAGTTGTTAGAATTTCAAAAAATGGGTTTTAACATTTGTAACAATAGAAAAAGAGACATAAATGAAATTAATTAATTTTTGTTTTTTTTATAAAAAAGCATTAGAGAGAGCTTGGGAAACAACAAAATAATTAAATCAAAGTGCCATACACATGTAGAAAATATTGGAAAAAAAAAAGATATTTGTTTTACTCGTATTATAAATTATTAAAAAAAGATAGCGAACACTAGAGAAATATAATTTGAATAGCAGTTTTCAAATGAAGGATTCGTTCCTCTATAAAACAAATACAAAACAATAATTTTTTAACCTCTATTAAAGTACCTGAAACATTTGCTCGTTATAAACGCCAGGTGCGGATTGTAAAGGTCTAGAACCACCATCAGCAAAAGCCCAAGTTCTAGCAACATTCATTTTATATTTAGAAGCTTGTTGAAATATATTTGTAACTTTATTTCTTGTTGATGGATCAGAAGCCATATACATTAACCAATAAGAATTAAATCCATTTAAATAAAATGGTTTTCCTTCTAATGCAAAATGAGTTCCATCTATGTAAACAAAATTAGAGTCTAATGAAGCTTTAATAGGGTTGCTAAATTCATTTAGAAATATTGTCAAAATAGCTACCAAAATGAAGATAAATGAGTTTTTCATCAACATTATTTATTAATAATGTCAAGAAACAAAAATTAAAAAGGGAAGTAATTGGTTTATGCTTGGTGTTGTACTAATGTTTTGGTGTTGTGTTTATATAGGTAAAAAAAAAAATTAATTTGGAAAGTTGCAATTAAATTTTAATATTATAGTCAGGGTCATAATTAATGAATAATTAATTACTAATAAATTTAATTAATTTTGACTAATTTTATTGGCTTTCTAGACTATTCCCTTCTTTTTTTGATTTATTACCAATTGTTTCATAATGTATTATATTGTATTGTACTCTATTGTACTGTATTGTATGATAGATACAATGTTTAGCTAAATTGTATTGTTTGTTATTGTTTAATAACATTCTAATTGTTTGGTTTGATTGTATAGTACTGTATTGTAATTTATAAATTTACTTAAATATTCTAAATTATTCTAGGGTAGAAGGTTTGACTAGATTTAAATAATTAAGGTAAAGGGTAAAATAATATTTTAAAATATTATATAAAAATCTAATTGAAAAAAGAAATTAAGTAACAATGGGAACACACCAAATTGGTTGTTTCATAAAATAGGGGTTCCCATTGTTACGGAACAACGAAATTTAATAATACAGTACAATATACTTTAAGTAACAATCAAAACAAACATTGTAGGTATAGTAACGATACAATACAATACAATGAATAACAATGATCCAAACATAGTGTCAAATTCAAAATAACTAATCCAATATTTTAACATACAAATTTTTGCTTAAAAATATTTTACTTGCAAAGTAAACTAAGTTTTTTAAAAATGATTGGGGTTAAAATCTAGCAAATCAAAATTTCTAGGGTGTAGAATCTTATAGTAGCACACAAATTTAATCATTTTATATTATGATCTACCTAAGATGACCACTATTTTATTTTTATTTTCAAGATTTTTTTTCTTTTTTACTATAATACTAATTTTAATTCATTTCCAAATTGTTTTCAACACATAAATCATCATTTTAAACATAGTTTCAACATCACACTCAATATGAAACAAAGCAACCATTAAATCCAAATACATTTCAAAATTTTATGGGTGCTACAATTTTAAAGATCAATTATAAGTTTGATATCCTAAATTGGGTTAAAAAGGACACTATTATAGCTTTTATCTTCATTGATTAATGAATGCAACTAAAATTATCTCATTTTTTGTACTTAAACTAATCTCTTATGTTTCTCTTTTCGAATCTAATAAACCTTTTGAACTATGTAAATATTGTTGAATAATTATTAATCAGTATTAATAACATATCTGGTGAAATTCCACTAATGGAGATTGAAGAGAGTAAATTGTGTTGGGATATATTATTAACTATGTTGTCGGGTCATGGTATTTTATTGGGAGACACAAGCATCGCGTAGATTATAATCGAAATATCATTGACACACATTAAGTAAACTAAGGTTCTATTACTCCTCTGAACTCATATTTTTTGTAATTTTGTATACCTATTGGCTTGTGTGATAGACTATGTGACCCCACATAGTTAATGCGCGTGAGAGATATTTAAATTTCACGTAGATCAAAATAATAAAACAAACTACACATATATTAAAAATTACATCAACATTAAGAGTATAAGTACATGTAAATGGACTAGAGATATCGTTTATTACAATCCAGTTTCTAGCTTATATCTCCATTTGGTCCGTTCGATACATACTAAATGCACTAGCACACGAAATTTGAATATTACCATTCCCATAATCAAGATCGAATTATAATTAATCTTATCTTACAATCGTCAAGATGTTTGTCCAGCTTCATCTTCAATCTCAAACATTAAAGAACCAACAATTTTAAACTTCCCCTTATGAGTTAAATAACTCCATACACAAAATCATCTACTGTATAATAAATTAACACACATATAAACACAATCATCTATTCAAACAAAATACTTTATTTTATTTTTAATAAATAACATGCATACAAAGTCTTTATTCATAATTATAATCAATACTATGATTAATAGTATATGCCAACCCAAACAACTTTTCATAGATCTTAAAAATACTACTATAGCCTTCAATCTATTTTTGTTTCTATGATAGCTTAGAGAGCCTAAGAGATTGTAAGAGTATAACTCTAGAAGTTGATGGGCTCTCTTGCAAGACCACTTGATAACCATCATCAAAATTTGACATTCCTTGGCCCAATACTTGCCAAAAAAGCCCACCACCACATGGGCCTCCACTTTTGGCACAATTAAAAATGGTTCCATATATTTTTTCAAAATAATTATCCCTCATTGCAACAGTATACCCTGGGGTTTTTGAAGACTTGCCAAATTCTGTAATTAATAAGGGCTTTTTCAACATTTTGGAGTCATCTATATGGATTTGGATCCATTGTAAAGCCCATTTGTCTTGGGCCTCTTGAGTTAAACCTGGCAACCTGCAGTCCAAAAGGCCCAATTAAGGGTACACAATATGTTATGCGATTTGTTACTTATTTTCTAGTGTTTTGGTAGGTAAATATTTTATACGTAACGTGTCAAAATACTATGAAAATGAGATGGGATGTGAGGAGTAGGGGTTCGAGGGTGACAAAGTGTGAGATGGTCGTGGGGTGGGGGTTGGGGACGCTCAGTAGCAGGGAGGAGACAATAAACTTGAAATGTCATTTATGTATCTTGTTTTTTCTACTTTTATCATTGAAGCCATTTTTCTTATTTTTAAACTGACTAGTTTTCCTAGTAAAAAAAAAAATATATAATACTCTAAAAAGAACAAAATTATATAACCTAGAAACAACATGTTAAAAACACAAATTAGGTAATATTTTCTTATACAATCTGATTATACAAGTTAAATTCATTTATACAAAACCTTAGCTAATTTTTGATTTGTTTGGTTGACAAATCTCATAAACTTTTTAACTTCCAAATGACTATAACAATAACAATATCTCAATAACTCAATTCAAGCACGTTCAGATAAACTATATGAATCGTCACTAATCATATACACATATAAATTAGGATTATAAATCCTCACTAACCATATACACGCATATGCAGATATGAATCCTCGCTGACCATATACAAATATAAATTCGGGGCGGGGGTGAAAATTAAAGAGATTTATTTACCATTGATCAGGGTACATATGAATTGTTGTAAAATCAATTCCTTGAACTTGATTGTTGGAGATAAAATTAGTCCCAAAAATGTAAGAATTAGGATTGTATTGTCTCATGTCATTCCCATAATATCCTTCAAGTCCAATCTCCAAGAGATGATTTGAATCTATTGATTTCAAATATCCCGCCATTTCTAAAACCCAGTTCTGTAAAATATAAGTTCAACAAAAAAATATGTTTACTTCATGTTAAATATAATTATTTTCGATCGATTAATAACTTTGCCAAAATATAATACCTGAAATGTTTTCCCAGAGAGGTCAGATGGGCATCTAGGCTCATTTATTAATTCCCATGAAAGAATTGTTGGATCATCTTTATATGCCACTTTGGTTATTGTATTCACTCTTGTAAGCACAGCCTTTATACAAAAAATTTAAAAAAAAAAATAAGAACTTGAAAAAGTAAAAATAAAAAAATAATTCTAATTTTAATCCTTTTTTTACTTGGTATATACTATAAGTAAGGAACTTTAATATATAGCCACTCAAAAATAGTCTAATTACTCTACATAGTCATAGTTTGATAATTACAATTTGTAACTACATGTTATACGGAGGAGAGAGGTGAGCGTGACTGGGAGAGAGAGGAGAGAGGGGAGTGAGAGAGGGCAAAGAGTGGGAGAGAGGTGAATTGTATATGTATATCGGTTAAATAATTATATATTATACATATGTATTTGTATATATGACAAGCGAGACTGGGAGAGAAGGAGAGAGGCGAGCGAGATTGGGAGAGGGAGGAAAGAGGCGTGCCTGCGAGGGAAGAGAGTGGAGAGAGGTTGATTGTATATGTATATCGATTAGATAATTGTATATTATGCACATGTATCTGTATATTCTGGCAAATATTATATATACAAACGTGACTAATTATACAAAACTCGAAGTCAGCCCACGTAATTAATGTATAATGTTCGCCGCGAGTGGTAATTATAACAAACTATAGCTATGACGAGTAATTAAATAGTATAAATTTGCTTAACCACGTAATTTATACACTTTATTATAAACTCGTTAAATGCATGATACAATCATTTATAACAATTACAAATTATTAGGGTTAGACAGGTAAATTTTTTTTTATAGATTTTTACGTTGGTTTAGATTTACAATATAATTATAACCGATCCCACCGTCAAACATTTACAATTTCTTTTATTGAGTATTTTTATATACGTTATTGAGTTCACGTAAATTCATAATCGATCTTTACCTTGACATTATTTTTGTAGAATCCTTTGACCATAGGATTAGTGAAGAAATCATCATCACTTGTTAATTTCTGCCCTCTTTGCACTGCCCATTCTACATATTGTTTCTTTCCTCCAAAAGCATCCCAATTATTGACTAATGACATAATTAAGTGAATTCCATATTTTTTAGCTTCTGATATCACAAAATCCAATCCCTAAATAATCAAAACAAAACACAAAAAGGGGTCAAAAAGAGGGAAAAAATATAATATTTTAACGTCTATAATATTACCTGAAACATTTGTTCGTCATAAACACCAGGTGCAGATTGTAAAGGTCTAGAACCACCATCAGAAAAAGCCCAAGTTCTAGCGACGTTCATTTTATATTTAGAAGCTTGTTGGAATGTATTTGTAACTTTAATTCTTGTTGATGGATCATAAGCTATATACATTAACCAATATGCATTAAAACCATTTATATAAAGTGACTTTCCATTTAATGCAAAATGAGTTCCATCTATATAAACAAAATTATTATTTGAAAAAGCTCTAGTAGGCTTGCTAAATTCATTTGGAAATATTATTAAAATAGCAACAAAAATTAAGATGATTGAGTTATTCATCAATATTTTTTTTAATAATGCAAAAAGGAGAAAAAAATAGGGAGGAAATTGGTTTATGTTTGATGTTATATTTAATGTTTTGGTGTTGGGTTTATATAGGTAAAAAAATTAATTAATTTGGAAAGTTTCCAAGTGAATAAGATTTGAGTATTAATATAGTAATGCATTGATTAATGAATAACAAATTACTATAGATTTGATTTTTTAATGATTTTCTAAAAACCATCCTTTATTTTTTGGATTTAGATTTTGTTTGGATTGATTTTTGGTGTTTGATTTAGTCAAAAATCATAAGTCAGAACAGATTATTGATATCAAAAGTTCAAAATTATGTTGTTATTTACTAGTATGTATTTTTCTTTTACCATATCATATAAAAATAATAAATTATTGTGTATAAAAGTAATAAATTATTGTGTGTATTTTAGAAAAAAAACAAACATAATAAATATAATAAGGCTCTATAGTTTTAGTTTTAGTAATTATGCTATAGTTTAATTTGCTATGGAGGCCGCAATTTGTATATTTCTGCCTGTTTGTATATTTTGCTTGCGAATATACAAATAGGGTATATACAAATTTTATATTTATACATTTAGGAATTTATCAGAACTTTTTTTGTATATTTTGCTTTCCAATATACAAATAGGGTAATTAATCATGATTGATTCAGAAATCCTATACACATAAATAGGATAAACATATACACAATTCTGTATCTATAGAATCAGTAACAGAATTATACAAATACTAAATTTATACAAATCATGCAAATAAAAAATTGAAAAAACTGTAAACACGAATTATAATTTCTTAAACTATTACTATAATATATAACTATAATACCTAATATACGTTAGATATTTGCTATTGTACATAATCTTCTCATTATAAAACTGAATAACTTCTAATATGATATCATTTGAACCATATAGAGATACTAACAAGCAAATCAAATGGTTAATGAATAACAATATAACCAATTCTTATAAAGAAATATTAACATAGTTTTATTTCAATAGATCATAATAAAACATAAAAAAAAAAAGATCATTATATTATATCCATAAAAAAATGATTTAAACTATTGAAATTTTATAAATCAACAGACTTATTCGGACCGATCTAAAAACAATCAATGATGTCCAATAGTCCTTATTTCTCATTTTCTAGATTTCTTTAATTTGTTTTGTTTTTTTTCTCTTCTTTTTTCAATTTTTGTCTCTCGTCCTTTTCTCCATATTTTTCCAATTTTTCATCTCTTCTTTTTTCGTTTTTCGTGTATATTGAATTTGTGTTACGTGAGGAAGTCAGGATTTTAGATAAGTATTTTTAGATTTATGAATATTTTTTTCGCTTTTTGTCTTTGATTTCTCTTAATTTAATTTTTCCATGAAGGAAATACAAATAACAAAATATTAATTAACTACTCTTCAATTAAAAAAATTGAAAATTTTAGTTCAAAATAAAATATGTAACAAAAAGAATTTACTAAAATCACTTGTTGATTTACTAAAATCTAAATTAAAAACAACATATATGTTTTTGTAATTATTTTTTTAAAAAAATTGTAGAAAATTGGTTGAGCTAATCTTCATTACATTGAGCAAATAGACAAAAAAATAAACTATACACATTATTGTGGCTTTTCTTATTTTGTTGGTTTTTCTAGAAATGGAAAAGAAAGTAAATTATCAAATACAAATTCCAAAAAATTAATGAGCTAGGGACATCTAATGCATTTGCTCAATGATTTAATTGTAGGGAAAAATTAAGTGAAAATTATGTAATTATGCAATTTAAGATAATATAATATTTAAAAAAATTTAAAATTTGAACTAATTATGAAAATCTTATTTTTTTCTTCTCTCTTAACATTTTAATACATCACTTCATCTCGATCAAATGAATTACAATTTTATTTGTGTACAATGTATCTGGTACAAATGTTATAGTCGACACATAACTTCAAATACTTCGAAATTAGTATGAATCTAGTGTATAGTTATATATATGATACATAACTCATGATACATCGGTTGCTATATATTGAGCATAGGAGTAATGTATTCGTGAATTCTGAAACATCTTAAATATAGTAATTTTTGAGAAACTTTCGAAATAGAATATAATTAGCATCCAAATTATTGAAAGGTGACACCACTTGCGAAAAGTCTTGTGTACGCCACTGCACATAGCCTTTTAATTTGAATAAATCTGAACAAAAATTAGAGATTGTATATACATATCAATAACTGATACATGATATATTATACAATTTGTAATAATTATGTATCACATAAATAGTTAAAGGCATGAGATACACATGTTTAGATATGAAAATAAACCAAAATCTATGTGTATAAGAAAAAAGACTAACAACAAAAAATCAAAATAAGTTGGGTATATATAGTAGTAAAAGATGACGAGTAGATATGAATCAAATACATAACTATGAATATGATATATAAATTAATTTGTATTTCAATTAATTAAGGTTATGTATCAAAACTTGTACTTAAATACAAAACATTATGCATGATGAGATTGTAATATATCATATTGTTGAAACAAATGTATTATACATTAATTTAAGAAACAAAAATAACTAGATACATGAAAACCTGAATTCATATATATCTAAAAAAAATGAACAAGAAAAATAAAAAATAAATCAAGTTAGATATCCGTTTCTAGTACTTAGCTTCTCCTTCTCAACTTTCACTTTAGAAGATGATTGTACATCTACGTTTTTCTACATCACTTTAGAAGACAAAGACACATCCTTCTTCGCCTTCGCCTTCTCAATGTTCTAATTCTTCATTGAGACTGGATCGTGCAATCATTTGAATTTATTTTCAGTTCAATCATCGTCATTAAAATTATAAACACAATTAATATTAGTTGAGGTTAGCTGGGCAATCCTAATACTATAAGATGGAGCATCATATATGTATCAACACTTTGATGATGAAACAAAAATTAAAGCAAAAAGTAATGAACTAAAAGATGGAGAAAACGGATACTACTATAAGTTGGATTCGATTAACAGAGATAGAATTTTTTTGAAATTCAAATTGTAATGAAGAAAGTAACTATCAAGATTGAGGGAGTATAAATAGAAAGAGTTCAAAACACTAAAAATAGGAAGAAAAATACGTGTATTTGGAGTTCAAGAGTTATGTATCCGAATGAGTTGGGTTTTGGAGGAAAAAGAGAGATTTTTGTAAAGTTTTAGAATGGTTAGGAATAATAGAAAATACGGAAAAAGGTTAAAGTTATCTCTGAACTATGCGAAATAGACCAATTATATCATTCATTATATTTTAGGATAAAAAATATCCGTCGTTATCCCAAGAGATCACCACACATACCCTCAACTTTTAACCGCCTAATTTTTTAGTGAAGAGGCAAGCCACATAGGACTCGTCCCTCCACCTAAGTATTGCCAACTTAGACTTATTACAAAAGAACTAAACCTTTATCGGCAATAAAAGTCACTACAAAATCTCAAAATATTGTGATTTAGTAATTTTTAGTAGCAACTAAGGCCACAACAACCATTCCCTAATATAACATGTTTTTTTTTTTTCAACAAAAAAATGATAATTAATTTTCAATTGCAACCCAATTTTTAAAAATAAGAACATGCACTATCAATATTAAAACATCTAATATTATTACAAAAATTATCAAAATTACTTCTCGATTCGAATCTCCTATTTGTATAATGCATCATTGTACATTTTATACATTTACATATAACATAAAAATAGAACATATAGTGTCTTCGAACTTCTCCTTAATCGATATAATTTGAGATTTTTTAAAAACAATAACGAAAGAAACACAAAATTAGAATTCAATGTTAATAATCCGTTAAACGATATTCTGACTTTTGTAGTGACTTGTATCGCCGTTAAAGTTTCAGATTTTTTGTAGTGAATACAAGTTGATAACGTTTAGATTGAGGAATTAGTTTCACTTGAATTATCACCTAACTAAAAATTCGAAATAATAACTCTCGAAAGGATATTTATGATCTCTTAGATAACGACGATGACATTTTGGATGCATTTTTCTTTGATTTTCCTCGAACCATACAAGAAAACATTTCCCTTCCAAAAAATATTATAGGAAACGAATCTTGAAAATCCGGCGCCGGCGGCGGTCTATCTCCGGCGAACTGGGTTTCTTCTTTCTCATTCTCATGGAATCAATTATCTTACAAACTCAACCATTACAATTCATGAACCCAATTACTTCAAAATTCATTCCCACAATTCGATTTACTGCTTCCTCTGTAGCAGCATTCAAGCTCTTCTCATCTTCATCTTCAGCAGCCATTACCACAGATTCCCCTGTCATAGAGAAAAACCCATCTCCTAAACCAGCTATTTCTCCGAGAAATGGGGTTGTAAAGGCTAGGGTTAGTAAAGGAATTTTGGAAGCTCAGCTGAAAATGGACTGGTTGGAGTCTTTGTCTTGCCCATTTACATGTACAAAGCCTTTGGACAGTGGTTGGGTTATTGGGGTTGACCCAGATACTTCTGGTGCTTTGGCACTCTTGAAACCAAATCAACCTCCTCAGGTAGTGTAAAGTTTCATTCTTTTTGGGAAAATTGCACTCTATGTCAATTTGGGAGAAAATATTTACACCATGTAGATTGTAGCCCATAATTGTGTCTAAACAATGAACTTTTGTAGGTGTAATGTTGTATACAAGGCTTATGTTGCTCGGACTCTTAAAAAATGTAGAAGGGTATGTGTTGGATCCTCTAGAAATAGTGCATTTTCGAAGTATCCGACACGAGTATGGCAACATTTTTGAAGTGTATGAGCAATATAGTATTGAGCTATGTGGCTCTATATTTTTGAAAGTTCCCTTATTTGTTTATATTTGCAACCTACAATCCCTTGGAATCCATGCAGACCTAACGAAAAATAAGGCACAATATGAGTCGAAGTTTGTTGTCTTAGTTGCTAGGCTAAATTTTTTGAAACTGCAGTAATTGCTGAAACAAGTGTGGGCTGCTTAGTGATAATAGTAGCCCCGGTTCTAACCATTAGGTTTGTAGTTTGAGTCACTAAAGGTGGAGAAACAATGGGTAAGGGTAACCACATGTGATGCTCCTGGGGTTTGCATGGGGTTGGGTTAATCGAACAGCTAATAATTGCTGATTGGAGCTTACATGAGTTGAGTATGTATATCCATCAATCTCAAACCAAAGAAGGAAAAAAGAAAGATAAAATCTTGTGCTCTTAGGAGTTAGTAACTTGTTTACTGTTTTATTTACCTCTAAATCTGAAGTGTACTTGTGTTGATTTCCCATTCCAATCTCCAGGTGTTTGATTCTCCTCACTTGAAGGTACTTGTTGGAAAAGGAGTGCGGAAACGCTTAGATGCAAAAGCTATTGTTCAGTTGCTTCAAAGTTTTGAAGCTCCGTTAGGTACAACAAATGCTTTCATGTTGGAAGTCTTTCGTATATCTGTTCTTAACTTCCTTAGTTATCTGGTCTGAATGACTTGTGCAGTAGATTCTGCTATTTCCTTGTGATTTTTGTGCTAGTTTTTTCGTTTGGCACTGAAGGTGACAATGCTCTCTTTTTATTTTTTCCCTTTCACCAAGATACTAAATATTTGTACTTGCACTTTTCCTGGTGTATTTTGTTAATTGGCTGTCCTACTTTCTGCTTCTGAATGTAAATGTGGGATGGGGAGGCGATTGATGCATCTCTTATATAGATTCTGTTGGGTTTGCAAAGATTCTGCATATATTATATAAGTTAAATCACTTCAGTGCGTTAACCTGGTTGTTTGAACAAGTGTCCTTTATGCTGCATTCATATAACACTGCAAGGAGTGATGCATGCAGTATTGGAGAGAGTTTTAGTATATATATATATATATATATATATATATATATATATATATATATATATATATATATATATATATATATGAGGCTGGAATGAAGGATTTTAGTTGATCATTTCATTTCTCTCCCACTTCCCCTCTTTTGGGTTCTATGGAAAAAAATTTCTTGTTGCTACTACCGAAACAGTTTGGCTTTCAGCTTTTTGATATGAGGAAGGCCTTGATAATCAAAGAATAATCCTTTTATTTTCTAGTGTCTTTTGTATGTCTGTGTACTGAGACTTAAAGCCGATCCCAACTAGTTGAGATCATGTAGTTGAAATTGTAAATTTCCTTGTAGATGAGCAATCTGTACCTGTTTATGGTCTTATCAAATTTAGTTGAATTATTAAATTCACTATCTGATGGCTTCTTAACTGGAATCCTCAGAGGCAAATTAGATATTTTGGGGGATAAGTATGTAGAGTAAGATGAGATGTTTCATTTTGTTTTCAGGAACAACTGTGTATATTGAACAATCAACTCCGTATCCACAAGATGGTAAGCAGGTTAGCAATATTATCAACAAGAATGCCAGTATGTACTTCCAGTGACCAGTAGCCTATCAGTTTTATTCAAATGTCGATGGCTATTTTCATGTCCACTTGCTCTTTAAAACTTGCACCATCATATAATTCTGTATTTGTTAGATACTTATTACTTATTGCATATGCACCATACATATCGATCCCTTCAGAGCTTCACCAGACAGAGTAGGTCAACAATGTATTCATGACATTATCTAGCAACCAGCATCTATTACTTTGGACTTGTTTATTATGCTAAATAGGGAAACACATTTATGTATAACATAATTTTCTGAACAAAAACTTCACAAAGTAATATTTCAACTTCTTGTTGTGGTTGGTCGAGAGAGCCATCCAATATTCTCATATGTTTCTGGGAGATAATTGTGTTACGGCTTTACGTATAGCTAAGGCACTTGGAGTTCCTTTATATTTTTGTGCTTCTTATTGGCAAAGGGTTAGTGATCGGTGAGTTTAGGTATACTTGGAAATTTCCTTTTTGATTGTGATGTTCTATTACTTTATTCTGTAGGTAGTATAGGCATCATACATTTTTCACCCTTACATCGTTTCAACAATCTAAGTATTTACTTGTTCAAAAAAGAAAGTTTGCATCATTAAATACTTCGACATAACTTTTCTAGCGTATCTTATTTGTGTTTTAATTTGTTGTTACACTATTTATCATATATCTTTACTGCATCAAGGGATGGTGGAGTGGAGGATTCGGCTATGGACTATGGATTGGTTTGTTAGTTGCATCCGGATTTTCCGTTACTCCTGTGCCATCAAGTGCATGGAAGAGTGAGTTTCGACTTACAAGAGAACGCTCAAACAAGGTTACTAAAGTTCCTGCAATTAGTTTAGTTGAACACAAATAGATTAGATTTACTTTATTACGTCAAGTCTTTTGCCGTTTTTCTTTCATATACTCCATCTAGTTAGATTTTTTCAGTTTTGTACTAAGAAAAAATTCTTGCAAGATATCATCATCTGCAGATTTTCTGACGTTATCATCTAATGTGTGTCGTTCAATCAATTTGATTTGCAGGATTATAGCAGGGAACTAGCATCTTCATTGTTTCCCTCTTTGAGTTCTTCATTGAAAAGGAAGAAAGATCATGGTAGGTATACTTAGACTTCATCTGCTACGCATTTTTACTTCTGAAAAAGATTTACGTCTTCTTATTTTTTCTGGTTTGTGTAACTAATCAAAAGGAATCATTTCAGCAGACTATTCATCTATCCCAAAAGGTAGTATAACGGGCAGTGACATGTTGATTCTTGTAATGATTAATGGTTAGTGAAAAAAGAAAAAAAACTTCGGCTTATACTCAACGTCTCAATCTGAGCCTTTCTATATTGTGGATGATGTCCTTAAATCCGACATCAATTTTTGACATTCAATATCCCTAGTCACTTTTTCAATGTTCCTTGTTGTAAGTCCTTGCTGATCTCTGGCTGTAAGGGGAACTCAGGGTATCACATTTTTATCTGATCTTTTCTTATAACCAAAATAATTCGCTTTCCAGCTTCTGTACTTGGTCGATAATGGGTCTGCCCCTCTATCCTTCTAAATACCATACTTGGTTCACGACACGATTCAAATCTGTGACGTGTGCTCAACACACATCCTGTGTGTGCTAACGTTTACAATTGAACGAAAGCTCTAAGGGCTTCACATTTTAGTTCATCTTGATCCTAAACATTTGTATATTACGATTTTATTAGAGCCGTGAATATGTCATACTTGCTCCAGCATGTAGTATATACGTTTGTCTCCTCTTTTTCTTTCTTGCCAATCACTTTACTTTTCGTAAAGTTTGTAGTTTTGGCATTGAGTACTAAGTTGGAACTCATTTCCCTTCCCTTGTAGTTGGTGCAATTCCTATATAGAACCTATATAGATATTGCATCAAGATCTTATTTGCCATTTACAAACAACGTCATACCCAGTGTAATCCCACGAGTGGGGTTCGGGGAAGGTAGAACATACCTTACTCCTACCTCGTGGAGGTAGAGAGACTGATTTCATTTGTGTGTCTTTACCCCATCTAAACATCTAAATGTTATTTCACGATTCTTTCTTAACGTTCCAGGTCGAGCTGAGGCTCTTCTCATTGCTGCTTATGGCAAAGGCATCAAGATAAATTCTGATTCTCCTTGCGCCGTGGAAAATTTAGATGCTTTAGCAACCGGAGAAAAGCTAGTCAATGAATTCCATCTTTTATCAACTCCAGCGCTTAACAACTAGTCGATGAGGCTTTTCAATCAATTCGACTTTTCCAGCTGACTCCATGAAATCTCAACGTAAGCATTGGCGAAAATCGAACTCATCCTTTCTGTGTTTAACTTGATTGTTAGCTCTGATGTAATGTAGTATCTTCATCTTAGATTGTAGGATAAGTAGTGTAGTTTCCTTCATTATAGGGAAGGAGAATTAGAGATCTTAGTTCTTGGCCCATATTGTTTCATCATTTGTATTGAATGAAACATTTAGCATGAAACATTGTTATGTATTTATTTTCATTCACATACATATACAATGTGTTGAGGGTCTATCGGAAACAACTTCTCTATACCACAAAGTTAAGAGTAAGGTCTGCGTATATCATACCCTCTGCAAGCCTCACACGTGGAACTACACTGAGTATGCAGTTGTTTGTTCAACTATAGGTTTGCGGTTTTGGGTAGTTTGGTATTTTGTTATACCAAATCGATCTCTGTCATTTCACATTGTCCATTTTGAACGTTTGAAGTGGATGAACAATCATCATATGTAATCGAGTTTCATGCCATCGTGTATGAAAAGAACAGGAATAGATGAAGTTAATGTATTCCACCTCTTAGTTGTCAAGTAAATATTCCAATTTAGAGAGCGTATATATAGACATCTCAATTTGTCTCGTTTGTGTCAAATGAACATTTCAATTTACAAAATGATTTCGATATCTTTAAAACTTATGCGTCACATCAGCATCAGGTGTTCAGGAAACAGTGAGAATAAGTTTAGACTGTTTGATTGTTAGTTAAGATTATGTTTAAATGTGTATGCTCTCTCAAAAATTGAAGTGTGTCAAAGTCATTAGATTAGTTTTATAATAAAAAAATCACTTAATTTTATTTTAGTATTATGAAAACCACTTAATTATATTTCATAACAACTATGCCACTAAACTTTGTCATTGGGAGGACATAAAAGAAATATTTTTTGTGATTCTTAAACAAAGTTGATTGTCATTTTTGATATATCAAATAAAATTATTTTTATTTAATGACTTTTTGATATTTTAAACAAAGCTCAACAAAATATATTTTAATGACTTTAAAATCAAACTGTTAAAAAATACTCGTGAAGTTTGATTGCTATAAATACTTTATTGATGTAGATTTTTGGGTCACTACTTATATAAGCTTACGATGATCTGGTCACATAATTTTTTCTTTTTTAAAATGTGTGTACGCGTTTAATAAATTTTCGATTCAAATAAAACAATTTCCATCCATTAATATTCACTAAATACAGTAGTGCTCACTCCAATTGGTATATATTTTTTTTTTCATATGATGATATTTTATTTGGTTGACAATTTTTTTTCCCCCATAGTGGAATAATTATAATTGCTTTTATGAGCTGGATATATATAAATGAATTGCAAATTTCAAGTAAGTGCTAGCTGATATCACCATCAATGATTTCCAAATAATTTTATTGTGGAGTTTGCTAAGTTCTTTTTCTTATATTTTAATCCGTTTTATTTGTCAGTTAAAATTCTTAAAAATATTGTTGTATTTATATCGGATTTAAAAAAAAAGTACTATAAAGCTAACATGTTTTATTAACATTCTTAAAGAGTTCAAACAACATAGAAGGTTTGTACCGTAACTGAATAATCATAATAAAGATTTACGGTGAAATTTTGGGATGACTTGTATCGTAACTAAAAATTTCATATTTAAGTCATGAAATGAAAAAAAATCTTTTTAGGAGAATCGTTTTGAACGCCGTTTTTGTTAAAGAATGACAAAAGTCCCACATCGGTGATTAATGAGATGGGTGGACTCTTTATAAGGCTTGGGCAATCCTCCATCCTTTGAGCTAGCTTTTGGGGTGTGAGTTAGGCCTAAGACCTAATTTCACATGGTATCAGAGCAGGGCCCGTCTCACCCGATGTTGGGATCCCCAAAATTAAAATTGCCCACACACTAGATGCTAAGCACTGGGCGTGAGGTGGGGTGTTAAAGAATGACAAAAGTCCCACATCGGTGATTAATGAGATGGGTGGACTCTTTATAAGGCTTGGGCAATCCTCCATCCTTTGAGCTAGCTTTTGGGGTGTGAGTTAGGCCTAAGACCTAATTTCACAGTTTTTAGATATGACCAATACAATATTCAAGTTTAAATTTTATCGTACTTCATTATAAATCGCTGATGCGACGAACGCTTTTAGGAATTAGAAACAAATTAATTAAGAGTATAGTTATCTTATTTTCAATATATATAAAAAGAAAAAAATTGGACATTTTCACATACAATCTAAATTCCTACCATTTATTAGGCATTTTTTTAATAAAAAAAAGTGGAATATATCAACACTATTGTTACATGATTTCTTTCTAATGCAATTGAAGGTTAAAAAAGATTCAATAACAACAAGAACAATACAATAATAATATAATATATTCGGTATAATTTCACAAATTTTTTTTTAAAAAAGTAATGTATATACAGATCTTAGTACTTCTAACGAGATCGTTCTCGATTAATTCTTAATTCGAAAATAAATACACTAAACTTTCGCTATACGCGAACTAGAAGAAAGAGTGGAGAAATGTCCACTTAATATAAAGGGATTTTGTGCAAATTTTGACCAACCAAATTTGAGTTTTGACTTTATCAAATATGCCTTCTGCCAAACACACTTTGACTCCTTCATGAGATTATACCTAAGTTTAACAACCATAAAAAGGAACAATTTTTTTTTTTGTTAACATGTGATAAAAAACAAACAATAGACATTTTTTTTTATATCTATAAATCATATTAATTTCTTTTAAGTTATAAATAAACTATAAAGGGATTGTTTTAACAATATTTTCACAACTTTTTATTGATATATTGAGTTTCTTCTTTATAGATGAGTCCAAGGTAAGTCTTTGTTGTTCTTTTTTTTTGGCTTTGTGATCACATTTATGTGTATGGCTTTCTTGTGTATGAACACGTAGACACCTCAACTCGTCTTCAATCTGTCAGTTAAACACTCCAACTTACAAAACGATTAGACACCTTCCACATATATGTGTCGTGTTAGGGTGTTCAAAATGACACTCTGGGGACGAGTTGGAGTGTTTAGTTGTCAGTTGAGACGAAGAGTCAAAATGTGTGCACTCTTACATACCAGTTGAGGTCAAGTTAAAGTGTCTGTTTATGTATTATGCCCGACATCATTTCAATGTTTGATCATCTGTCTGTTTGTTGTATAGAATTTTTTCTTTATCCGCGGATGTTTCACTTGATTCACCTCGATCAATTTTAGAAAGAATTCATATCGACGATACTAGTAGTGGTGTCCAAGGTAGAGAAAGAAGCTTCTTAGCTTACCAATCCAATTCACTCGATGAGGTCTCGAGTCCAGTTAGAAGAGAAGTAGCCAACAGGTGTTTCCAGTTGATGCCTATGTCTTCATCTTTTGTGTTATTGCCTTCCATGATACTCCTATCGTATACATTGATGGTATTCACGAACCTGTTTCAGAGTCGTGTGGTAGCTGGTTAGAGTTATGCAAACATTAGTAATACCAGTTTTCTAATTTTATTGATATTTTCTTTCCTCAGACCTTTTTTCATGATGGCTGTAAAACGAATTGACAACGATGTTGAAAATGGAGAGTTGGAGATCAAAGAGAAGTCGAAACGTAACAATATGATTGTCACAGTACAGAACAAAGCGTTGCTATCAGGAATTGCATACTGTATATCTTCATGTAGCATGATATTAGTTAACAAATACGTCCTTTCGAGCTATAATTTCAATGCAGGGATATCATTGATGCTCTATCAGGTACTTTTAGTCTTTTAAACTATTCGATAAATTTCATATATATTGAGAAATGAATTAAAATTTCAACTCGTTCTGCAGAATTTCGTCTCTGTTGTTGTTGTTTCTATGTTGAGCTTCTCTGGTGTGATTTCCACGGAACCACTCACGTTGAGGATGATCAAAGTCTGGTTGCCTGTTAATGTTATATTTGTCGGAATGCTTATCAGTAGTATGTTCAGGTATGTTGAATAACACTTGCGTTCACCAATGTGAAGTTATTTGTATCGTAATTTTGTTTAAAAATGATATGATGATGTACTTGTGGTTGTTATATTTTCTGCAGTTTGAAGTACCTAAACGTTGCTATGGTTACTGTTCTGAAGAATGTTACTAATGTGATTACTGCTGTTGGTGAAATGTATATATTCAACAAACACCATGATAGTCGAGTGTGGACCGCTCTTTTACTGATGGTATGCTCGTAGCTTGAACATGATATCTCTTCTTCGATTCATTCTGTACAAATTTATGCTTTCGTTGTCGTCTTGACATTGGACTTTGTGTTGGAGGAGTTATCGCGTAGTTTCTTATTCTTCAATGAGTATTACTATCTGTTGTTGCAGGCTTGCAGCCTAGCCTGCACTTGTCTTGTATGTTGCTACTTTGCTGTTTTTAGTTTTCTTACAAACGCGTGTTGGTTATACTTCTTTTGAGCCGAGGGTCTTATCAGAAACAACCTCTCTACTTCGGAAAGATAGGGGTAATGTTCAGAGGTGGAGCCAGGATTTTCAATAAGAGGGTTCAAAATCTGCAGAGATGGACACATGAATTAGTCGAAGGGGGTTGTCTCATGTCGAAGGGGACACATGAAATGGACACAGAACCCCCTTCATACAAGGTAGCTTCGCCCCTGGTAACGTCTCTATACATCTACCCTCCTCAGACCCCGAGATTACACTGGGTATATTATTGTTGTTGTATATGTCGGCTGAGTTTTACTAAGCGCGGATCTTTTGATCATGGACCTAAGTCACCTAAGATCCCGGCTTGGTACAAATCGGTCAAAATGTAGTACAACAACAACATATTCAGTGCAATAAAAAAGTGAGGTCTACGAAGGGTAGTGTGTATGTAGACTTTAGCCCCTACTTGGGGGTAGAGAAGTTATTTATGATAGACTCCCGACTCAAGTAAATAAAAAAGAGTGAAGAAACCAAGACAATATTGAAAAAGGAATAGTAACTACAACAAAATAATACGATAACAGAAATCAGACTCGAGATCAAAATGTGAAGACAGTAACTCTGTAGTTTGCTATGCAGATTGTTTCAGCAGTCTCTGGAGGAATTACAGACCTATCTTTTCATGCTACTGGTTATACATGGCAGATAATCAATTGTTTCTTGACAGCATCATATTCTGTAAGTAAATTTTTTCTCCGTTTCAATTTGTTTGTCTTACGTTCCTTTTTAGTCTGTTTAAAAAAAATGCATTTTTCCTTTTTGGGAAATTTGATCTTTAGTTCTAAACTTTCCTCCGAACATATTTAAGAGCACAAAATTAAAGAATATTCTGGTACATTCTATGTATGGACAAACCAATTGAAACAGAATTAGTTTTCTAATCTCTTATTAACTAGAATTAATTTTCACTTTTATTGATAAAAATATTACTATGTAATAATATATAAGAACTAGAAAAAGACAATCCTAAGTTGAAAATACTTTATGTATGTGTTTATATATTTTATGTCTCTTACTATAATTTGTTTTTAAACCGCTAATTTTATTGAGACGCATTGACACAATATGCTATTTATATTATTTTATTGATTATTATTTATATTATTTTATTGATTATTTTGCTTTGACGCAGTGTTCATCTAGGAAAATGCAATTCTTTATCTCATCTTTTAATTTTCTCTATACAATAAATTTTATCAATATTTACGAGTTCGAAATTAGCACGTAGATAACTTCATTTCATATGGTTTTGGATCCAACAATTGCTTTTTATCAACAAATTTTCTGGATTGTAAATTGAAATATGTTGCTTTGTATAGCTTAATAACAAAAGTTGTTATTTATATAATTATTAGTACTCAAATATTTCAGTGTTCATGATCTTAATTTCTTGCCATCGAATTTCATTAGGTCAATAATGTTCGAAACAACAACAAAATTTTGATAGTTGCAAATTTCTTTATGAATTATGTAATCCCAATAGTGCTCAGAAGTTCAGAACTCGAACGAATATGAGCTCGTCCCCTCTACTTTTGTTTCGACTTATATACAAGACGCCATAGTAGGGTTCAAACTCGTGAAATATGCCTAATACTTTTTTCCCCCCAAAATGACAAGAAGTTAAACTGTCATGTTTTTGTTTTTATGTTTCAGTTGACTCTACGTAGAATCATGGACACCGCTAAGCAAGTAACAAAATCAGGGAACCTGGACGAATTCTCAATGGTTCTCCTAAATAATACCCTTTCATTGCCTTTAGGCCTTCTCCTCGTACTATTGTTCAATGAAGTTGATTACCTCTCCACGACGTGAGTTCTACTATCTCACTACATTACCCTCTTCGTTTATTTTTGTTTGATTTTACGCTCTAATTTAAGAGTTAATAAGGAGATAACTTTGGTATACATGTGTATATTTTGTTTGACAGACCACTATTACAATTGCCAACATTTTGGATTGTGATAACATTAAGTGGATTTTTGGGCTTAACTATTAGCTTCACATCTATGTGGTTTCTTCATCAAACAAGTGCAACTACATATAGGTATCACTATTTCTTCCTTATCACATCCGTATCAGATTATTTAAAATTGCACTATTTTTGAAGGATCTGATACACATTTGTATCAGATTATTTAAAATTGCACTACTTTTGAAGAATCTGGATACGTACAGACGAAATTTACCTAACTTCTTGACTTTGCATTTTTTGCAGCCTTGTGGGATCACTAAATAAGATACCTCTCTCTGTTGCTGGTATTTTCCTTTTCAATGTCCCAACTAGTCTTGACAACACTGCAAGTATTTTTTTTGGTTAGTAACAATTTTTTTTTCTTTTCTCA
Organism: Solanum peruvianum; assembly: GCA_027705065.1. Taxonomy (NCBI): domain Eukaryota; kingdom Viridiplantae; phylum Streptophyta; class Magnoliopsida; order Solanales; family Solanaceae; genus Solanum; species Solanum peruvianum. The sequence goes on from JAKWJD010001755.1 coordinate 1,005,873, forward strand.
ATTGAAAATGTGTTTTTGTTAAGCCAAAAGAAAATGTAAAACAATTTGCAGGCCTCTTGGCTGGAGTATTTTTCGCCCAAGCAAAAATGCACGAGAAATCTCAATCCTAATACAACAAAATATTCAGTGTAATTTCAAAAGCGGTCGAATCTGAGGAGAATGATGTGTATCTAACCTTAATCTCGAAAAGATAGAGAGATTGTTTCCGATTAGAAATCTCAATCCTAAAAATTGTTGAAAACCTTTTCTTTTTTTGCTTCATAGATTAAGCTTTTGAGTTGAATTGTAAAACATGCATAGTCATAAACATAGTGATTCTCTATACATTGAACACTATTATATTGAAGAGTTCAAAAAGAAAAAAAAAAATATTACTTAAAGTATTTCGATTTCTCAAGTTTCATACCTGAATAATTATGTGCGTGAATTTCCTAATGATATTATAAAAAAAGAATCAATTCGATACTATGATATTATACTCAAATAAATAAAAATAAAATGAATTAGCGACTACTAAATTTCAAAATTAAATTCCACTTATTACTTTTAATTTATAATCATAAAATAATCATTTTATCTTTTTTTTTTTTTTTTTTTTTTAGTTTAACAAATTAAATTAAAGTAATTGTTATTTTCAAGTGCTAAGGAAAAACTGAGAAAGATTAAAAAAAATAATAATTTTCCTTTCTCTTTTGGTTCCTTCCCTCTTCGAAAGTTACAAACCAAAATCACTTCGAATCAAATTACAATATACAAAATCGATTTGTCAAAAATCTCACAAAATTATTTTCACAAATCTGACGAAGAATTATAACAAATCTGATCCAAAATTAAACTTTTGGTACAAATCTGAGGAACAACAAAATGGAGATTATTTTGTTATTATGATTTTGATGAGAAAAAAAAAATGAAATTTTTTCTCAAAATCTGAGATTTCAGATCCATTTTTTTTTGACTACCGGCGTTGATGGATGAGCTAGAATTCCGACGGCTTCTCGAACGTTTTCCGATCGTCCGATTTCGAGATTATCATGTAAATTAATCTCTCTCTCTCTTTTTTTTTTAAATAATATATATATTTATATCCTTATGAATCTATTTTTACTTTCTTTTTAGGCAAGAATAATTGTTTATTGGATTTTAAATTGATTGGCATTTTCTGGATTTTTTTAAAAATTATTAAAAGAGAAAAGATGAATTTTTTCCCTTATTAATGCTACATTTTGATTGGTGGTACTCGTTATCACGATTTGAAATTTATGAGTTCGGAATTATAGAGTAAAGTTGTATATGTTAAAAGATAAATGTAGTGATTGAACCAAAGTTATACACTACAAGCACAAGTATTAATTAACTTTGACTTCCAAGAATTTTTTTTATTTGATATTTGATAACTGCGGTGTTCGAGCCCGTTTTGAATAATTTCACGTGATACGTGTCACCTCCTAGCAGCAATAAGAAATCAACTACTCCATCTGTCTCATCCCATTTTATATGACACCATTTCCTTTTTGGTCAGTCTAAAAAAGAATGACACATGTTGTTATATGATAAGTATTTAAAAGTACAATTTCTCTTTTACCCTTGTTGGTCCCACTTAATCCTAGAAATAGTATTTTAATACATTTACGAGGAGAATAGAAAAGTGAGTCTATTTTTTAATATGACTATTTTTTTTGTCTCTGTTGGGATTTGAATGTGGGACCTACTTCATTGAACACGAAACTACACTCTTGGGTGCAAAAACCTTGCATTTTTTTTAGCTCTGGTCTCACCGTGTTTTTCATCCACTTTATTGATCATTAAGCCTCATTCTTGGCTCAAGATTTTGCTCAAATTGGAGTAGACATGTGAATGTAGAAGGCTGTACCTATTTTGAATTGAGAGTTTGTTGAAGCAAAATCTCATTTTCTTGTTTATCATCTGTTTGTTACATGACTTAACTTGTTATGTTAACTTAACAATAAAAGGGCTTACTTTATGCACAAAAAATGCCTCCTCAGATAGTGTAGGATCAGAGAAGAGTGGTTGAATACCTGTGAAAACTTCACATTCTTACAAAGAGATCATTTTAACGCGTTGAACCATTGGTATATCCTGTTGTAGACTCTCCTCGTGACTTGAGTTACGATGCTCCAACATGTTTTCTTGATCCATATTGTCATGGTTTGTCATGGTTTGATATAATCTGTTTCCTTGATCCAACATGCTATAACGTCGTTACTCTATATGTCTATGCCTTTTTTACTAATACGTTCTTGATATGGTCTAACTAACTTGTGTGTATTTCACAGATTGATTCAGACCCATCGAAAAGATCAGCTTCTCAGTCGATAGAGAAAGAGGAGGTAGAAGAGAAGTTTTTCCGCGTAAAAAACTATCTTTTCTTTCAGTTCTTGACTTTTTCTTCCTAACAGTAAATATTGCATCAGGAAAGACAATGGAAAGAGACATGGAGTAAGGGACATAAACCAGAGACTGGAATTCAATCGATGCATCGTGGTAATATGGACTCTCTATCAATTGTTTTTGCTTGGAAAATGAACAGAGATCGCCATAACTTATTTGTTATACAACTTGCAACGAAACTTCTTAGTTATAGAATCATCGTGGAAGAAAGTGTACGAGTCAAGGAAGAAACATTGAGATTAAGTAATAGAATATAGATGCAAGTAAGCAGCTATCGAGTTTGAAATAAGAGGAAATCGTTTGAGATATATGAGTATTTCAATCTATATGTGCAATACTATGATGATTGATGGAGCTAAAACGGGATGAGTTAGACCTAAAATCATATTTTCTCAAAAAATTTCAACTTTTCGCGATGAAAGAAAAGGATTTGTTTAGATAAAGATATTAATGTTGTTGTTAGTTTGTTTATCAGTTTGAATCTTTAATCTATATTGACCTCGCCTTGATGGTGAATTCTTAACCTTCTGTTGATGATTGAGTAACTATATCGACTTAAACGTTACAGGTCCATTTTGGGGCAAAGTGAGAGAAGCTGCTGAGAAAAAGGTGAGTCGTGTTATCATCTTTTGCTATATATAATGTTTTCGTGGGGTGATCGTGAACAGTCTTCATAATCCCATGTTATTAGAAGTCGATGTAGCCTTAGAGGAACAAAACTTGAGTCGAAGGTCTATCAGAAAGAGCCTCCTTAACCCACAAAGATAGGGCTAAGGTCTGTGTACACCCCATCCTCCCCAGACCCTAGAATCGTACTGGATTTGTTGTTGGCTTAGAGGAACAAGAAAAATCATGCTCTAATGACACATTATTGAACAACTTTTCAAATGTATATGATGAATTTTCCATGATATGATTGGAAAAATTATGGAAACAACGACAACATAACCAGTGAAATCCAACAAGTGGGGTCTGGAGAAGGTATAATGTATGCAGATCTTACCTATTACCATTACCTCGTTGGACTTTCCAGAGGTCACTCATCCTAGTACTGCTATCGCCCAAACAAACTTAACTTCTCTCTGATATGTATTTCAGATATTGAAGGAAAATCTTCTAGCAGCTTTAAGCGCTCAATCAGGAATCCAATACGATCCTACGGAGGAAGTGATGATGGCTGCTCGACACATTGCTGATCAAAGGCATGGTTCAAGTGGTGCAGGTCCATCTCATATACCGCGCTCTTCAGACTATGCATCATCGTCAATACCAAACCGAATGACATGTGTTGAGGAGGATTTGGATCGCATACGCCATTTTCAAGCCTATCAAGTGAAACACAATCAAGCTGTTGCTGAAATGCTGCGAACAATGGCACTTCATCATGGAATGAACATGGATAAGTTTCCTACTTGTCCGTCATATATTCCCCCTAGGGATGATGATGATGATGATGATGACGAAGATGATGAAGAGGACGAGGATGACGATGAGGAAGATGAGGAGTGACACACACCCCTATTCAGTAATGCTTCATTTTTTCTAATACACATCCCTTGCCCTTGAAAGAACAAAAATTTAATTTTGATTGATAAAGTTTTTAGTATACACCTTTTTTGGTCCTAGGGTGGGTAGGGGGTGAGTGTGGGGGTGGGGATGATATAACAAGTGAGGAACTCTGTTTGGTAGGGGAGGTCCCAAAATTTATGAATAGTACCTCCAAACTTGTAAAGTTATGTAACAATTTTGATGAGGAAATTAAAATTGCTTGCTTTTTTTGTTTCTTTTTGTAGTTAGCAAACATCTACTCCATTCCTCGATAGATGGATGAATATACATTTGATGGCCAGTTCTATGAATCAAAATCTCGAGTTGGAGGCATCGCTGGGAAAAAAGCCAATTGATTCGGTTTTCTCGAAATCAACGAGTGAACTTGAAATCATAGATCCATTTTGTGATCCACGCGACTCAGACAAGAATCCTATATCGGAGTCCTATGCGGTGCGAATCTAGAATAGTCGAACTAATGGGGTATCCGAAACCGAGTTAAAAATCGTAAAATAAACAATTCCTCCCCCTTACCCCTTGTCTTCTATATATTGCACATTTGTGAGAGTCAACAACTTTATTGTTCTTTCGATCGCACTAAAAAAATGCATTATTGTTTTCATGCTAAGTCATATATTAGAAAAGGTCATATTTAGGAAAAGTTTACCGAAATCCCTCCATTGATCTGAGTGGAGATCGACTTGATTCGATATATACAATTGTTAGAGGTTATGTCTTTTATCGTGTTATTCTATTTCTATATAGAGGTAGATGACAAAGATAAGAAATTTCTCTCACTAGGTTGTATATCAACATATATACAACCTAGTATTCGTATATAACTAACTAACTGTTTAGATGTTAGAACTTAGACTATTCTATCTGATTTGCTTGTATTTTCGTTTGAATATATGTTTTTGTATATGTAAACACTATTAGAGTCTGTTTGGATTGTCTACTTATAAACCATTAGCCAATATTCATAGTAACTTTAAACTTATTCTGTATCATTTTAGCTGAAAATCAAGTGCTTATAAAAGCTTTTAAATTTACTCAAATACTCCAAAAGTATCTAAAAGGTTATACTTATAAAAAGGCTATCATAATTCTTTATTATACGAGTATATTTAAATCAAGGTTGGATAAACTATGATTATCGATTGATCATATTACAAAAAATTACTAAACCATAGAGAATTAATTTAGTATGATATTTTTAAAAAAATATAAATTAAAATTATATAAATAAAAGTTCAAATATCTTATCATACCATACCATGCACACCCAAACACGAAAATTGGACGACTTTTGTTATCTCTACTTTTTGCTAATTAAAACATATTTAATAAAAAATAAAAAAATATTATTAATTTGATATAGTAGTTAAATATATTATGAACTTGGAAAGATGAGAAAATCAATTAAATTAATATTTTATACTTGTAAGTAGGTTAATGTTTAATATGATATTTTATTTTGTTGGTATCTCACATATAACAATTCATAAATATTATTAAAATAATATAATTGATGTAAAGATCCACACTAGCTTGTTAATGTTTTTTATTTTTATTTTTCTGTGAAATAAATATCTTTTTCCTATTGTTCTAAATTAAAGAATATCAGTACACTATTTAACAATATTATTTTTGAAGGTATATGATAAAATTAAATAAAAAAAGTCTAAGCTCTTGTAGGTAAGTTATTATGTATCTCTTAAATTTCAATCATAGTCTAGAAATACTTATACTGTCCTAAATATTATGATTTTCGAAAATATTTAATAAGCAAATATTACTTGCTTAATATAAACCTCTCATATTTTTTCGTTGGATTTAGTTTTCGAAATGGACCAAATGTTATTTTATCCACATAAGGTAAAAATAAAAAAAAATAAATGCCATTAAATATTGTCTTTAATAAATAAAATTTAAGCTGATCTAAATGATATATTTTTAGAAAAATAATATAAAAATAATTATTTATTGTATTACATTATTTAAATAAAGATATAACTTATATTAGATAAAATCATAAATTAATTTTAAATTTCTAAATATTAGAAATCAATAAATAGTTTCTGAAATTCATTTTATATCATTGCTACAATAATTCCCTTTGTATTAATACAATAGTTTTTAAAATCCATTATATATCATTGCTACAATAATTCATTTTATACTAGTGATAAAATAATTTTTGAAATTCATTCTGTCACGACCCAAAACCGAGCCGCGACTGGCACCCACATTTACCCTCCTATGTGAGCGAACCAACCAATCTAATCCTTAACATTTCAATGTATGTCAACATAAATTAATGCGGAAGACTTAAACTCGTTAATAAAACAATTCAAAACTATTATTATTATCCCCAAAATCTGGAAGTCATCACCACAAGAACATCTATGATCAAATTACTAAACTAAAACTGTCTAAGAAGCTAAAACAAATACTAGCTAGTCCATGCCGGAAGTTCAAGGCATCAAGACTTGAAGAAGAAGATCCAGTCCAAGCTAGACGCATTAGCTCACCCTGAATTTCCGATGGAGTGAAGACTGGCTAGATCTACTGTTGAGTTGAAGACGACGGAACGTTTGCTGCACTCCACAAATAACAAAGAAGAAAACATAAAAGTAGGGGGGTCAGTACAACCACAAGTACTGAGTAGATATCATCGGCCAACTCAAAATAGAAGATAATATATATCAAGTAATATCATAAAATCAACTATGATGCTTAACATGTAGCAACAACGAGTACTATATCATTAACAATTACCGTTAAGTTCACCCATGAGGACTCAAGCCTCAATATCATACTCATTTGGGAATTGGGTTCATTAGATTGAGTATATTTACATCTTTCAAGATTCATTATCTTTCTTCCTCTTGTGTCGGTACGTGACACTCCGATCCATATACTATCCTGGTGCCGGAACGTGGCACTCCGATCCTCATATACTATCCTGGTACCGGAACGTGGCACCCGATCCATATACTATCCTGGTGTCGGAACGTGACACTCTGATCCTCATTCTATCCTGGTACCGGAACGTGGCACCCGATCCATATACTATCCTGGTGTCGGAACGTGACACTCCGATCCTCATTCTATCCTGGTACCGGAACGTGGCACCCGATCCTCTATTTCTATCCTGGTACCGGAACGTGGCACCCGATCCCCTAATTCATCAAGCCTTCTTTTATACTAAGCATCATTAATCTCATTATATAATATATCAAGCCTTCTTTTACACTAAGGCATCATCAATCTCATTATATAATATATCAAGCCTTCTTTTACACTAAGGCATCATCATTAACAAGTGAATTAGGGTTTCCTTTCAAGATTTAGGATTCAATAACTTCATCATGCTTAGTTTATCACAATTTCATAATCACAATCATGCAAGCATACAATTAAACACATAGCAGGGTTTACAATACTATCAATACATATCATTCACTATTAAGAGTTCACTACGAATATCGTAAAAACCATAACCTACCTCCACCGAAGACTAGTGATCAAGCAAGAATTTTCCCAAAGCCTTGTTCTGCTTCTCGTTTCTCCTCTCCCAATTCGATCGACTCCTCTCTTTCTCTCTTGTTCTTTCTGTTTTCTTTTATTCAAACCCTCTTTCTTTTACCCTAATTAACATATAATTAAGTGTAAAAGAGGACAATAGAACCCACTAATTAACTTAAGGTTACCTCTTTTAACCCCCAAGTAATTAGACTTATTAATATTAACCCTCTAACTTTATAATTAAGGAAAGAATAGTCCACAACGTCCCTTAAAACGTGTAAAGAAATCCGATTCTGCCTGGGATTTGCGCAACCTGTGACGGCCCGTCGTGCCTGCGACGGTCCGTCAGGCAGGTCGTCGCAGCATCTTAGAACTCCATTTTTCACTAAGTAGACTGTGACGGTCCGTCACACCTGTGACGGTCCGTCCTGCACTTCCGTCATGACGTTCAGAGACTCGTTTCCCGTACCAAATTCTCAAGAGTTGAAGTGTTTTGCAACGGGAGCTGACGACGGCTCGTCGTAGCTGTGACGGCACGTCCTGCAGGTCCGTCACAGATTACAGAGAGTCGATTTTAATACCCAAATTTCAGAATTCTAAGTGTTCTGGGACGAGACACCCTCGACGGTCCGTCGTGCCCATGACGGTCCGTCGTGGTGACCGTCGTCTCAGCCAGTTTTTCCAGAAATAAAATCTGCTGCTCAAAACGACTAAACAGGTCGTTACACATTCTAATACAATAATATACACAAAACAAATTGTTATATCAAATTGAATAATATTGTTGTATTAAGAAAAATCATCCTTTAAAAATCTAAGTGAGAGATTGTTAAAATATCTATACTATTAACCATGCATGTGTTTATATATAATATTTATTATGCAATAATTGTTTATTCAATTTTAATAAATATTTAATAGATCATGTATTTGTCTCTATGCCCTTTACATATATAATAGATGATTTAGCGTACAGATTTTAGCTTATACACAACAACAGATTAAAGGGAGAATCGATATTTCTTACTATAAATATTATGTTTACAATCTAAAATGGAAATTGAACAAGTAATTGGTATAATTGTAGTATAAAAGTAAATATAATTTATCTTAATTGTGAAAGCGATGTGCCTTCAACTTCTTATGCTAATACATTTTATATATACTGAACAGATCAAATAGATATAAATATCTTATGCTGGCTTAATAAAAACACATTTTCTAATCCGTTAAGTGAACTTATACTCTTAATCTTAGAAATAAATATTTTGGCTATGTATAGGTGAGATTAATTTATGGATTAATATACCTGATAACTTGTAGATAACAAATAATACATTGGTAAGATAATAGCCAAAATCCATTTGTCAAGAATATCTAATTGAGAAGTCAAAATTTGTGTTCTACTACATTAAATAGTGGGAGAAACAATAATAGACAAAAGAAAATTTCAAGGCAGTGAGAGTGATGTTGAGTAAATGACATTACATGAGTAACTAATATTTAAATATCGAAAAATAATGAAGAAAATATTAAAACTCAAAAATATGACAGTGTGACTATAATATTTACTCTCTCGGTTTCAAAAAGAATGACTCGATTTCCTTTGTTAAGCTCTGTTTCAAGTTATATTTTAAACGGAGAGAGTATATACTTAGTCTTTAGCAAGTTGTCTATGTATTATCCAATCACCTCCCAATACCTTTTTAGTCTACCTCTACCTCTCCTCGGACCTACCATACATAGCCTCTCAAACCTTGTTATTGAGGTATCTGTGCAACTCCCCTTAACATGTCCGAACCATCCCAGTCTCGCCTCTTCTCATCTTGTCGACCATGGAGATCACCCTCATCCTCAAAATCTTTATTCCTAACTTTATATCTCCTATATCTACATATTTATCTTAACATCTTTAATCCTATCAGAGAACTTTCATCTTCTAAACGTTCATCTTCTAAATGTGTAAATTCGTGACTAATCAATACTCTAGCCCATACATGTTGTAGGTTATGTTAACTTGTCAAAATAAATGACTTTTCTCTCCAAAACAAACGGCCTATAAAAGAGCATATGCAACAACTCTTTTTACTACAAAAAAAAAAAACCCTCTCAAATTATGCAGTTCTTCAACATCTTTTCCCTTTTCCTTTTTATGTCTTTCCTCTTTTTGTTAATTAAATGGAAGAATTCCAATAGCAAAAACAAAAGATTGCCTCCTGGTCCATGGAAATTACCTTTAATTGGAAGCATGTTTCATTTGTTAGGTGGACTTCCACAACATGTCTTTAGAGATTTAGCGAAAAAATATGGACCAATTATGCACCTTCAACTAGGTGAAGTTTCTCTAGTTGTTGTTACATCTCCTGACATGGCCAAACAAGTACTAAAAACTCATGACCTCGCATTTGCATCTAGGCCCAAGCTTCTAGTTGGGGAGATTCTCTTTTATAAGGGGACTGATATTGCTTTTTCTCCCTATGGTGATTACTGGAGACAAATGCGTAAAATATGTCTATTGGAATTGCTTAGCGCAAAAAATGTTAAGTCATTCAGCTCTATTAGACAAGATGAAGTTCATCATATGATTGAGTTTTTTCGATCATCTTCTGGTGAAACAATTAATGTAACAAAAATGATTTATCAATTCTCGAGCTCTATGACATGTAGATCAGTATTTGGGAAAGTATTCAAAGAGCAAAACAAACTTATGGAACTCGCTAAAGAAGCGTCACGCTTTTTGAAAGGATTTGATGTAGCTGATATATTTCCATCACTAAAATTTCTTCATGTGTTATGTGGAATGAAGGGTAAAATTATGGCTGCTCACCATGAGTTAGATGCCATTCTTGAAAACATCATCAATGAGTACAAGAACAATGGTGAATTAGGAGGTGAAGGTTTACTTGTTGCATTGCTAAGTTTAATGAAGGAGGGAGGCTTTCAATTTCCAATCACCAATGACAATATCAAAGCTATTATTTTTGTAAGTACCTCCTACTTCTTATTGTTATAAATTAAAAAGTATGATTTGCACTGAGCCGTCTATCAAAAATAATGTCTCTAACAAAAATAAAGTCTTGTAAAAATATACCCTTTTAAGATCTTACTTGCAATTGTATTCTCAAATCGTATAATTGTAAATAGAACTAGTAATTGTACTTCTATGACAAAATTTACTCATTTGAAAAGTAGAAAGAAAAATATTAGAGAAAAATGATCAGAATATGTGTTCATTTTGATTTTTAATTTATTTCACTTGATTGAAATGGTCCTTGATGTATAACTCAATGTGTTCATTTTGGTATTTTATCCTAAATCTAACAAATAATTTTTTTAAAAAAGTGTTAAATCTAATAAAATTCACCATTAATATTTTCTTTGTCAGCTTCAACGAAAAACTCTGTCAAATCTATTACCATTTTTTCTACTTCTCCAACAAAATTTACTATTTTCTCTTTCCTAAAACATATTCCACGGACCTAATATCTATTTCTTTTCAAGTAAGAGAAAATATTAAATTCTTGTTGAGAGAAGATTCAGACAATGGTGTTATATTTCACACATTTTCTTTGGAGTTAACAAAGAATACAGTAATGATGAATTTTATTAGCCACATAAGACCATAGTTGAAATTATCACTTCCTTTTTTTTTTTTTTTAAGAATAATATGTTATATCTAGGATAAAGAATCAAAATGAACATATTTATCATACATTAAGGGCTATTTCAATCTAGTGAAATACATAAATGATCAAAATGAATAGATTTGTTATAAATTAATGACTATTTCAATAAAATGAAATACATTAAGGATCAAAATAAAACATTACCCATAAATTAAGGACTATTTTGGTCATTTTCTTTCAAAAAATTATTCATCGCCTCAAATTACCATTTATATATATGGTAACAAGAAAATTGGCATTGAAAATTTAAAAGTTCATTCAATATTGAACAGATGTGGGAAAAGAGTATGAAAAATACTTTCATTTTGGTCGAAATTTGTTGTTACGATGTCAAACTTTATGGAGGACCTTTTATTCCCAAACTATTTAATAGTGTATTTATTAGCCTGGACTATTTAATAGTGTATTTTAAAGGTATATATGTTCCCACGTTGACGCACTATTATTAATAATTATGCAATATTTTTATGTTCACTTGGGCACATATATTATTTAAAATACACAATTAAATAGTGCATGGGGTAAAACGTCATTTCTAAAGTTTGGTATCGTAACAACAATTTTGGTCAAAGTTCAGATATAGACCATTTTCAATAGAAATACAAAGTTTGAACTAAAGTTTTTCAATTCTCTTGAATCCGTAATCTAACACTTTAGCTCCGAAACTATATAAAAGTAATTAATTGTTCATGAATGAAGGACATGTTTACTGCGGGAACAGAGAGTTCATCAACATTAATTGATTGGGCCATGGTGGAAATGATGAGGAATCCAAATGTACTTTTGAAAGCTCAAGATGAGATAAGAAATGCGTTCACAGGAAAAGAAACTTTTAATGAAAACGATGTTGAAGAACTGAAATACCTTAAGTTGGTTGTTAAAGAATCTTTCCGACTCCATCCTCCAGGACCCCTTTTGATGCCAAGGGAATGTAGAGAAGAAGTAGACATAAATGGCTATAATATTCCATTGAAAACAAAAGTTATAGTTAATGCCTACGCAATCGGAAGAGATCCTAAATATTGGATTGACGCAGAATGTTTCAAACCTGAGAGATTTGAGCAGATTTCGATAGATTTTATTGGCAATAACTTTGAATTTCTTCCGTTTGGTAGTGGAAGGAGGGTTTGTCCGGGGATATCATTTGGTTTAGCTAATATTTTTTTTCCACTAGCTAAATTGTTGTATCACTTTGATTGGAAACTTCCTATTGGAATCAATCCAAGTGATTTAGACCTAACTGAATCTGCTGGAATAGCTTGTGCTAGAAAGAGTAACCTATACTTGATCGCGACTCCTCATGAACCTAGTCAAGAGTGATGCCATGGAATCAAACGTTAATAAAGGACTTTGCCTTTTAAATTTCCTTGGCAATCCAACCATAGTACTTTCATTTTTGATTTTATGTTAAATAAATGTATCTTATCATATCAGACGATAATGTCATTATGTTGGAAATAAAGAATATATTTATATTATATTATATTAAATTTGATCAGTTTGTTGGAATTATTCCTTACCTTTGCTAGTATTTTTCCTTTTTTTTTCTTTTACATAATATGAAAGATAAAAGAATATTCTTATGGGTCCTTTACTTCCTTATTTTTAATGAACTAAATATATATTGCTCATGCGTGCACGGGGCCAACAAGTATTGTGTTTGAATGTAAGTTCTGAAGATATGCAAGACCTATATACACATAAATATACATATATCACTCCATTGTTTATGTGTGTATTCATACGATATTTTACATATTTACACAATTACATAAGCTGGTATTCGCAAAGGAAAATAACAATGTTTCTTATGCAACTTATTTTTTTTTTAAATTAAAAATATAGTTAGTATGGTTATATCATATATAGCATGATTTTGACTTTTGAAGACATCAATTTGAAACCTATCAAAATGAATGAGACATGCAATTTTTTTTCCTTATGAACTTCCTTCTCGCCCTTGATTATGAAGGGACACAATTTAAAACTATCAAAAGGAACTAAACGTGATTGTTGCAGCTGATTTTTTTTTTTAATTTCACAGTCATAGAATCAAATTTATCATATGTGCAACACAATCAACAATATCACAAAGATAAATAAAAATCACCCTCATATTCATTATTTAATCAGTCATATTATGTTCAAATAAAAACTAATAAGAAGAAAATACGAATAGCTAAGGAAAAATATAAAATTAAAAGAAAGTTAGGACAAATAACTAAATGACGAAGATACCCTTAATGTAGATAGCCAAATATATACTCATTTTCTAATTAGGAAAAAAAAAATTTCTTCTTATATTAACCATGATCTCATTAACCCCCGAATGCTATGGAATTTCAAAATTTTGATATGACCATTCAACCACGAATGTTGACCAAAGTCTACCCAAAGGTTAAATTTGCACAAATTCACAATTTAGGACCTCAAATTTTTAAAAAGACTCGAAAAATTAAACCAACAACTCTCACTGCGTAGATTCCTCATTTCGAGACTGATGGAATCGATGAAATTTCATCTCGACACACGTTACTCTAAAAGACCCCAAAATCACCTTCTTAACAATATAAGACTTCCAAACTTAAAACTTACCAAATTCTTAATGTTTAACTCAAAATTCAAAATCAGTTTTTCAAATTCAAACATAAAAGTCGGGGTCGATATGGGGAGGGGAAAAACAGTCAATCAATGAAACTTTTCGAAAATGATTAACCGAGTCATTATACCTAATTTATGAACTCTAACTTTGAATGTGTACAAGTAGACACTTTAACTTATATAAAATTGAAATACTACATATACAAGTCATACACGTAAAATTGTCATGCAGAATGTCATGTAAGACGTTTGTATTTATTTATTCAATTTTATACAAGTTTAAGTGTCTACTTATACAGATTTAAAAATAGACGACATAAAGTGTGAATTGAGGACAAATTAAAAGATATATTTATATATTATAATACGTCAATTATAACACGTTTATATATTAGGATTCTTTTTTCTTCTCTTTTGTGATAAATTTTATAGAAATGTATGACACGTGGCACCCATTCCACCACTCATGTCATAATCATATTAACATTGTTGGGATTAATTATCATAGGCAACCCCTCCCTAATCCTCATATTTTTCTCCACTCAATTAATTTTCACTATTCATGTCTAATCTACACCTTTTATTTTGTTGCCCTTTCTCATAAAGAGTAGTGGCTATAAGCGTAATAAAACTATCCGTTATTTGGTTTAAGGTATAAAGTATAATAATTTTAGGAATAAAATATAAGATTATTTTATTTTATGTTTGGTTAGAGGTATTAAATAATCTAAAGATTATTTATCTCACCATTTATACTTTAGTGATGAGATAAGTTATCTCATATATACGTGATGAAATAACTTATCTCATGATAACTTGTTTTCAATTAAATTACCATTAAGTTTTAGTTTAATGGTGTTTGATGGCTATAGCTTTTATTGAATTTTTAGATTATTAAATTTTTTTTATAATTATGTGCATTTAAAAATTGTAATTTAAGATACTTATTTTTAAAACGAACATAGAGGTATGTGATTTATTAATGTGGTATCTTATGATATTTTTATACTTTATATTTGGGAAAATGCACAAGTACTCCTCAACCTTCATTCGAAATCTCAGAGATACACTTATACTGTACTAAGGTCCCATTACCCCCTGAACTTATGTTATAAGTAATTTTGTACCCCTTTTCGGCCTATGTATCACTAGCTTGAAAAAAAAAGTCAACCAGTGTTAGACCCACAAGACAGTTTCACGTAGACCGAAAAGGGATAGAAAATTACTAATAAAATAAGTACAGGGGGTAATAGGACCTTAGTATAGTATAAGTGTGTCTCTGAGATTTCGAGCATGGGTTGAGGGGATACTTGTGCATTATCCCTTTATTTTTAGCTATAGTTTGTTCATTTAATAAGATTGTATAAAGTTGAATTTTTTTTTGATAATTTTTACAATTGTGACTTTTCATGTTGATAAGAAAAAATACAACTTAAAATTCAAATTATAAATTTAAATAAATAACAAGGGCCTATAATACCCTTCATGTATTTGAATTGGTATAAAATTACCCTCCATCCACCTATTGGCTCTAAAATACTCCTGACATTCACCTTTTCTGCAAAAAAAATTCTCTTATGTCTAACGGATCATACTCATTAGATGGATGGAGGACAATATTGTACCAAATTTCATAATTCAATGGCATTTTAGGCCCTTTTCCGTTCAAATAATTTAAAATTACTTAATATATAGCTCACATAATTGACTTGATTTTGAATTTCATAGTAAATTTATAATTATAAAAACGTTAGGTGTCTACTTTTTATTCCTCCATCCCCGATCCTTAACTTCCTATCTCTTCCATTTTTTTTCTATTTTGGCCTTGTCCATCTTTTTTTAAAAAATTTATGACAAACAAGAGAGAGAAAAGGAGGAAAATAACGATGCATTCATAAAGAAATAATTAGTTCAATAAAATATTATTCAATTAAGCAAATATGTACAAATATTACATTTTTCTTTTGTGCGTACCCAAAATAAAAAATAAAAAATAATCATTTCTCTTATCATGCCCCTCATCCTATCATGACAATAATGCTAATTAAAAAAAATATAAATATGTGAGTTCATTCAGGTTTAACTCCCACATATCCAAATTCAGAATAACAGATTACAAAAAGGATAAAAGAGAAAATGAACAAGACATTTTGATAATTGAGAGAAAATTTTATATCAACGAAAATAATAATTTTTTTAGATGGACAATCAGTCATTTTGGATTTTAGTTGGATTACGTTATAATAAATTGTGGCCGATTTAAAAAATATCTCACCATTCTCATTTTTTTAATTGGGTCCCATTAAATACGCTATTATAAATAAAGGGAAAGGGGTCAAAAATGCCCTTAAACTATGAAAAAGGAACAAAAATGTCCTCCCTTTATACTTAGGCTCAAAAATGCCCTTTCTGTCAATACTTAGGTCCAAAAATGCCCTTATTTTGTTATTTTGGGTAAAAAAATGCTCATTTTTTCAAATAAACATATTATTTATTTTCTTTTTGACACATTCTATCTCGAATAATATTTTCTTAAATTAGCAAATGTTTATCTTATTTCAATTCAGAAAAAAAATAAAATAAAAAAGTGATTTTTATTTTATTATAATTATATTTTATCGTTATATAAATATAAATTAATGATGGATATACAATGATCTTTTATATATATATATATATATATATATATGTATATATAGATATTTTAAATTGATAAGATGAGATCAAGGAAAAGAATATAACCTACATTTTTATTTTTTAAAGTGATTTTAAAAGAAATAAAACAAGAAAATGGTTCTTTTATAATAATTTAATTAAGAAGAAAATATGTTTTAATAGAAAAAATAATATTGTTATTTTGAAAAAGGGCATTTTTGATCCATTTAGTAACTATGGCGGCATTTTCGAACCAAAGTATTGACGGCAAGGACGTTTTTGAGCCAAACTATAAATTAAGGATATTTTTATTCTTTTTACATAGTTGACATTTTGTTTTTACCTTTTTTCCATAAATAAAAGTCAATTCAATAGGAAGTATTAAAGTGATTTTAATAAAAACTTAATATATTTTTTGGGATTTAAAATATAAAATCTCATTTTTCAATTATTTATAAGGATAAAATACAAAAATTAACTAAGTTATTATATTTTTTGGGATTTAAAATATAAAAATAATATAATTAAATTAATTTCTACCAACAACATGATTAATTGTTCTAATCTTTTTTTCGTAATACATGTACAAAATATTTTCTTAAAAAATCAAAGTCTGTAACAAATATTTATTGTGTTTAACACTAGTTACACACAATACATATCAATTGGTTGAAAAAAGAAATAGTTTGGCCAAAATAAAAAAGATTTATCTTCAAAAATTAATTATATCTCCTTTGTAAATAATTGAAAAATGAGACTCTTCATACTTTTGCAAAGAACTAAGAAGATTAAGGTGCAAATAATAAAAAAAATGATAGAATAAGGTTAAATTAAAAAAGAGCGCATTCATTAGGGAGCAAATTACTAGAAAAAATGATAATCCAATTTGCTTAGATTAGGGTTAATGCACAAGTACCCTCTCAATCTATGCCCGAAATCTCAGAGACACATTTACACTATACTAAGGTCCTATTACCCCCCTAAACTTATTTTATTAACAATTTTCTACTCTTTTTTGGCCTACGTGACATTATTTTGAGGGCCCGATGCTGATTGATTTTTTTTTTCAAGTTAGTGCCACATAGGCTGAAAAGGGTAGAAAATTACGTATAAAATAAGTTCAGGGGGGTAATAGAACCTTAGTATAGTATAAGTGTGTCTCTGAGATTTCGGGCATATGTTGAGGGGATACTTGTGCATTTTCCCCTTAGATTATCCCATTACTATCAAACTCCAATAGTTGTTTCCATTTTCATACTATTATCTTCTAAACGTGCGAGTTCTTAACATGTCGATCATTAGCGGAGCCACATGTAGTGAAAGGGTGTCGATCAACACCCCTTCGTCGGAAAATTACGTTGTGTACCTAGAATTAAACTTTTTTTTTATGTATATCTATATTACTGACACTCCTTGACTTCTACATGATTTTATTTCTTTATATTTTGACACCCTTAGACCAAATTCTAGCTCCGTTACTGATTATCGATACTTTGCCCTATGCATGATAAATATAAGTTGCTGAAAATGTCAATTCTATCCCCAAAAAATAATAAAATCATCTAATTTGTTAACAATACTTTGAGTAACCTATCAAGCCAAATAGCCCTCCCAAAATATGCACTTCTTCAACATCTTTTCCCTTTTCCTTTTTGTGTCTTCCTCTTTTTGTAAATTAAATGGAAGAATTCCAATAGCAAAACAAAAAAAATTACCTCCTGGTCCATGGAAATTACCTTTGATTGGAAGCATGTTTCATTTGCTAGGTGGACTTCCACATCAAGTCCTTAGAGATTTAGCCAAAAAATATTGATCAATTATGCACCTTCAACTAGGTGAAGTTTCTCTAGTTGTTGTTACTTCTCCTGACATGGCCAAACAAGTATTAAAAACTCATCACCTCGCTTTTGCATCTAGGCCCAAACTTCTAGCTGCTGAGATTCTCTTGCACAACGGCACCAATGTTATCTTTTCCCCCTATGGAGATTACTGGAGACAAATGCGTAAAATATGTCTATTAGAATTGCTTAATGCCAAAAATGTTAAGTCATTCAACTCTATTAGACAAGAGAAGTTCTTCATATGATTGAATTTTTTCGATCATCTTCTAGTGAGACAATTAATGCAACACAAAAGTTTCACCGATCCGCAAGCTCTATGACTAGTAGATCAGCCTTTGGGAAAGTATTAAAAGAGCAAGACGAACTTATATTACTCGTTAAAAAAGCGTCACACTTTTTAGAAGGATTTGATGTAGCTTATATATTTTCATCACTAAAATTTCTTCATGTGTTATGTGGAATGAAAGGTAAAATTATGGATGCTAACCATGAGTTAGATGTCATTCTTGAAAACATCATCAATGAGCACAAGAATAATGGTGAATTAGAAGGTGAAGGTATTTTAGTTGCCACATTGCTAAGACTGATGATAGAGGGAGGTTTTCAGTTTCCAATCACCAATGACGATATCAAAGCTATTGTTTTTGTAAGTACAATTTCCCTCTTATAATTAGTTAAGCATGATCTGCATTGAGCCGTCTATCGAAATCAATTTCTCTATATTCATAAGGCTAAGAGTAAGATTGCGTACATATATGGGAAATGTACTTTTATAGTAATAACCCATTTAGTCGGTTTGAGCAGTAGAATTATTCTGATAAATATTTACTAAATGCGACCGACCGTCACACGCTGCGTAACCCCACACGATGTCAGCTTCCACTATTTATTTTGTTTTATGGGTGTTTTTGGTTATTATATATGTATTTAGTGGAGTAACTTTTATAATGGGGTTAGTGGGAGTTAATGGAGATAACTTTAGGCTAATGGAGGATTTCTTTTACAATTTTTCTATTTATAGTCTTGCATTATAAATAAAGAAGGGAGTCTTTAGTTGAGAGAAGAAAGAAACTAATCAACTGAGAGGCAGTGAGGGAAAAACGTGAAAGGGAGAGGAGAACAAGCATTTTGGACTTCGGATTGAAAGGGTTCTTAGGCAATAAGAAAGACAAAGGCTTTGGAGAGGTAGCTTGCTTGATTTCGGTTCTTCGGTGGAGGTAGGTTATGGTTTATTTCTATGTGATAGATAAACTCTAAATAGCGATTGATATGTATTGGATGATATTGTAAAGTCTCCTATTACTTGATTTTGTGGTTGTATATTATGATTGTGTGGTTTGTGGTTTTGCCTAAAATATTGAGACTATTGAATTTTATTCTTGAAAACTCTCTTTTGAAATGATGCCTTGAATAAAGAAGGCTTGATGGAAGTAAAATGATTTGAAAACAGTTTTAATAAATTAAATATATTTTTGGATCGGAGTGTCACGTTCCGACACGGTATTTTGGATCGGAGTGTCACGTTCCGACACGGTATTTTTGGATCGGAGTGTCACGTTCCGACACGGTATTTTGGATCGGAGTGTCACGTTCCGACACGGTATTTTTGGATCGGAGTGTCACGTTCCGACACGGTATTTTTGGATCGGAGTGTCACGTTCCGACACGGTATTTTGGATCGGAGTGTCACGTTCCGACACGGTATTTTTGGATCGGAGTGTCACGTTCCGACACGATATATTTTGGATCGGAGTGCCACGTTCCGACACGGTATTTTTAAAAGAAAAGAATCTTAAATTATATTATTTTACTCAATTTCAAAGAAAAACTATTTTTCCCAAATAAGTATGGTGTGGAGGATTGAGTCCTCAAGGGTGTGCTTAATGTTGTGATTGATGGTGTACTTATTATGATGTTGTTTCCAATGGTTTATGTAATTGTTATTTGCTATCTGTTAAGTATTGTGGTTGACTGCATATTATTATTCGGTATATATTGTTTTCTATTTTGAGTTGGCCGATGATACCTACTCAGTACGTGTTCCTTGTACTGACCCCTACTTGTATGTTTCTTTCTTTGTTATTTGTGGAGTGCAGCAAGCGTACCATCGTCTTCAACTCGATCGAAATTTTAGCCAGTCTTCATTACATCGGATTTCAGGGTGAGCTAACGCTTCTAGCTTGGACTGGATCTTCTTCTTCAAGTCTTGATGTCTTTGAATTTCGGACATGGACCATTTTCTTACTTATTTGTTTTCTTAAAAACTCTTAGACTTTGTAATTTGAAGATAGATGTTCTTGTGATGATGACTTCCAGATTTTGGGGATAATGAGTCTTAATTCTTCCGCACTATTTTCTGTTTATTATATTGAAACATTGGAGTTTAGATTTGTTGTTTCGCTCACATAGGAGGGTAAATGTGGGTGCCAGTCGCGGCTCAGTTTTGGGTCGTGACAAAGTTGGTATCAGAGCCTTAGGTTCGTTGGTCTCATCACACAAGAACGAGTCTAGTAGAGTCTTAAGGAACGGTAGGGGGACGCCTTTACTTTTCTTTGAGAGGCTATAAGACTTTAGGAAAATTCCATTCTTTCATTCCTTCTTTCGTGCTATTACTTGGATCCAATTGGTATCTAGGTGATACAAATTGGTATCTGACCATCTTCATTCTATTTCGCAGATGGTTAGAACTAGAGCAACGTCTGCGCCAACACCAACACCGGCAAGACAAGAAACGTCTGAGCTAGCCACTGGGGCGGTAGCTCAAAGAGGAGTGGTGGCGAAAGGCCGTGGAAGAGGTCGTGGGAGGACATCCTCTAAAGGAAGAGGACAAGCACCTAGCCCAACTAGTACTAGGGCGGTGACTCCCCCATCAACTGAGGAAGTGATAAGAGAGGGTGGGGAAGGGGAGAATGAACAAGTGCAGAACGAGGAACTGCCACCCCAACCTACCCCAGAGATGATCAATCAGGTTCTGGCTTATCTTAGCGGGTTATCTGATCGAGGCCATACACCTCCAGTGTTTCCTCCACCAGCACCTCAGACTCCGGAGGTACAACATGCGGCTACTATGGCTCCCCGCATGGAGACATCATTGGAAGTAGGCACATTCCCTCGATTGACCACAGGGTCTATAATGACAAGTGATCAACATGAACTTTTCATTAAGTTCTTAAAGTTGAGACCTCCAGTCTTCAAGGGTGCTGAATCTGAGGATGCCTATGATTTTCTGGTTGATTGTCATGAGCTGCTACATAAGATGGACATAGTAGAACGATTCGGGGTTGAGTTTGTGACCTATCAGTTTCAGGGGGATGCCAAAATGTGGTGGCGGTCGTATGTTGAGTGTCAATCAGCACAGACACCACCCATGACTTGGGCATCATTTTCTAGCCTGTTTATGGAGAAGTATATACCTCGGACTGTAAGGGATAGGAGGAGAGATGAGTTCCTGAGCCTAGAGCAAGGACGGATGTCCGTTGCTGCTTATGAGGCCAAATGTTGTGCACTATCCAGGTATGCCACGCAGCTTTGCTTCAGTCCACAAGAGCGGATTCGCCGCTTTGTGAAAGGATTGAGGTCAGAATTGCAGATCCCAGCCTTACAAGTAGCTGCTGTAGCAAAATCCTTTCAAGAAGTGGTTGATTTTGTGATAGAGGTAGAGGGGGTGAAGCCAAACAACTTCACCATGATGTCAACATTTAAGAAGTTCCGTAAGGAAGGTGAGTTTAAAAGTTCTTACTCCAGAGGGCAGAGTTCAGGAGGTTACCCAGCCCGTCCTATTCAGTCTTCACTGCAGGCTTTAACTGGGGGTCCATCGCAGACCAGTCAACATTTTTCTGAGTTTGGAGGTTATCCCCAGACTTCGTCATTCTCACAGAGACCTATGCTAGACTCCAGAAATTGTTATGGATGTGGAGAGATTGGACATATTAAGAGAAATTGTCCAAAACAAAGTTACAGACCCCCAATAGTTAGAGGTAGAGGTGGTCATGGTAGAGGCCACCATTCTGGAGGACGTAGTGGCCAAGGTAATGGTGGTCACCAAATCAGTAGGGGTGGCGGGCAAGTTGGAACTACTGCAGCGCATCTTGGTAGGGGCAATGGACAGACAAGTGATAAGGCTCATTGTTACGCTTTCCCCGGGCGGTCTGAAGCGGAGGCATCTGATGCTGTTATCACAGGTACTCTTTTGGTCTGTGATTGCATGGCTTCAGTATTATTTGATCCTGGATCCACTTTTTCATATATATCCTCCTCATTTGCTGCTGGTCTTGAGTTAAGTTGTGATTTACTTGATATGCCTATTCGTGTCTCTACTCATGTGGGTGAGTCTGTGATAGTTGAGAAGGTGTATAGGTTTTGCCTTGTGACTTTTGTGGGGAGTAACACTTACGTGGATTTGATCATTCTAGAAATGGTTGATTTTGATGTAATTCTGGGTATGACTTGGCTTTCTCCAAATTTTGCAATCTTAGATTGTAATGCTAAAACTGTGACATTGGCCAAGCCTGGGATAGACCCATTAGTGTGGGAGGGTGACTATATTTCTACCTCAGTTCGTATTATCTCTTTTCTTCATGCTAAGAGAATGGTTAGTAAAGGATGTTTAGCTTTCTTGGCACACCTCAGGGATGATACTACCCAACTACCTATAATTGAGTCGGTTTCAATAGTCTGTGAGTTTCTGGATGTGTTTCCTGCAGACCTTCCTGGTATGCCACCAGATAGGGATATCGACTTTTGCATTGATCTGGAGCCGGGTACTCGACCCATTTCCATTCCCCCTTATAGAATGGCTCAAGCTGAGTTAAGGGAGTTAAAGGCCCAACTTCAGGAGCTGTTAGGTAAAGGTTTTATTAGGCCAAGTGCATCCCCTTGGGGTGCTCCGGTGTTATTTGTGAAGAAGAAGGATGGGAGTTTCCGGATGTGCATAGATTACCGGCAGTTAAACAAGGTAACTATTAAGAACAAGTATCCCATTCCTCGCATTGATGACTTGTTCGATCAGTTACAAGGTGCTTGTGTCTTCTCTAAGATTGACTTGAGATCCGGTTATCATCAATTGAAAATACGGGCAACGGATGTACCAAAGACTGCTTTTCGAACCAGGTATGGGCATTACGAATTTGTAGTAATGTCTTTTGGTCTTACGAATGCCCCTGCTGCTTTTATGAGTTTGATGAACGGGATATTTAAGCCATATCTGGATCTCTTTGTCATCATATTTATTGATGACATACTGATATACTCCAAGAGTAAGAAAGAACATGAGGAGCATTTGAGAATAGTGTTAGAGTTGTTGAGGAAGAAGAAGCTTTATGCCAAATTCTCCAAGTGTGAGTTTTGGCTAGATTCAGTGTCCTTCTTGGGGCACGTGGTTTCTAAGGATGGGGTGATGGTGGATCCATCTAAGATAGAAACGGTGAAGAATTGGGTAAGACCTACTAATGTGTCAGAAATAAGGAGTTTTGTTGGGTTAGCTAGCTACTACCGCCGATTCGTCAAGGGATTCTCTTCTATTGCTTCCCAATTGACGAACTTGACTAAGCAGAATGTTCCATTTGTATGGTCAGATGAATGTGAGGAAAGCTTTCAGAAGCTTAAGACCTTGTTGACTACCGCACCAATTCTTACCTTGCCAGTAGAGGGTAAGAACTTCATTGTTTATTGTGATGCATCCTATTCTGGTTTAGGTGCAGTACTAATGCAAGAGAAAAATGTGATTGCCTATGCTTCGAGGCAACTAAAGGTGCATGAACGTAACTATCCGACCCATGATTTGGAGTTGGCCGCGGTAGTATTTGCACTAAAGCAATGGAGACACTACTTGTATGGGGTTAAGTGTGAGGTCTATACGGACCATCGTAGCCTACAGTATGTTTTCACTCAGAAAGACTTGAATTTGAGACAGAGGAGATGGATGGAACTACTCAAAGACTACGACATCACCATCTTATACCATCCGGGAAAAGCTAATGTTGTGGCAGATGCTTTGAGTAGAAAGGCGGGAAGCATGGGAAGTCTAGCTCATTTGCAAGTCTCTAGACGCCCGTTGGCTAGGGAAATCCAAAATTTAGCTAATGATTTTATGAGGCTAGAAGTAAATGAGAAGGGAGGATTTTTGGCTTGTGTAGAGGCGAGATCTTCTTTTCTTGACAAGATTAAGGAGAAACAGTTGGATGATGAGAAGCTAAGGCGAATTCGGGATATGGTGTTGCGAGGAGAGGCCAAAGAAGCAATGATCGATGAGGAAGGTTTTTTGAGGATCAAGGGAAGAGTATGTGTGCCTAGTGTTGATGACTTGATCCACACTATTCTTACAGAGGCTCATAGTTCCGGATATTCTATACATCCTGGTGCAACCAAGATGTACCGTGACTTAAAGCAACACTTTTGGTGGAAAAGAATGAAGCGTGATATTGTAGATTTCGTAGCCAAATGTCCAAATTGCCAACAAGTAAAGTATGAACATCAGAGGCCCGGAGGAACACTTCAAAGAATGCCCATTCCTGAATGGAAGTGGGAGAGAATTGCAATGGACTTCGTGGTTGGTCTTCCAAAGACATTGGGGAAGTTTGATTCTATTTGGGTGATTGTGGACAGATTAACTAAGTCTGCTCACTTCATTCCGGTCAAGGTGACCTACAATGCAGAGAAGTTGGCTAAAATCTACATCTCAGAGATCGTTCGATTACATGGGGTTCCACTCTCCATCATATCAGATAGAGGTACACAGTTTACTTCTAAGTTTTGGAGAACATTGCATGCTGAATTAGGTACTAGATTGGACCTTAGTACTGCATTTCATCCTCAGACCGATGGTCAGTCTGAGAGAACGATTCAAGTGTTGGAGGATATGCTCCGAGCGTGTGTGATAGAATTTGGTGGCCATTGGGATAACTTCTTACCCTTGGCGGAGTTTTCATACAATAATAGCTATCACTCCAGCATTGACATGGCTCCATTTGAAGCACTGTATGGGAGAAGATGTAGGTCTCCCATTGGTTGGTTTGACGCGTTTGAGGTCAGACCTTGGGGTACGGATCTATTGAGGGATTCATTGGAAAAGGTGAAAGCTATTCAAGAAAAGCTTTTAGCGGCTCAAAGTAGACAAAAGGAATATGCGGATCGAAAGGTTAGAGACTTAGAGTTCATGGAAGGTGAACAAGTCTTGTTGAAAGTTTCGCCCATGAAAGGGGTGATGCGGTTTGGAAAAAGGGGTAAGCTAAGTCCAAGGTATATTGGACCATTTGAGGTACTTAAGCAAGTAGGGGAGGTGGCTTATGAATTAGCTTTGCCTCCAGGGCTGTCCGGAGTGCATCCGGTATTTCACGTGTCCATGTTGAAAAGGTATCATGGGGATGGAAATTACATCATTCGTTGGGATTCGGTTCTGCTCGATGAGAATTTGACTTACGAAGAGGAGCCTGTTGCCATTCTAGATAGAGAAGTCCGCAAGTTGAGATCAAGGGAAATTGCATCCATCAAAGTTCAATGGAAGAATCGACCGGTTGAAGAGGCCACTTGGGAGAAGGAGGCTGATATGCAAGAAAAATATCCGCAGCTGTTCACAGAGTCAGGTACTCCTTTTTCATCCTTGTTTTTCTCCTTTTGATCGTTCGAGGACGAACGATGGGTAAATTGGTATCTATTGTAACAACCCATTTAGTCGGTTTGAGCAGTAGAATTATTCTGATAAATATTTACTAAATGCGACCGACCGTCACACGCTGCGTAACCCCACACGATGTCAGCTTCCACTATTTATTTTGTTTTATGGGTGTTTTTGGTTATTATATATGTATTTAGTGGAGTAACTTTTATAATGGGGTTAGTGGGAGTTAATGGAGGTAACTTTAGGCTAATGGAGGATTTCTTTTACAATTTTTCTATTTATAGTCTTGCATTATAAATAAAGAAGGGAGTCTTTAGTTGAGAGAAGAAAGAAACTAATCAACTGAGAGGCAGTGAGGGAAAAACGTGAAAGGGAGAGGAGAACAAGCATTTTGGACTTCGGATTGAAAGGGTTCTTAGGCAATAAGAAAGACAAAGGCTTTGGAGAGGTAGCTTGCTTGATTTCGGTTCTTCGGTGGAGGTAGGTTATGGTTTATTTCTATGTGATAGATAAACTCTAAATAGCGATTGATATGTATTGGATGATATTGTAAAGTCTCCTATTACTTGATTTTGTGGTTGTATATTATGATTGTGTGGTTTGTGGTTTTGCCTAAAATATTGAGACTATTGAATTTTATTCTTGAAAACTCTCTTTTGAAATGATGCCTTGAATAAAGAAGGCTTGATGAAAGTAAAATGATTTGAAAACAGTTTTAATAAATTAAATATATTTTTGGATCGGAGTGTCACGTTCCGACACGGTATTTTGGATCGGAGTGTCACGTTCCGACACGGTATTTTTGGATCGGAGTGTCACGTTCCGACACGGTATTTTGGATCGGAGTGTCACGTTCCGACACGGTATTTTTGGATCGGAGTGTCACGTTCCGACACGGTATTTTTGGATCGGAGTGTCACGTTCCGACACGGTATTTTGGATCGGAGTGTCACGTTCCGACACGGTATTTTGGATCGGAGTGTCACGTTCCGACACGATATATTTTGGATCGGAGTGCCACGTTCCGACACGGTATTTTTAAAAGAAAAGAATCTTAAATTATATTATTTTACTCAATTTCAAAGAAAAACTATTTTTCCCAAATAAGTATGGTGTGGAGGATTGAGTCCTCAAGGGTGTGCTTAATGTTGTGATTGATGGTGTACTTATTATGATGTTGTTTCCAATGGTTTATGTAATTGTTATTTGCTATCTGTTAAGTATTGTGGTTGACTGCATATTATTATTCGGTATATATTGTTTTCTATTTTGAGTTGGCCGATGATACCTACTCAGTACGTGTTCCTTGTACTGACCCCTACTTGTATGTTTCTTTCTTTGTTATTTGTGGAGTGCAGCAAGCGTACCGTCGTCTTCAACTCGATCAAAATTTTAGCCAGTCTTCATTACATCGGATTTCAGGGTGAGCTAACGCTTCTAGCTTGGACTGGATCTTCTTCTTCAAGTCTTGATGTCTTTGAATTTCGGACATGGACCATTTTCTTACTTATTTGTTTTCTTAAAAACTCTTAGACTTTGTAATTTGAAGATAGATGTTCTTGTGATGATGACTTCCAGATTTTGGGGATAATGAGTCTTAATTCTTCCGCACTATTTTCTGTTTATTATATTGAAATATTGGAGTTTAGATTTGTTGTTTCGCTCACATAGGAGGATAAATGTGGGTGCCAGTCGCGGCTCAGTTTTGGGTCGTGACATTTATGAGAAACATGACGCACTTGAAAAGTAGAATGAAGAAAAGTATGTATCACATCAACTTTCCATTTCTATATATGATAATTAAATAATAAAAAATATCACGATAACAAGAAAAATGATATTGAAAATTTAAAAGTCCATTCGATACAAACAAAGGTAGTATGATAAGCCTAATATAAGGAGTGGTGAAGCCAGAGTTAATAATTTATAAATTTTTACTAAAGCTATTAAATTTTGTTGATCATAAACGAAGGGCATGTTTGCTGCGGGAACAGAGACTTCATCAACAAAAATTGATTGGGCCATGGTGGAAATGATGAGGAATCCATCCTCCACTTCCCCTTTTGGTTCCAAGAGAATGTAGGGGGAAGTAGACATAAACGGTTACACGATTCCTTTGAAAACAAAAGATATGGTTAATACATGGGCTATTGGAAGAGATCCTAAATATTAGAATGACGTAGAAAGCTTTAAACCTGAAAGATTTGAGGATAACTTCATGGATTTTGTTGGTAATAATTTTGAATATCTTTCTTTTGGTAGTGAAAGGAGGAATTGTCCCGGGATATCATTCGGCTTAGCTAATGTTTATTTTCCACTAGCTCAATTATTCAATCACTTTGATTGGAAACTTCCTAGTAGAATGAACCCAAGTGATTTGGACTTGACTGAGTCTGCTGGAATTACTTGTGCTAGAAAGTGTAACCTATATTTGATCGCTGCTTCTCATCAACCTTTTCATCAAGCTGAGTAATGTCATGAAATCAAACCATAATAAAGAAAGATATAATACATAAGCATGACCTTTAACTTGTCATTAGTTGCCAATTGTGACCCTTAACTTTAGATGTGCACAACTAGACACTTAAACTTGTATAAAATTGAACAAATTGACACATTCGTCCTACATGGCACCCTACATTGAAAATTTTTATCCTACGTGTATCATGTAATGTAGGACATGTGTGTCTACTTGTACAATTTTATACAAGTTTAAGTGTTTACTTGTGCACATCCAAAGTTAAGGGTCATAGTTGATAACTGACGCCAAGTTAAGGGGCATATTTATGTATTATGCCATAAAGAAATTTGCTTTTGAATTTCTTTTGCAAGTCAACCGTTGTACTTCCATTTTTCAGCTTTACCTATAATAAAGACATAATAGATAAATATACCCTTTAACTTAATTTCATTTTACAATTATACATTCCAACTTTGAGTGTGCACAAATATACACTTAAACTTGTATAAAGTTGAATAAATAGACACACAAGTCCAACGTGTCACAATACACGTTAGACACCAGGTAGGACACAACTTTCTATGTAGGATGCAATGTAGGACATTTGTGTCTATTTGTTCAATTTTATACAAGTTTAAGTGTTTACTTGTGAACACCCAAAGTTGGAGGGCGTAAATGCGAAATGAGATATGGAATGTATACTATCAATGAAATCTTTACCAACTATATATAGGTGTCAAGACAAGACCCACGATTATCTGGATATTCCATTAACAATGATAAAAAAAATCAAATAAATTGAACTAACTAAATTGGGGCCCTCCGAAAGCGAGGTGGTTTCACCAACTGGTGATGGAAAGAGAACTTACTAAATGTCTGTTATCGTGAGTACTTGAAATTGCATCATAAGTCGATTTAGAGCCAAATGTTGTCATCACATGAAATGTATGGTATGTAACAAAGATGAATGAAACAAGTAAATGAACTGAATGAAAGACTCAAAATAAAGCATAAATATAAAATGAAATCATTAAAAGCTTTACAAAATAGGCTTAGGTAGGGAATGATAATAAATACTGAAATAAAATATTTCACTTTCTGTGGGAGTTTCTCTAACCAACAATTATCACTATGAGGTTTGTGATAATACGACATTTTACCCACATTGTCCGAGCCGCCTTTTACTTTACCGAAGTATAGAACACGATTGAACATATGGATCCATCTAAAAAGTCTTTTTGAGGCAAGTGAAGAGTCGTCTGTATTTCAATACAATTATATCTACGTTAGCGACGTACATAATTGGGTATGATCATATTACGAAATACTAAAATCGAACCTAAAATTACTAAACCATAGCGAATTAATTTAGTATGATATCATATTTAAGAAAAATATAAATTAAAATTATCGAAACAAAAGTTTAAATATCTTATCATACCATACCATGCACACCCAAACACGAAAACAAGACATTGGACGACTTTTGTCAGCTCAACTTCTTGCTAATTAAAACATATGAGATTTTTTAATTAAAAAAAAATATTATTATTTTGATATAGTAGTTAAATATATTATGAACTTGGAATGATGAGAAAATCAATTAAATAAATATTTATACTTATAAGTAGGTTAATGTTTAATATGATAGTTTATTTTGTTGGCATCTCACATATAATAATTCATAAATAATATTAAATAATATAATTGATGTAAAGATCCACACTAACTTGTTAATGGTTTTTTTTTTCTGTGAAATAAATATCTTTTTCCTATTGTTTCACGACCCAATTCGGGGACGCGACTGGCACCCACATTTACCCTCCTATGTGAGCGAACCAACCCATCTAAACCTTAACATTTCAATATAATATCAACAGAAAATAATGCGGAAGACTTAAACTCATAAATGTAACAATTCAAAACTATTATTAATATTCCCAAAATCTGGAAGTCATCATCACAAGAACATCTATCTCAAATTTCTAAACTAAAACTGTCTAAGAACAAAATACTAAAAAAAAACTAGTCCATGCCGGAAGTTCAAGGCATCAAGACTTGAAGAAGGAGACCCAGTCCAAGCTAGACGCATTAGCTCACCCTGAATTTCCGATGGAGTGAAGACTGGCTTGATCTACTGCTGAGTCGAAGTTGACGGAACGTTTGCTGCATAACACAAATAACAAGAGGAAAACATAAAAGTAGGGGGGGTCAGTACAACCACACGTACTGAGTAGATATCATCGGTTAACTCAAAATAGGCGATAATACATATCAAGTAATATTATAAATCAACTATAAACTCAACATGTAGCAACAACAAGTATTATAATCGTCAATAAATACCATCAAGTTCATCCTTGAGGACTCAAGCCTCAATACCATACTTATTTGGGAATTAAGTTCATTGTGTTGAGTATATTAACATCTTTCAAGATTCATTATCTTTCTTCCTCTTGTGTCGGTACGTGACACTCCGATCCCCTACCACTATGTGTCAGCACGTGACACTCCGATCCCCTATATGTGTCGGTACGTGACACTCCGATCCCCTATATCTACGTGTCGGTTCGTGACACCCGTCCCACTAATACTATGTGTCGGAACGTGACACTCCGATCCACTAATACTATGTGTCGGAACGTGACACTCCGATCCACTAAATTCATTCTATCCGTTCATCAAGCCTTCTCTATACCAAGGCATCATCAATCCCATTACTTTAATTCGTCAAGCCTTCTTTTATACCAAGGCATCATCATTAATATCATAGATTAAAGTTTCTTTCAAGATTTGGGATTCAATGGTTTTCATCATGCTTGTTTTATCAAAATCACATAATCATGTTCATACAAGCATACAATTAAGCATATAGACAGGTTTACAATATCATCAACACATATTATTCACTATTAAGAGTTCACTACGAGTATCGTAATATAACCATAACCTACCTCCACCGAAGAATTGGAATCCACAGAAATTTCCCAAGCTTGATATTCTCCTTTAATCGACTGCCCTCTCTCTCTTTCTTGTTCTTTCTCTTTTGTTTTCTTATGTTCAAACCCTCTTTCTTTTACCCTAATTAATCATATAATTAAGTGTGAAAAAGGACAATAAACCCCACTAATTATCTTAAGGTTACCCCTTTTAACCCCCAAGTAATTAGACCTATTAATATTAACGCTCAATCTTTATAATTAAGGAAAGAATAGTCCAAAACGACCCCTAAAACGTGTAGAGGAATCCTATTTTGCCTGGGACTGCGCAACCTGTGACGGGCCGTCGTGCCTGCGACGGTCCGTCACGGTGGTCGTCGCAGCTCCCTCGAGCTCAAGTGGCCTGTGACGGCCCGTCACAGCCGTGACGGTCCGTCCTGTTCCTCCGTCATGACGGTCAGAAACTCGTTTCTTGCACCAAATTCTCAAAAGTTGAAGTGTTTTGCAACGGAACTCACGACGGTTCGTCGTGGATGTGACGGCACGTCCTGTAGGTCCGTCACAATTTACAGAGAGTCGATTTTCAGTACCCAATTTCAAAGTTCTAAGTGCCATGGGACGACACCTCCTCGACGGGCCGTCGTGACCACGACGGTCCGTCGTTCCATCCGTCGTCCCAGCCAGTTTTTCCAGAATTAAAATCTGTTGCTCAAAACGACTAAACAGGTCGTTACAATAGATACCAATTTACCCATCGTTCGTCCCCGAACGATCAAAAGAAGAAAAACAATGGCGAAAAGGAGTACCTGAATCTGTAAACAGATGGGGGTATTTTTCTTGCATATCTGCCTCCTTCTCCCAAGTAGCCTCTTCAACCGGTCGATTCTTCCATTGAACTTTGATGGATGCAATCTCTCTCGACCTCAACTTGCGAACTTCTCTATCTAATATAGCAACCGGTTCCTCTTCATAAGTCAAGTTCTCATCCAACAAAACTGAATCCCAACGGATAATGTAGTTTCCATCTCCGTGGTATCTCTTCAACATGGACACATGAAACACCGGATGCACTCCGGACAGCCCTGGGGGCAAGGCTAATTCATAAGCCACCTCCCCTATTCTCTTAAGCACTTCAAATGGTCCAATATACCTTGGACTTAGCTTACCTCTTTTTCCAAACCGCATCACCCCTTTCATGGGTGAAACCTTCAACAAGACTTGTTCACCTTCCATGAACTCCAAGTCTCTAACCTTTCGGTCTGCATACTCCTTTTGTCTACTCTGAGCCGCCAAAAGCTTTTCTTGAATAGCTTTCACCTTCTCCATAGAATCTCTCAACAGATCAGTCCCCCAAGGTCTAACTTCAAAGGCATCAAACCACCCAATGGGAGATCTACACCTCCTCCCATACAATGCTTCAAATGGAGCCATGTCGATACTGGAGTGATAGCTATTATTGTATGAAAACTCTGCCAACGGTAAGAAGCTATCCCAATGGCCACCAAACTCTATCACACATGCACGAAGCATATCCTCCAACACTTGAATCGTTCGCTCAGACTGACCATCGGTCTGAGGGTGAAATGCAGTGCTAAGGTCCAACCTAGTACCTAATTCAGCATGTAGTGTCCTCCAAAACTTAGAGGTAAACTGCGTACCTCTATCCGATATGATGGAGAGTGGAACTCCATGCAACCGAACGATCTCTGAGATGTAGATTTTGGCCAACTTCTCTGCATTGTAGGTCACCTTGACCGGAATGAAGTGAGCAGACTTAGTTAACCTATCAACAATCACCCAAATAGAGTCATACTTACCCAATGTCTTTGGAAGACCAACCACGAAGTCCATCGCGATTCTCTCCCACTTCCATTCAGGAATGGGCATTCTATGAAGTGTTCCTCCGGGCCTTTGGTGTTCATACTTTACTTGTTGACAATTTGGACATTTGGCCACAAACTCAACAATATCTCGCTTCATTCTACTCCACCAGAAGTGTTGCTTTAGGTCGCGGTACATCTTGGTTGCACCAGGATGTATAGAATATCCGGAACTATGAGCCTCGGTAAGAATAGTGGTGATCAAATCATCGATGCGGGGTACGCATACCCTTCCCTTAATTCTCAAAACACCTTCCTCATCAATTATTGCCTCTTTAGCCTCTCCTTGCAGCACTTTGTCTCGGATTCGACTTAGCTTCTCATCATCAAACTGTTTCCCCTTAATCTGATCAAGAAAAGAGGATTTTGCCTCTACACAAGCTAACAATCCCCCCTTCTCGTTTATTTCTAACCTCATAAGGTCATTATCCAAAATCTGCACTTCTCTAGCCAATGGGCGTCTAGAAGCTTGCAAATGAGCTAGACTTCCCATGCTTTCGACCTTCCTACTCAAAGCATCTGCCACAACATTTGCTTTTCCCGGATGATACAAGATAGTGATGTCGTAGTCCTTCAGTAGTTCCATCCATCTCCTCTGTCTCAAGTTCAAGTCTTTCTGAGTGAATACATACTGTAGGCTACGATGGTCCGTGTAGACTTCACACTTAACCCCATACAAGTAGTGTCTCCATTGCTTTAGTGCAAATACTACCGCGGCCAACTCCAAATCATGGGTCGGATAGTTACGTTCATGCACCTTTAATTGCCTCGAAGCATAAGCGATCACGTTCTTCTCTTGCATTAGCACTGCACCCAAACCCGAATAGGATGCATCACAATAGACAATGAAGTTCTTACCCTCTACTGGTAAGGTAAGGATAGGTGCGGTAGTCAACAAAGTCTTGAGTTTCTGAAAGCTTTCCTCACACTCGTCCGACCATACAAATGGGACGTTTTGCTTAGTCAAGTTCGTCAATTGGGAAGCAATGGAAGAGAATCCCTTGACGAATCGGCGGTAGTAGCTAGCTAACCCCACAAAACTCCTTATTTCTGACACGTTTGTAGGTCTTACCCAATTCTTCACTGTCTCAATCTTAGATGGATCCACCATCACTCCATCCTTAGAAACCACGTGCCCCAAGAAGGACACTGAATCTAGCCAAAACTCACACTGGAGAATTTCGCATAAAGCTTTTTCTTTCTTAACAACTCTAACACCATTCTCAAATGCTCCTCATGTTCCTTCTTACTTTTGGAGTATATCAGTATATCATCAATAAACACAATCACAAAGAGGTCCAAGTAGGGCTTGAAAATCCCGTTCATCAAGCTCATAAAGGCAGCAGGGGCATTAGTAAGACCAAACGACATTACCACAAATTCATAATGCCCATACCTAGTTCGAAAAGCAGTCTTTGGCACATCCGTTGCTCGTATTTTCAATTGGTGATAACCGGATCTCAAGTCAATTTTTGAGAAGACACAAGCACCTTGTAACTGATCGAACAAGTCATCAATGCGAGGAATGGGGTACTTGTTCTTAATAGTTACCTTGTTCAACTGTCGGTAATCTATGCACATTCGGAAACTCCCATCCTTCTTCTTCACAAATAGCACCGGAGCACCCCAAGGAGATGCACTGGGTCTAATGAAGCCTTTGCTCAACAACTCTTGAAGTTGTGCCTTTAACTCTGTTAATTCGGCGGGAGCCATTCTATACGGGGGTATAGAAATGGGGCGAGTACCGGGTTCCAAATCAATGCAGAAGTCTATATCCCTATCTGGTGGCATACCGGGAAGATCTGCAGGGAACACATCCAAAAACTCACAGACCACTGAAACCGACTCGATCGAAGGTAATTGGGTAGTGTCATCCTTGAGATGTGCCAAGAAAGCTAGACAACCCTTACTAACCATCTTCTGAGCACGAATAAAGGAGATGATACGCACCGGATTGGGAGTGTAGTCACCCTCCCACACTAACGGATCTGCCCCAGGCTTGGCTAACGTTACCGTTTTAGCATTACAATCCAAAATCGCAAAGTTTGGAGAAAGCCAAGTCATACCCAGAATTACATCAAAGTCACCCATTTCTAAAATAACCAAATCTACATAAGTATTGCTCCCCACAAATATACACTTTTTCAACTATCACCGACTTACCCACCGGAGTAGAAACACGAATAGGCACGTCAAGTAATTCACAATGCAAATTTAGACCATTAGCAAATGAGGAAGATACATAAGAAAATGTGGATCCAGGATCAAACAATACGGAAGCCATGCAATCACAAATCAGAAGGTTACCTGTGATAACTGCATCAGACGCCTCCGCTTCAGATCTCCCAGGGAAAGCATAACAATGGGCCCCATTATTTGTCTGTCCGTTGCCCCTACCATGTTGTGTAGTAGTGGCTCCGTTTTGCCCATCACCTCTGCCGTTTTGGTGACCGCCATTACCTCGACCACCACGTCCTCCAGAAAAACGGCCTCTACCATGACCACCCCTACCTCTAGCTAGTGGGGCTCTGTAACTCTGTTTTGGACAATTCCTCCTAATATGTCCAATCTCCCCACATCCATAGCACTCTCTGGAGTCGGGCATAGGTCTCTCGGAGTAGTGTTGACCGTTCTGAGGTGGACCCCCAACTACAGTCTGTAGTGAAGACTGTATTGGTCGAACTGAGTGACCTCCGGAGTTCTGTCCTCTAGAATAAGAACCATTAAACTCGCCTCCCCTTCGAAATCTCTTTGATGTCGATGTCGTGGTGAAGTCATCTGGCTTCACTCCTTCCACCTCTATCACAAAGTCTACCACCTCTTGGAAGGATGTTGCTGTTGCCGCTATCTGTAAGGCTGAAATCCGCAATTCTGACCTCAACCCCTTCACAAAACGGCGGATCCGTTCTTGTGGACTGAAACAGAGTTGGGTGGCGTATCTGGATAGTGCGCGAAATTTAGCCTCGTATGCATTAACCGTCATTCTACCTTGCTCCAGACTCAAGAACTCATCCCTCTTTCTATCTCTCAAGGTCCTTGGGATATATTTCTCCATAAATAGGGTAGAGAATGATTCCCAAGTCATAGGTGGTGCCTCTGTTGGTTGACACTCAACATGTGAACGCCACCACATTTTGGTGTTACCTTGGAACTGATAGCTCACGAACTCGACACCAAACCTCACTACTATCCCCATTTTGTGTAGTAGCTCATGACAATCAACCAGAAAATCATAAGCATCCTCAGATTCTGCACCCTTGAAGACTGGAGGTTTCAATTTCAAGAACTTACTAAAAAGTTCGTGTTGATCGTTTGTCATAATAGGCCCAGTAGTCAGACGTGGAAATGTGCCTATTCCCAATGTTGCATCCATGCGGGGAGCCATAGTAGCCGCATGTCGTATCTCTGAAACCGGAGGTGTTGGTGCAGAAACCACTGGAGGTGCTTGACCCTGATCAGACAACCCGCTAAGATAAGCAAGTACTTGGTTGATCATCTCTGGGGTAGGTTGGGGTGGCATTTCCTCATTCTGCCCTTGTTCGGTTTCCCCTTCCTCACCCTCTCTTACTACATCCTCAGTCGGTGGAGGAGTCACCGCCCTAGTATCAGATGGGCTAGGGGCTCGTCCTCTTCCTCTAGAGGACGTCCTCCCACGACCTCTTCCACGGCCTCTTGCCGCTGTTCCTCCTCGAGCCACAGCCCCAGTGGCTGGCTCAGTAGTTTCATGTATTTCCGTTGTCGCTGCTGGTGCGGTCGTTGCTCTAGTTCTAACCATCTGCGAAATAGATACCAATTGGACTCAAGTAGTAGCACGAAAGAAAGAATGAAAGAATGGAATTTTCCTAAAGTCTTATAGCCTCTCAAAGAAAAGTAAAGGCGTCCCCCTACCGTTCTTTAAGACTCTACTAGACCTGTTCTTGTGTGATGAGACCAATGAACCTAATGCTCTGATACCAAGTCTTTCACGACCCAATTCGGGGACGCGACTGGCACCCACATTTACCCTCCTATGTGAGCGAACCAACCCATCTAAACCTTAACATTTCAATATAATATCAACAGAAAATAATGCGGAAGACTTAAACTCATAAGTGTAACAATTCAAAACTATTATTAATATTCCCAAAATCTGGAAGTCATCATCACAAGAACATCTATCTCAAATTTCTAAACTAAAACTGTCTAAGAACAAAATACTAAAAAAAACTAGTCCATGCCGGAAGTTCAAGGCATCAAGACTTGAAGAAGGAGACCCAGCTCCAAGCTAGACGCATTAGCTCACCCTGAATTTCCGATGGAGTGAAGACTGGCTTGATCTACTGCTGAGTCAAGTTGACGGAACGTTTGCTGCATAACACAAATAACAAGAGGAAAACATAAAAGTAGGGGGGTCAGTACAACCACACGTACTGAGTAGATATCATCGGTTAACTCAAAATAGGCGATAATACATATCAAGTAATATTATAAATCAACTATAAACTCAACATGTAGCAACAACAAGTATTATAATCGTCAATAAATACCATCAAGTTCATCCTTGAGGACTCAAGCCTCAATACCATACTTATTTGGGAATTAAGTTCATTGTGTTGAGTATATTAACATCTTTCAAGATTCATTATCTTTCTTCCTCTTGTGTCGGTACGTGACACTCCGATCCCCTACCACTATGTGTCGGCACGTAACACTCCGATCCCCTATATGTGTCGGTACGTGACACTCCGATCCCCTATATCTACGTGTTGGTTCGTGACACCCGTCCCACTAATACTATGTGTCGGAACGTGACACTCCGATCCACTAATACTATGTGTCGGAACGTGACACTCCGATCCACTAAATTCATTCTATCCGTTCATCAAGCCTTCTCTATACCAAGGCATCATCAATCCCATTACTTTAATTCGTCAAGCCTTCTTTTATACCAAGGCATCATCATTAATATCATAGATTAAAGTTTCTTTCAAGATTTGGGATTCAATGGTTTTCATCATGCTTGTTTTATCAAAATCACATAATCATGTTCATGCAAGCATACAATTAAGCATATAGACAGGTTTACAATATCATCAACACATATTATTCACTATTAAGAGTTCACTACGAGTATCGTAATATAACCATAACCTACCTCCACCGAAGAATTGGAATCCAC
This sequence comes from Solanum peruvianum, assembly GCA_027705065.1. Classification (NCBI taxonomy): domain Eukaryota; kingdom Viridiplantae; phylum Streptophyta; class Magnoliopsida; order Solanales; family Solanaceae; genus Solanum; species Solanum peruvianum. Next base: position 1,044,197 of record JAKWJD010001755.1, read on the forward strand.
AGAAATTTCCCAAGCTTGATATTCTCCTTAATCGACTGCCCTCTCTCTCTTTCTTGTTTTTCTCTTTTGTTTTTCTTATGTTCAAACCCTCTTTCTTTTACCCTAATTAATCATATAATTAAGTGTGAAAAAGGACAATAAACCCCACTAATTATCTTAAGGTTACCCCTTTCAAACCCCCAAGTAATTAGACCTATTAATATTAACGCTCAATCTTTATAATTAAGGAAAGAATAGTCCAAAACGACCCCTAAAACGTGTAGAGGAATCCTATTTTGCCTGGGACTGCGCAACCTGTGACGGGCCGTCGTGCCTGCGACGGTCCGTCACGGTGGTCGTCGCAGCTCCCTCGAGCTCAAGTGGCCTGTTGACGGCCCGTCACAGCCGTGACGGTCCGTCCTGTTCCTCCGTCATGACGGTCAGAAACTCGTTTCTTGCACCAAATTCTCAAAAGTTGAAGTGTTTTGCAACGGAACTCACGACGGTTCGTCGTGGATGTGACGGCACGTCCTGCAGGTCCGTCACAATTTACAGAGAGTCGATTTTCAGTACCCAATTTCAAAGTTCTAAGTGCCATGGGACGACACCTCCTCGACGGGCCGTCGTGACCACGACGGTCCGTCGTTCCATCCGTCGTCCCAGCCAGTTTTTCAAGAATTAAAATCTGTTGCTCAAAACGACTAAACAGGTCGTTACATATTGTTCTAAATTAAAGGATATCAGTACACTATTTAACAATATTATTTTTTGAAGGTGTATGATAAAATTAAATAAGAAAAGTCTAAGCCCAGAAATTTTATTTCATAATAAGACTTTAGTTTAGTTAAAATATATCCCTAAAATTTCGATTATAATCTAGGGATACTTATGCTTGAAGTCCTAAATATTACGATTTTCGAAAATATTTAATAAGCAAGTGTTACTTGCTTAATATAAACCTCTCATATTTGTTCGTTGGATTTAGTTTTATCCACATAAGGTAAAAATAAAAAAAATACAAAAAATAAATGCCATTAAATATTGTCTTTAATAAATAACTTATATTAGATAAAATCATTACTTAATTTTAAATTTCTAAATATTAGAAATCAATAAATAGTTTTTGAAATACATTTTATATCATTGCTACAATAATTCCCTTTGTATTAATACAATAGTTTTCGAAATCCATTATATATCATTGCTACAATAATTCATTTTATACTAGTGATACAATAATTTTTGAAATTCATTCTAATACAATAATATACACAAAACAATTGTTATATCAAATTGAATAATATTGTTGTATTGAGAAAAATCATCCTTTAAAATCTATGTGAGAGATTGTTGGAATATCTATACTATTAACCATGCATCATGTGTTTATATATAATATTTATTATGGAATAATTGTTTATTCAATTTTAATAAATATTTAATTAATCATGTATTTGTCTCTATGTCCTTTACATATATAATAGATGATTTAGCGTATAGATTTTAGCTTATACACAATAATAAATTAAAGGGAGAATTGATTCTTCTTACCATAAATATTATGTTTACAATCTAAAATGAAAATTGAACAAGTTATCGATATAATTATAGTATAAGATTAAATATAATTTATCTTAATTGTGGAAGTGATATACTTTCAACTTCTTATGCTAATACATTTTGTATGTACTGAACACATCAAATAAATATAAATATCTTATGTTGGCTTAATAAAAACAAATTATCTAATCCATTAAGTGAACTTGTACTCTTAATCTTGAAATAAATATTTTAAGTACTTTTGAATTTCTAATAGGTGAGATTAATTTATGGAGATAAGAAATAATACATTGGTAAGATATAGCCAATTGATGAAATTCATGTGTCAAGATTATCTAATTGAGAAGTCAAAATTGGTGTTCTACTACATTAAATAGTGGGAGAAACAATAATAGACAAAAGAAAATTTCAAAGGCAGTGAGAGTGATGTTGAGTAAATGACATTACATGAAGTAACTAATATTTAAATATCGAAAAATAATGAAGAAAATATTAAAACTCAAAAATATGATAGTGTGACTATAATATTTACTCTCTTGGTTTCATAAAGAATGACTCGATTTCCTTTCTTAAACTCTGTTTAAAATCATATTTTAAACGGAGAGAGTATATACTTAGAGTGTGTTTGGTATGAAGGAAAATGTTTTCCAATTTTCTCATGTTTGGTTGGAGGTAGGTTATGGTTTTCATGCTATTCGTAGTAGACTCTTAATAGCGAATGATATGTGTTGGTAGTATTATAAAGTCTTCTATATGCTTAAATTGTATGCTTGCATGAATATGATTATGTGATTTTGATAAAACAAGCATGATGAAAATATTGAATCTCAAATCTTGAAAGAAACTTTAATCTACTTATTAATGATGATGCCTTGGTATAAAAGAAGGCTTGATGAATTAAAGTAATGGGATTGATGATGCCTTGGTATAGAGAAGGCTTGATGAATGGATAGAATGAGATTAGTGGATCGGAGTGTCACGTTCCGACACATAGTATTAGTGGATCGGAGTGTCACGTTCCGACACATAGCATTAGTGGGACGGGTGTCACGAATCGACACGTAGAATTAGGGGATCGGAGTGTCACGTACCGACACATATTATTAGGGGATCGGGTGTCACGAACCGACACGTAGAATTAGGGGAGCGGAGTGTCACGTACCGACACATAGTAGTAGGGGATCGGAGTGTCACGTACCGACACATAGTATTAGTGGGACGGGTGTCACGAACCGATACGTAGAATTAGGGGATCGGAGTGTCACGTACCGACACATAGTAGTAGGGGATCGGAGTGTCACGTACCGACACAAGAGGAAGAAAGATAATGAATCTTGAAAGATGATAATATACTCAACATAATGAACTTAATTCCCAAAAATGAGTATGGTATTGAGGCTTGAGCCCTCATAGATGAACTTGATGGTACTTATTGATGATTATAGTACTTGTTGTGGTTACATGTTGAGTTTATAGTTGATTTATGATATTAACTGATATATACTGTTTTCTATTTTGAGTTGGTCGATGATATCTACTCAGTACCCGTGGTTTGTACTGACCCCTACTTTTATGTTTTCTTCTTTGTTATTTGTGGAATGCAGCAAATGTGCCGTCGTCTTCAACTCAACAGTAGATCTAGCCAGTCTTCACTCCATCTAAACGTGTAAATTCGTGACTAATCAATACTCTAGCCCATACATGTTGTAGATTATGTTAATTTGTCAAAATAAATGACTTTTCTCTCCAAAACAAACGGCCTATAAAAGAGCATATGCAACAACTCTTTTTACTACAAAAAAAAAAAAAAAAAAACCTCTCAAAAAATTATGCAGTTTTTCAACATGTTTTCCCTTTTCCTTTTTGTGTCTTTCCTCTTTTTGTTAATTAAATGGAAGAATTCCAATAGCAAAACCAAAAGATTGCCTCCTGGTCCATGGAAATTACCTTTAATTGGAAGCATGTTTCATTTGTTAGGTGGACTTCCACATCATGTCTTTAGAGATTTAGCGAAAAAATATGGACCAATTATGCACCTTCAACTAGGTGAAGTTTCTCTAGTTGTTATTACTTCTCCTGACATGGCCAAACAAGTACTAAAAACTCATGATCTCGCTTTTGCATCTAGGCCCAAGTTTCTAGTTGGGGAGATTCTCTTTTATAAGGGGACTGATATTATTTTTTGTCCCTATGGTGATTACTGGAAACAAATGCGTAAAATATGTCTATTAGAATTGCTTAGCGCAAAAAATGTTAAGTCATTCAACTCTATTAGACAAGATGAAGTTCATCATATGATTGAGTTTTTTCGATCATCTTCTGGTGAAACAATTAATGTAACAAGAAGGATTTATCAATTCTCGAGCTCTATGACATGTAGATCAGCATTTGGGAAAGTATTCAAAGAGCAAAACAAACTCATAGAACTCGTTAAAAAAGCGTCACGCTTTTTGGAAGGATTTGATGTGACTGATATATTTCCATCACTAAAATTTCTTCATGTGTTATGTGGAATGAAGGGTAAAATTATGGATGCTCACCATGAGTTAGATGTCATTCTTGAAAACATCATCAATGAGCACAAGAACAATGGTGAATTAGGAGGTGAAGGTTTACTTGTTGCATTGCTAAGATTAATGAAGGAGGGAGGCTTTCAATTTCCAATAACCAATGACAATATCAAAGCTATTATTTTTGTAAGTACCTCCTACTTCTTATTGTTATAAATTAAAAAGTATGATTTGCATTGAGCCGTCTGTCAAAAATAGTGTCTCTAACAAAAATAAAGTCTTGTAAAAATATACCCTTTTAAGATTTTACTTTGCAATTGTATTCTCAAATCGTATAATTGTAAATAGAACTAGTAATTGTACTTCTATGACAAAATTTACTCATTTGAAAAGTAGAACGAAAAATATTAGAGAAAAATGACCAGAATGGTCCTTAATATATCGGAATGTTTTATCTTGTTTAATGTATAATAAATGTGTTCATTTTGATTTTTAATTTATTTCACTTGATTGAAATGGCCCTTGATGTATAACACAATGTGTTCATTTTGGTCTTTTACCCTAAATCTAACATATAATTTATTTGAAAAAGTGTTAAATCTAATAAAATTCACCGTTAATGTTTTCTTTGTCAGCTCCAACGAAAAAACTCCGTCAAATCTAACACCATTTTTTCTACTTCTCCAACAAAATTTACTATTTTCTCTTTCCTAAAATACATTCCACTGACCTAATATCTATTTCTTTTCAAGTAAGAGAAATATTAAATTCTTGTTGAGAGAAGATTTAGACAATGGTGTTATATTTCACACATTTTCTTTGGAGCTAACAAAGAATACAGTAACGATGAATTTTATTAGCCACATAAGGTCCATAGTTGAAATTATCACTTCTTTTTTCTTTTTTTTTTTTAAAAAAAGAATAATATGTTAGATCTAGCATAAAGAATCAAAATGAATATTTGTCATATATTAAGAGCTATTTCAATCTAACATAAATGATCAAAATAAATAGATTTGTAATAAATTAATGACTATTTCAATCAAATGAAATATATTAAAGACCAAAATAAAACATTACCCATAAATTAAGGACTATTTTAATCATTTTCTTTAAAAAAAATTATTCATCGCCTCAAATTACCATTTATATATATGGTAACAAGAAAATTGGCATTGAAAATTTAAAAGTTCATTCAATATGGAATAGATGTGGGAAAAGAGTATGAAAAATACTTCAATCTTAGTCGAAATTTGTTGTTACGATATCAATCTTAGCCCAGAACTATTTAATAGTGTATTTTAAAGGTATATATGTTCCCACGTGGACACATTATTATTTATAATTATGCAATATTTTTCATGTTCACGTGGACACATGTATTATTTAAAATACACAATTAAATAGTGCAGAGGGTAAAATGTCATTTCCAAAGTTTGGTATCGTAATAACAATTTTGGTCAAAGTTCAAATATATTTCAGACCCTTTTCAATAGAAATACAAATTTTGAACTAAAGTTTTTCAGTTCTCTTGAATCCGTAATCTAAACTTTAGCTACGAAACTACATAAAAGTAATTAATTTGTTCATGAATGAAGGACATGTTTGCTGCGGGAACAGATACTTCATCAACATTAATTGATTGGGCCATGGTGGAAATGATGAGGAATCCAAGTGTACTTTTGAAAGCTCAAGCTGAAATAAGAAATGCTTTCACAGGAAAAGAAACTTTTAATGAAAACTATATTGAAGAATTGAAATACCTTAAGTTGGTTGTTAAAGAAACTTTCCGACTCCATCCTCCAGCACCCCTTTTGGTGGCAAGGGAATGTAGAGAAGAAGTAGACATAAATGGCTATAATATTCCTTTGAAAACAAAAGTTATGGTTAATGCCTACGCAATCGGAAGAGATCCTAAATATTGGATTGACGCAGAATGTTTCAAACCTGAGAGATTTGAGCAGATTTCGGTAGATTTTATTGGCAATAACTTTGAATTTCTTCCGTTTGGTAGTGGACGGAGGATTTGTCCGGGGATATCATTTGGTCTAGCTAATATTTTTTTCCCACTAGCTAAATTGTTGTATCACTTTGATTGGAAACTTCCTATTGGGATCAATCCAAGTGAGTTGGACTTAACTGAATCTGCTGGAATAATTTGTGCTAGAAAGAGTAACCTATACTTGATCGCGACTCCTCATGAACCTAGTCAAGAGTGATGCCATGGAATCAAACGTTAATAAAGGACTTTGCCTTTTAAATTTCCTTGGCAATCCAATCATAGTACTTTCATTTTCGATTTTATGTTAAATAAATGTATCTTATCATATCAGACGATAATGTCATTATGTTTGAATTAAAGAATAAATTTATATTATCTTAAATTTGAACAGTTTTTGGAATTGTTCCTTACCTTTGCTAGTTTTTTTTTTTTTTTTACATAATGTGAAAGATAATTATATCCTTTACTTATTTTTAATGAACTAAATATATATTGCCCATGTGTGAACGGGCCCAACAAGTATGTGTTGGAGTGTAAGTTCTGAAGATATGCAAGACCTATATACACATAAATTTACATACATCACTCCATTGTTTATGTGTGTATTCATACGATATTTTACATATTTACACAATTACATAAGTTGGTATTCGCAAAGAAAAAATAACAATGTTTCTTATGCAACTTAATTTTTTAAAAATTAAAAATATAGTTAGTATGGTTGTATCATATATAGCATGATTTTAACTTTTGAAGACATCACATCTGAAACCTATCAAAATGAATGAGACATGCAATTTTTTTTCCTTATGAACTTCCTTCTCGCCCTTGATTATGAAGGGACACAATTTAAAATTATCAAAAGGAACTAAACGTGATTTGTTGCAGCTGATATTTTTTTTTTAATTTCACAGTCATAGAATCAAATTTATCATATGTGCAACACAATCAACAATATCACAAAGACAAATAAAAATCACCCTCATATTATGTTGAAATAAAAACTAATAAGAAGAAAATATGAATAGCTAAGGAAAAATATAAAATTAAAAGAAAGTTAGGACAAATAACTAAATGACGAAGATACCCTTAATGTAGATAGCCAAATATATATACTCATTCTTCTAATAGGAAAAAAAAATTCTTCTTATATTAACCATGATCTCATTAACCCTCGAATGCTATGGAATTTCGAAATTTTGATATGACCATTCAACCACGAATGTTGACCAAAGTCTACCCAAAGGTTAAATTTGCACAAATTCACAATTTAGGACCTCAAATTTTCAAAAAGACTCGAAAAATTAAAGCAACAACTCTCACTGCGTAGATTCCACATTTCGAGACTGATGGAATCGATGAAATTTCATCCCGACACACGTAACTCTAAAAGACCCCAAAATCACCTTCTTAACAATATAAGACTTCCAAACTTAAAACTTACCAAATTCTTAATGTTTAACTCAAAGTTCAAAATCAGCTTTTCAAATTCAAACATAAAAGAGTCGAGGTCGTTATGGGGAGGGGAAAAACAGTCAATCAATGAAACTTTTCGAAAATGATTAACCGAGTCATTATACCTAATTTATGAACTCTAACTTTGAATGTGTACAAGTAGACACTTTAACTTATATAAAATTGAAATACTAGATATACAAGTCATACACGTAAAATTGCCATGCAGAATGTCATGTAAGACGTTTGTATCTATTTATTCAATTTTATACAAGTTTAACTGTCTACTTATATATATTTAAAAATAGAAGACATAAAGTGTGAATTGAGGCCAAATTAAAAGATATATTTGTATATTGTAATACGTCAATTATAACACGTGTATATATTAGGCATCTTGTTTCTTCTCTTTCGTGATAATTTTATAGAAATGTATGACACGTGGCACCCATTCCACCACTCATGTCATAATCATATTAACATTGTTGGGATTAATTATCATAGGCAAACCCTCCCCACTCCTCATATTTTTCTTCACTCAATTAATTTTCACTATTCATGTCTAATCCACACCTTTTATTTTGTTGCCCTTTCTCATAAAGATTAGTGGCTATAAGCCTACTAAAATTATCCGTCATTTGGTTTACGGTATAAAGTATAATAATTTTAGGAATAAAATATAAAATTATTTTATTTTATGTTTGATTAGAGGTATTAAATAATTTTTAAATTATTTATCTCACCATTTATATCTTAGTGATGAGATAAGTTATCTCATAAATATGTGATGAAATAACTTATCTCATAATAACTTGTTTCCAATTAAATTACCATTAAGTTTTAGTTTAATGGTGTTTGATGGCTATACCTATTATTGAATTTTTAGATTATTAAATCTTTTTATAATTATATGCATTTAAAATTTGTAATTTAAGATACTTATTTTTATAATTATATGCATTTAAAATTTGTAATTAAAGATACTTATTTTTAAAACGAAGATAGAGATATGTGATTTATTAATGTGGTATCTTATGATATTTTTATACTTTATATTTGGGAAAATGTACAAGTACCCCCTCAACCTTCGTTCGAAATCTCAGAGACACTAAAATTACTAAACCATAGCGAATTAATTTAGTATGATATGATATTTAAAAAAAATATAAATTAAAATTATCGAAACAAAAGTTTAAATATTTTATCATACCATACCATGCACACCCAAACACGAAAACAAGACATTGGACGACTTTTGTCAGCTCAACCTCTTACTAATTAAAACATATGAGATTTTTTAATAAGAAATAAAAAAAATATTATTATTTTGATATAGTAGTTAAATATATTATGAACTTGGAAAGATGAGCAAATCAATTAAATTAATATTTTATACTTATAAGTAGGTAATGTTTAATATGATAGTTTATTTTGTTGGCATCTCACATATAATAATTCATAAATAATATTAAATAATATAATTGATGTAAAGATCCACACTAGCTTGTTAATGTTTTTTTTTTCCTGTGAAATAAATATCTTTTTCTTATTGTTCTAAATTAAAGAATATCAGTACACTATTTAACAATATTATTATTGAAGGTATATGATAAAATTAAATAAGCTTCTAAGCTCTTGTAGGTAAGTTATTATATATCTCTGAAATTTCAATTATAGTCTTGAAATACTTATAATATCCTAAATATTACGATTTTCGAAAATATTTAATAAGCAAATATTACTTGCTTAATATAAACCTCTCATATTTGTTCGTTGGATTAGTTTTCGAAATGGACCAAAAGTTATTTTATCAATAAAAAAAATAAATGCCATTAAATATTGTCTTTAATAAATAAATTTAAGCTGATCTCAAGGATATATTTTTAGAAAATTAATATAAAAATAATTATTTATTGTATTACATTATTTAAATAAAGAAATAACTTATGTTAGATAAAATCATAAATTAATTTTAAATTTCTAAATATTAGAAATCAATAAATAGTTTTTGAAATTCATTTTATATCATTGCTACAATAATTCCCTTTGTATTAATACAATAGTTTTCGAAATCCATTATATATCATTGCTACAATAATTCATTTTATAATAGTGATACAATAATTTTTTAAATTCATTCTAATACAATAATATACACAAAACAAATTGTTATATCAAATTGAATAATATTGTTGTATTGAGAAAAATCATCCTTTAAAAATCTAAGCGAGAGATTGTTGGAATATCTATACTATTAACCATGCATCATGTGTTTATATATAATATTTATTATGGAATAATTGTTTATTCAATTTTAATAAATATTTAATAGATCATGTATTTGTCTCTATGTCCTTTACATATATTAATAACAGATAGTATTAAATAATAGTATTAAATAATATTAGTATTTACTGTGTACTAATCCTAGTCCTATTAGGATTAGTACTCCTTAATCCTAGTCCTATTAGGATTAGTACTCCTTCCTATATCTCCTATATATATCTCCCATGTATTCCCTTATTAGGTTAACACTTTAATACAACCAATATTCCTTCATGGTATCAAGAGCCAGAAAACCTAGATCTTCTTTTCTGGGTTTTTTTTTCTCTCTTTAGGGCACCGATCGTTCCCTCTCTTCTCTTGGGCGGCGGCAGCCATGACAACCGAAGTGGATACTCTCGATTCACTTCCTTCTGGCGTTAAACTCCTTCGCAGGCATCTTCATGCCCTCATTCCCAAAAAATTATCAGACATAAATTACCCTACATGGAAAATCACCGTTCTTACAGCCCTTGAGGCCAATTACCTTCTCAAATACGTCGATGAAAGCACAGAACCGCCGCCGGCAGTCATCACCGCCACGGACAAATCAGAAAAAACCAATCCGGCCCATGCCGCCTGGAAAGCCGTGGATGGCCAGATCCGATCATGTTTGATTGCGGTCATCTCTCCCACGGTTCAGAAACACGTCCGATCCTACACAACTGCTTCAGCCATGTGGACGGCCCTCGCAACACGCTATGCATCAATTTCCCACTCTCATATTTTTCAATTGCGTGATCGTCTCCACACAATTACCAAAGGCACGAAAACTATGGCGGAGTATTTAGACGAGGTCTCCACCATCATCACAGCCCTCGACACCGTGAACGAAATCATTCCCGAAAAAGATCTCATCATGTGCGTCGTTCGGGGGCTCCCATCAGCTTACTCCTCCATTAAACAGGCGGTTCGCATCAGTCCAACGCCCGTTGACCTGGCTACTCTCTCCTCGTGGCTAAAAAGTGAAGAAATCAACGTCGATCTGGAGAGCAAACTTCTTCTCCGAGAAGCCGCTGTTATGGAGCGGTTCACCGCCCTCACCGCAAGCCAGAACTATCGCGGGGGGCGTGGTGGCTGCCGGCAGTGGAGCCGCGGCGGCTACGGCAGAAACAGCGGAGGCCGCGGGCGCGGCGGTCGGCAGGGCAGTCGTCCACCGTACGACGGTCAGCAGCACGGCAGTAACAACAGCCTGCAGTCCTTCGGCAGCGGCGGGCAGTCATCTTCCAGCGGCGGGCAGGGCACTTACGAGCGGGATCGTCCAACTTGTCAAATCTGTCAGAAAACAGGACACACCGCTGCTTGTTGCTGGTTTTGATATGAGGAGAGTCGAAATAGTGATAACCGTGCCAATTATGCATCTCAAGCCGGCCCTTCCTCTGAATGGCTGTTGGATACTGGGGCCAACATGCACGTTACTTCTGATCTATCCAAGCTTAACGCTCCAAATCCATATCATGACTCCAATGGTATTACTGTTGGCAACGGTGAGTCCCTTAATATTTCTCACACTGGCACGGGTACCATTAAAACCCCCACCGCTATCTTTCACCTAGGTAACCTTACCCACGTCCCTTCTATTAAATCCAATCTCCTTTCAGTTCACCAATTCACAAAAGACAATAATTGCTCACTCTTGTTCACCTCTAATGATTTTCATATCCTAGAAAATACTACCAAGAGGGTGATTTTTTAGGGCCCCTGTGAGCATGGTCTGTACGTTCTTCCTGGCACAAGTTCGTCTGCCCACCCAGTTTCAGAAAGCGTTCCTGTGGCTCCGATGGCTCTTTCGGCTGATGGCCACAGTCTGTTGTGGCACAGTCGTCTGGGTCACCCGTCTAGTCAAATAATAAATTCTTTAATGTCTCAATTAGGTTTTTCTTCCATTCATGTAAACAATTGTGACTCATGTTCAATTGTTAAATCTCATAAATTACCTTTTACTTTATCTGAGAAGCGTACAACTGCACCTTTTCAACTTATTCATTCTGACCTATGGGGTCCTACTGCTGTGCCTTTATTTGCTGGTTTTCGCTATTATATTTGTTTTGTGGATGATTTTACAAAATACACTTGGTTGTACCCACTAAAACACAAATCACATGCATATACCACCTTTGTCACTTTTTGAAAAAATGGTCAAAACACAATTCAATTCTCATGTTAAACTTTTTCGAAGTGACAATGGAAAGGAATATGTCAATAACATCTTTGGCCAGTTTCTGCAATCCCTGGGAATTATACATCAAACCTCCTGTCCATACACTCCCGAACAGAATGGGGTGGCTGAGCGTAAGCATCGCCATCTCATTGAAACGGTGGTTACTCTTCTACATCAATCTCATCTCCCTGTCTCCTTTTGGGTAGAAGCTCTAGCCACCGCAAACTACCTCATTAACAGAATGCCCAGTCACACTCTCTCCAACAAATCACCCTATCAACTCCTTTACCAAGAACTTCCCAATTATACCAACCTCCGCGTCTTTGGGTGTCTTGCCTATCCTTGGCTACGCCCTCATATTACTCATAAATTACAACCCCGATCCCGTCCTTGTATATTTTTGGGCTATCATTCTACCTCCAAGGGTTATCGCTGTCTTGACCCACAAACTCATAAAGTCTACATATCTCGTCATGTCAAATTTGTCGAAAATGAGTTTCCCTATGAGTCTATTTCCTCCTCCACAAATACATCATTCATTGGCGTCCTTTCCCTTTTTCCAACATACTCACAGGGTCCCTCACCACCTTACCCCACACCTCCACCCACTACCCAACCACCCCTCATCACCCCTTCGACTGTCACCCACAATACACCCGCAACCACCACCAACACCCACAACCAACCGAACCACCCCATACCCACAACATCTCCAGCCCGATACATTTTGGGTCCTTCCCGGCCACCCTTGAATCACCACCGCCCGTGCCACTCCCCAATACTCATTCCATGTTAACCCGTGGCAAAGCCGGTATCTTTAAACCCAAAACCTTTCAGGCTACCATACTACCAAATACACCCCTTCCCGATAGTGAACCAACAACCTACTCTGTTGCCTAAAAAAATGCTTATTGGCGTCATGCTATGGATGACGAGTTTAAGGCTTTGACTGATCAGAAAACTTGGGTTCTTGTACCTAAGCCCCATGGGCGGCACCCAGTGGGCTGTAAATGGGTGTACAAAATTAAACACAATGCGGATGACAGTATTTCCAGGTACAAGGCTCGTTTGGTTGCTAAACGCTACAATCAGGAGTATGGGCTTGATTACTCCGAGACATTCAGTCCTGTTATTTGGCAGGAAACCATTCGCCTGGTACTGTCACTCGCCGTGCGCAACAATTGGCTCATCAATCAGTTGGATGTTTCCAATGCTTTTCTTCATGACATGCTTGATGAAACTATCTACATGACGCAACCACCGGGCTATGTTGATCCCCGCTTCCCTCAACATGTTTTCAAACTCCAGAAGTCTCTGTATGGGCTCAAGCAAGCCCCCCGTGCTTGGTACACACGTTTGAAAACGTTCCTCCAGGAACTCGACTTCACGTGTTGCGTACACGACACGAGTCTGTTTACTCTACATTCAGCACACGGTACAGTCATTCTTCTTGTCTATGTAGATGATATCATTATTACAGGCTCTACTGCAGCTCTCATTCAGGATGTCACTCGAGCTATGCATACTACCTTCAAAATGAAGGACCTTGGCCCGTTACATTATTTTCTGGGAATGGAGGTTTCTCGGACAGGCAGCGGCTTGTTTCTTCATCAGTCAAAATATGCTCGAGATCTGTTGCAGAAAGCTGCACTGGAAAAATGCACCAGTCAACCAACACCGATGGCAGTCTCTTCGTCTACGACTGGAGCCGACACCCCTTTGCCGATATCACCCACTTTCGCAGCCTCATTGGGGCTCTACAGTATCTAGCCATTACCCGTCCTGACATCCAGTTTGCTGTCAACCGAGTTGCTCAGCGCATGCATCAACCAAGTGAACATGATTACCATTCTCTAAAACGCATTCTCAGGTACATTTTTGGCACTCTTGGTCGTGGTTTACTCATTCGACCCGGGGACTTGGAGCTTCGGGGTTTCTCAGATTCAGATTGGGCGAATGATAAAAATGACAGAAAATCTACATCGGGGTTTCTCGTTTTTTTGGGGCCGAACCTGATCTCCTGGTGTACAAAAAAACAACCCAAGGTCTCTCGGTCCTCGACTGAAGCTGAATACCGCGCCCTTGCTCTTCTTGCTGCTGAGACCATGTAGGTCACATATATTCTTCGCGAACTCCGCGCCACTAACATTGTTCCTTCTCTCTATTGTGACAACAAATCAACCATCTGTGTGGCCAAGAATTCCGTCCTACACACCAGAATGAAGCATGTTGATACCGATTGTCTCTTTGTTCGCGATGAAGTTCAGGCCGGCACCATGACTGTGCAGTATGTACCCACTGATGAAAACAACCGGCTGATATTCTCACCAAGCCTCTCCCAAGCCGACAGCACGATTACCTCAGTTCCAAGCTTCCGTTCGCTTCCGCTCAGCTCAGCTTGAGGAGGGATAATAACAGATAGTATTAAATAATAGTATTAAATAATATTAGTATTTACTGTGTACTAATCCTAGTCCTATTAGGATTAGTACTCATTAATCCTAGTCCTATTAGGATTAGTACTCCTTCCTATATCTCCTATATATATCTCCCATGTATTTCCTTATTAGGTTAACACTTTAATACAATCAATATTCCTTCATATATAATAGATAATTTAGCGTATAGATTTTAGCTTATACACAACAATAGATTAAAGGGAGAATTGATTCTTCTTACTATAAATATGATGTTTACAATATAAAATGGAAATTGAACAAGTTATCGATATAATTATAGTATAAGATTAAATATAATTTATCTTAATTGTGGAAGTGATATACTTTCAACTTCTTATGCTAATACATTTTGTATGTACCGAACACATCAAATAAATATAAATATCTTATGCTGGCTTAATAAAAACAAATTTTCTAATCCGTTAAGTGAACTTATACTCTTAATCTTGAGATAAACATTTTAGCTACTTTTGATTTTCTAATAGGTGAGATTAATTTATGGAGATAACAAATAAACATTGGTAAGATATAGCCAATTGATGAAATTCATGTGTCAAGATTATCTAATTGAGAAGTCAAAATTGGTGTTCTACTACATTAAATAGTGGGAGAAACAATAATAGACAAAAGAAAATTTCAAGGCAGTGAGAGTGATGTTGAGTAAATGACATTACATGAAGTAACTAATATTTAAATATCGAAAAATAATGAAGAAAATATTAAAACTCAAAAATATGATAGTGTCACTATAATATTTACTTTCTCGGTTTCAAAAAGAATGACTCGATTTCCTTTCTTAAACTTTGTTTCAAGTCATATTTTAAATGAAGAGAGTATATACTTAGTCTTTAGCAAGTTGTCTATGTATTGTCCAATCACCTTCCAATACCTTTTTAGTCTATCTCTACCTCTCCTCGGATCTACCATACATAGCCTCTCAAACCTTCTTATTGAGGTATCTATGTAACTCCTCTTTACATGTCCGAACCATCCCAGTCTCGCCTCTTCTCATCTTGTCGACCATGGAGATCAGAGTCACCTCATCTTGAAAATCTTTATTCTTAATTTTATCTCTCCTAATATATCTACATATTTATCTTAACATCTTTATTTCTATCAGAGAACTTTCATCTTCTAAACGTTCATCTTCTAAACGTGTAAATTCGTGACTAATCAATACTCTAGCCCATACATGTTGTAGGTTATGTTAACTTGTCAAAATAAATGACTTTTCTCTCCAAAACAAACGGCCTATAAAAGAGCATATGCAACAACTCTTTTTACTACAAAAAAAAAAAAAAAACCTCTCAAATTATGCAGTTCTTCAACATCTTTTCCCTTTTCCTTTTTGTGTCTTTCCTCTTTTTGTTAATTAAATGGAAGAATTCCAATAGCAAAACCAAAAGATTGCCTCCTGGTCCATGGAAATTACCTTTAATTGGAAGCATGTTTCATTTGTTTGGTGGACTTTCACATCATGTCTTTAGAGATTTAGCGAAAAAATATGGACCAATTATGCACCTTCAACTAGGTGAAGTTTCTCTAGTTGTTGTTACTTCTCCTGACATGGCTAAAGAAGTGCTAAAAACTCATGACCTCGCTTTTGCATTTAGGCCCAAGCTTCAAGTTGGGGAGATTCTCTTTTATAAGTGGACTAATATTGTTTTTTCTCCCTATGGTGATTACTTGAAACAAATGCGTAAAATATGTCTATTGGAATTGCTTAGCGCAAAAAATGTTAGGTCATTCAACTCTATTAGACAAGATGAAGTTCATCATATGATTGAGTTTTTTCGATCATCTTCTGGTGAAACAATTAATGTAACAAAAAGGATTTATCAATTCTCGAGCTCTATGACATGTAGATCAGCATTTGGAAAAGTATTCAAAGAGCAAAACAAACTCATAGAACTCGTTAAAGAAGCGTCACGCTTTTTTAAAGGATTTGATGTAGCTGATATATTTCCATCACTAAAATTTCTTCATGTGTTATGTGGAATGAAGGGTAAAATTATGGATGCTCACCATGAGTTAGATGCCATTCTTGAAAACATCATCAATGAGCACAAGAACAATGATGAATTAGGAGGTGAAGGTTTACTTGTTGCATTGCTAAGATTAATGAAGGAGGGAGGCTTTCAATTTCCAATCACCAATGATAATATCAAAGCTATTATTTTTGTAAGTACCTCCTACTTCTTATTGTTATAAATTAAAAAGTATGATTCACATTCAGCCGTCTTTTAAAAATAGTGTCTCTAACAAAAATAAAGTCTTGTAAAAATATATCCTTTTAAGATCTTACTTGCAATTGTATTCTTAAATCGTATAATTGTAAATAGAACTAGTAATTGTACTTCAATGACAAAATTTACTCATTTGAAAAGTGGAACGAAAAATATTAGAGAAAAATGATCAGAATGGTCCTTAATATATCGGAATGTTTTATCTTGTTTAATGTATAATAAATGTGTTCATTTTGATTTTTAATTTATTTCACTTGATTGAAATGATCCTTGATGTATAACACAATGTGTTCATTTTGGTCTTTTACCCTAAATCTAACATATAATTTATTTATAGAAGTGTTAAATCTAATAAAATTCGCCGTTAATGTTTTCTTTGTCAGCTCCAACGAAAAAACCCCGTCAAATCTAACACCATTTTTTCTACTTCTCCAACAAAATTTACTATTTTATCTTTCCTAAAATATATTCCACGGACCTAATATCTATTTCTTTTCAAGTAAGAGAAAATATTAAATTCTCGTTGAGAGAAGATTTAGTCAATGGTGTTATATTTCACGCATTTTCTTTGGAGCTAACAAAGAATACAATAATGACGAATTTTATTAGCCACATAAGGTCCATAGTTGAAATTATCACTTCTTTTTTTTTTAAAAAATAATAATAATATGTTAGATCTAGGATAAAGAATCAAAATAAACATATTTATCATACATTAAGGGCTATTTCAAACTGGTGAAATACATAAATGATCAAAATGAATAGATTTGTTATAAATTAATGATTATTTCAATCAAATGAAATACATTAAGGACCAAAATAAAACATTACCCATAAATTAAGGATTATTTTGGTCATTTACTTTTAAAATATTATTCATCGCCTCAAATTACCATTTATATATATGGTAACAAGAAAATTGACATTGAAAATTTAAAAGTTCATTCAATATAGAACAGATGTGGAAAAGAGTACGAAAAATACTTTCATTTTGGTCGAAATTTGTTGTTATGATATCAAACTTTATAACGAACCTTTTACCTCCGAACTATTTAATAGTGTATTTTTTAGCCATGAACTATTTAATAGTGTATTTAAAGGTATATTTGTTCCCACGTGGACACATTATTTATTTATAATTATGTAATATTTTTTTATGTTCACGTAGGCACAAGTATTATTTAAAATACACAATTAAATAGTGCAGGGGGTAAAACGTCATTTTCAAATTTTTGGTATCGTAACAACAATTTTGGTCAAATTTCAGATATATTTCAAACCCTTTTCAATAGAAATACAAAGTTTGAACTAAAGTTTTTCAGTTCTCTTGAATCCGTAATCTAACACTTTAGCTCCGAAACTATAAAAAAGTAATTAATTTGTTCATGAATGAAGGACATGTTTGCTGCGGGAACACAGAGTTCATCCATATTAATTGATTGGGCCATGGTGGAAATGATGAGGAATCCAAGTGTACTTTTGAAAGCTCAAGCTGAGATAAGAAATGCTTTCACAGGAAAAGAAACTTTTAATGAAAACGATGTTGAAGAATTGAAATACCTTAAGTTGGTTGTTAAAGAAACTTTCCGACTCCATCCTCCAGGACCCCTTTTGGTGGCAAGGGAATGTAGAGAAGAAGTAGACATAAATGGCTATAATATTCCTTTGAAAACAAAAGTTATGGTTAATGCCTACGCAATCGGAAGAGATCCTAAATATTGGATTGACGCAGAATGTTTCAAACCTGAGAGATTTGAGCATATTTCGGTAGATTTTATTGGCAATAACTTTGAATTTCTTCCGTTTGGTAGTGGAAGGAGGAGTTGTCCGGGGATATCATTTGGTTTAGCTAATATTTTTTTCCCACTAGCTAAATTGTTGTATCACTTTGATTGGAAACTTCCTATTGGAATCAATCCAAGTGATTTGGACCTAACAGAATCTGCTGGATTAGCTTGTGCTAGAAAGAGTAACCTATACTTGATCGCGACTCCTTATGAACCTAGTCAAGAGTGATGCCATGGAATCAAACGTTAATAAAGGACTTTGGCTTTTAAATTTCCTTGGCAATCCAACCATAGTACTTTCATTTTCGATTTTACTTCAAATAAATGTATCTTATCATACCAGACAATAATGTCCTTATGTTTGAATTAAAGAATATATTTATATTATCTTAAATTTGATCAGTTTGTTGCAATTATTTCTTACCTTTGCTAGTTTTTTTCCTTTCTTTTATATTTTTTAAATAATGTGAAAGATAAAAGAATATTCTATCCTTTACTTATCTTTAATGAACTAAATATATATTGCACATGCGTGCACGGGCCCAACAAGTATTGTGTTTGAATGTAAGTTCTGATGATAATCAAGATCTATATACACATAAATATACATACATCACTCCATTGTTTATGTGTGTATACATACGACATTTTACAAATTTACACAATTACATAAGCTGATATTCGCAAAGGAAAAATAACAATGTTTCTTATGCAACTTAATTTTTTAAAAATTAAAAATATAGTTAGTATGGTTGTATCATATATAGCATGATTTTAACTTTTGAAGACATCACATCTGAAATCTATCAAAATGAATGAGACATGCAGTTTTGAACATAGAAATAACCCTCCCCTATTTTTTTTTTCCTTATGAACTTCCTTCTCGCCCTTGATTATGAAGGGACACAATTTAAAACTATCCAAAGGAACTAAACGTGATTGTTGCAGCTGATATTTTTCTTTTTAATTTAACAGTCATAGAACCAAATTTATCATATGTGCAACACAATTAACAATATCACAAAGATAAATAAAAATCACCCTCATATTCATTATTTAATCAGCCATATTATGTTCAAATAAAAACTAATAAGAAGAAAATACGAATAGCTAAGGAAAAATATAAAATTAAAAGAAAGTTTGGACAAATAACTAAATGACGAAGATACCCTTAATGTTGATAGCCAAATATGTACTCATTCTTCTAAGTAGGAAAAAAAAATTCTTCTTATATTAACCATGATCTCATTAACCCTCGAATGCTATGGAATTTCGAAATTTTGATATGACC
The DNA here is from genome assembly GCA_027705065.1 of Solanum peruvianum. Taxonomy (NCBI): domain Eukaryota; kingdom Viridiplantae; phylum Streptophyta; class Magnoliopsida; order Solanales; family Solanaceae; genus Solanum; species Solanum peruvianum. Next base: position 1,063,969 of record JAKWJD010001755.1, read on the forward strand.
ATTCAACCCCGAATGTTGACTAAAGTCTACCCAAAGGTTAAATTTGCACAAATTTACAACTTAGGACCTCAAATTCTCAAAAAGACTCGAAAAATGAAACCAACAATTCTCATTGTGTAGATTCCATATTTCAGGACTAATGGAATCGATGAAATTTCATTCGGACACACGTAACTCTAAAAGACCCCAAAAATCACCTTCTTAACAATATAAAACTTCCAAACTTGAAACTTACAAAATTCTTAATTTTTAACTCAAAGTTCAAATCAGCTTTTCAAATTCAAACATAAAGATTCGGGGTTGATATGGGGAGGGGAAAACAGTCAATCAATGAAACTTTTCGAAAATGATTGACCGAGTCATTATACCTAATTTCATATTATGAACTCTAATTTTGAATTTGTACAAGTAGACACTTTAACTTGTATAAAATTGAATAACTAGATATACAAGTCATACAATGATACCATGTAGGATGTAAATTGCCATGCAGGATGTCATGTAAGACGTTTGTATCTATTTATTCAATTTTATACAAGTTTAAATGTCTACTTATACAGATTTAAAAATAGAAGACATAAAGTGTGAATTAACGCCAAATTAAAAGATATATTTATATATTATAATACGTCAATTATAACACGTTTATATATTAGGCATCTTTTTTCTTCACTTTTGTGATAATTTTATAGAAATATATGACACGTGGCACCCATTCCACCACTCATGTCATAATCATATTAACATTGTTGGGATTAATTATCATAGGCAACCCCTCCCCAATCCTCATATTTTTCTCCACTCAATTAATTTTCACTATTCTTGTCTAAGCCACACCTTTTATTTTGTTGCCCTTTCTCGTAAAGATTAGTGGCTATAAGCCTAACAAAATTATCCGTCATTTGGTTTAAGGTATAAAGTATAATAATTTTAAAAATTAGATATAAGATTATTTTATTTTATGTTTGTTTAGAGGTATTAGATAATCTTGAGATTATTTATCTCATCATTTATATCTTAGTGATGAAATAAGTTATCTCATATATACGTGGTGAAATAACTTATCTCATGATAATTTGTTTTCAATTAAATTACCATTAAGTTTTAGTTTAATGGTGTTTGATGGCTATAACTATTATTGAATTTTTAGACTATTAAATCTTTTTATAATTATATGTATTTAAAATTTGTAATTTAAGATACTTATTTCTAAAACTAAGATACAGATATGTCATTTATTAATGTGGTATCTTATGATATTTTTATACTTTATATTTGGAAAATGCAAGTACCCCCTCAACCTTCGTTCGAAATCTCAGAGACACACTTATACTTTATATAAAATGATTCTTTTTAATAGAAACAAACACACCTTTTCTCCCTCTCTAGAGAAATAAAAGACAAAGAAAATCATGATCTCACCTATGTGCAATACTTTCTTCATTTTAATTATGTGAAGAACTTTAGTGAGTAGATTTCTATGAAGATCAAAGATGTCTCCATCAAAGTTTCTGGAACTATTTTTTATTACGAGTACGATTTTAGACAGTGATTTTTGTATGATATAATTTATTGGTATGTGATTATACTTTTCGATTAGTGAAATAATATTAATAATCCTATAAACTAATTAAGGTGTCATTTGGTAGAGTATATTGGCAAAAATAATGCATGCTTCAGCTCTATGTATTAGTAGTATCTTGTTTGTTACACTTTTTCATGCAATGTACAACCAATACTTGCATTAGTTATATATTATATTGTATATTAATGAGTGCATTACTAATTCCATGGTTTTCTAGATATTTTTAGAACAAAGGGATTTAATGCATGCATTAGCATGGTTAAAGACTCAATTACACTTCAAAAAACCCTTTACATCTTTTCCACAATAATTGTGGAGTATACTTTTGTAAATAAATATTTTTATACAATGCATGTTATTTTTTAATACATCGAACCAAATAATGCATAAGAAATAATCTATGTATAACCAATGCAAGCATAACTAATACAAGTATTACTTTTTTTTTACACCCTCCCTATGAGTTCCCACCCCTTTTGCTCCCTTAGTGACTCGAACTCACAACCTTCGGGTTGGAAGTGGGTGTTTACCATCCGAGCAACTCCCTCTCGTCACTAATACAAGTATTACTTACACTATTTAACATTATTTTTATACACTCTACCAAGAGTGTCATAAGGAAAAATAATCCAATGCAATAACCTTGTGTATTACTAGTATATTGTTTTGTACTGTAACATCTCACAATTTGAAATAGCTCGGAACAAGTTAAGAAACTAAAATATTTATTATTAGAAAGAAAAGGAAAAATCTGGAAAATTGCCTAATGTTAAGAAAGTGAGTTCTGGTCATTTTCAAACGGTCATAACTTCTAGCTCAGAATGAATCAGAGGTAGTTCTAGATATGGTTTTAAATCCCTTGGAGAGATACTTTCAACACCGCCGAGTTTGTACATTTTGATATCGTATGAGGTATATATGTCTATCGGATGTTGGGTTGTTAAAGTAAGGAAAGTCCCAATCCGAATTTAAGGAAGGGAAAAAATTTTCACCAAGAAATTTCCTATTTCATTTTAAGAGGTTTATTGGGGTAAAAAAAAAAAAAAGTTTAGTTCAGTTTTGGAAAATCAAAATCACGCTTAGGGCTCGGAGAAGAGACAAAAGAAAAAAGAAAGGGAGAAAAGTCAAGAATTCGCCAAGAACGCCAAGGTTTGCGAGTGGAATTCGTCGGGGTGATCTCTATCAAGGTATTTGAGATCTTTTCGTGTTCGGTTAGTTCACCCACACACCAACTTGTTTAAATTCAGCGATTTTGAGTTGGTTGAATGATAAAAAGTGAACTTATTGAAGAACATTGTTGAATTCTTGTTGATTGAGTTGCATGCCTAGTGTTGATTGATTCTTATTTTCGGGTTGTTTTTTAGTCAAATCTATTGGGTATTTAGGGTACTAATGATCCTAAGTGTTTGAGAGAACCATGGAAGTTTAGAAGGTTTAGAGATGAAAAATGAAGGAGAAGAGTCGGAGATATTCTGGGCAACGGCTAGGGCGCCGCGCCTTCCAGAGCGCCACAAAAGTTCTTCTTAACTTTGGTCTCCTGGCACGTCGTCCCAGCCAGAGCGCCACAGAAAGTTCTCAGATATTTGAGAGTTGGCGCCCCGCGCCTCTTAGAGCAACAGAGACGCCAATTCTCCTAATTATTTTTTCATCTTTTCATACTAATTCTTAAGTGATGTACCTACGATTCCTAATTGATTCTAACACTCTTAGGTACATTTAAACATCATGAAATCATCAATAAACATGAGATTATGAACCTTGAAGCCATAATCCAATTCAAGAAAAGTTAAGATCAAAGTCAAAAAAGTTAAGAGTCAAGTCCAAGCAAAGTTCTTAAGTGTTCTCAAGGGTCTTTAACAACGTTTTAAATTTGTTATAAGGCTCAAGTTTCAAGTTAAGTAAAGAGTAAAGAGTTGAAGTTCTTCCTTCAAAGAAATATAAGGGAACTAAGTATTTCCTACGAGTTGATTTAAGACTCAAGTTTCAAGTTAAGTAAAGAGTAAAGAGTTGAGTTTCATTTCTCAAAAGTTATAAGGAAACTAAGTATTCCCTAAGAGTTTATAAATGCTTTTCACATATTAAGATAAGAGGAAACTAAGATTTCCAAAAGAGTTTTGAGCAAGAAAAGGGAACACCGATTTCAAAAGAGTCGTTGGGCTAACCATTGAGTAATTATCTCAAACTGAAGAAAGAAGTTGCTTTAAAAACATGAGCTAAAGTATATTTTAGGAGTAGTATTGAGCATCGATGAGGGGATGAGAGTTCTTATTAACTCAAGTCCCATGAAAATCATGTAGCCATCATGTGTATTAACGGGTCATACTTTTTAGATGATCACGTAAGTTAAACTAGTGGATCCATTAAGTTAAGTAAATCTATGCGAAGACAAAGTATAGGATAGTTTTGGCAGCGTGGACAAGACGATGTATCACCAATTAGGCTCATGGTGGTGGTTGTCGGTTAGAGAATCTCCCACTGAAACTATATTACTTCATATATAAGTAAAGTTGATTTTGTTATTGCATTTGTTTAACAAACTAAGTGTTTTTCATTGTTTTACAAGCTTTATATATTGCATGTATCTAAAATTTTTGTATTAAGTCAAGTTATTCATGAGTTGAGCAGAGCCAAGGTAAGTGTTCATTCTTACTATTTTTCAAGCTTAAGTTGTTGTTAGCATTCCAACTTGCATACTCGTACATTCAGTGTACTGATGCCAGTTGACCTGCATCGTATCATAATGGAGACACATGTAACCAGGATCAGCATCATCCAACGCCTCGTGGATCCAGCTAAGCACTCGGAGTCAGTGGTGAGCCTCCTTGCATTCTGGAGGACACATTTATTTCTTTTAAGTCTTTCATAGGATGTTGTGGGGTCTATCCCAACATCCATCTTAGTATTATAGAAGCTTCATAGACAGTCAGACAATTAGTATTGAGTATCTGATCTTTGTATTGCTGACATTTTGTTATTGAGACTTATGTGTCATCTTGGCCAACTTATTTAATTTAAGTTATTGAATGAGTCTATTTCATTGAGTTAAGTCTTTCGCTAAGTTAAGTAAGTCAGACCAAGGTTTCCGCTAAAGGCCAGCAATGGTCATTGAGTGTCGGTCACGTCCAGGGTGTAGGCTCGGGGCGTGACAGGTACTCTATTCTAGCCTATGTATACACTCGATTGTGTATTAATGTGTGTATTATTAATATCATGGATTTCTAGGTATTAACAATACAATGGTTCTAATACATGCATTAGTATGATTAAAGACTCAATTACACTTCAATTTTTTTTTGCATTTTTCTACTATAATAATGGAGGGTATCTTTGTAAATAAATTTTATTTTATGCAATGCATGTTATTTTTAATGCATCAAGCAAGCAATGCATAAAAATAATCTATGTCTAATTATTGCAATTCATTGCTAATGCAAACATTACTAGAACACTATATTTATCATTTGAAGAAACCTTAACCATCTAGAACAAGAACCAGGTTCTTATTGAATTAGCAGAAATAAAACACAACGTATGAAAAAGAGATTTATTGTGGAAAATCTTCTTACTCAAGGGAAGAAAAACAACTACCAACATGTCATAGGATTTCATCAAACTTCACGAACTTCAAAGAGAAACTTTAGATTACAACTCTATAATCAAAAGGACTAACTTTAGTACCACATCTCAACAATTTACTCAAACAGTTCAACGATTAACTATAATCATTTACTCTACTCTACAAGAAACTTAAATCCGCTTCTTGTTACAGAACCTCATTTTCACACTCAGAACAATTATCACTAATTAATGGTTCTAAGTTGAAATAACACAAACTATGTTTTAAAAAGAAAATCTAACTCTAGTTCTTCTTTCTTGTGTCATCTTTCTCTTTCAGTATCGGCATGTGCTCTTGTCGCAAAATACTCCCTATTATGAATTGTAATGCAAAATACTCCCAATTTATGAATTGTAAATATTTGTTTTCTCTTGCATCAACTATCCTTTTATATGAGTGGATTAAACCCTAGTCGATCCCACAAGAAAAATAGTTATTTTAACTCAGTGATTTTCCTTTTCCTTATAAAGGAGTCTTCTTCACTTCTTTTCCTTATTCACGAGTCTTCGCCTTTTAATAAGGCTTTTCCAATTCCCGCATTTTCACTTGATTCTGCTCCAAGATTATGAACTGGTTCACTTTTTATTATCAAAATTATTCTTATATTCTCTATCAAACAATTAGAGTCTTTAGATTTGACGAGTTTATTCCAATTATTCCTCACCTTTGCTAGTTTTTCTTTTCTTACATAATGCAAAGAATAAAAAAAAAATTATGAGTCCATTACTTAATATTTTGTGAAAGATATTTAACAAAGAATGTAATTTTGGACTTCAAAACATACATTTATTTTCTTTGGAATATAAAAAAACTTTTTACCAAATAATTGTTTGTTTTGTAAAGAAAAAAAAACTTTTTACCAAATAATTATTTATTTTGTAAAAATAAAATAATATAAATAATATGGAAAAGTATTTTGTCTAGAATAAGGAGACAAAAGTTCTACAATCTTCCATTTCTAGTATATCCTAAAACCCTACCGGCCGGCAGTGATCATTTTCAGCTCAAAAAATGTCCGATATTCCGCCGGAGATTCTCTCCGATATTCTTTCTCGACTTCCGGTGAAGTCGTTGTTAAGATTCAGGTGCGTATCGAAATCCATCAAAGCCCTTATCGATAGCCCTGAATTCATCGAAGCTCATCTCAAAAATCAAGTACTGAAACCTAATTCTGATATGAAGCTGATTCTCAAAGCTCACATTGATGCTGATAACCTTTTCTCGCTTGATTTCGCTTCAATGGCGTCGACCCAAATTCCCAGAGAGCTTGCACATCCACTGAAACATCTCTATGGACCGACTCAGGTACTGGGTTCTTGTCGTGGGTTGGTTTTAATTTCTAATAACATGAATGATAATGGTGTTTGGAATCCTTCTACTAAGGTGTTTAGGAAGTTACCCTTTTGTCGTATAAACCCTCCGAGGAAACCCCTGGGTGGACAGGGTCCAGGGTTGGCTCAGATTCGTGGGGGGTTTGGGTATGATCGTTTAGCTGATGATTATAAGGTGGTTACGATTGCACAATTGTATCATCCTGATGCTGAACCTTCGTTGGTTTCGGAAACAATGGTTTTTAGTTTGAAGTTGAATGTGTGGAAGAAGGTTCAGGATTGTCCTTACTGGTTGCTTAAAGAGGATAATGGGGCTTGTGCTGGAGGTGCATTGCATTGGCTTGTAACGAAGGAACCGTCAGCTTGGTGGAGTCCTTTGATTCTTGTGGGGCTTAATCTTCAAAATGGGACTTTTCAGGAGTTGGAGTATCCGGAGGATTTGGGGAATCCGCTACAGCTAAATTTGGCTGTGTTGGGAGAATGTCTTTGCTTGCTTAAAGGTCATCTCACTTGTTCAAATGCGAAGAATCATGTGTTGGATCGTATTGACGTATGGATGATGAAGGATTACGGAGTGAAAGAGTCTTGGGTTAAGTTGTTTTCGGTGGAGCAGTTAGAGGGTCGTCAACATTTCCGTCACTTGAGGCCAATAACATATTCAGTGACTGGTAAGGAAATTCTTATGGAAATGGATAATAGGAAGTTTCTTTGGTATAGTCTTGAAAGGAAGTCGCTCAAATATGCTAAGATGAGCACTAAATTGGACACTTTTGAATCCGTTGTCTGTTTGGGAAGTCTTGTTCCTTTATATGGAGGTCGCAATGAAAAGGATAGGAAGAAAGGGATTGAGCAACGAGAATGACTCGGTGACAGTGGCAATCAAATGGAACTCTGAGGCAGTATTAACATTATAGAGGTAATTGAAATACATGTTTTATCTTATAGCATTATGTTACCACTTCATACTGCATTTCAGTGTAACTTCTAAAAGTTTGGAAGTTGAGATTGTCATATCTTTGTTGACTACTTTTTCTGGTTGTCTAACTCTAATCCTGCCCTCTCAATCATAAAACTGTCATAACTTGGTCCAATATAAATTCGAAAGTCGTCGAGCTGGTTCAGATTTCTTGACCTAGGAAGAAAAGTAACTTTGTCGGTGGTCGACTTCTCTCTTGTTATTCTTTTGCTAAAATGTCTAAAGGGCAATCAAAAACTAAAAAACACCAAACCTACCCATGTCTTGACCCTTGTCCTGTTAACGCTGTTTAACAATGTTAAATGGGAAGGTGCATGGCCCCAGACGCCTTATAATGCGCAGGTTCACGATGCTTTACCCCCTGGTGGACCCCTTTCCCTTCTCAACTCAACCACCACATGCACACTGCCGCAACCCCCTTCCCCTCAATTACTGCTTCATCTCAGGAATTGTCTCTTTTTTATCGTCCAAATGCTTTGTATCTCATTTGACATTTTATGTTTATATTTCTTCCACTTCTAATACCATTATATCAATAGAAAAAATAGGAAAGGGCACATTACTGTGAAAATGATTTATGAAGTAAAATCCTTTGTTTTACTGTGTTGTACTTCATTCCCGTTTTACCTTTTAATGAAAAAAATTATAATCTATGACGTATTTAAGATTATAAGATTTGAATGTTTTATATGTATACAGTTATTATTTTTCCATATTTACATCACAAATTCAAACATCTCTTATTTTTTCCTTATTTTGTATTAATTTAGATTATACCACACCTATTAAAACAGGTGAAATAGTAAACTCTCGTTTGGATAGATTTTGAAATTGAAAGTTTGAGTTTTTGAAGTTGAGTGGACTTGCATTTTACTTTTTTTTTTTTTTTTGAAGTTTTGTTAGTGGAAGTCTCAAATGACTAATCTAAGCCTGTTTTTGATGATTCTAAAACCAGATTCTCAAAATCAAATCAAATTTCATTATCAAACGCTAGTTAAATATCTAGTAAAATAATTGAGATGAGCCTAGACTTACTAACATATCATCATCATTTAGTGGTAGAAGTGGCACAAAATAATGACCAAAAGGGAGGGGGGGGGGGGGGCAGTGTGTGTGTGGCAGCTGAGGTGTGAGAAAGGGAAAGGTCCACCAAGGTGTAAGGCGTGGTGAATTCTGTGCCTTATAAGGTGTGTGGGGCTGTGCGCCTTCCCCATAACATTGTTAGACGGTGTTGACAGGAGAAGGGGCAAGGCATTGTTAGCCCTGTGCCTTTTCCTCTTTGGTATTTTTCAGTTTTTCGTTGCCCTTTTGGCATTTTAGCAAAACATTGTTGCCATTTTAGCTCTGGACTTTTGTTCTTTTTAGTTCTTTTACTTCTTAGTGTCACTGACAATCCATCTATCATTATCTTGTTTCCAAGTTCACTTTTCATTCAAATAGACGTCAAGTTTCCTTCTTTTAACTACACGTCATTTTGCTGCATAGTCTTATTTCCATCTTTTTCCTTTGAAGTAACCACACAAAAGTTTAAAATTAGAGTAGAGACAAGTGAAATGCATGTTTCATCTTATACCGGGAACAAGAATATAGGTCCAAAACCTGGTTCTCTTTTTTTTCTCAGAGAGATGGGGAAACACATTATAATTTAAAATGTTTGCAGCAGGACTTGTGATCAAAGAGTCTTGCTAGTCGAACCAAAGGTTTGGGAGTTAAGATTGTCTTATCTTAGTTGACTACTTTTCTGCTTGCCTTCACCATTTAAAACCTTGTCATATCTTTTGTCCAAGATAAATTTGAAAATCATCAAATTTGTTCAGTTTCTTTGACCTTACCAGAAAAATGACGGAGTCTATGACAGACTGCTTTACAAAATTACAACTTGGAATGTGTTTACTTTGGATCATTGACTCTCTTGCCGTTCTTGTAGTTCCCCATTATTTCTTAGTGACACTGATAATCAATCTACCTATTATCTTGTTCTCGGGTTGAGTTTTCATTCAACTAGACATCTAATCAAAGACGTTTTTACAATCATTAAATAGTTTAATAAATTCTGAATCCTCCACATCATTGCGTCCTCCCTGCATTTTTTTTTCCTCTTTTAACTTGCATTACACTTTAGCTATTTTTGAACTTCACGTTACATTTCTAAGTTGGTGATAATAATGGCTACGAATGGCCACCCCGTTGTACATCTGGCCATTACGTAATGGGATAACTAATGAAGAAGTGTGTGATTGGGCATGCTAACTATTACAACCAAATGCTTTAGATGGAAGTAAGTTTCATGTACAATTAAGGGCCCCTTTCCGCCTCCCACATACAAACGCTCTTTTATGGAACATTCACTTTACTTGTTTGTACCGATTCCTTCAACATCGTTCATAACAATGATTCGTTGTTCTTGCAGGGGGATGTGTTTCAGTTTACAAAGGGATGAAGAATATACAGAAGAACCTTACTGATAGATATACAAGTGCAATACCTGACTTTTATCTTTTGTTAGCAAACACAAGTTGTTGTTGTGTCTGAAAAACTAGTACATTGAAGTAACTTTTACTTTGCTATCTAATCTAGACGCGTAAAAACCGCCTGAGGAAGCGTCGTACTGTTAGTATTAACTATTAACTAGCAAGTATAGCAGTGTCTTTAACTGCTGGAAAATTGTGGTTATTACTAATATTTTGCCTGTTGATTATGGTGTTGCTATTTCGTAATTAGCTTATATTAGTATAAAGTTCTAATGTGTGTTAATCTGTGAGATTATTTGCGTCTGTGTTTTCGTTTTTTTTCGTTTTTAAATGATGGAGGTGCTCAACCATTCAAGCAAAGTCTCACTTGTTTGGTCATTTCTATCAACGTCACACTCCATTTCGTTCACTTTTACTTGTCCATTAACCACTTCAGGTTGTATCTCCGACTTTGTTGCTTTCGCCCTTTATCGTCTTGTTTGTGTTTATTCTTCATTGTTAACTTTGTGGAGTGGTAAAACCATGAACATTTATGTACCAATTAACCTATTGCTAATTGCTTATATTATAAGTTAAATTTAGACAATTAACTAGGCATTAGTATATAGCATTAGCATATGGTATATATTTTGATTAAACTTTGGTTCTTCATATTCATAGATTTAGATAATATCAAATCATGCATTGTAATCTCAACAAATGAGTGAGTCACATATAATAGTTTAATTTTAATAATATTGACATTATCTACGATAATATAAAACACATAATTCGATATACACGTACAATGCATATGCCATTGAAAAGCTAGTATATAATAAAAAAATATACGATTAATTTAATTTTTTAACTTAGATGGCGATAACGTATATTTAAGAAATTTTGACTTAGACATCGATTACGTATATTTAAGAAATATTGACTTAGATATTGAGTTATATTATATTTTAATGACTTTTTGTGCATTTTGTTAATTTTAAATCACTTAGCCTAATCTTGCTTTCGGCTATATTTAGTGAAATATTTTGTTCGTTTATTTTTATTTGTTAAAATATTTTTAAAATAATTTATTTATTTATTTATTTATCATTTTGAAACAATTTAATTTTTACTTTTAATATTATTTTTTTCAATTACTTGTTAATATCTATACTATACATTAATTAATATAAATATTATAATAAAATATTTAATATTAATCATCATGAATTTTACCGATGTTTGATATTTTTATTAAATTTCCTTTAATTGATCATACGTGTCTCAATATTGGTAAATTGGGAAATTTTATTAAAATATCAAACATCGGATAAAGAAAAACTAATGCTTTCAAAATTTGACATCTTGTTGCTAAAATGGTTTAAATTAAATTTAGTCGACTAACTACGTATTAGCATAAAATAGATGTATTTAATTAAAAGAAAAAAATACAAGAATATACAATTCAAGACTTTAAATTACATAATATTATTCTAGTCTTTTTATTTATAACATTAATATTGTAATCATAAATATGGCAATTTATTATAAAATAAATAACTATACAATTTAAGACTTATTTTATTGATTAGTGGGCTGATTTTATGGAAATCATAATTTACCTTTTATTTTATTTAATTTTTAGAATCTCAATCACAATTATATTACTATAGATAATACTTTAAAAAAAGTCCCATTTAAGGGATATTTAGCAGAGTACAAAATCAAACTGAAAATCGAATCAAATCGTAAATCGAGTCAAATCGAAAAAAATTCGACTAGTGATTTAGTTTGACTTGGTTTGGTATTGGAAAAAAAACCCGACTATATTTGGGTTGGTTTGATTTTAACTTAGAAAAATCAACCCGAGACCAAACCAACCCGACATTATATATGAAACATGTCCATCAAAGTAGGTTGAGGAGTTAGATTTAGAGTCATATACAGTAGCTTAGTCGTACATAACTTAGGATTTAGTAGTCTAGTCCTAGTATGACTCTAACTCTAACTCGTCAGCCTGCTTCGATGATCACGTTCCTTCGACATGTTCCATTAGTCTTCAAGCTTCCTTCAACACCTCCCTGTCCCCCTCCCACCAATTCATATTTTTGATGAAAAAATCACAAAAATACACTATTTAATTAATACCTTAATTTACATAATATTGTTCTAATATTTTCTTTTACAATATTAACATTTTAATTCTTCATAATCATAAGTTCAAACAATATCCAATCATTCATCTTAACCTCAATAAATGAGTCACATATAATTATGTAATTTTATAATTATATTAACATTATCTACAATAAAATATTACATAACTTAATATATAGGTAAAATGCACATGTCTCCAAAACCTAGTATAATAAAAAAGATATAACACAACCTTATCAACATTGAGGTAGTAAAGGGATGGTGAGTCTTCAACATCATCACAAAACTTTATTTTGTTTTGATTATAAGGGGGTCCATTTTATTTTTTTAAAGAAAATTATATTATATATATATATATTACATGTGAAATATCCTTTGACTTTTTTTCAATATTTACTTTTTACATATATTTTAATTTTTCTTCATTGAAATTCTGATAGATATCGATTGCTTCTAAGAAAGAAATTATAGATAATAAAATATTAACCGATCAAGTTAAATTTTTGACTTTTTGTGAATTATGTTAATGTGAACTCCCATAAAATTATTTTATACACACATATATATAACAAATATTTACTTTTTTCTTCATTGAAATTCTGACATGGATATCGATTGCTTCTAAGAAAGAAATTATAGATAGTAAAATGTTAACCGATTAATTTGAATTTCTGACTTTTGTGAATTGTGTTAATATGAACTCCCATTAAATTATTTTATACACACATATATAATAAGTATTATTTTTTAATATATTTTTTATCTATTATATTTTAGATTTGCTTAATAAAAATTCTGACTTCATTATTGGTATTTTATCAAAATTATTGTAGCTAATGTTGACATTCTTCTTATCATGTTTCCATTGCTTGCCTCCTAAAACTTCACTAAGGTTGAAAATAATATAATTATCATATTCCTCTCTACAATAATTATAATTAAAATAATTGACAAACAAAGCAAAAACAACAACTCTTATATAAATATAATATAATATAATATTATCTTTCTAGATGGCTATCTCATTTTTTTCATAAGTCAACTGAATTATTTTTTTATTTATTTTTACTTATCATCGAAAGTTAATTAATATGTATATTGATTAATATTTTAAAATATATTTTTTTTCATATTAAATTATAAAACAAAAATACAGAATTAATTAAATTCAATTTAACAATCTTAATCATAAAGAATTGAGCAAAAACTTATATGGTAGAATATGAGATTACTTTGTCTATGTTAAATGGTAATTTTTATACAATGTCAATTTTTTGTTTTATATAGTGTTCAATTACAAGAATTAATTTCAACCAAATATTATTTTTTATTATTATTTCTTTTTACAAACAATTATATTGTCCCTCAACTTAAATTCGGAATAACTCAAAGCTACGATAAATAATATAGCGTACCAAGGTTTAATTGAATTCGATTTTATTTTTCTTGCCATTCTTATAGTAAATAAAATAAATTCATCGTTAATGATTTTTAAAAAAAAAGAGGCCAAAATACATCGTTGGCGCTCTAAAGTTGGCATTAAATTTCACTTAGATACCTTAATTGAGCGATGCTCATTTTGGACACCTCATGTAGGGTCTCGTTGCGTCATTTTGATACTTTTTGTTAACATACCATAGTGAGTGTGATACACTCAGTAATAGCACGTGAATGGCTTAATTTAACCAATTTTTTATTTTATTTTCTCTTCTTCTTCTTCTCCAATTTTTAAGTCACCACCTCCCACCATTTTTTCAAGCTTAAACTCCTTCAATGGAGTTCAATTTTTTTTAATTTAAATCCATTTTGACTCATTTTTCTTCTTCTTCATCCTATTACTTTTCCAAAATTTACCATCACCTCCCTCTACCATTTTTACCGGATATACCAACGCCATATATTATATTTGATTCCTCCTTCTTATTTTCCCACAAAACAACACTAAAAAGAAAGAAAAATAGAAAAAGAAAAGAAAAAAACACAAAAGAGATATAGAGGGTATGAAAAAGACGATTTTCGATTCCACCTTTTTCGCCAGGAAAAAATAGATACGAATACTCATATTTTATAGTTTTTCTTTCTTTCTCTCCTTGTCTCCCTCCTCCTCCTCTCTTTCTCTCTCAAAACAACACTTAGAAAGAAAAAAAGAACCTAAAACAATTTTAAAGAGCAAATCAAGAAAATTGTTGGGTACAACAAAGAAGATAACTACATGGGGCGGAGAGGCGAGGGGAGGGGTTAACTCGATATTTTTAGAATCATATTTTTATTTTATTTATTAAATAAATTTTAAAATAATTTTTAATTTAAAATAACACGTTTAATCATTTAATTCGTCGTTTGTCACGTCATCAACGAGTGTATTACACTCTCCTTCAGCTTTTTTCTTATTATAAAAAAAATGTCAAAAAAATAACAGTACACTTCATTAGGTGTCTAAAATGAACAAGCACAATTAAAAAATATTTTACATAAGGTATAAAATTTAATGTCAACTTTAAAAAAATCATCACTGAATTTAACCAAAAAAAAATAAAAATACATCATGTCATGTTCAGAAATAATAACTCACCTAATGCACATGGAACTAGAAGAAAAAAATTTATAAATAGTTTAGAAATATTTTTAGCCTTTTCCCATTTTGTCTTTACTACAAAAACCTATTTGCCTAAAAAAAAATTCTATAAAAAAAAGCATATGCAACAACCTTTTGAAGAACTTATAATTGAACCAAAAAATAAACCAACCATACTTTCTCTTCCAAAAAATGGAGTTTTTCAACTTAATTTCCATTTCCCTTTTTGTATCTTTCCTCTTTTTATTAAAGAAATTGAAGAATTCCAATAACCAAATCAACAAAAGATTGCCACCTGGTCCATGGAAATTACCATTTGTTGGAAGTATGTTCCACATGATTGGTGGACTTCCACATCGCGTCCTTAGAGATTTAGCGAAAAAATATGGATCAATTCTACACCTTCAACTAGGTGAAGTATCTCTAGTTGTTGTTACTTCTCCTATCATAGCCAAACAAGTGTTAAAAACTCATGACCTCGCTTTTGCATCTAGGCCAAGACTTTTAGCCTCCGAAATCGTCTTGTACAATTGTACAGACATTGCATTTTGTCCATATGGTGATTACTGGAGACAGATGCGCAAAATTTGTGTCTTAGAAGTGCTTAGTGGAAAAAATGTCCGGTCATTCGGTTCGATTAGACAAGATGAAACTATTCGTCTAGTTGAATTTTTTAGGTCATCATCCTCTAGTGAGCCAGTTAATGTAACAAAAAGGATTTCATTGTTCACAAGCTTTATAATATGTAGATCAGCATTTGGTACAATATTCAAGGAGCAAGATGAATTTATACAAGTGATGAAAGGTGTCACATCTTTATTGGAAGGGTTCAATGTGGCTGACATATTCCCATCATTGAAATTTCTTCATGTGTTGAGTGGGATGAGAAGTAAAATCATGTATCTCCACCATAAGGTAGATACAATTGTTGAGAATGTCATAAATGAGCACAAGAAAAATCTTGTAAATGGCAAGACTAATGGTGAATTAGGAGGTGAAGATTTAATTGATGTACTATTGAGACTTATGGAAGATGGGGACCTTCAATTTCCAATCACCAATGACAACATCAAAGCTATTGTTTATGTAAGTACTTTTTAACTAATTACTATATACTATACAATTTTTGCCTAATTATTATTTAACATATACTTGAGGTGTGTTTGGTACTTTCTAGAGGAGCCTCTTACCTATTTTTTGATGTTCGATTAATAAATAAAAATGATTTGTATAATCTAGGTAAATATTATGGAGATAAGGGCTATAGTCCTAGGGGTGATGGTGACAAGGACTATAGTCCTAGGGGTGGTGGGATAAGTGTTAGGATCGAATCTACACACACTTGATGAATGAAGAACACAAGAACTTTCGAGAGAGAGATGAGAGATTTAGAGAGAGAAAGAGAGAAACCAATAGTACGTGGTAACACCCCGTGGTTAAGCTTTCACGGCGGTGGGTATATATTAATGATACAGAGTATGAACAGTTACAGAGAATAAATGGAGAATGAACAGTACAGCCTAAAATATTAATATATGAGTGTACATCAAATATTAATCAGGCTCCACAACCTAACAATAAGGGTTGATCTAATAATCCAAAGGATTACATAAATAATGATGGGAAAATGTTATGAAAAATACTCTAACTTTGATCTAAATTATTGTTACGATATCAAATTTTGTGAAGGATCTTTTACCTTCAGCAATTTCGATCAAAGTTCGAATTTAGACTTTTGTTTCCAATAATTATACTTATGAATCAATTTAACCTTGCAACTTTGCTCTCAAATGTAGGACATGTTTGCAGCAGGAACAGAAACAACATCAACCACAATTGATTGGGCCATGGTGGAAATGATTAAGAATAAAAGTATACTTCTCAAAGCTCAAAAAGAGGTAAGAGAAGTCTTTAGAGGAAAAGATACTTTTGATGAAAATAATGTTGAAGAATTAAAATACCTAAAGCTAGTAGTTAAAGAAACTTTAAGACTCCATCCACCACTTCCACTTATGCTCCCAAGAGAATGTAGGGAAGAAGTAGATATAGATGGCTATACTATTCCTTCCAAAACAAAATTAATAGTTAATGTATGGGCTATCGGAAGAGATCCGAAATATTGGGACGATGCAGAAAGCTTTAAACCTGAGAGATTCGAGCAAAGCTCGTTGGATTTTGTTGGTAATAATTTTGAATTCCTTCCATTTGGTAGTGGAAGGAGGATTTGTCCTGGAATATCATTTGGTTTAGCTAATGTATATTTGCCTTTGGCTAACTTATTGTATCACTTTGATTGGAAACTTCCTCCTGGAATTAAACCAAGTGATCTCGACATGACTGAGTCAGATGGAGCAAGTTGTACTAGGAAGAGTAACCTTTATTTGATCATGACGCCCTATCAACCTTCTCAAGAGTGACTCAATGGCATCATGAAACTAATGTAGTGATTGGCCTTACAAAGCTCATTACATGTAACGTATTGCTTCTCCCTTCCCCCTCTTGCTTTTAATTTTTTTCTTCTTATGGTATTGTTTGTTTTCACTATTTGTAACATGTATATAATGTATCCCTGTTATATAATTAATGAATCATGATACTTATATACATAGAACGCCATGTTAACCCCCCCCCCCTATTTGTAACATGCTATGTTGCTCGGACTCTCCAAAAATGTCAATGGGTGCGTGTCAGATTCGCCAAAAGTAGTGTATTTTTGAAGAATCCGAGACGGGTGCGGCATCAAAAGTGAAGAGTCCGCGCAACTAAGGTAACATGTATATAATGTATTCCTGTTATATAATTAATGAATCATGATACTTATATACATAGAACGCCATGTTAACCCCCCCCCCCTCAACCCCCTCTTCTCATCTAGTGACAGAGTTTAGAATTTTTAATAAGGAAATTCAAAATTTGCAGAAGTAACATACGAACTAATCGAAAGAAAATTTATCATCTATTATATATACATAAAGTAAAATTTAGCTATATACACATAATAATATTTTCCGTCGAATTATGTTGGCTCTGCGGCCCCACCCCAACTAAGGCTCTGCGGCCCCACCCCAACCAACCAACATTAGTAGTGGTTTGCTTTGATATTAATATATACTGATGCATATTAAATTTTATGAAAATAATATCGATCAAAATCAATATCAATTAAATTGATGGACTATAGATCGTAGGTTTGGCCTTCGTCTATTTCACTTAATCAATAAGTTATTTTTTTCAGAAATATTAGAAAATATAACTATTTAAAATTAAATTCATGTATTTTCATTTATATTCTTCATTTGCAATTTTGCACTTTAAAAACATATAGAATTCCTCAATTTTTATAAAAATAAAAATAAAAATTGAGTTTTATTTTATACGTAAAAAGGTGTACATTAGTCTATTTTCTTAAAATCTATCAAATTTCTTTTATTTTATTTTTTCGAAAACATACAAACAAATATTATTTTTTCGAAAACATACAAACAAATATCGACAAATCTTAAATAAAGTTACCCACCTACATTTTAGACAAACTATATGTCTATATCTGTCAATTTTGTGTTTGCATTATTGTCAAGTTTCTAGCAATATGTATTGAGTTGAGATTGTGTGGTAGAGATTAAATAATTATGATATTAATCCCAATATTTATTTTTTAAAATGATTATGACATGTGTGGTGCAATGAGTGAAAAATTAGCACTAACAAAATATAAATTCATAATACATAAATATACCTTTTATTTGAATTTCAGTTTATATTTATATTTTCTAATTTTAAGTGTGCATAAATAAACATGTTAATGAGCCATTTGATATGCATACGTAAGTTATGATGAGATTTGTTATCTTGTGATAAGTTATCCTAAGATTAGTTATCTCGAAATTATTTTTAATTGTCTGTTAGATTTGTTGTCTTAAAACTAGGGATAATGCACAAGTACTCACTCAACTTATAATCTAAGAGATACACTTATACTATACTAAGGTCCTATTACCCCTTGAACTTATTTTATTAAGAATTTTCTATCCCTTTTAGGTCTACGTGGCACTATTTTGTGGATCCAACGTTGGTTGATTTTTTTTCAAGATAGTGTCACGTAGGTCTAAAAGGGATAGAAAATTACTTACAGAATAAGTTCAGGGGGTAATAGGACTTTAGTAAAGTATAAGTGTGTCTCTGAGATTTCGAATATAGATTGAGGGGATATTTATGCATTTTCCCTTAAAAACTAATAACCATTATATATTTTCCAAAAGTAAGTTGTTTGTTTCAAAGACATTATCTCAATTTAATAAATTGAGGGTTTAATAAGAAAGAAAAATATCATCCTAAATATGAAGTTTAGAAATTTAAATTGAGTGATTTTTTTTTATACCCAACAAACTTTAATGACTTTGTTAGATCAAATTATAAAGTTGAGTTATTTTATTGATATAAAATCTAAATTTAGTAAAACAAATTTATATAAAATAAATTTTTAATAACTTTGCAAAATCAATTCCTAAAATTGAACAATTTTTTAAGGTATTAACTCTAATATTTGATTATCAAAAAGAAGAAAAACACAAAAAAGGAAAAGGAAAAAAAGTTGAAAAAGTTCATTTTTTGGCCTTTTTTATTTTGGGAAGAAATGAGAATTGTCTAGAATAGCATTTTATTTTCAACTCTTATGAAATTGCACAGATTTTTTAGTTGACTTTAACTCTTATAAGATTATTTTATTCTTTTCTTCAACTCTTATGAGATAAGAAAGTAATACTAATTTAATAATCTAATTATTGTGGAGTTGGATAATTTAGATAGCTGTCCTACTGAGTTCTTACATAAATATAAATTTTATCGGTTATTGATCGGTTCAAAAGTTATTAAATTTTGATAATCAGATGATATGATATATAAATATATATTTTTAATTCAATTTCATTTTATGTTTATGTCTTTCAATTTTGAGTGTGCATCAGTAGACATTTAAATTTGTATAAAATTAAATAAATGGACACACACGTCTTAGATGACATTCTTGAAAAATGAATGTGTTATTGATTCGGCTAAAATTATTTATATTGAAATGGATTAAAATGTAAATTATAATTTAATTTGTTCAGTTCATATTAGGTTTTGATTGTTGTATTTATTTTTTAATTTGAATCATATGTGTCATATTACGTATCAGTTAAAATTTTATTTGGTATCCTACGTGAATTATGTTTTACAAGATTCATGTGTCTTCTTGTTGAACTTTTTTTAATTTGAATCATATGTGTCATATTACGTATCAATTAAAATTTTATTTAGTATCCTACGTGAATTGTGCTTTACAAGATTCATGTATCTTCTTGTTCAACTTTACATAAATTTAAGTATTTATTTATGCATACTTAAAATTGAAGAATACAAATATAAATGATATTAAGTTAAAAATACACATTTATGTGTTATGCCTTAAATTTTAGTTGCTTTATTTCTTTGTTATTATATATTTTTAGTACTTTATGATTTTTTTATAATTATGCCTATATATATCATATTAAATTTAAAAGATAGAATAAAATGAATTGAGCTAATGGTACTATCATTCAATGATGACATGTTAGGTGTGTTGAATAGATAGAATTGAATGAATTTGAGTGGATTTAATAAATTGAATTAATAAATGAGAGAATTATTAATTTTTTAAAAGTAATTAAAATGAAATAGATTATAATGCAAATTATAATTTAATTCGTTCAAATTTTATTAAATTTTAATTATTTTGTTTTTTGTGTATAAACTTTTAGTATCTGATGAAATTATTTATTTCTTTATTATGATATATAACATATTAAATAAAAAAATTGATTAAAAATATTTTAGGAAAATTATTAATTTAAATTATAACTCAACCTAATATTTAATAGATTGAAATAATTTAAATAAGTAATGAGCTAGGAAGGTCAGGATGATTTTGTCACTCATATGGCACATTATTCAATGAGTAGAAAGCTTCCTTATTCATTTAAATATTGCTTTCATTTATTTATTATATTAAAAATAAATATTATTTTATTTATCTAAAATCTCAAACATATAAAATATAATCACAAAGGTAAGGTCAAGAGTTTATATAATCTTTATCTCCTATGTCGTAAAAATAGATATTGATTTTTTATAAATATTTTTATTTAAATTTAAAAATTAAAAAATAATTTATTATTTTATTTTTTACTATTAAGAAATATATATTTTCCAGTAGAAAATATCTTTTTATGAATTAAGGATGATTTTATAAAATTAAAATTTGATTTATTACTTCTTAAGGATTGCATTAGATCAAAGATGATAACAGAGATGATATAATTTTTATTTAATATTTGAGGTATCAGTTCGATGAAACTAGTGATTTTAATTTTAATTTTATATATAATTTGAAATTACATTTATTATATATATAAGTATATATTTAGAATCCAAAAAAAATAAAAATGATTATAATCCAAAATTCATAAATTAAAATTTTTAGTTTAGCACCTCTCTCTCTCTCTCTCTCTTAAGTTAGCGATCTTGAGATGGGTGAGAATTTTTTTTTCTATTTTTTTAAATACTTTCCAAGATATTCTGTCTTTTTTTTTTCGCTTTTAATTGAAAATACATAATTTTAGGTTTGGTATTAAGGGCGCTTACTATTCAAACAACTTTTTCTTGTTTTTTTCCTTTTAATTTTAATTTGTTACCTGAAGCTTCTAACTTTTTGCTCGAGTGATGATTCATATTCACAATCTTAAAAAAAAGATTATTTACAATCCAAGCAACTCCTTGACATGATCCTTATCTTATTAATTTATAAATAATCAGTATACATAGAAGGAGGGGGACATAAATCAAAACCTCCTTCTTCAACTAATTATAGAAAAAGAGATTGATCATGATTTATGAAACATCATAACAAGATCAAATAGGAAATTTTGGACTGAGAAGTTTGAAGGTTGTTAGTTGTTGGCTAGCTATTGATAAGGAGTGGCGATCAAGTATAAGTTATTTTTTCTAGCACACGTTGATCCAGCAGACTCAGTTAAGTCCAATTCACTTGAATTGATCCCATTAGGAAGTTTCCAGTCAAAGTGATACAACAATTGAGCCAATGGAAAATATACATTAGCTAAGCCAAATGATATTCCAGGACAATTCCTTCTTCCACTACCGAAGGGAAGATACTCAAAGTTGTTACCAATAAAATCCATAGAGTTATCCTCAAATCTTTCAGGTTTGAAGCTTTCTGCGTCATCCCAATATTTAGGATCTCTTCCAATAGCCCATGCATTAACCATAACTTTTGTTTTCAAAGGAATAGTGTATCCATTTATTTCTACTTCTTCCCTACATTCCCTTGGGAGCAAAAGGGGAAATGGAGGATGTAGTCTAAAACTTTCTTTAACGACCAACTTTAGGTATTTCAATTCTTCGACATCATCTTCATCAAATGTTTCTTTACCTTTGAACGCGTTTCTTACCTCTTCTTGAGCTTTGGAGAGTACATTTGGATTCCTCATCATTTCCACCATGATCCAATCAATTGTTGCTGAAGAAGTTTCTGTTCCCGCGGCAAATATGTCCTTCATTTATAAATCAAGTTACAATATTACATTATCTTCTCCCAAATACAATAATAGTGAGGGTATGAATTATGTCATATATTATATACTTACAAAAATAATAGCTTTGATGTTGTCATTGGTGATGGGAAATTGAAGGCCCCCCTCTTTCATTAGTCTTAGCAATGTGGAAACTAAACCTTCACCTCCTAATTCACCATTGTTCTTGTGCTCATTGATGATGTTTTCAAGAATGGCATCTAATTCATGGTGGACATCCATGATTTTACTCTTCATTCCACATAACACATGAAGAAATTTTAGTGATGGGAATATATCAGCCACATCAAATCCTTCCGTTAAGCGTGACACTTTTTTGACCAATTGTATAAGTTGGTCTTGCTCTTTGAATACTTTCCCAAATGCTGATCTACAAGTCATAGAGCTCGCGAATTGAAAGATCCTTCTTGTTGCATTAACTGTCTCACTAGAAGATGATCGAAAATATTCAATCATACGAAGAACTTCATCTTGCCTAATAGAGCTGAATGACTTGACATTTTTGGCACTAAGCAATTCCATGATGCAAATTTTACGCATTTGTCTCCAGTAATCACCATAAGGAGAAAAAACAATATCGCTCCCATTATAACAAACAATCTCGGCGGCTATAAGTATTGGCCTAGATGCAAAAGCGATGTCATGAGTTTTTAGTACTTGTTTGGCCATGTCAGGTGAAGTAACAACAACTAGAGAAACTTCACCTAATTGAAGGTGCATAATTGAACCATATTTTTTCGCTAAATCTCTAAGGACGCGATGTGGAGATCCACCTAACAAATGAAATATGTTTCCAAGTAAGGGTAATTTCCATGGACCAGGAGGCAATTTTTTTCTAATTTGGTCATTGGAATTCTTCCAATATTTGATTAACAAAAAGAGGAAAGACACAAAAATGAAAAGAGAAAAAATGTTGAAGAAGTGCATATTTTTGGGAGGGTTATTTAGCTTGTTAGGTTATGAAAAGTGTTGTTGCAAGTGTTATCTTTTATAGGCTTGATAAGAAATGAAGTTTGTAGTGTGTAGCAAAAAGGATTTATTTTTTAAGTGAAGATGAAAGAGAGAGAGTTTGACTCAAAAGAAAAATAATGAGAGATAAGATGTGGAAAAAATATGTATAGCTTTGTTTTAAAAAAAAAGTAGTCATTTTATGCTCTTTAAATAATAATAATAATAATAGAAGGTATGATTTTACCTCTCTATTTATTAGACGTTTGTTGAAAATTAAATACTATTAAAAAATAACATTTCTTAAACAAGAATATAATTGAAAACAATTATTATTTTGCTACCAATGATAAAGATCATTGTCAATTGTGGCTGCTAGAATGTTGATTTTAATATTGTCATCACCAAAATATTTTCAATGATGGCATTCCACGATTAGGGTTTGCCTTCTATCCTTTCACACGTTAAATGTATTTGAGTCGAGGATTTTTTACAAAAATAACTTATTTATTTTTATAAAATAAAAATATAATTTGTTGAAGTTTTATCATTTTTAATTTTTATATATAATTTTATTAAGTATATTATTGTTGTTGATTTTGAAAAATATCATCTATCTGAATTAAAATAAGTTTTATTTTGTTTTAATTTTTGTCATTTTTGTTTGATATTTCAATTATTTGCTTGTATCGTAAGGCATAAATAAACATGAATTTAATATAATCAGAAATTACATTTGAATGACAAAAAAGTAAAAAAAAGTAACTACTATAGATTAAAGAATGGAAAAGGTCAAAGCAATCTTTTAAATATTTATTCTGATAAAATAACAATACATGTTTTTTTTTATAAAAAACATTAAATGAAACAAGCCAACAAAAGTAAACCAGCACACATAATATAAAAATCAAAACAAATTGTTGATTTTTATTAAAATACATATTTTGATTTAATTGTACCTCATAGTAAACTGTTGCTATTTTGCCTTTCTCCTGGTGAATGTCGCTCGTCACTCTCGTTCTTACCCCCCTCCTCTCTCGCTTTTATAACAAACGCAAATGTATAAAGTGTGTTTGTATAAAACGAGAGAAATTTGTATATATACATATATTTTCGTTCCCCTTTCTCCCTCTCCCAGATTTCGCTCACTCACCTCTCTCACTTTAAACAAAAACGCAAATGTATAAAAATGGAGTTGTGTTTGTATAAATCGAGAGAAATTTTATCTACATATATTTTCGTTCCACTCACCCAGGTCTCGCTCGTTCACTAGCCTCTCTCATTTATACAAAATCGCAAATGTATAAAATGTGTTTATCTTTATATAAAACGAGAGAAAATTGTATATACACATATATTTTTGTTCCCCTCTCTCCCCTCTCCCAGGTCTCGCTCGCCACTCTTCCAGATCTTGCTCGCTCACTCACCTCTCTCCCTTTATACAAAAATGCAAATGTATAAAATGTGTTTGTCCTGTATAAAGCGAGAGAAAATAATATTTATACATATATTTTCGTTCGCCTCTCTGCCCTCTCCCAGAGTTCGCTCGCCACTCTCCCAGATTTAGATCACTCGCTCGCCTCTCTCACTTTATACAAATAAATATATACATTGTGTATGTGTTTGTATAAAGCGAGAGAAAATTATATATACAAATACAAATACATACATTTTCGTTGTATACACTTATAACTATACAAATACGATCTTCCTCTGTCCAATTTTATTGTCTTTCTCTCTCGCTTTATACAAACACAGATCATACAATTGATTTTGTATATGTCTACCAAAGCAGATTATACAATTGCTTACTTTTGTATATGTATAGCGAAATTATACAACTGCTTTCTTTTGTATATGTATAGCGAAATATACATATTTATGTTTGCTATAGAGCCTAATTATACAAACTATAGCTATAATATACAAATATGATTTTTATGTTTGATGTATATGAAATTACTTTTTTTACATTGTTAACTTTTCATTGACTTTTTTGATGGAAAATTGCATATATGAATATTGATATCAATAGATTCGTATACTCACATGGATTAGAAGCACTCAAAAGCTTGAATTATGCAACTACCTAGGTACACACAAATAAAATATAATAAAACCAATACCATAACTCAATATGATATCACACTTTTATTAGAGGAAAGATACTCAAAATTATTACCAACAAAATCCATAGAGTTATTCTCGAATCTTTCTTTAACGACCAACTTTAGGTATTTCAATTCTTCAACATCATTTTCATCAAAAGTTTCTTTACCTCTAAAGGTGTTTCTTGCCTCTTCTTGAGCTTTGGTTAGTACATTTGGATTGCTCATCATTTCCACCATGGTCCAATCAATTATTGCTTATGTGGCATAATCGAGAGATGACACTCTGTAGGACATAAATTGTCATGTAGGATATCACATATGACATGTGTGTTTATTTATTTAATTTTATACAAATATAAGTAACTACTTGTGAACATGCAAAATTGTAGTTCATACATGTGATCTGAGACCAAGTTAAAGATTGTATTTATGTATTAGTTAGTATGCTTTTAGAATACAATTGCAGACTTAATTAAATAAGGAATAAGGCATGAGTATCCTTAGGTTATGACCGAAAATCCAAAGACACATTAACTAAACTAAGGACTTATTTCCACCCCCTAAACTATTTTAAAAAAAATCTTTTGGCTTATAAGTTACACTCCATGACTCTACGTAGTAATGAGCATTGGAGATGTATGGATGTCACATAATTCAAAAAGGTGTATAACTTTTTCTTAAAAAAAAAAAAGATGGATTCGGCGAGAGGAATAATAGGACCTTAATTAAGGTATTTCTGAATTTCAATTATGATCTAAGGAGATATTTATGTCTTATTCCTTCAAATAGTGTAATACTTACAAAAATAATAGCTTTGATGTGTTAATTGAAGGCCTCCCTCTTTCATTAGTTTTAGCAATGCAGCAATTATACCTTCACCTCCTAACTCACCATTGTTCTAGTGTTCATTGATGATTTTTTCAAGAATGGCATCTAATTCGTGGTGGACATTCATAATTATATTATTCTTGGTCGTCCAGCTTTAGATTCATATTTATTCTTGGATCGTGAATTTTCATTCTCCAAACTTACCTATATTAGGTTAGTTGGGTCAGATATATAATTCGATGTGCAACAACAATCACAAATGATTTTTAATCAACTTTTATACATAATAAAATACATAATAAAATAATATGAATAACATGAGGATTTTTTTAATTTTTAAAAAATATATAAGGCACATAAACCTAAGTACATAAGCATATAGATTTCAAATAGTGAAGTGGTCCACTGGCACTTATTCAACTTGCTGAGCTCCACCTTCTTAGTGACGATTCGATTTCTCACCTTGTAACTTTCTCTCCCATTTTCACTTTCCTCGCGGGATTGTTATTCAATTTTCCCCTTGTTTTTGTATATGTTGTAAATATAGGTTTGTTTGGGTTTGCGAGCAAGGGAAAATTACATATATGCCCTTGCAAAATAAGTTGGTACTTTTCAAAAAACACCCTTGACTTTTGAACCCGTCTTCAAATTGCCTCAACTCGAAGAATAATCTAAGCTATAAAACAAAAGATTGCAACTCAATAATCAACAATACAAACGAACTCGACTCAAGAACTATAAATTTATCATCATAAGTGAATTGTAAGGATAAAAGAGATGATGTATAAAGAATGGGAAAATGATTTATCTCTTTGTTACCACTAAGTTTTAATTAACCATGTTGAATATAACATAAAGTCATATCAATGTTATCATAATTTGCATGCATTTCTTAAATGTATTTCTAATTATATATAACATTTATATATTCATATCAAGGAAATACAAGGAGGCCGTACATTTGTCAACACATATTAATTATAATTTATAAGGTATGCTATTTTTTTTTATTGAGGAGAAAGACAGACAAATTTTCTCCTCATTATTCATAGCACTATATATATTAATTATAATAATATGGTATCATTAATTAAAATTGAGTTGATACTTTGGCCTCTGATCAGGATAAAAGAGTCCAAAATGTTGCTCACTTGGTTTTCCATCCTTTCTATTTTCATCAAACATCGCGAATAAATAAGTTTCTATAGTCCTTCCTGGTTTCTTTGGTGTTCCTGCCCCTCCTTTCACATGATTAATCAAGCTCGTATAATAAGTTCTCGCGTTTTCTAGAGTAGCTGAAGGGTGTCCTTCAGAAGGCCAACCACTTTCCGATACAATAATCTCAATATTTTGTCCTCCAAGTTTCTCAGTAGCAAAATACATTGAATCCACAAGGGCATCGAAAAGATTTTGATATCCTGCATCGTTTAGCCCTTGTTGCTTGAAAAGTGCAAAAGGAAGAGGAACATTATCATCAGCATGGCCAAAATAAGGGTAAATATTGGCTAAAAGTGGAAGATTATGTCTTGATAGAAATCCAATTATGGGATTGATATAACTTTTATATTCATTGCGAAAAATGCTATCTCTAGGTGGGTAGGTGTTGGTTAAAAGACCTAAATATGTCGCGGTTGAGACCTTGATTTGATTTTGCAACCCTGCTGATGATAACGCGTTGTAAATATTTTCCATTGCTGGACCAACAAATCGTGCGTATTTACCACTGTCTCTACCAGGATCAACTTCATTTCCAACGGCTATATATTTGAATTTAACATCGGGAAAATGATTTCTTATATTATCTTGAACCCAACCGTTGGCGTTTGAAGGAGTGGCTAGGGCTTCAAGATCTTGATTTGGGACATCAAGAATTATTTCAATGTTACTTCCTTTGAGGGCATTAAAGACATTTGTTTCTGGAAAGTAAATTCTCATTTTCTTGATGTTATTCGAATTATATAATTTTATGACATCTTGATCCGATGGTAAATTACTGGCAATTTTTCCATAACATACTCCGATAGGTTGCGCTCCTACATTATGACAAAAAAAAAAAGAACGTCAAAATAATAGTAACACAACAATAATAACGCTTCAATGAAAGCAAGTTGATGTCGATAATGTGAATCTTTACTAATTATAGAATTAAACATAAAAAAACTCTCTAATGGTTGGTTAATACGTCCATAATTAACTTATTTGTAGATGTCACAATTGCGTAAGACCATTAAACCTATTTTTTAATGTCCTTATCAATAGGGCCTAGAAAAAAAATAATATATATATAATGTTATTTAATAGGACATTTATATAAGTAAATAATATGCATGCATGAGACAAGCAATGGGTGATTCATTTGAATTCAGTACTTTTAATACACTGGACATAATTATATGTATAAAACGTTACTAAAATTGAAACAAATAGTAGGTTTCCAAAATTTTAAATACAACGAGTTCAATACTGAATTTCCTAAAAACTAAACTTATAGAAATTTAAATCTTGAATTTGTCTAGTTGTACGTGAGTTGTAGGTAAGAGAGTTACCTGTTATTTGGATTAGAAGCCCAACAAGTAAAAGGGAAGCTAAGAGAGAACTTAGAAAAGCCATAGCAAAATTGGAAATTGAGAAGAGTAAGAAATAGTTAGAGGTGAAATTGTGTGTTAAGGAAACATAAAATTGCTTCTTATATAGGTAATAAGATGAAGAAGAAGACCAAGAAAGGTAGTGTGGAAAAAGCCAAGTCAAGTTGCCCTATAAAGAAGTTTAATGAATAGTAAAATTTAGTCAAGTAGAATAACCAAGTCCAAGTGGAGATGAAGAAAGTTCAAATCTAGTGAGTAGGTGATGGAAAATTTAAAAAAAAATGGTTGATTCCATTTAATATATGGAAAATTAAACAACCAACTATGTGAAGTTGAGTAACTTAATTTGCCTTCATGTTAGGAACAAGTCTTGTTTTTTACCCTTTGGTTCCTAAATAAGCTTTAAGTTAAACGAAAAATATAGCTACATATACCTTATCTCTATCTTTGCAGGATAGAGAAGTTCGTTTCAAATAGACTTTTACTATAATCAGTCTTTCACACCTTCCCACTAGTACATCCTCACTCCTAGCTAGTCTTTATATATGTCTGAATTATCTCAGTCTTGCTTCCATTATCTTCTCTATCATGCAGGTCACTACTCTCACCTTATCTCCGCATGTATAGCATTGTTAATAATCATATCTCTCTTAGTATATTTCTCCACTAATCCGTCTGAACATCCTTATATTTGCTACCCTCATCTTTTGAACGTGGACATTCTTGGGTAGCCAACACTCACCCTCATGCACTAGTGTTGGTCTAACGTAACTATCACTTTGTAAAACTTATCTTTTAATCATTGGCGACACATTCGTATCACACTTAAATACCCTAGTGGTGAGCTTCTTTTCACTCACACTGCTTTAATACAATATGTAACATCATCATCAATTGCTCAGTTTCCTTAAATTAAAGACAAGATACTTGCGGTTTTCTCTCTTGAGTATATTACTAGTGTATATCTTTACTTCCACCTCTATCTCATGCATCACGTTACCAAACTTGCACTCTGGGTGTTCTTTCTTAGCCCTGCTTAACTTGAAACCTTTAGATTCCATGGGCGCTCTCCAAACTTTCAATTTATCATTAACTCCACTACACGACTTGACAAATTATAAATACTATGTCATCTATGAATATCATATCACAACACCTCCCCTTTTATATATCATCCCAATATAGTCATCACTTAGGCATTAATGAATATGACAAGCTAGGGTTAATCCATGGTGCAATCCCATTACAATATTGGGAAATATTTTAAGTCATCTCCCATTTTCCTAACTCAGGTTTTGTTTCCACATACATGTCTTTAATAACCTTAATGTAGACTCCGAACAACTCTAAAAAATCTCCCAGGAGAATTTATCATGAGTCCGAAACTCAAACGGTAGAAAATATTAACAAAAATTCCAAAAGGGTATATAAAATTTTATATAAACCAAAACGGTAAAATCGCTCCGTCCGCAGCGATTTACTTCAACTGAAAAAGTAAAATCGCTGCGGGGGCAGCGATTTTGCCAAAAAGTTTTTTCCTTCTTACAAATCGCTGCCAGGGCAGCGATTTATAAAAAAAAAAATTTAAAAAAAAAAAACAGGCAGCGATTTACAAAAAAAAAAAAAAAAAAAATTATGTAAATCGCTGCCTAGGCAGCGATTTACAAAAAAAATAATATTTTTTTATATAAATCGCTGCTATAGTAGCAGCGATTTATATCAATTTTTTTAATAAATCGCTACTGTAGCAGCGATTTATTTAAAAAAAATTTTTTTATTAAATCGCTGCGATAAGCAATTTTTTAAACTAAAAAAAAATTAAAAATTTTAAAACAGCGATTTTATATATAAAAAAAAATTATAATATTTTTTAAAATTTATGTATATAACTTATAAGAAAATATACATTATTTTAAAAAAATTAAAAATAAGTAAAGTAATAAATATATTTTCTTTCTAAAAAAAGATATTATATTGAATTTAAATTTAAATAATATTTGAATTTAAATAATTAATTTTTTTAAATAAAAAATTAAAGGAGAAAAATTATTTAATTGAATTCAAGTACATCTCTAATCACACCTATTAATTATAATTTTTTTATATATATAAAATCGCTGTTTTAAAATTTTTAATTTTTTTTTAGTTTAAAAAATTGCTTATTGCAGCGATTTAATAAAAAAAAAAATTTTAAATAAATCGCTGCTACAGTAGCGATTTATTAAAAAAAAAATTATTTTTTTTTTAAAAAACATAAATCGCTGCTACAGTAGCAGCGATTTATATAAAAAATATTTTTTTTATAAATAGCTGCTACTGTAGCAGCGATTTATATAAAAAAATATTATTTTTTTTTGTAAATCGCTGCCTAGGCAGCGATTTACATAAAATTTTTTTTTTTGGTAAATCGCTGCCTAGGCAGCGATTTATGTTTTTTTTAAAAAAAAAAATTTTTTTACAAATCGCTGCCCTGGCAGCGATTTGTAAGAAGGAAAAACTTTTTGGCAAAATCGCTGCCCCCGCAGCGATTTTACTTTTTCAGTTGAAGTAAATCGCTGCGGGCGGAGCGATTTTACCGTTTTGGTTTATATAAAATTTTATATACCCTTTTGGAATTTTTGTTAATATTTTCTACCGTTTGAGTTTCGGACTCAATTTATCATATATCTTCTTAGGTTAAAAAATACCATGTGTAAGTACTCCCTCTATTTGTTTCTATACTATATTGATCCAACAATTTTTTTATAAGATTGATGACTTTTGTAGTCGAACGCCCTGACATAAATTTGAATTGGTTTCCCTCTATAATTTATTTTGACCTCAAACTTTTTTAAGAAAATATTATTAAATTTTATATTCCTTTAAACACCATCACATAATTTAACACAGAGAGACTGTTGGGTATTAATTGTCCTGAGTTTCTTATCATAATAAATTTTCATTTTCTAGAAGGAAAACGTAAGGTCTTTATAATTAGCTAGTCTTTTTCTCGTAAGAAAAGGCTTCGAACTTTGTAAATAAAGGCTTGTTCCTTCTAAGTTAATCAACATTCACAATGTAGTCTTAGGGATTTTAAGAGATTTGGTTAGGGAAAGAATACAGTAGATTGTTCATCTCCTTTGTGGATGTAGGTTGGTGTACCAAACCACGTTAAATCTTCGTGACTTTTAATATATTTAATTTCTCTTTTATCTCCTTACTTATGATCGATCTTTTCGAGGTTTGCTTTGTTAATTTTCGCATGACACCTAATTATTTTTCGGTGCTAACATAAAGTAGACAAGAAGAAGAGGGCAAGGAAGAAAGTGTTAATTAAAAGTATAATTTTTTGTATAGAATACCAAGTCATACCCTGTGAAGCGCGTCATGGAATATCATATTAACTATTTAAAGTATATAATAATGTAATATTTGTCCTTATGAAGAAAATATTAAAATTTAAGTATAAAGTTCAAATCTAGTAGTGTGATGGAGTCAAAGAATTGTACGTACCATAATAAATGGTTGTTCCATTGATCAATACGAGGAAAAAACTCAATTGAGCAATTTTTTTCTTGTTTTTCCATGTATGACGTTCGATACATATATTAAAGTTCGATTAATTTAATTTTAAGTAGGTATAATCATTTTTAAAATTAATTATTTTTGTTTATTATATATTTCTTCCTTTCTTATTCATTTTTCATCATCTTCATCAAATCTGATATAAGGCATAAATATTCCTACATTATGACTGAAATTCTAGAAACTTATCTAAACTAAAGTAACATGACATTCAAACATTTTTCACGCACCTCAACTACGTAGAGTCACAAAGTGTGTCACGTAAGTCAAAAGGTGTATAAAATTATCAAAAAAAGAAGAAGTTAAAGGGTAATATGACATCAGTTTAGTTAAGATATATCTTTGTCATTTCGATCATAGTCTAGAGATGGTTGTGTCATATCACAATCTCTATATCTTTTGCTAATAATACTAAATTGGATGAAAAATATAACTATGGGTAAGATAAAATTGAAAAGAAAGAAAAACACCGTTGTATTTTATCATAACAATTGTAAATCTTAATAAATCAGTTGATTAACTATCTAAACATTCGTTGAGGTTTCAACTCTTAATCTTTTAATTTCGTTTCTCATTTTCTTTTTCACTATATTTTTTGGAAAAATTAAAGTATTCCACACAACTCACTAATGAAGACAATATCAATCACAATACAATGAACTTGATCAAAACGCTCAATCTAAGAGAAGTCATATTTTTTGCCCTATCAATTTATGCTAATAATATAGTGGGGCCTGTTAGGTAGAATAATTGACTGATTTTTTTAACATATATATAGAATTGTGGATGTTTATTTAATATTCCTTTGATTTTTATAATAAGTTTGTAATCAAATATAGTTTGCAAATGAAGATGTGAGGAACATCTAGTTCAAGACTTTTCAAGTGAATATAGAAATATCATGTGCATACAAAAATTGTACCTTATTTAAAGGTTTAAATTATTAATTCTCTAAAAATCATGTCTAGAATATATTTATACTATAAAAAAAATCTGAATTTCTAGGGGATTAAAAATATGAAGAAGAAAAATGAAGTGTGGCGTTTGCTATACGTGCATAACAAAATATTTTAACCACATATAGCGTAATTTTTCAACAAATAAGATTCGGATGAACCTTCTTGGGTCAAGCTCTGCCCCAGAATCGTGTTAGGATCGAAAATAAGTAGGTGTAAATGCGGAAGCTAGCAAAGCAAATCTTGAAAGATCACGTGTAAAAAGACAACGAGAAATATACCAAAAGACACAAAGATTTAATGTGGTTCGGTCAATCGACCTACGTCCACAAAGGAGATGAGCAATCCACTATAAATATGAGAGTACAAAATACAGAGAGAAACAACTTCAACTAATTCACTTGGAATACATGGGAGGTTCACACAAATGATAACGTATCAAGCTTGTGACCCGTAAATTCTCCCCCCTAACCAAAACTCTCAAAGCCTTTAAGACTACATTGTGAATGCTGATTAAGTTAGAAGGAACATTCCTCTATTTATAGAGTCCTAAACATTTTCCTACCAGAAAAATGATTAGTCAATCCAAAACCTTTTCCTAAAAGGAAAATCTATTTACTGTAAGAAATTTATGGCAAATAAAACCAAACAAATCGAACGCAACACTAACTTAATTTTGGTGGTTTCCTTGATTATTTAGCTTGAAATTCACTTAATTATTAAAATACACCAATATAAACATAATCTCTAGAAATTAATACTCCAAAAAAAAACTATGAAATAATTGTAAGCCAACCATCAATTATCAACTTAATTATATCAAGTTGTGTGAAATGAAATTATGAGTTTTTTTATCAAAATTATTTTTGTCATGTGTCATGTTGTGATGACCTAATAAACAATCATCATGCAAATATATTAAATACAATCCATTTTTCTCCTTGTACAATTCCATATATCCCCATCACTTTTAGGCTACAATTTGTGCATAATTTCTTCAATTTTGACAAAATTGCACTATTATACCATGTAGTGCTTCACTTGGTATGGTTGGATTTTCCAACTTTTAATTTGTAGCTATAATAAAAAAACAGCGCTAACGAACAAGAAAAGAAATGTGTTTTTAATGTTTTCCTATATAAGAAGCAATAAAATGTTTTTTTGTTATAGAAATTACATGTTCCATTTTATTCTATGGCTTTGTGCTACTTGTTCACTAAATGTGGTTTGGTTGCAATTATCTTTGTACTTATTGGGTTGTTGATGTGCAATGTCCAAATGACAGGTTTTTTCTTTCTTTCTCTACACATATACGAAATAAAGGCGAATTCATAATTTAGAAGGATTGAATTAAGATAATACGTTATTGATCAATCTCTAATTATTCGGATAATAGTATATATTTTGATTATTATACATTATTGTTATAAGATTTGCATATAAAACTATTTTGTTTTTGTCTAACAATTGTTTTTTGACATTTTCTTGTTGGATTATGATTTACTTGAGTCAAGACTCTAATGGAAACAATCTTTTTGACTTCATAAGGTAGAGTATGTTGTCTACATACACACCGTGCTCCCCCGAATTTCATTTATGGGATTACACGGGATACGTCTTTGTCGTTGTTGTTTTGACATTATTTTCTCTTTCTTTTCCCTTCTAATATTGGAGTGTGTTTTGACATCATTTTCTCTTTCTCGTTTCTTCAATATGATTCACTTCAGTTGAAACTTTATCGAAAACAGTTTATTTACTTTCACAAAGTAGGAGTAATTAAGGTTGCGTACATACACACATCTTCTCTAAATACTATTTGTGAAATTACACGGAATATGTCATTATTGTTATTTTGACACCATTTTTCTTTTCTTTTCCCTCAATGTATAGGAGCATATTCTAATATTGGAGTATGCTATGGAAAAATTGCCAACAATTTACCATCAGATCAAGATGTTATAAATCTATACAAGGCTAATGGGATTAGAAAAATGAGAATTTACTATCCAGATACAAATGTATTCAATGCTCTAAAAGGAAGTAGCATTGAAATAATTCTTGATGTCCCAAATCAAGATCTTGAAGCCCTAACATTTCCTTCAAATGCTAATAGTTGGGTTCAAGATAATATAAAAAATCATTTTCCGGACGTTAAATTCAAATATATATCTATAGGAAATGAAGTATCTAATGGTCAAATTTGGCAATTTGTTCTTCCCGTGATGAAAAATATTTACAACGCATTATCAGCAGCAGGGTTACAAGATAAGATCAAGGTCTCAACTGCGACATATTCAGGGGTTTTAGCCAATACCTACCCACCCAAAGATAGTATTTTTCGCGAAGAATTTAAGGGTTTTATTAACCCTATAATTGAATTTCTAGCGCGAAATAACCTTCCAATTTTAGCCAATATTTACCCTTATTTTGGCCATATTTATAACATAGTCGATATTTCACTTTCTTATGCACTTTTCAACCAACAAGGTGAAAATTCGATAGGATATCAAAATCTTTTCGATGCCCTTTTGGATTCTATATATTTTGCTTTAGAGAAAGCCGGAGGACCAAATGTGGAGATTGTTGTATCGGAAACTGGTTGGCCTTCTAATGGACACCCTTCAGCAACACTCGAGAATGCTCAAATTTATTATAGGAATTTGGTTAATCATGTAAAAAGCGGGGTTGGAACACCAAAGAAACCAGGAAAGATCATAGAAACTTATTTATTTGCTATGTTCGATGAAAATCAAAAGCAAGGAGAAGTCACAGAAAATCACTTTGGACTCTTCTATCCAAATCAAACTGCAAAATATGATCTCAAATTTATGTATAGTGATAATTAACAAATGATTAATCCTATGTTTTTCCCCTCATACGCAAATGTCTTCATACTTTTTCTTTCTGGTTGAATTCTCATATGATCACTCAATTGATATATAGTTATTATAATTTTATAAAGTCGCCTTTTTAGTCTATCCAATTCACTTGAAGCACCATAACTCAATTCAAAGTGACGACTCTATCAATAAAATAAGTCATAATCAATACTGGAAAAAAAAAACCTTTTTCTTCATCGATCGTAAGAAAAATAGGTTTTACAAAATTAACTAAGCTTCGACAAAGAAAATGGATTTTTATATTTGGTGACACGAATTATGAAATTGAATGATACATAAAGTTCTTTTTACCCTAGTTATATAATTGACGTTATTACACGCACCACTGATCGAATATAAAGTGGTTGAAAATAAAAGGGCAACTTTCACATATAGCAAATAAAAAATTCATATTTGTATGTTATAGCAAAGTTTGCATAATTGCGCTCCATAGCAAACATAAAATCTGTATAATTCGCTATACATATACAGTTGAAGCAAATTGTATAAAACGAAGTGTATAAAACAAGAAAGAGAAAGACACTTGGGCAGATAACTGTATAAAAACGAAGTATATAAAACGAATTGTATTATTATAAGTGTATAGAACGATTATATACAATTTGAATTTGTATAAAATGAGACAGAGAGAAAGACAAAAGAGACCAAGAAATACACAATTGAATCGAATTGTATAAAACGAGAAAGAGAGAAATTAGATACAATTTGAAAATTGTATATAGAAACTGGGCAGGAGAGTATTTTTATTGTATTATTATAAGTGTATAGGATGAAAATATATGTACATGCAGGTGTATATACAATTTTCTCACGCTTTATACAAACAGAAACGCAATTTATACATTTCGCTTCTGTTTGTATATGTGAGAAAGGCGATGGTGGTGAGCGAGATTTGGGAGAGTGACGAGCGAGATCTGGAAGAGGGGAATAAAAATATATGTATTTATACAATTTTCTCTGCTTT
The DNA here is from genome assembly GCA_027705065.1 of Solanum peruvianum. Taxonomy (NCBI): domain Eukaryota; kingdom Viridiplantae; phylum Streptophyta; class Magnoliopsida; order Solanales; family Solanaceae; genus Solanum; species Solanum peruvianum. The sequence continues at coordinate 1,101,146 of JAKWJD010001755.1, forward strand.
ATACAATTAGAAACAATTTTTATACACTTATGTTTGTATAAAAAGTGAGGAAGCGAGCGAGAGATTGGAGGAGAGTGGCGAGCGAGATATTTGGGAGAGAGGCGTCTAGCAATTTTTTGCAAACGTTTGCTATGGAGCACAATTAAATCAAACCCTAGCTACTCTATTTATTTTATATTATTAATTTGCTATTATATACAATTTTCCCAAAATAAAATCAATTTAGGCCCATATGGCCATAACAAATATTCCACCCAAATAGTGTTAAGGCCATGATTGAAGCTTCATATTATTTTTGCAATTTGGTACCCACAACTATGAGTGATGTTGGATTATTCTCACAATACACATTGATTTTAAGTTTTCAGTCTTATAACCCTACTATTTTCTTATAGAAATATTCGAAAATTTGATATACAACATTATACAAATAATAATAATATGAAAAACTCAAATCTATTCTAATTTACTTCGTAACGAATTGTGGAATTTGTAGCTCCATGATGGTGGAGCCTCTTTAGACAAAAGAAAATTAGGTAAACGGGACCAACTTCGTAGAGCATGAAAAATGCTCACATATATATATATATATATATATATATATATTTACCCCGTATATTTTAAAAATAAATGAGGAATCACTCAATACATACATACATACATACATATATACATACATACATACATATATACATACATACATACATACATACATATATATATATATATATATATATATATATATATATATATATATATATATATATGCGTGATACCTCATTTATTTTTAAAATATACGGGGTAAATATATGTACTAACTAATGAGAGATAGGAATAAAACCTAATTTGATATACATTCACACATTTTAACAAATCAAAATAAAAATGTAAGAAAAAAAAAGGATCTTTTATTATTATAATTTGAAATTATATATTATATAGAATTAAATATTATTTTCAAGTCTTTTTAAAATTTAAAAATAGTTATAACTTTTTTGTTTAGTGACACAAAATGCACTTTCTTTTCAAATTGTCGAATTTTTGTTTCAATATCTCTAAGTTATAATCAATTTTAATTTTCAGCAAAATTCTTCTTATAACCACTAGAAAGTAGCTATGATATGTACATATTAAAAATTCATAATTAATATTTGGAAAATTTGAATATGTCCTTAAGTTTCTTTTTAATTTTGTAAGTTTTTAGTTAAATGATAATATAATGTTATCTTGATGCTTTAGAACTTTCAATTAAAAAATATTGTATATTAATAAGATTTTTGAAAATAAGAACAAAGGTATCATATTGCAACAAATTACTGATATTTTATAAGCTAAGAATTTTTCATGTAGTTATATATATTATATAATGAATACTTACACTTTGAATACATAGCTATAAACTATAAAAATATAGGGGTAAGCAAAAAAAAACTATAAACACATAGGGATAGGGATGGCTTGTTCTATAGTAAGCGTTTGATGGTGTAAAACAAATGTTTTCTTTTGAAATACACATGGAAAAAAATTATTATAAGATTGTGTATAAAAATATATAAAAAAAAATAAACAATTTCTTGTGATAATTAGCATCCTCAAATGTGGTATAATTTGTATCAAAGATGCAATCATTCACTTTCTCTCTTGACTATAAAATAAAATATTTTCAGTAATCAACAATGAAATCATACTCGGTCCCACTCTATCCCTAGTTAATTTTTCAAGAGAAGGAAAACTAAGGTCATTTTATTTTTTTAATCGTTTGTTAGTTTTTCAAAAAATAGAAAACAGAGGTCATTTCATTTTTTTATCGTTTGTTAGTAGATAAAAAAAACTTATGGATCTAAGCAAAATAAATTCTTTCTTCATTTTCAAATTAATTTATAAAGATTATTTTTTTTTAATTTTAATAATATATCGCGTGAAGCTCGATTAAAATTTGTTAGTGTTAACATAAATTGAAGCATGTTAATATCAATAAGAGCACACTCTATACTGCTACAGAATGCACTAAGCTACTTATTATTTTGTTAAACTTTTTTTGACAACTCTTTATGTCGGAAAAAACTTATAAGAAAAGAATCAAGAATAAATAGAATTATAATCACATTATTTATCAATAAAGTATACTTTTCTTATGTTTATCATGTGACTGTGGATGTTTCTACGTATCAAAAAATTTTATTTTAAATAAATTGACATGCCTAATGAGATAATTTCTGTCTTTTATATCTTGAGTTGAAGAACCTCAAAATTACTCGAATAGAAGTCACTCCAAAATATTATACAGTTATTATGATCTCATAAAGTCAAATTATTTTTAATCTCAATTTTCTTCAACAACAAAAATAATCATATGAGAAATCGATTCAGCTTCAATTTAAAAAAAAATGAAATTAGATATTTAGTTCAATAACACGAATTTGTTATGAATCGAAAAAAAAATTAAACATTATTTCCACTACTCATAACTACACATTGATGATGGAAATAAAACTAAATTGTAATTTTCATGCCCATATATATGATAGTAAGATGGAAGGCACGTATGGTTAATATATATATTGTATTAATCCACTCAATAAATTATATCTTATATTTTATCTTTTTAAGAAAATAATCAAAAGTCCCCCCAACTTATATTCGAAATCTCAACTATACCCTCCAACTTTAAGTGTTGACCTGTCATGGGAGGTGTTGTCACCGCCTCTAGGGGCGTTTGAAGCAAAATTTGATGAAAAATTTCCCCCTTCTCAAACAGTCATCTTCCCCACTTTTAAATACCCATTACTTCTTCTTCCCCCACCATTAAAATCCTTGTTTCTTTAGTAAAAAATTCATGAATTCCTCTCAAAATCATGTAGGGTTTAGTTGTTAATGTTCATTTGTACTTCAAATCTTGAATTTAGAGTTTGTAATATGATCTAATTTCTTGTTTAGGTTTCTAATTAGAAGTTTGAATTTTCTCGAAATTCATCAAAAATGACAAATGGAAACTTGAATACGCTTTGTATGGTTGAATCAGACCCAATGCTCAACGTTGTAGTGAGATGCAAACACGAAATTTTGCTGAATTTGCAAACTTCTTGGTCGAAATTAAATCCGGGAAGAAGATTTTGATGATATCTCTTAATAATGCAGAATCGTCTGATGTAAATACTCTTACTTTTAATGATGCAGAATCGTTTGATGATAACCAAAAGTGGAGTAGGATATGAAAAGAGGGTTTTTGGAATTTTCTTGCTTTCTTTGTTCTTCTCTTAGTTTAGGGAGAAATGGGGGGGAAAAGCAAAAAAAGGGAGAAAAAGAAGAAACGGGAGTTTCTAGGTGTGGGTCCCATCGCGTGAAATCACGTAACTTGACTTATTTGGTTTATGTGTTGAGGTCAGCACTTAAGTGGGTAGAAAATAGATAAAAATATAGTTTAGGTGGGTAATGACACACTCGTGAAATTGGAGTGTGTAGTTTATTTCGGGTATAGATTGAAGAAGCTTTTGATCATTTTTTTTTTTAATCAAGTATCAAAAGAATTAAACGACAATTAATATAAAATAGAAGAAAGTGCATTTATTCTTGATAAGAAATATGGGACTTTACAAAATATATTTTTTAAAAAAAAAAATCATAGACACTATCAATGGTAGTAAAAGGTAATAAATACCCAATAAAATGATCGAATTGAAAACAAACTAGCTCGAATACCACTCCTTATTTTTACTTATATATATTACTCTCTTATTTTTATTTGTCACGTAGTCACTTTTCGAGAATTAAACTTAAGAGATTTTGACTAATATTTTGAAATATATTTTATTATCATATTAATTACAACAAATAGTAATCTTACTAGAAACAATTTAATTTTCAAATACTATTTTTATCCTCGATGAAATAATTTTCAACCGCATAAATATCTAAGAATTATTTTAAACGGTAAATTTTAGAAAAAAAACTTTTTTTTCTTATACGTTATGTCAAATCAAACAATGTCACGTGATATGGAGCAGAAAAAGTAATAATTTTTTCTCCACTACAATTTTAATATGAAACTCATGACTATTGAATAGTTTACAATCTTTCTTTTTTTTTTCCCAAAAATTCATTAAATCTATTTTCTTGAACTCATTGAACTTGGTGACTATTATCAGAGGGATTTTTCTATATTTTTTTTTTATTAAGGCATTAATAAATATAAAATGATTTAATATTTTTCTAAGAAGCATAATAAAAAAAACACGATAAATAATTTGAGATAAAAAGAATACAAACGTTGGTAAAAACCATGAGAGATTAGAGTTCAACTATCAAACTAGACATCGTATGTGAGAAGTGATTTCTTTTTATTCGTCCAATACTAACACTATCAATGCTAGTAAAAAGGTAAGAAAGATTCATTTGAATATATCATTCATTACTTTTACTTATCTAATCCCCTCGTTCTTACTTGTCACATTTCATTTCTCGATTATTCAAAATCAGTTCTCATACCTCGACTAATTTCATGAAAATTCTACAACCCCCTCGTTCTTACTTGTCACATTTCATTTCTCGATTATTCAAAATCAGTTTTATCATGCCTCGACTAATTTCATGAAAATTCTACAACCTCCACCCCCATTGTCAACCAAGATATGATGAAATGAAACGAATCAACCAGTATTTTCCTCTCTGAAACCTCATGACTCTCGACCAGTTCAAAATAATAATCAAATGGAGGGATTATAGTGAATAGTTGTTGGGAAAAGGAGCAAATTTGAGTGCACATGTGGACAGTAAGATTTAAAGTTAAGAATGACAAAACAGAAAGGACATCAGTACTCATAAAAACAATAGGCCAAACATATATTGAAGTTTGAACAAGTCTTATAGGTACTCAAAAGTGGCAAAGGAGCCTGCCTTATGGGTGATGTTGTGTGGGGTGGGTACCTTCAAATGGTGTCAGTAGAGCCATGTGATTATATGGCCCTTTATCATTCATGTCCACATAAAGAAAAACACCTCAAAATGAGACAAAATAGTCCTCTAAAGTTGCCTTTAAATGCATAAAAAAGAAAAACTTTACTATTAACCCCCACACACCACCCTCTACTCATTATGAATGATGAAAGATGAAAAAAGTGAAATCTTTTACTTTCATTCGCTTCGATTTGTTCGTCTTGTTTCGACTTTTATAAAAATGAAATGAAAGTAAGTATGACAAACAGATTGAAACGAAGCGAGGAGAAAGCATTCTTCTCTTCCCATGTTTTCCCTTTTTGGATTCCTCATGGCTTATATTCAATCAATACTATACTCATTTAGTAGAAACATTGTAATCATCTAAAAGACTTTGAATTTTTTTCATGACAAGGCAAAATCTAAAAGATTTTTATCATTTTTCTACATCAAAATTTTACATTAAAGCAAAGTTATGATTAAGAAGGCATAGAAAGAAAAAAAGGTACTAACAATATCTAATGGATACTACTACTATTACTAGACTTTGTTATGGTATTGTGTTTTGTGTGGTCCAGAGCACACAAACTACAAAGAGGGTACAAAAATAAACAAAAGAAAGGGACCCCATTTCCCATAAATCAGTTCATCTGTTCATTTTTACCTATGCATTATGTATTTTTGTTGGTAAGTAGTATTTGTATTGATGATGGCAATAATCTTGAGGAGATCTTCCTTACAAATCTTTTTCTTCTGTTGTGTTTTTGGCTATACAGCTAGAGAGGGCTTTTACTACCTTGTATGTAAAGCTAGCAACCTTTCTGCATAAACAAACACAATGAGGATCTTGTTAAGTATATATTTATATATATATATATATAGATAAGACAGATTGAAAGCGCGAATCTATTAGTTTACCGAGTTAATCCCCTTCCCTCGTTAACGATGATCAACTGGAACAACACTTAAGTTTCAGTGGCTTCTTGGCCAGATGTAAACCTGGTCAATGATATAACCTCACATTAAGTGCTCTATTGAAACCAAGCAAGAGAAGAACACAGCTGTTGTGAAGTACTATACCTTGGAACCTGAAAGTAACATGATTTGAGAGAAGCCATGTTGAAGGCAGAAGTGGTGGGAAGCATAGGGATATTGTTCGTAGTAGTAGTAGTAGTAGTAGTAGCAGGCATTGTTATTGCGGAACTAAAATCAGCTGCGGATGAATCAGTTGGAAACGCAACATGTTGTTCTGCAGCCGATTTTGTAGGAGAAGCGAATAGATTATCAGGAAGGTTGTGGTCAAAGCTGCTTCAATGACAGAGAGTTTTCAGATAATTAGAAAGAATCCGAGAAAGAATTGAACAAATACACACTACATAGCAAAGAAACAATGCCATCATAATATGAGCATCTTCGATTGGAAAACTAATTGAGAAGGCTTTAAAATATAGCAACATAACTGAAAACTTCACTTTGATAAACCTTAAGAGTTTCATCAACGAAATTATATGTTAAAATACCTATCTTGAGGATCGGAGTCATCAGTATTTGAGGTCTGCTCCTTGCTGCAACTGCCATTTCTGTTATTTGTAAATGGCATCTCCTGATTCTCATTAGCTGCATTAGCTAGGGGGTTGATGGGTTCGTGGACGCCATTATTTTCTGCAGGAGAAAACAAATCAATCAATACTTGATATTTAAAAAAACATAGAAAACAAAGAAGTGTTTGTTCCAAGTGTTTACCTGCTAAGGCTTCTTGGTTGATGCCATTAGACGAACAAACAAAACCCTGATGGTTTTGAAACTGAGTTTGCATATGGGAGGCAGATGGAACACCTGGAGAGACGACCCCGGGATGGAAGTGACTATTGTGATGGTGGTTCTTCATCAGTTGCAAATTCATTAACCTTCTGCCTTGAAACTCAATCGCTTGCTGCAGTTCAGCTTCCTGCTCCATTTTTCTTCTCAACATCATCTCATGCGGATTATAAAACATCCTTCCTCCTGCACAGAAAAGACACTTTTCAAGTGTCTCAATCGAACAATTGGAAGAAAAAGAGTAATCGAGCTTGCATTCTCACCAAAGGGAATGTCATATAGCTCCCTAGACTCAATCCCTGAGGGGCTTAAACATGCCGAGAGCTCTTCTCTATCAATAGGCTGCTGCTGTAGATGAAATTGCTTCCTTCAATTCAATTGAGAACGGAATATTAGTCATGCAAGACGTATATAGCAGAAATCAATCAAAACAGAAGATAATGATCATAATTTCATACTTGTCTGGGATTTTTCCCTTTTCTTTGTAGGGTTTAACGAGCACGCGAGAATCACACACAAAATGAGGGTTGCCTTTGGCCAAAATTTGCTTCACAGTTTCGGGGTAGATGAATGTAACAAATCCAAACATCCGCTTCTGCTGATACGGAATTCTAACATCTTGCACTGGCCCATACATACTTCATAACAAATCAAGGGCCACCTAAAGTTAATTCTTCATTCAAATTGATTTACATTGATCAAATACAAGCAAGAAGAGCACAAACCTAAAGTAATTAGACACGTCCTCCTCCTTGAATGTGCTATCAGCGGGAAATGTCAAGTAAATTTGTCGCAAACAAGAACTCGAATTTCCAACCAGCGCCATTGCTGAAAATTCATTTCTGTCGGGTAACGATCGACCATGTTTGTGGAACTCATCACTCATCATTAATGCTGCCGCAGCTGACCTGCAATTCAGACCACAAAAATGACAGTAACTAAGAAGGCATAGCCAACGTTCGATAACTCAACACACTAATGTCCCAACCCAAATCTATACAGTATGTAACAAAACCATGAGTTCTTTCTAGTCTACCTAAAAGAACAACACAGGCTCATACAACATGGAGCAAGTAAATAGACTATAAAGCATCAGAATGTCATCATTACAACTGGAATCCATCACAAATTTACATGGAAAACATTTTTATACAAAAATCTAAACTCTCAATCCCAAACTAAATGGTATCATGCATATTAATCCTAAATACACATCAGACAATGTCCAAGACATTTCACTCAATACTTGGTAACTTGCCTTTAGGGACAGATCAGTGCTACCTACAACTAGGAATTCACAAAACCTCATGCCTATAAACTGACATACAATCTCTAACCAAAACTGAAAATTAGTTGGTACACTATGCTAAAAATGGCAGAATCAAAACAATGCAAAACCAAAAAATCCATTTTCAAGAACACACTAAAGTAGACAACTTTCTACAAAATCAAAACAACACAAGAAAGTATCACCCCAATGCCACCAGCTAGCCCCAAAAATCTAAAGTTTCAACTAAAAAGGTGAAACTTTTTTCATCAACTCAGTTGAAATACTTAACCTCCCAGAGATCATAAGGCTTGGTATTTTAACTATTCATTACACAGTAGACACAGTAAGCTAGCATTTGGCCATAGATTTTGAGACTTTCATCTTCAAAATATCTGTTTGGCCATGAAATCAGATCAGATTTTGATATTCATCAAATATATTCAAGTTACTTGCTCACATTAGTTTTTGGGTTTTCAAAACTTCCACTCAAAAACTTCAAACTTCTTCCAACTAAAATGCATTTCCAAACCACAACTTCAAAAGCTCAAAATTTTCAACACCAAAAATGTTCAAATGTTGAAGCTAGACCCACAAATTCAATAAAACACCAAAGACAACAACTTTACTCAAAACACAAGCAAAAAAAAAAACAATCTTTTTTACTCAATTAAAACTACCTTTGATTATCATTGTAAACACTCATGCATCTGTTGAAACCAAAAGGATGACGACCTCCAGAAGCCATAAACTGAGAAGCAGCAGCAAATCTCTGTTGCTGTAACGCTTTCATACGCATAATCTCATCAAAACAGTCAACATTCCCAGAAGACTCATCTGTTGAATCACCAAATCCACCATGCATAAACTTACAACTATTCCCATTCTTACAAAACCCTTTAGCATAATACATGCAAGGCCTCCAACCAAACCCACCATTTTCATCACACCCACCCCCACCACCAAGATAAACATCATTCACTGAACAACTCCTACGATGTAACTGTTTCTCTTGATTTTCCTCACAAAAACCCATACCCATTGAATCACTTCTTCCACTCGGACTCATAACCGGGTCAAACAACTGTTCTTCATACCCAGAACCATTCACAACAGCAGCATACGACACTGGTCTCGGACTCCTCGAAAAAACCGGCGGTGACCCACCTGACCATGGAGAAGAAACAGGTGAAGACTGAAACCCATTGTTCGGAATCATGATTCTAGGCGAAGATTGAGGAAATGGGTTGAGTTTACTTGAACCAAAATGGGAAGAAGATGAAGGTGTTGAAGGTGCAGATGAACTGTTTGATAAAAGTCCTAAACGAGTTTTTGTTTGATTTATAGTAGAAATTAACATATTTTCTGGGCCAAATGCTAATCTTATCATCTCCTTATCACCTTGATCTTGTGTTAGCAAATAACACATGATTTTTGATGCATTTTCTGGATCCAAACTTTCAATTCTTGATAAAACTGTTCTTGTTGCTTCATATGAATCCATGGTGATTCTCTTTTTCTTTTTTTTGCAGAGGTTTTAGGGTTTTAAATAGAGGTTTGAGGAGAAAGATGATATAAAGAAAGATTTTACAAAGGGTATTTTATCGATATCTCCGTCCGTTCCGAAATAAGTGTCGTTTTAATCGCAAAATAATTTTAACTATTATTAAGGATATTTTATCGATATTTCAATTTTAAAATAAGTGTTGTTTTAATTTTAAGAAAAAATCAACTATTATTAAGGGCATTTTATCAATATATCTATCGCGAAATAAGTGTCGATTAAACAATAAAAAAAATTAGGCTATTATTGAGGGTATTTTATCAAGATTTCTCTATTTTGAAATAAGTATCGGTTTAACAAAAGAAAAATTCAGCTATTATTAAGGGTATTTTATCTTTATCTACGTTCCGAAATAAGTGACGTTTTAATCTCAAAAAAAAATCAACGAATTAAGGGTTTTTTATCAGTATTTTCATCTCTAAATAAGTGTCAATTTAACAACAAAAAAATAGGCTATTATTGAGGGTATTTTATCATGATCTCCGTCTCGAAATCATTTTAACAAAAGAAAAATTCAGCTACTATTGAGGATGTTTTATCATTATATTCATCCCGAAATAAATGTCGTTTTAATTCAAACAAATTCAGCTATTATTTTGGATATTTTATTTGTATCTCAATCTCGAAATAAGTGTCGATTTAACAACAACAAAAATAGGCTATTATTAAGGGTATTTTATCACGATCTCCATCTTGAAATCATTTTAAGAAGAGAAAAATTCAGCTATTATTAAAAATAATTTTTATCTATACATCCTATCGAAAATAAGTGTCATTTTAATAACAAAAAAAAATTAGCTATTATTAAGGGTATTTTATTAAGATCTCCATCCTGATATAAATATTATCTTTATATATATATATATATATATATATATAAATAAGGATACTATTTAGAAATGTCCTATTGAGATTATATTTCTTTTGTCCCCAAAAAAATATCATTTTAACAAAAATTATGGCTATATTGAGGATATTTTATTAATATTTTTGACTCATCTATTTCAAAATAACTAACACTTTCATTAGATAAAAAATGTTCTAAATTAAATGTCATTTAAAAAAAAAATTGCTATTATAGGGGTATGATATCAATATTTTTGTCCCAAAATAAGTATGACTTTATTTTAAAAAATAAATAGAGGAGATGTTCTATTAAGATGATATCTTTCGTTCCAAAAATATTGTATTATTTAAATAAATTAAAATATGAATATTTGAGGGGGTATTTATTTAGATAATATTTTTTTCGTCCCAAAATAAGTACCATCATTTTAATAAAAATTAAATTCAAACAATTATTTATATTCTATTTATTCACTTTTACTTGTTAAACTTGAATTTTATATGTTCTTATAAAATAATACTCTAATTGATATAAATATTTCGTTTTAAGAAAAAAACATCTAAAAAATGTTTATTATTTTTTTAATAAGTATCAAAAAGATAAGATAATATACATATTTATTTTGAAAAAAACATAGAAATTAATAGTACAATGATTAATATAGAAAAAAAATTATTTTTTTTGTGGATTTTATTTTTGGGAAATTATTAGAAAAAGGATGGCAAAGATATCAACCATGTTATTAAAGGCAATGATAGGTTGGTCTTATATTCGTGCAATCATTATATACCTTATATTATACAAGTGTGTGGGTCTATATGACTTTGAATGGGATAAAAAAAACATACTTTATTATTTAAGATGTTTTTTTTAATATGTATTTTAATTAATTATATTTCAAATTAAAATAAAAAAAATATGTGGTTAGTGAAATAAATCGTAAGTTTTGATATTTGAGTTTTGTGATTCGCCTTTTTATATTTGATTTCAATCTCTACTTATTCAATTTGGCGCATCAACTTGAGATTATTCGTAGTATTGGACTTTAGCAATGATAATTGATAGTTAATGCTTGTTTAGTTTGAGAATTGTCTTGAGGTTTGACAACTCATTTCGACCGAACTTATGGATATATAGTATTCTGCACGTAGTTAATTTTGTAAAACGATATATTTAATTTTATATCGGATTGAAAAAGAAATTATAAACCCTCTCTTCTTTTTAATTAATTATTTTGAAAGTATTAAAAGTATATTTATTTATCTATTCTCAATGATCATATTTACACTTGCAAAACCAAATTCTTTTTAAAAAATAATAATAATTATACAACAACCTATTATTTAAAAACTTTAAGTTCAATCATCATTTCATTTAAGAATTATTATTTTTTAGAACACAAAGATGATAAATATTTTGTTATCAATTTATAGATGCCACAATATATTCATTTAATGGAATATGAATGATGCTAAAATAAAAAAATTTAAAACATAAGAGACAAAATGGAATAGGAATAAAAGGGTATTTGGTTAAACTCATAATTTTTAAATATTTTATAAATTCTTTTACACGTTTGATAAATATCAATTATTATTAGCCAAAATCAGAGAACTTATAAGTTATAAAATGTTTTGTTTGATTTAAAAAGGTAAGATTTTATCCTAATATTTTTTTATGAAATACTTCCTCCATAACACAACTTTTAATTATCTCTATCTACTTTTATATAAAAAATTGAAACTATATCATAATCTTCTTATCAACCACCCGTTATTTCATAATATATTGTATGTATTGTACTCTATTATACTGTATTATATGATAAATTTAATGTTATTGATTGTAATAATTTACAAATTTACTAAAATAACCTAATTATTTTAGAGTAGGAGGTTTGACTAGATTTAAATAATTAAGATAAAGGGTTTTAAAATAATATTTTGAAATATTATGTAAATATATAATTGGAAAAAGAAATTAAGTAACAATGGAAACACACCAAATTGATTGTTTCATAAAATAGGGATTTTCACTGTTACGTAACAACAAAATTTAACAATACAATACAATACGTTTTCAGTAACAATCAAAATAAACATTGTAGGTATAGTAACGATACAATACAATACAATGAATAACAATGATCCAAACATTGTGTAAGTAATTATTATCATCTACTATTAACTAGTACTTTTAGCTATAAAATTAGTTTCAACATCTACGATTAGTTTTCAATTATTATTATTTAATGTGTTAATCCAAATTAAACATATATTCTTTCATTCATCTTTACTTGTCCATTTCAAACTTTACACATAACTTAAAAATAATAATTAATATGAATAATTTATGATAATACTGATATTAATTGACATTTAGACTTAGGTCTTCAAAATGATTTTAAAAATATATAATTAATACTGAAGATAAAATATGAAAAACATAATTAATTTTTTCGTATACATGTTAAAATAGACAAATAAAAATAATTTTTTTATTTTTTTAAAATATTATTGAATAAGTGAAAATGATCTAAATATAACTAAATAATTAATAATAAGATAAAATAATAACAGAAATCGAAAAAGATTCCAAGCCAAGGAGTGTTTATAGCAAAAGAGATTAATTCAATAAAAGGATCCTAATATGTAGAGATTACAAGTGTTTATTATCTCTATAATATTATTATGAGAATAATATATAAAAAAAACCCTCTAAATTTAATGTAAAACGTTAATTTTATCTTTAAAATTATTAACAGTTTTAAATACATATTTACTTAACCAATTGAATTTAAATACACCATCGATCTGCAATATGAGAGAAATACATAATTAAGGAGTGTTTTCAACACCTCGCTCGATTTTTTATTATGAGTAAAATGTGATTACAAGAATTTGAGACAACTTGTTATGTCATGTAGCATATCGAGAGCGTATCTAAGTTTTAGTTATTCAAATCGAGATGTATTTTTTATGTTGTCAGTAGTTTAAAAATGAAACTAATAATTTACATCGAGTTTAAAAGTGTTTTTAATGTTTCTCTATTATTATCGAAGGCATATCATTTCTCTACCGAAATTTCACATAGGACCGAGAAAGGAATCATGTTATATGGTGCGGATTTCATTAGCTCATTTGATTGACTATTTGCTTTTATTTTGTTGATAAAAGTTTAATTCTACGCCTTGTAATCATCTTTTTCTGAGATGTTAGAAAATAAAATAAAAAGGATGATGTTACTTGGCGAGATATATACGGTAGAGGTCTCGAGCTGTGGTAAAGTGATAAATATTCTGTTAATTTTATCTAGAGGTCTCAAATTTGAATATCCCTGGATACAGAATCGTGTTTATTAAGAAGCGTTTTATCCTTAATATAAAATTTATCGTTATAAATATAAATTTAATTTTAATGTGAATATCGAATACCGAACGGAAAAAAATATAAAAGGTAAAGGTCAAAGGGTCTGTTCAACCCTGTCTTTAGACTGCCTTGATAGAGGTGGGCATGGAGAACTGTTGCCTGTAGACAGTGGGAACTTGTGTATGTGTGATGTATTTTTTTTTATATATTTATATTTAATTAAAGGAATTTATTAGTATATATTATTTTATTTTTTCTAGAACTCATGAAACAAATCAACACACAATTATTTTGAAAAAGAAAGTTGGTGTGTTTGTTAGGGTTGAAAATAAGTATATTATTATTTTAGAAATATTTAGAAAAATAAATTTTAATTTTAAATATTTTTTGCGAAAAGTATGATTAAACATAAGTTCAAACTTAAAAATTTTCAAATAAAAAAAATTATACTCCTACTACTTAGTTTCTTGGAAAAAAGACTTAAATATGTTATCGAATTTTATAAAAGACTTATTTATGTCATTCGTTAAAAGTTTGGCTCATCTATGCAATTACCGTTTAAGAAAAGGCTCATTCATGCCATTATTTTTTAACAGTGATTTTACAAAACTATTTTTGACACGTGGCCACTTATAATTCGGTCACGTCATTATATTTTTTAATGAAAATATTGAAATTCTGAACAAAAATTGAATTAAAATAACTCACCAAAATAAAACTATGAATATTTTAAAATTTGGGTGGGTCTTTACTTGGGTGGGTTATTTTAATTCAATTTTTGTTACGTGACTGAGTTATAATCGGTCACGTGTCAAAATGATTTTGCAGAATTACTATAAAAAATAATGACATTTTCTTAAACGATAATAACATAAATGAGTCAAACTTTTAAAAGATGACATCAATAAGCTTTTTTTAAAATTCGATGATATATTTAAACTTTTTCCCTAATTTCTTTGGTGGACTGAATGTGAAATGATATAAGGAGTGAAATATTACATCACTGAATATTTTTATGGCAACTGATTAATAAAGTTTGATAATATGTCAAATGGATGCATGGAAGAGATTAATTAGTTTATTATTTTTTCGATGTTTAGTGATTTATATTAAAGTTTGATTAAATTAAAATTTATATTAAAAAGTCAATTTTGAGATGGCAAAACATTATTAAAGCGATTCAACCCCTAAACGAACTGAAACATAAAAAATTTAACTAAAAGTAAATGAATCCTTACCATCTTACTACAATTCTCGTTATAATATCCCTTTGATACTTAGAATTTTGTTGAAGTATCCCTTAGACTTTAGGGAGCACAAATATTGTCATAAATGAAATTTGTTAACATTTAGGAATACACATGTAGATTACTTTAGTATATATATATATGTGTTAAATGACTAAAAAATTTAATCAGAAAATTAAAAAAATTATATCTTTTTATTTTAAAATAAATTAATTTTCTTTTTCATTTTTTTAGTTAAAAGGTTTAAAATATTCAAAAAGATAAAATAACAAAGATAAGAAACTATAAACACATAAATGTATTTTTTTAAATTTGACATTAATCGATATTTTTTCAATTTTAATCATATGTAAATACACGCTTAACTAACGGCTACGAAATGACCACTACACATCTTTAATTAAATATCTCGATATTTGATAGAAAATGCTTAACTCTAACCAGTGGAACTTCCAAGCAAAACAATATAATGTACTCAATGAAATCACATAAGTAGAATCTGACGAGGATAGAATGTATGTAAACTTTATCAATACTTCGTAAAAGCATTAAAAGACTATTTTCAAAAGACTTCTGACTCAAATATAACAGTTACCCAATATTAAAAAAAAACAATGCAAAGCCTACCAAAACGAATCAACAATCAACAACAAGATAGTATAATAAAACGAAATACAATAAACAACATTAATTACAAACTATTGAAAACAATAATGTATAATGATGAATATCCAATTAAAACAAAAAAACATCGTACATAAACCTGATCCTTAACTTTGTTTCACTGGACAACTATGTCCTCCATCTTTGAGCATGGACAAATATACAGTTAAATTTGTATAAAATTAATCTAGTAGACACACTTTTCCTACATGACACAATATACATAAAACGCCACATACGATACAAAATTCTCACCTATGACAAATATATTTATTTGCTTTATTTTATACAAGTTTAAATGTCCAGTTATCCACATACAAAACTAATGATCATAATTGTCAACTGATGTCAAGTTAAAAATCGTCGTTATGTATCATATCAAACGAAAACTACAGTAATACAACTAGTACGATAATCGTAATCTAAACTCAAAAAGTATAATTGTGGTTGGGATATGGGACAAGTGGGGGGGTGGGGTATTATAACAAATAAAATAAAAACAAATGGCATACGTGCTGCTGCTAGCACAAGAATTAAAGCTTAGTTTATTGTGCAAAAATAAAAACTGCAACATTGGGGATTGTGTAGTTTGCTTTTTTCTTACAAAAATAATAATAAAAATGTCTAGTCTTTATCTTACTTTCTTCTCTCTATATTTTTGTTGGTATTTGTCTTTTCACATAATTGGACAAAACAATGCTGACTAGGACTCTTTGGATTCATATTTAATGTTTCAAAATTTTTATGATATGATTATAAATTACATTAATTTGAAGGTGAAAAGTACAAATATATTATTGAATTTTAATAAAAGGTTTATTTATGCTATATATTAAAAAAAAAAATTGTATGTTATTTTTATTTGAGAAAAAAGACTTATTTTTGTCAATATTTGTTAATGAAAAATAATTTTGATTTTGTAAAATTATTTTTTACACGAGGTCAATTATGATTCAGTCACGTCATTAATTAAATTAAGTTTTAAAAAGAAAGGACTTAAATACGTCATTAAACTTTGAGAAAAGACTTATATGTGTCATATGTTAAAGGTTTGACTCATTTATGTCATTTCAGTTAATAATTAATGATATGAATTTACATTTTGTCAAACGAAAATGACATAAATGAGCAAAATTTTTAACGGATGACGTAAATGATTTTTTTCTCAAAATTTGATGGAATATACTTCGGTGGTATCAAGTATCATTTTAGCTAATTTTCTATGAATTACTTACTACATGCATTTTCCTCCTTCATATATATACAAACACACACTCTTATGGTATCAAACAATAATTGATCATTGCTTTCAGTGAAGAAATGTTTTTTCTTTTTTGATGCCACCACAATATATGTATACTCTGATGATTTATATTAAGTATCATTGTATCAGTTTAACTAGTTTTCACTGAATCACTACCTTTTCCTCTTTGATACCACCAGAGTACGTATACATATCTTCTAATGGTATCAAAAATTAATTGAATAGTATTTTTTTTAGAGAAGAACTAATTTTTTCTTCTTTGATACCATCCATACCCAATTCAAACTTTCAAATTTGAATAATTAGTCATGTTTGTATATGCATAATTCGCTAGAATATACAAATACATATGTATAATATAAAATTATTTAACCTATATACATATACAATTCACCTCTCTCCCACTCTCTGTCCTCTCTCGCTCGCCTCTCTCCTCTTCTCCCAATATCGTTTGTCCTATATACAAATATATATATATAAAAATATATATATATATATATATATATATATATATATATATATATATATATATATATATATATATACAATTATATACATATACGATTCATTTATCTCCCACTCTTTGACCTCTCTCACTCGCCTCTCTCCTTCCTCTCTCGGTCTCACTCGCATCTCTCCTCCCTCTCCCAGTTTTGATCATCTATCTCCTCCATTTCCCAATCTCTCTTGCCATATATACAAATTAATATGTATAATATACAATTATCTAACCAATATACATATAAAATTCACCTTTATCCCCTTTTCCCCCTTTCTCGCCTCTTTCCTATCTCTCCCAGTCTCGCTCGCCTCCCTTCTCCATATAACATGTAGCTACAAATTGTAATTATCAAACTATAGCTATGAAGAGTAATTAATTATTTTTAAGTGGCTATATGTGAAAGTTTTGCACCCAAACATATTATGTCAATATTCTAATTATTTTTTTTGATGATTTTCATATTATTAGATTTTTATAACTAACTAGCATATTTAAACAAAATATCATCACCTTTTTTTTTTAAAAAAAAAGGTATATATATATATATATATATTTTTATCTTTTTCCAAATTATAAAAATTACATTTGAATTCTTATTATTATGTTTCTATTTCTCTTTTATTCATATAACTCATAAATTATATTAGACTCTTTATCATATAAGAATCTTGACAATATATAGTTAAAACTAGTTCGAAACGAGAAAAAAATAGTAAAAAGCTCATAATAATGAGAATATTGTAAACTAAATAGAAAAAATAAATAAAAGAAGGGTATGATGGAGTTAAAATTAATCTATTCTGTTTCGCCTTGTTCTACCTCGTTTATCTTCTTGAATTTTTTCTGACTTTAATTATTACTTGTTTATATTTGAAACTCCTTGCTAAAATTTCTGCCTCCTATTAGGGAGAGGATGAGGAAGAATTTGAGAAAAACGATGAGATGATGAATTTTAATCATCAAGTTTTTTTTTAATAAGCCGCATTTAGTACAACCATTTGTACAATCTCTGTCCTTCGGGAGCATTTTGCGGTGAACACTTTGTGTACACTGAGTGAACCCTCATTGTGTAATAGTCTGCAAACCACACAGATGATGTAAATCACACTAGGCAAGCCTTATGTGACAAGCTCGGCTCAGAAAATATTGAGAGAAAATTGATCCCAGGACGACCACCTTCCGAACCAATTAAGCCATCCAAATCAACAAGCTATGAATACCTATGTATAGATAAGTTGAGAATTTCTTTTAATGCTCTCTTTGTTTTTCATCATTTTTTTAAAGGGAAAAGGATCTGATATACACCTCAACTTTGTCATTTGAAGCTGATATATCCCTCGTTATGAAAGTGACTCATATTATGCCCTTACGTTATACAAACGACTCACATATACCCCTGTTGTTACAAAATGAGCTCACATATACTCTTCATTTAACGGAAGTTAAAAAATTTGTTCTAAATTTATATTTTTTACTTTTAATTTTTTTAAAAACTTATTTAGGGGTATATATGATTCTTCTATCAAAGTTCAAGGTATATTTTAACTTTTTTCATACATAAATTATTTTTTGGCTTCTTTTACTATAATTATTTTTGAGTTTCTTATTTTTAATTCTATTTTTTTCTTTCATTCCTTAGTTTAAAGAAGAAAAAAAATTTACTATTTTTTTTGTCTATATTGTAATTTGATTTTTGTATTCGAAGAATTTTTTTTTGTCATCTACAATAAGTTTTACAAGAATTTTAGTGAAATATAAATAAATTTGATTATCAAAATAATAATTCTAAATTAGTTATTGAAACAAAAAAAGTCAAGAAAAATATGTTTGATGAGGATTAAATTTACTCATATGGGATTATATTTTTAGAAAAAAATAATTAAAAATAATATTTTTTTTTATTTCCGTTAAAGAAAAAGGGTATATGTGAGCCATTTATTTATAAATAGGGGTAAATCTGAGCTACTTTCATAATAACAGATATAACATCTCTAAATGACAAAGGTAAAAGGTATATCATACCCTTTTCCTTTTTTTAAAAGAAGATTTTATCTTTTGGTTTCTTTTTCATCATCTTTTTTTAAAATCTTATAATTTTTAGTTATATAAGCTCAATAGCATATACCTCATATTTTTTTCTTTGGCCTCATGATGTCCCACTATACTCTTGAATTTAAATCACATGATATTTGAAGTTTAATTAATTTTTATTTCATTTTTCATGTGCCAAAGATATAGAGTAATTTTTTTATAAAGTTAATACGTATTTTTTAAAAATCTTTTTAAATTTAATTAAATTATAAGAAATTTATTTTAAAGTCCATAATGATATGTCTTCCACAACCATACCTTACTAGTAGTATTTTTTTTAATAAAAAAAAATAAACATGAATATAAAAAAGAAATTGTTATAAATACATCATCATCGCCATAAATAATGCCACGTAGGATAACAAGTCATTTTAACCATAGATAAAACTACGTATTGTTAGTGATTTCAACATTCACTGCACAGTAAAAACAATGACACCACACGCATAGCGTATGCTTGTCATACTTCCTATACTACCCTTCATAAAATTAAAGAATTACACTCTTTACTACCTTAACTTAGATATAAACACAAGGGTAAAAATGTCATTTTCAATCAACTAGCTTAAAACTTCAAAATTCTTATAAGATCATTAGATTAAGATTAAAATTGAAATTCCATGAAGTTGTTACACTTGATTTTCAAAATTCTCCCATATGGCAATTTCTTCTAAATTTATTGGTATTCTGATCGTCATCCTTATCTCTTTCCCGTCGAAAACGAAAGGTGAATATGAAAATAATAATACAACAATGAAATGTGGTTCAAATAGTGATAGACAAGGATGTAAAAACAATAAAAATGAGGCATTAAAGTTGAAACTTGTTGCTATTGTTTCAATTCTTATGACAAGTATGATTGGTGTTTGTTTACCTCTCTTCTCTCATACAATTCCCTCGTTACAACGCGATACAAATTTATTCGTGTTGATTAAGGCATTTGCTTCCGGAGTTATACTAGCCACAGGGTACATGCACGTTTTACCTGATTCATTCGATTGTCTTAGGTCTGATTGCTTGCCTGAAAATCCTTGGAGAAAATTTCCATTTACAACGTTTGTTGCTATGATTTCCGCGATTTTAACTCTAAGTATTGATTCATATGCCATGAGTTGCTTTAAGAAGAAGAAATTGGAAAATGGAGATGGAAATGAAGGAGATTGTGTTCAAAATAATGCTAAGATTGAGTCACAAAATGTACATGTACATGGAGAAGTATTCAAATGTGATGATAAAGGCTCACAATTGATTAGGTATAGGGTTGTGGCTCAGGTACAATATTTACTTACGTATAGTCAGATCTGTCTATAATATCATTCTTAATTTCGAAATTAGTTGTTATAATAAATGACTGATATACACCTGACATCATTCTTGATTTCAAGATTAGTTGTTTTAATGAATGATTGTTATACATACACCTATAACAAACATTTGACATATAAAACAATATTTTGACTATTATTGGCAAAAAAATGTAAAAAATCTATTTTTTTTAATATCATACAAACATTTGACATATAAACAATATTATGACTATTATAGGCAAAAAAAAATAATGTAAAAAATCTATATTTTTTAATATTATACTAACATTTGACATACAAACAATATTTTGACTAGTATAGGCAAAAAAAAATGTGAAAAATCTATTTTTATAATATTATGAGTTAGTAACTTTAATGTAAAATCTTAAGCTTAATCACACTTCTGATAGAGAAGGAAATCTTTTAATGATTATTTAGATAAAAGAGATCTGACTGTCGATACGATAATATATAATACAGGTTTTGGAGCTAGGGATAATTGTGCACTCAATAGTGATAGGATTATCCATGGGTGCATCTGATAATCCATGTACAATTAGGCCATTAGTAGCTGCTATATGTTTCCATCAACTTTTTGAAGGAATGGGCTTAGGAGGTTGCATTCTCCAGGTACATATATATATAATTTGATCGATCGCGTATATATGTACAACAATAATAACTATGTCTCAGTCTTGTTCTGATGTTTTTATTTTTCGCGTTTAGGCGGACTATGGTATGAGGATGAAATCAACATTGGTGTTGTTTTTTTCAATAACAACACCATTTGGTATAGGACTTGGAATTGGATTATCAAATGTGTATAGTGAGAATAGTCCAACATCACTTATAGTTGTGGGATTGTTGAATGCATGTTCAGCTGGTTTATTGAATTATATGGCACTTGTGGATCTTCTTGCATATGATTTTATGGGTACCAAATTGCAAAATAATGTAAAGCTTCAATCATGGGCTTATCTTGCTGTTTTATTAGGTGCTGGTGGAATGTCTATTATGGCTATATGGGCCTAAATTGGATTTATCTTCGAATTTTCGATACGATAAGTGGTGCGTGTAATAGATCTGAGTAAACGATATTCCCATATGGGCATGAAATTATTCTTTTTTGATTTCGTTTTAGTTTTGTTTCCGTCATCAATGTGTAGTTATTAGTTGTGGAAATAATGTGTAATTTCGTATCACTGAATTAAATATCGAAATTTACTTTTTTTTTTGGTTGAAGTTGAATTGATTTATATTGAGATGGTTACTTTTGTTGTTAAAGAAAATTTAGATTATGGTAGCTCTATGAGATTATAATAATTATCAGTTGTGTGACCATATGAAAAAAATTAACCTGAAAAATCAAAAAAATATTTTGCATGTGAGGGAAAAAAATATAGGATTCTTCGTTCTTAATTATCGCTAAATGTATATTTGAGACATAGTTTAGTCTTATTTGGATAGAAAAGTGTATATATATATATATCAAGAAAAATTATACGTAATCTAGTACTTCGTCTGTCCTTAATTACATGTTCATTTTTGAATTAACACATCTATTAAGAATACAATAATTTATAAAGTGAATTTACCTCTTTACCCCTATAAATTATGAAGTGGATGAATTAAAAACTTGAGATTTTCAAGAAATTCTATATTTTTCAAAGTAATTAATTGAGAGTACAATAGGTAAATTTTTTTTCTTTTTTGATTTGTCAAAATGGACAAATAATTAAAACAACTAGAAAAAATTAGACAAATAATTAGGAGAGTAAAATAATACCTGAGTATAATACTATATATTGGAATATATAACCTAATGTTTTATGCATTTTTGTTTTTGTCCCTTTTTATAGCGTTAGTGGAACTAGGAAGTAGCATATATCCTCAATTATTATAAAAATAATAAAATAAAAACATTTTTTTTCCTAATTTTTAACTACTCTTATCATTTTTACTTTGAAAATAAAACTTTTTTTTCTTCAAATTTCACAATAAGATATGGTCAAATATGTCACGACCCAATTCGGGGACGCGACTGGCACCCACATTTACCCTCCGATGTGAGCGAACCAACCCATCTAAACCTTAACATTTCAAGATATTTCAACAGAAAATAATGCGGAAGACTTAAACTCATTAATAAAGAAAAACAACTCAAAACTATTATTAATATTCCCAAAATCTGGAAGTCATCACCACAAGAACATCTATCTCAAACTACTAATCTAAGAATGTCTAAAAAGCTAAAACAATTAAAAACTAGTCCATTGCCGGAAGTTCAAGGCATCAAGACTTGAAGAAGGAGACCCAGTCCAAGCTAGACGCATTAGCTCACCCTGAATTTCCGATGGAGTGAAGACGGCTTGATCTACTGCTGAGTCGAAGTTGACGGAACGTTTGCTGCATAACACAAATAACAAAAGGAAAACATAAAAGTAGGGGGTCAGTACAACCACACGTACTGAGTAGATATCATCGGTTAACTCAAAATAGGGAACAATATATATCAAATAATATTATAAATCAACTATAAACTCAACATGTAGCAACAACAAGTATCATAATCGTCAATAACACCATCAAGTTCATTCATGAGGGCTCAAGCCTCATTACCATACTCATTTGGGAATTAAGTTCATTATGTTGAGTAGATTAACATCTTTCAAGATTCATTATCTTTCTTTCTCTTGTGTCGGTACGTGACACTCCGATCCCCTACCACTACGTGTCGGTACGTGACACTCCGATCCCCTATATGTGTCGGAACGTGACACTCCGATCCCCTATATGTGTCGGAACGTGACACTCCGATCCCCTATATGTGTCGGTACGTGACACTCCGATCCCCTATATCTACGTGTCGGTTCGTGACACCCGTCCCACTAATACTATGTGTCGGAACGTGACACTCCGATCAACTAATACTATGTGTCGGAACGTGACACTCCGATCCACTAATACTATGTGTCGGAACGTGACACTCCGATCCACTAACCTCATTCTATCCATTCATCAAGCCTTCTCTATACCAAGGCATCATCAATCCCATCACTTTAATTCATCAAGCCTTCTTTTACACCAAGGCATCATCATTAATACATAGATTAAAGTTTCTTTCAAGATTTGGGATTAGATAGCTTTCATCATGCTTGTCTTATCAAAATCACATAATCATATTCATGCAAACATACCATTAAGCATATAGCAGGGTTTACAATACAATCAATACATATCATTCACTATTAAGAGTTCACTACGAATATCGTAATATAAAACCATAACCTACCTCCACCGAAGAATTGGAATCAACAAGAAATTTCCCAAGCTTGCTATTCTCCTCTCTCTCGATCGATCTGCTCTCTCTCCCTTTCTGTTCTTTCTCTTTTGTTTTACTCAAACCCTTTTTCCTTTACCCTAATTAATCATATAATTAAGTGTGAAAAAGGACAATAAACCCCTCTAATTCACTTAAGGTTACCCCTTTTAACCCCTAAGTAATTAGACCTATTAATGTTACCCCTCAATCTTTATAATTAAGGAAAGAATAGTCAAAAACGACCCTTAAAACGTGTGGAGAAATCCCAAACTGCCTGGGATTGTGCAGCCTGTGACGGGCCGTCGTGGGTGCGACGGTCCGTCGCCCAGGCCGTCGTGTCCTCCCCAGACTCCAGATGGCTGCGACGGCCCGTCACCCCTGTGACGGTCCGTCCTGGCCCCTCCGTCATGACGGTCAGAAACTCGTTTTCTTGCACCAATTTCTCAAAAGTTGAAGTGTTTTGCAACGGGACTCACGACGGTTCGTCGTGGATGTGACGGCACGTCCTGCAGGTCCGTCACAATTTACAGAGAGTCGATTTTCAGTACCCAAATTCAAAATGCTAAGTGTCATGGGACGAATCATTCACGACGGGCCGTCGTGACTACGACGGTCCGTCACGACTTCCGTCGTCCCAACCAGTTTTTCCAGAAATTATTCTGCTGCTCCAAAACGACTAAACAGGTCGTTACAATAGATACCAATTTACCCATCGTTCGTCCCCGAACGATCAACAGAAGAAAAACAGTGGCGAAAAGGAGTACCTGAATCTGTAAACAGATGTGGGTATTTTTCTTGCATATCTGCCTCCTTCTCCCACGTAGCCTCTTCAACCGGTCGATTCTTCCATTGAACCTTGATGGATGCAATCTCTCTCGACCTCAACTTGCGAACTTCTCTATCTAATATAGCAACCGGTTCCTCTTCATAAGTCAAGTTCTCATCCAACAAAACTGAATCCCAACGGATAATGTAGTTTCCATCTCCGTGGTATCTCTTCAACATGGATACATGAAACACCGGATGCACTCCGGACAGCCCTGGGGGCAAGGCTAATTCATAAGCCACCTCCCCTATTCTTTTAAGCACTTCAAATGGTCCAATGTACCTTGGACTTAACTTACCTCTTTTGCCAAACCGCATCACCCCTTTCATGGGTGAAACCTTCAACAAGACTTGTTCACCTTCCATGAACTCCAAGTCTCTAACCTTTCGGTCTGCATACTCCTTTTGTCTACTTTGAGCCGCCAAAAGTTTCTCCTGAATAGCTTTCACCTTCTCCATAGAATCTCTCAACAGATCAGTCCCCCAAGGTCTAACCTCGAAGGCATCAAACCAACCAATGGGAGATCTACACCTCCTCCCATATAATGCTTCAAATGGGGCCATGTCGATACTAGAGTGATAACTATTATTATATGAAAACTCTGCCAAAGGTAAGAAACTATCCCAATGGCCACCAAACTCTATCACACATGCGCGAAGCATATCCTCCAAAACTTGAATCGTTCGCTCAGACTGACCATCGGTCTGAGGATGAAATGCAGTACTAAGGTCCAATCTAGTACCTAATTCAGCATGCAATGTTCTCCAAAACTTAGAAGTAAACTGCGTACCTCTATCAGATATGATGGAGAGTGGAACTCCATGCAACCGAACGATTTCTGAGATGTAGATCTTGGCTAACTTTTCTGCATTGTAGGTCACCTTGACAGGAATGAAATGTGCAGACTTAGTTAACCTATCAACAATCACCCAAATAGAGTCATACTTACCCAATGTCTTTGGAAGACCAACCACGAAGTCCATCGCGATTCTCTCCCACTTCCATTCAGGAATGGGCATTCTCTGAAGTGTTCCTCCGGGCCTTTGGTGTTCATACTTTACTTGTTGACAATTTGGACACTTGGCAACAAACTCAACAATATCTCGCTTCATTCTACTCCACCAGAAGTGTTGCTTTAGGTCGCGGTACATCTTGGTTGCACCAGGATGTATAGAATATCCGGAACTATGAGCTTCTGTAAGAATAGTGGTGATCAAATCATCGATGCGGGGTACACATACTCTTCCCTTGATCCTCAAAACACCTTCCCCATCGATTATTGCTTCCTTAGCCTCTCCTTGCAACACTTTATCTCGAATTCGCCTTAGTTTCTCATCGTCAAATTGTTTCCCCTTAATCTGATCAAGGAAAGAGGATTTTGCCTCTACACAAGCTAACAATCCTCCCTTCTCGTTTATTTCTAACCTCATAAGGTCATTAGCCAAAATCTGCACTTCTCTAGCCAATGGGCGTCTAGAAGCTTGCAAATGAGCTAGACTTCCCATGCTTCCGGCCTTCCTACTCAAAGCATCTGCCACAACATTCGCCTTCCCCGGATGATACAAGATAGTGATGTCGTAGTCCTTTAGTAGTTCCATCCATCTCCTCTGTCTCAAGTTCAAGTCCTTCTGAGTGAAGACATACTGTAGGCTACGATGGTCCGTATAGACTTCACACTTAACCCCATACAAATAGTGTCTCCATTGCTTTAGTGCAAATACTACCGCGGCCAACTCCAAATCATGGGTCGGATAGTTACGTTCATGCACCTTTAATTGCCTCGAAGCATAAGCAATCACATTTTTCTCTTGCATTAGCACTGCACCCAACCCAGAATAGGATGCATCACAATATACAATGAAGTTTTTGCCCTCTACCGGCAAGGTGAGGATGGGCGCGGTAGTCAACAAAGTCTTAAGCTTCTGAAAGCTTTCCTCACATTCATCTGACCATACAAATGGAACATTCTGCTTAGTCAAGTTCGTCAATTGGGAAGCAATGGAAGAGAATCCCTTGACGAATCGGCGGTAGTAGCTAGCTAACCCCACAAAACTCCTTATTTCTGACACGTTTGTAGGTCTTACCCAATTCTTTACCGTCTCAATCTTAGATGGATCCACCATCACTCCATCCTTAGAAACCACGTGCCCCAAGAAGGACACTGAATCTAGCCAAAACTCACACTTGGAGAATTTCGCATAGAGCTTCTTCTTTCTCAACAACTCTAACACCAATTTCAAATGCTCCTCATGTTCTTTCTTACTTTTGGAGTATATCAGTATATCATCAATAAACACAATCACAAAGAGATCCAAATATGGCTTGAAAATCCCGTTCATCAAGCTCATGAAGGCAGCAGGGGCATTAGTAAGACCAAACGACATTACCACAAACTCATAATGCCCATACCTAGTTCGAAAAGCAGTCTTTGGCACATCCGTTGCTCGTATTTTCAGTTGGTGATAACCGGATCTCAAGTCGATCTTCGAGAAGACACAAGCACCTTGTAACTGATCGAACAAGTCATCAATGCGAGGAATGGGGTACTTGTTCTTAATAGTTACCTTGTTCAACTGTCGGTAATCTATGCACATTCGGAAACTCCCATCTTTCTTCTTCACAAACAAAACCGGAGCACCCCAAGGAGATGCACTTGGTCTAATAAAGCCCTTGCTTAACAACTCTTGAAGTTGTGCTTTTAATTCTCTTAACTCCGCGGGAGCCATTCTATACGGGGGTATAGAAATGGGGCGAGTACCGGGTTCCAAATCAATGCAGAAGTCTATATCCCTATCTGGTGGCATACCGGGAAGATCTGCAGGGAACACATCCAAAAACTCACAGACTACCGAAACTGACTCAATCGATGGTACTTGAGTAGTGTCATCCTTAAGATGTGCCAAGAAAGCTAGACAACCCTTACTAACCATCTTCTGAGCACGAATAAAGGAGATGATACGCACCGGATTGGAAGTGTAATCACCCTCCCACACTAACGGATCTGCCCCAGGTTTGGCTAACGTCACCGTTTTAGCATTGCAATCCAAAATCGCAAAGTTTGGAGAAAGCCAAGTCATACCCAGAATTACATCAAAGTCACCCATTTCCAAAATAACCAAATCTACATAAGTGTTGCTCCCCACAAAATTTACCAAACAAGACCTATACACTTTTTCGACTATCACAGACTCACCCACCGGAGTAGAAACACGAATAGGCATGTCAAGTAATTCACAATGTAAATTTAGACCATTAGCAAATGAGGAAGATACATATGAAAACGTGGAGCCAGGGTCAAATAACACAGATGCCATGCAATCACAAACCAAAAGATTACCTGTGATAACAGCATCAGACGCCTCCGCTTCAGATCTCCCAGGGAAAGCGTAGCAATGAGCCCCATTATTTGTCTGCCCGTTGCCCCTACCATGTTGTGTAGTAGTGGCTCCATTTTGACCCTCTCCTCTGCCGTTTTGGTGACCACCATTACCTCGGCCACCACGCCCTCCAGAATAACGACCTCTACCATTACCACCTCTTCCTCTAGCCATTGGGGCTCTGTAACTCTGTTTTGGACAATTCCTCCTAATATGTCCAATCTCCCCACATCCATAGCACTCTCTGGAGTCAGGCATGGGTCTCTCGGAGTAGTGTTGACCGTTCTGAGGTGGACCCCCAACTACAGTCTGTAGTGAAGACTGTATCGGTCGGTTTGAGTGACCTCCGGAGTTCTGTCCTCTAGAATAAGAACCATTATACTCACCTCCCCTTCGAAACCTCTTTGATGTAGACGTTGGGGTGAAGTCATCCGGTTTCACTCCTTCCACCTCTATCACAAAGTCTACCACCTCTTGGAAGGATGTTGCTGTTGCCGCTATCTGTAAGGCTGAAATCCGCAACTCTGACCTCAACCCCTTCACAAAACGGCGGATCCGTTCTTGTGGACTGAAACAAAGTTGCGTGGCATATCTGGATAGCGCGCGAAATTTAGCCTCATACGCGTTTACTGTCATCCTTCCCTGTTCAAGACTCAAGAACTCATCCCTCTTTCTATCTCTCAAAGTCCTTGGGATATACTTCTCCATAAATAGGGTAGAGAATGATTCCCAAGTCATAGGTGGTGCCTCTGTTGGTTGACACTCAACATGTGAACGCCACCACATTTTGGCGTTCCCTTGGAACTGATAGCTCACGAACTCGACACCAAACCTCTCTACTATCCCCATTTTGTGTAGTAGCTCATGACAATCAACCAGAAAATCATAAGCATCTTCAGATTCTGCACCCTTGAAGACTGGAGGTTTTAGTTTCAAGAACTTGCTAAAAAGTTCATGTTGATCGTTGGTCATAATAGGCCCAGTAGTCAGACGTGGAAATGTGCCTATTCCCAATGTTGCATCCATGCGGGGAGCCATAGTAGCCGCATGTCGTATCTCTGAAACCGGAGGTGTTGGTGCAGAAACCACTGGAGGTGCTTGACCCTGATCGGACAACCCGCTAAGATAAGCAAGTACTTGGTTGATCATTTCTGGGGTAGGTTGGGGTGGCATTTCCTCATTCTGCCCTTGTTCAGTTTCCCCTTCCTCACCCTCTCTAACTACCTCCTCAGTCGGTGGAGGAGTCACCGCCCTAGCATCAGATGGGCTAGGGGCTCGTCCTCTCCCTCTAGAGGACGTCCTCCCACGACCTCTCCCACGGCCTCTTGCCGTTGTTCCTCCTCGAGCCACAGCCCCAGTGGCTGGCTCAGTAGTTTCCTGTCTTTCCGTTGTCGCTGCTGGTGCGGTCGTTGCTCTAGTTCTAACCATCTGCGAGATAGAGTGAAGATGGTCAGATACCAATTTGTATCACCTAGATACCAATTGGACTCAAGTAATAGCACGAAAGAAAGAATGAAAGAATGGAATTTTCCTAAAGTCTTATAGCCTCTCAAGGAAAAGTAAAGGCGTCCCCCTACCGTTCCTTAAGACTCTACTAGACCTGTTCTTGTGTGATGAGACCAATGAACCTAATGCTCTGATACCAAGTCTGTCACGACCCAATTCGGGGACGCGACTGGCACCCACATTTACCCTCCGATGTGAGCGAACCAACCCATCTAAACCTTAACATTTCAAGATATTTCAACAGAAAATAATGCGGAAGACTTAAACTCATTAATAAAGAAAAACAACTCAAAACTATTATTAATATTCCCAAAATCTGGAAGTCATCACCACAAGAACATCTATCTCAAACTACTAATCTAAGAATGTCTAAAAAGCTAAAACAATTAAAAACTAGTCCATTGCCGGAAGTTCAAGGCATCAAGACTTGAAGAAGGAGACCCAGTCCAAGCTAGACGCATTAGCTCACCCTGAATTTCCGATGGAGTGAAGACGGCTTGATCTACTGCTGAGTCGAAGTTGACGGAACGTTTGCTGCATAACACAAATAACAAAAGGAAAACATAAAAGTAGGGGGTCAGTACAACCACACGTACTGAGTAGATATCATCGGTTAACTCAAAATAGGGAACAATATATATCAAATAATATTATAAATCAACTATAAACTCAACATGTAGCAACAACAAGTATCATAATCGTCAATAACACCATCAAGTTCATTCATGAGGGCTCAAGCCTCATTACCATACTCATTTGGGAATTAAGTTCATTATGTTGAGTAGATTAACATCTTTCAAGATTCATTATCTTTCTTCCTCTTGTGTCGGTACGTGACACTCCGATCCCCTACCACTACGTGTCGGTACGTGACACTCCGATCCCCTATATGTGTCGGAACGTGACACTCCGATCCCCTATATGTGTCGGAACGTGACACTCCGATCCCCTATATGTGTCGGTACGTGACACTCCGATCCCCTATATCTACGTGTCGGTTCGTGACACCCGTCCCACTAATACTATGTGTCGGAACGTGACACTCCGATCAACTAATACTATGTGTCGGAACGTGACACTCCGATCCACTAATACTATGTGTCGGAACGTGACACTCCGATCCACTAACCTCATTCTATCCATTCATCAAGCCTTCTCTATACCAAGGCATCATCAATCCCATCACTTTAATTCATCAAGCCTTCTTTTACACCAAGGCATCATCATTAATACATAGATTAAAGTTTCTTTCAAGATTTGGGATTAGATAGCTTTCATCATGCTTGTCTTATCAAAATCACATAATCATATTCATGCAAACATACCATTAAGCATATAGCAGGGTTTACAATACAATCAATACATATCATTCACTATTAAGAGTTCACTACGAATATCGTAATATAAAACCATAACCTACCTCCACCGAAGAATTGGAATCAACAAGAAATTTCCCAAGCTTGCTATTCTCCTCTCTCTCGATCGATCTGCTCTCTCTCCCTTTCTGTTCTTTCTCTTTTGTTTTACTCAAACCCTTTTTCCTTTACCCTAATTAATCATATAATTAAGTGTGAAAAAGGACAATAAACCCCTCTAATTCACTTAAGGTTACCCCTTTTAACCCCTAAGTAATTAGACCTATTAATGTTACCCCTCAATCTTTATAATTAAGGAAAGAATAGTCAAAAACGACCCTTAAAACGTGTGGAGAAATCCCAAACTGCCTGGGATTGTGCAGCCTGTGACGGGCCGTCGTGGGTGCGACGGTCCGTCGCCCAGGCCGTCGTGTCCTCCCCAGACTCCAGATGGCTGCGACGGCCCGTCACCCCTGTGACGGTCCGTCCTGGCCCCTCCGTCATGACGGTCAGAAACTCGTTTTCTTGCACCAATTTCTCAAAAGTTGAAGTGTTTTGCAACGGGACTCACGACGGTTCGTCGTGGATGTGACGGCACGTCCTGCAGGTCCGTCACAATTTACAGAGAGTCGATTTTCAGTACCCAAATTCAAAATGCTAAGTGTCATGGGACGAATCATTCACGACGGGCCGTCGTGACTACGACGGTCCGTCACGACTTCCGTCGTCCCAGCCAGTTTTTCCAGAAATTATTCTGCTGCTCCAAAACGACTAAACAGGTCGTTACAAAATATCTAATAAATAATTCCACCAAAAAACTCTGACAGGATAAAGTTGTGAGATTTGCAATTTAAAAATAATTTGATCGTCAGTTCTTTCTAGGTGACCTCTTTAACCTTGGATTAGAAGTGAAATTAAATGACCTCTCCATCTATGAGATAAAATAAAATACGCGTGCATTTTATTTTTTTCGGAACTCATTTGGAACTACATTAGACATGTTATAATAATGCGGTTGAAGAACTACAAAAGGTAAAGGAAAATTAAATAAATGAAAAAAAAAAGAATTGAAGCCATAGTTATAATAATGCATGGAATAATTATAAGGGAATCTAAGTATTATTTTATAAAATAATATATGAATTAGTTATGCATATCAGAACCGTTTGGTAGACGAATGGTAGATAGATAGGAAATAAGTTACTCTTGCTTACGTCTAAAAGGAAAACTTTCGAACTTGAGACCTCCAAAATGGAAGTCCCAAGCCCAAACCACCAAACCACCCCAAAGGGTTTATCATATATCAGTTACTCTACTCTTAATCATGTATAAAATAATACGTAAATTCCGTCATAATTTATACATGTATTGATTATACAAATTTTCAGTCACAAACCAAACACCATATTAATTTTATACAAAAATAATTTACCTTCTAATTATCAACTCAGCTATCAAATGTGATATTACTTGTGCATAATTTAATATATATACATAAAGGTGTCAAAAATGAACCCAAACATAGGTAACCCGCCAAACCCACCCAGAATTTTAAGGGTTGGGCTCAAGATGAATTGAAGGGAAAATTTATATATAATAACAAACTAATAACCTAAAATAAATGGAGTAGCTAGGATTTGATTTAATTGTGCTCCATAGCAAACGTTTGCAAAAAATTGCTAGGCGCCTCTCTCCCAAATATCTCGCTCGCCACTCTTCTCCAGTCTCTCGCTCGCTTCCTCACTTTTTATACAAACACAAGTGTGTAAAAATTATTTCTAATTGTATAAAGCAGAGAAAATTGTATAAATACATATATTTTTGTTCCCCTCTCTCCCCTCTTCCAGATCTCGCTCGCCACTCTCCCAAATCTTGCTCGCCACCCTCACCTTTCTCACTTATACAAATAGAAGCGAAATGTATAAATTGCGTTTCTGTTTATATAAAGCGTGAGAAAATTGTATATACACATGCAAGTACATGTATTTTCTTCCTATACACTTATAATTATACAATATAAATACTCCCATGCCCAGTTTCTTTTGCCTTTCTCTCTTTCTCGTTTTATATAATTTTCAAATTATATCTAATTTCTCTCTTTCTCGTTTTATACAATTCGATTCAATTGTATATTCCTTCTCAAGTCTCTTTTGTCTTTCTCTCTTTCTCATTTTATACAAATTCAAATTGTATATAATCGTTCTATACACTTATAATAATACAATTTGTTTTTATACACTTCTCTGTCCAAGTGTCTTTCTCTTTCTTGTTTTATACTCTTCGTTTTATACAATTTGCTTCAACTGTATATGTATTGCGAATTATACAGTTTCCATGTTTGCTATGGAGCGCAATTATGCAAACTTTGCTATAGCATACAAATATGAATTTTTTATTTGCTATATGTGAAAGTTGCCATAAATTGAATTGGGTTCAATCTCAACCCATTCAAGGTTAACCCATTTGAAGAGAAATCTCAATTGAGCCCAATCAATCTCCAATTTCAACCCGTTTTAATTTTTTTATTAAGATGAGTTCCTATATTAAAGGTATGAATTATTATCTATTTAACATCTTTTGGAATTAATCTATCCATTACTGTTTTAACAAAAAATCCTTGAGCGGGAATTCAAGTTGTGATTATAAAAGTTAAGTATCAATATGTTAAATTATTGAGATTAATCGGGTCAAATTGGGTGGGTCAAGACCCAACCCGTTTTTAGCCCAAAGTAAACTTGGCGGATCAAGACCTTACCCGATTTCTATTCAACCCATTTTAATATTTCCAATTTCAACCATTTTAAGGAATGACAAAAGTCCCACATCGGTAGTTAATGAGATGGGTGGACTCCTTATAGGCGTTGAACAATCCTCCTCCGTTTGAGCTAGCTTTTGGTGTGTGTTAAGCTTAAGACCTAATTCAAGAATTCAGTAATAGCAACCATTCCAACATATAGCCATGTTTACAGTTGTATAACAACATCGTCAGTTGTATAACAACATCGTCCAATAATGATAATTAGTGTTGGTTGCATTAGTTATGGCGGAGATCATCTTTGTTGTGCGGCTAATATCTAATGAAAATACCAAAATTCAGACTTCTAGTTTAGATGAAAGAGTTGATCTGTAATTATGGTCTAACAGAGTTATATGCTTCCAATGTTTCATTTAAGAGACACACATATGCAACCATGTCTGAATTATCACCATACGATTTGAAAGTTGACTTCATGGCGTATTCAAGATGCAAATGCCAACATTTCTATTTTAAGTTTGCATAATGCTTTGGCATATGGATGGGTGGACTCCTTATAAGGCTTGAGTAATCTTCCTTTCTTTGAGCTAACTTTTGGGGTGTGAGTCAGTCCTAAGATCTAATTTCACAGATTCTACATTTTGACATCAAGCCACACAACATACTTTTGGATGAGAATTTCATTCCGAAACTATATGATTTTGGTCTTGCAAAATCATACTCGACGGATAAAAGCATTGTTACTCTAACAGCAGTCAGGGGAACAATTGGTTATGTAGCTCCAGAGTTGATCAACAGAAGCATTGGTCCAATATCTTATAAGGCAGATGTTTATAGCTTTGGAATGTTACTCGTTGATATCGTAGGCTTGAAAACAAACTCGGTAGCCAGAGAGGATATGTCAAGCTAGTATTTCACACATTGGATATATGATCAGCTCGACAAGGGAAAGGAGATTGCAGTACTAGACGAGACACATGAAGACGTAAAGAAGCTGACTTTAGTTGCTGTGTGGTGCTTACAAATGAATCCACTCGATCGTCCCTCAATGACTAGAGTTGTTGAAATGCTTGAAGGCGAATTACAAGCATTGAGAAAGCCTCCTAGGCCCTCTGAATCGCGGGAACCATGTTGGTTGGAGTTCAATCTAACTAGTTCTTCACTAAGCTCAACTGAGTCTATGAAGTTGCTTGAGAGTTGTTCTGTTTCTGCAAAAATAGATGTAATTGTTGCTTGAAGATTTTGCTTGTTTAACTCCAAAAGCGGAATCTGGGGAGGGTAGAGTGTACACAGACCTAACTGTTACCTCGAACTTTATTTGACAAAAATTTGAGGAGGATAGAGTGTACATAAACCTGACTGTTATCTCAAACTTAATTTGTAGTTACCAATCAATGTTAATCAAACATTGTTACATGCAACTATTTTATTAATGATTTGATTATATAAATATTTTGTGTATCATTAATGTATAAAACGTAAATATTTTTGACTTTGAAACAATCTACAAGAAACAATGGAAATTAAACGGTGCATACGAATATCTCCGATAGTCAGTCTATTTCTATCTTTAACCAACCCTTCACATGGGCTCGACGCGCACTTGTATGTTCTGAAGAGGCTTACTTTATCTTATAGTTTAGGGGCTTTAGCTGTTTTTGGTTTCATTGCTTCTTGTTTTGTTTGGTTCTACAATACCGCTTATCCTAGTGAATTTTATGAATTTACTGGACCAGAAGCTTCTCAAGTTCAAGCATTTACTTTTCTAGTTAGAGACCAACGGCTAAGTTTCAAATTTGACTTCTAGTAGAAATTAAACTTAGTTGATGTTGTTTGGACTCGTTGAAAATAAATAACTATTAATTTTAGCGATACTTTTTACTTATTATCATTTTTAGTAATATTATGTCAAAATACACAATATGTATTAAATGTGAATTATGTGTGTAATATATGTATGTATTATAAATATATTATGCTTGTTTGGTAAGAAGTTGACACATTATATTATAAGAGTATTAAAATATGTGATAAATGTATTATCCATCAATAAAACTTATATTATATGTGACTAATAAATTGTTCTTTATAATATGTATTAAAATTGTATTATGAATATTTTAAAAGTGATCAAATGAAAGGAAAATATTATTGCTATAAATGAAAATATATTTTTAATGTTATATATTTATATAAGTTTCCCATTGTATAAATACTATTGCAAGTTTTTTTCCCCCTAAACTAAAAATATGACTATATGAATGCAAAGTGATATGTTGGACTAAATATTTTTTCTTAAATGTCATTTTTTAAAAATCATTTATCATCATGAATTAAAAGACTCTATTGGGTGGTTGATATTTTTAATTGGTCAATAACTTATTTAAGTCAACAATTTTGTTGAGAGGTTTGATTGGTCAACACATTTTCTTTTTGTAAGAAAAAAAATATATTCTCTTTCTAACCAATTTTGAATAATAAAAAATATCCTTTTTTGGGTAAAGAAAAAAAATCCTAAAATTATATTGGAAGAAAGGGAGGTATTATATGGTTATTTTGTATGCACTATTGTCTACTGACCTTTCATTTATGTGTCATTTTTTTTCCCTTCTTAAATTGTGGGAAAGATTATTTGTCGAAAATTGATATTTATTTTTATTAAGATAAAATATTTATCTGAATTAGTTGTATTTATTGGATTATGAAGGTGATCAAGGCGTCATGCGAAAGTTTATAATTTACAAATCATATGACAAAGGAAACTATACTAAAAGACATAATATTATTATATATATGACTAGTTGACCTATATAATTAAAAGGGAAAATACCCAACTACCCCCTCAACCTATGCCCAAAATCCCAGAGACACACTTATACTATAGTAAGGTCCTATTACCCCCTGAACTTATTTTATCTTAATTTTCTACCCCTTTTTAACCTACGTGGCACTAGTTCGAAAGAAAAAGTCAATCATTGTTGGGCCCACAAGATAGTGCCACGTAAGCTAAAAAGGGGTAAAAAATTATTAATAAAATAAGTTCAGGGGGGTAATAGGACCTTAGTATAGTATAAGTGTGTCTCTGAGATTTCGGGCATAGGTTGAGGGGGTACTTGGGCATTATCCCTAATTAAAAACTAATAAAAAGACATTAAAACTGTAGAGATAATAAATCTCTCCATAAACAAAACTCTCTAAACGATTATATTGTGGATTGTATCGTGTTCCACTTCGAGAATAGGGATCTTCAATTTATAGATCTCCAAGCTTTCTCTAAGGAAAAATAAATCAAATATAGAAAAAAATTATATTTTTTCTTTCAGAAAAAATTTAAACATTTATGGTAATACTTTAATTTTTTTTTTAAAAATAAACTCCAAATAAAGAAAAAAATTAAGGCAAAACTCTAACAGTATCTAGATCTAAATATGATATAATTATAAGTGGTTATTTTTTTAAGATGTGAATAATGATAATTATGTATCATTAAGAGTTGTGGAAGGAATCAACTTATTAATAGTAGCATAATGGTTGTGGAAGAAATCAAGTGTTTAAAATATTGCCCTTCATATTAAATATCCCCTCTAAATATTCTATTAAGCATATAAAAATTCTCTATTTCTAATATATAATTCAAGAATAAGATTTGTGAATCTCAAAATTGAATACAAAAATAAGGACCCCATTTAGATGGAATCTGAGTCAATCAAAAATAATTATTCTATTTTTCAAAGATAAATGAGATTTACGTATACTTTTATTTTTTAGATTTTTTATTTTACGAAAATTATACTAAATATGTTATTATTATTTCTTTCACGACTTATCACCAATCTCATGAAGAGATTATTTTTTTTTAAAAATAAGGATTAAAATTTCAAAGGTCATTAAATGTATGGAGCAGTTACATTAAAGACTTCAATCAATTTAACTTGGAAAATTTCAAAGTAGAAAGAAGAACATGACATAGCCAAAAGCAAGGTCAAGTTTGAAGGCCATAGAAACTACTATAATTAAATTTTTAAAAATATAAACCATCCACGGACCAGGTAATATGGTAAGTACTCATTTATCGTTAATTGAAAATTTTTAAATTTTTTAAAATTTAAATAAAGTCATCTATATTAAAAAATGTTTTTATTCTCAATTATGATTTTTCTAATTAAATTCAAATTAGATCAAGTCGCTGATATAAATCTAATAAATTTAATACTTATATAATATGAAATAGAGACTACAAAGGTTCCCAAATTATTTGACTTCAACAACTAGTCAAGTCATCCTTTCACCACTCCAATTAAAGCAATGTTTGGACTAATTAGTAATTAATTAAAGAAATTTTTTTAACATGTCAATATTGTCTTCATTATTAATCTTTTGGTGTTACTTCTTCTCAAAAATATAATTTTTCTTCAATATTATAATTAATATGTTTTGTCATTACGAAATATGATTAAACTTCAATCAAGTGTATGACATTTTTACTATTATAATTTATATTGATATAGTTCATGATTGTCGAAAAAAATTTCTTAAATCGCAATATATCTTTATTTTCTTCTAATAAAGCTAGTTAATTAGTTGGCATGTCAATCAAAGGTCATTATGTGAGTTCAAAGTTAATTTTATTTAATTTATTCAGTCTAATTAATTAAAAGTTGTGTAACAAATTTAATTTGTACTAACTTGTATATGTCTCTCATTTACTATATATGGAACATGGAGATTGTGTATAGATTATAGGGACCTAACCAAGTGCACTTTAAAGAACAATATACACTTTTAACTTACCAAAACTATATACTTCTAGTAGATTATTATATATAGAAAAGTTTTAATGCTCAATAATACTAATAAATAATACATATTTAATTGTAATTTCAAAAAGTGAAGTTTAAAAAATAATAGAATGTGCACACGTCTTAAATTAATTTCAGAAGTAAAGTCGAGATTCTATCTCTGGTAGATTAATCTTTGCCTATGTTAAAACTAATAAAACTTATTGAGGTAGAGGAGACGTAAACAAAAAGTGTTAAAACTCAACAACAACAGTAATATACAGTGTAGTTTTACAAAATGTAATTTGAAAAAAGTGAAGAGAACGCAAATTTTAACTCTATCTCAAAGATAGAATAAAAAAATTGTTTTTGATAGACTCTCGACTCACGACGAAAAGTGTTAAAAGTCATTGAGTTAAAAACTCTAGTCAAGATGAATGTGTCGTAAACAACAACAACAACAACATCATCATACAATATTCCACGAAGTGTGATATGAAAAAAACAAATAAGACTCAAAACCACCACCACCATCGCCAACAACGACATATAGTGTAGTTCCACGAAGTGTGATCTGAAAAAAGCAAAGAGGACGCAAAAACAATTACAACATAGAATATACAGTATAGTTTCACAAAGTATGATTTAAAAAAAAAGCAAAGAGAACACAAACCTTATCTGTATTCGAATAATGAAATTAAAAAAAATATTTTTGATAGATTCCCGACTTACGAATAAAAACATGTTAAAATGAGTTGAAAACTCTAGTCAATGTGAGTTAGCTAAAAAAAAATCTTGCTAATCCAAAACTTTTTTTTAAAAAAAGTCAAAAAAGTGTAAAATTCCCAATTACTAGGGACTTTTTATGAGTAAATAGGAGTTTGACCAAACATAATGCAAAATAAATAAATAAATATAAAAAATAAAATAAAATCTACTTGTCTCCTTGACTTCCCACGCGTTCTATAGTAGGCCCCACCATCTTCTTTCTTCTTTACCCAAATTTCCCTTTTTACCCCTACACCCCCCCCCCCACCCCACCCACCCCACCCACCCCTATATATATATATAGCTTGTATGTATATGTGTGTTTCAACATCCTAAAGTTTGTAACTGATAAATTTTCAGTAGAGAGAGAAAGAGATTAGTTTTAGAGAGAGAAAGAGAGAAGTGTTTGGTTGAATTGTTGAATTTTTCATGTCAATGAAACAGACTCCTATGTCTCCAAACAAACACACCTCTAATGTAAGCTTAACCCCACACCCCCTTTTATTTTTTATTTTTTGTTGTTGAATTTTTAATTTATTTTTCCTATATGAAATCTGTTGAATTTAACTGAATTTTATAGTTCTATTGAATGGAGAATTGTTTGGTTTAGCTGAATTGTTGATTAAATATAGAAAATCATCTTTGGTCATTTCCCAAGTCAATTGAGTTGTTAATTGTTGTGATTTATAGTGCTTTTTTACGTAGTTTTTGGAGGCAAATTGTTACAAAGTGTTAGGACTTTGAATCTCGAAATTTGAACTGTGTCACGTAAATTGGGATAGAGGGAGTAGATTTTGTTAGAATGTATGGTTTTTGCTTAGATATAAGTCAATGGCATGTAGAAATGATTTCTAGTTGTTTCTTTTGGGTGATTGAGATAGTTGAATTATTGATTTATGAAATAATCATGGTTAATTGGAAGTTTTTATATGCATTAATGACAAGTGTTGTTATCGAGGGAGATGTTTTGGGGGTATTAGCTCCATCGGTGATAGAGTCAGGATTTTTATTAAGGGGTGTTCGCAGGATAAAGTAGACATCGGGGAGTCAACATATAGTATAGGCATAAAGCAAAATAAAATAAAATTTGACCTAGCTAAATAGTGTAATTTTCGGGGAAAGGGTGTTGTTTGACGCCCTTTACCAAGCACGGTGGAAGCGTGGTGATTGACTTTTTTTCCTTGTTAAATTGGAATAGCTAAGGTGGACATTTTTTGAGCAATTTCATTGTTGCATCAAGCTATTTCGATGATCAATTGAACTATAGGATCCTCCGAATTGCTTTAGCTACTACGATATTGAGTTTTGTTATTTAGTGTATTCAAGAAAATCTTAAGACTTTGGGTTGAATGCTCATCGGTAAGTCAGATTAATTCTTGCATTTTCTCTCTTTACTAAACTTATTGAGCGATTAGCTCTGCTCTAGGCTTACGTTTTGGTATGTCAACCACTTCAAACTCCGAAGAATTAATCTCATTGAGCCCCTAAAGAGAAAAAAAATCATTAGTAGACATGTCGATCCTAAAACGAGTTACATGTTCAGAAGAGTACGAGAGATATATAATAACTTTTCTGAAATGTAATGGTTGTGCACGACTCCGTTTATTACTATATGTTTTTGGGTGTGTTCATATCATTTCACTCTATTTATTCTTATAGCTAGTTGATGAACTTTGCCTGTTACGTTGATAGATTTTTCTATACTGCAAACCTATTTTCATGTTATGATTCACTTAAGTTCCTCCCTGTGACAAGTTCGTGGACGCTCCCTATATCTCGGGACTTTTTATCAGCTCATGATCAAAATATTTGGAGAGACTCCACTTTTGTTTTCAATTTGTTTCTTGAAATGAAGATTATCCTGTTTTATGCATCTGATTTTAAGATAATGTTTTATGGTAATTTAGTATTAATAATGAGTAGCAGCTGCGAGTTCCTTGTCAACATAAAGAAAATAATGAATAGAAGTACGAGATACAGGGAAGGAAAAAGGCACAAGATGAAATAATGTGATCTTACAGTTTTTTAAGTTCGATCTCCTTCTAAGGTTTAGATATTGTTTAAACTAAAACCAGTATACTAACATCACCTACGAGAGGGTGTTTTCGTTTATTTATTTTTTTTCCTTAATAATGTCATGTATGAAATGTTGCGTGAGTACTGTTGTACACGAAGTATGTTGAAGCTCTTTCTGGCCTATTGCATTTCACAATAATCGACAAAACTTTTAAAAGTTTCATAAGAACTTATGATATTTAATCTCTTCTTCTATGAATGCAACGCCTCTTGTTTGTTGAGATTCTGATGATCTATTATATCTACGACGCTTCCTTGTGTATTAGACATTGATACTGTGTTTTGTACATTACTCGTTGTCTTTGGCTCTATAACATCCTGCAATACTTCTGTCCTTTTCTAAATAGGGAAGTGCTAGTGTTTTGCCACTGGAAAACGCCTTTAGCGAATCACTTGCCATGTTGAATTCTGAGAAGGCTGTAGAAGAACTTATTCAACAGCCAATTCTTCACGGGATTGATGACCATCTGATTGAGTTTGCCGAGGCTTTGAGAAGTATGATCTGCTTTTGCTATTATTACTTATTTGGCAGTGTTTGGAATTTGGAACACTATATGATACAAATATTTTTCTCTTCCATTTATTAGCTGTCGCAAAGGCACTAAGACAAGCTGCTGAAGGAAAGGCTTCTGCACAAGCTGAGGCTTCTGAATGGAAGCGTAAATATGAATTGGAGAGGACACGTAATTTGCAGTTAGAGAATAAAGGTACTCCCCCAAAGAGGACTTTTGTGTTACTATAAAGCATATGTTGTTGCAGCAGTTGCATACAGCTGAAATTTATTTATGTGTTGTTCACTGGTTGCATCTCAATCTTTGTTTCTCTCGTCTAAGATCACCTTTCCTATTCTTCATGAGTACCGGATCCATTTATAATCGTATCTAAGTTTTGATCCATTTCTCCTTTTAAACAAACTGTTACTCTATCTTCTACTTTTTCTCACAAAGTAATAAAATCTTATCGAAGCAATAACGATCACAATATCTTTCTAGTGTTAGGAACACCGATTACTAAAATGCTTGCTTAGACATTATAGCTTAAATTATTGTCTACTGCTTTTTCTCGTAAAGTAAATAAAATCTTTATCAATGAAATGATGATCCCAAATAGGAACGTCGATTACTAAAATGCTTGCTTAGATGTTCTAGCTGAATCCTCTATTTCAGTAAAATCCCAAATTGAAGCACTACATGGTTTCTATCGAATTACATTTGTTAA
Source organism: Solanum peruvianum (assembly GCA_027705065.1). Classification (NCBI taxonomy): domain Eukaryota; kingdom Viridiplantae; phylum Streptophyta; class Magnoliopsida; order Solanales; family Solanaceae; genus Solanum; species Solanum peruvianum. The sequence goes on from JAKWJD010001755.1 coordinate 1,143,997, forward strand.
TAGAATCCTTGCTTTATGGTAAAATAAGTTGGCTTCCACTGTAGCAATGCCATCGGAGAAGCATTTAGATGAGAATGGGCGAGTCGTACACTTGACAAACAAATCTTTACTATCAGATGGCGCTGTGGAGAAATCCGACAGGTGTTGTGGGGAGCATGGAATTTGCTCTCATCAGGTTCTTCGTGATGGAGAACATGATCATGATGCCAGTGTTATTCGAAACAAGATGACCAGAAAGGTAGATCCATGTAGACCTATTCTGTTTGCACTATAACTTTCCTTGTTGCTCAACTTTTTGTCTGTCGTGAATTGATTAGTGTGAATATGCTTGATTTGGCCTCACTAGAATTTTTATATATATATATATATATATATATCATGTTTTAAATGATTTAAATAATATAAGTGTCCTCATTGTTGAAGGGGATTCTCGGTGCAACTGGTTAAATAAGTTGTTGTCATGTGACCTCGAGTTCGAGTTGTGGAAACAGTCTCTTGCAGAAATGTAGGGTAAGGCTGTATACAATAAACTCTTGTGGTCAGACCCTTCCCCGGACCCTGTGCATAGCGGTAGCATAGTGCGCCGAGCTTCCCTATAAGTGTCCTCCGATTGTTACAGACTCCTAGCAGTACTGATTTTGTTAGTTATACAAATACATTTGAGGCTGTTATTGTCGCAAGATATTTCAATGTCGGTGAATTATTGTGCTTTAATTGCTCAATATTGAATGCAGAATGAACGAGACAAGATCTTTCTGTCCCGTGTCCTATTTGTTATATTCTAATGCTTTTATTGTTTACTCTTGAAATATTGCCTATTAATAATTCATTTAATGAAACAGGCATCATTCAAGTTGTCATGGCGTTGCAAAGGTGAAAAAAGTGATCAGAAAAAACACGACATCGTCTCTTTTGAAAAAGGAAACATAACAACTGCTGAACGCAGCAGCAAACAGGTCCGTCTACTTTTACAGTTTTCTTGCCTTGTTTGGCCATGATAACAGAACTTCAAATGAATACCTTAGGCGCTTTAAAGTATGCTTTCCGCTAAACAAACTTATCGAAAAACACTTGTGTCTGAGCGGGGAATCATTTGTTTATTCTTTCTCTTTTTCAGATTTCTTTGAAGTGGGAATCTCCCCCACAAACGGTGCTTATATTGACAAAGCCAAATTCAACTGCTGTTAGAATACTTTGTTCAGAATTGGTCAGGTAGAATATTAGAGTATAATCATTTTTTTTATCCGCTTTTGGTCTTTCTGTGAAAAAATGTACTAGAACGCAATGGTAATGCTTGTTTTTACGCTAAACGTTTGTAAGGTTAACCCTCGGCAGATATAGGACTGGTCAAATGATTTGCTTGAATTAGATAAATAGATCTTTAACAGCTAAAGTTTTCAAGCAGAAGGTAACTAGTTTCATCAGTTAACATGTCCATCGGTTAGAGTTTGAGTTTCCTCATCATTCATCACCCGACATTCCAATAGTTCTTACATGCTCGGCCTCACAAGACTTAACGATAAATGTCATCCTCTAACAACACACATCTAGCTTTAGCTTCTTTTCTGAGATTCTTGTGTTCGTTGTCCTTTCCTTTTTTCGGAACTTCCAAAATGGTTACCTCGTTTTAATCAACTAAATAGGAAATTCAGAGTATGCTTAGCAAAATAGCAATGTTGTTAGATAGACTCCCTTCTTAAATACACGTTTCCCAAAGGGACGGATTCACCTATTTTTTTGCTTAGGGGGATGATTTGGAATGAAAATCAAATAAGAAGAGAAAATCATTACTTTTATATGGGAAAAGCCTCGGAGCATATCTAAGGACTTCATTTATTAATAATGTTACAAGATGATTCTAGGTTTCAGTGATTAGTTTCAAGAATCAAGGATAATTTGTCTTGGTACCCATTGGAATATATGAGGTGCGCTTAAGCTAGCTCAGACACCACCATTACGAAAAAATGAAAAATAAAACGGCAATTCTTCTTTTGCAGTTACTGATTAAGAATTTCAGTGATATATCTTTAGTCACGTCATAGCATTTACTTATTATATATAGGGACCGTTTTGTCTTCAATATCAAATCCTCCCTGTTATCACTTATCTCCAATTATTATGTTTTTGATAAAATCATATAATCATTGTGTTGTTGGATTCCTTTCTCACTTTTTAGTTCTCGTATTTTCGTTGTCTGACCTTAGCTACAGAGATAAAGTTGAAAATAGGGAAAAAAACCACGAAGTATCAAAGTTCGGTACAAAATTTTGGTTACATATGTTGGATTCCTTCATCACTTTTTAGTTCTCGTATTTCCTTTTGATTCTTCATTTAATTGGTTACATATGTTAATATTTATTAGAGGCTTATCTATATCTTTTCTTCTCTAGATGGCTAAAAGAGCAGAAAAGCTTGAACATTGTCGTTGAACCGCGGGTGCGCACTGAACTTCTAACAGAGTCGTCATACTACCAGTTTGTACAAACTTGGGAAAATGGTGAGTGGTAAAAATTTTACCTTCGAATCTTCACTTTAATGTTATGTTGTGTGGCCAAATCTTGGATTATGGATTCATTTTTTGCCTTTTTTAAAATCTGTTTAGGCTTTTCGTGTGTGGAAATTATTACTGATGATCTGGTCCTTTTTCGATAAACAACTCAAAACAAGCATCCGCTTTATTGCTTTTGTTATCTTACCGTACTATTGTGTAATTTTAAGTTTGTTCGCCATTTTAACCGAGAAGCAACCATTTTCTCGCAAAACTTTTCTGCTTACCTAAATGTCAGCTATTACGAAACTTGTTCTTTCCCTTTAAACCAACTTCAAGCTATGTTGCTCGGACTCTCCAAAAATAATGCTGCATCCATGTCGGATCCTTCCAACATGCCTTATTTCCGAAGGATCCGAAACGCACCCATCGACATTTTTTTAAGAGTCCGAGCTATATAGACTTCAGGTACAGATGCGCACATGTAATCTCTAGAGATGTTGTGGATGAAAAGCTTAAAATAGTAACGATGTTTTTGTCGTATCTGTTATAATTATGAAAAGATAATGCTAATTGGTACGGTAACTTCTTGTTTGTCGCAGACAAGGAAATTATGTCTCTCCACTCAAAGGTTGATCTTGTTGTAACTCTCGGTGGGGATGGAACCGTCCTTTGGGTACGTAGCTAGTTTTGTCTTTTTCTTAACTAGAATTTTATATTCTACCATGTGGTTTTAATAAACGTTTCATGGCGGGAGAGTGTTTAATAATTGCAACATATTTTATATTGCAGGCAGCTTCAATGTTCAAAGGTCCAGTTCCTCCGGTTGTCCCATTTTCTTTAGGTTCTCTTGGCTTCATGACCCCGTTTTGTATCCTTTTCTTCCTTTTAAAAGATTTTTCGTTCTTATATGTGGTATACGTAAGCTACAATGTGCTACTCTAATTACATAATTACATGGAAATAAAAGAAATGAAACCGAACTCCTATCGATAGATATATAAACCTGTCTATAAAACATACAACACAGAAGCATGATCATTACTCTTCTCTGTTTAGCTTTAACATTTCCAGATAGTGAGCGTTACAAGGAATATCTCGATTCAATTCTTCGTGGTCCCATAAGCATTACACTGAGGCATCGTCTCCAGTGTCACGTGATTAGAGATTCAGCTAAAAGTGATCTGGACAGTGAAGAGCCCATACTTGTTCTCAACGAAGTCACAATTGACCGTGGGATTTCATCATTTTTAACAAATCTAGAATGCTATTGCGATAATTCTTTTGTTACTTGCGTACAAGGGGATGGCTTAATTTTATCGACAACATCTGGAAGCACAGCATATTCTCTTGCAGCTGGAGGATCAATGGTCCATCCTCAGGTAAATCCTCTCATACTCGACACAACTTCGAATTGTCAATTGTATCCTTTATGGAAATGGCAAACTGATTCGAGGAATTTCTGACACAAGTATTCAATTAGTTCGGACTTGTTTAGTCCTATCCATTAGACAATGGACGCTTTTCATTCTGATTTTTTTTCTTATTCACTTTTTGTTTGAAAAAAAACACAGAAAGAACCAGATGTGAAAGAATTTTTTGAATATATAACGATTCAGTACTTTTATCTCAAGCTGACATGATTTGTTTTAATACGCTACTGCTGGTTAGTAATAATTCTGGACGTGTTATAAGTTATCACGGGTCTAACAGTTATTTTACTGCAACTTAGGCTGAGTGTCTGTCGGAAAAACCCCTCTACCTTTAAGGTAGGGATAAGGTTTGCGTACAGTTTACCTTCCCAGATAGATTTTTGCTTTCATGTTTAGTATGTCATTTTGCAATTAGCACAATGACGTTGCAATGTGTTCTTCCATAGTTATCTCTATTTGATGTCTTTCGAGTTGATTATAACCTTAACAGCTTTACTGTTATGACCAAAAATTGCAGGTTCCCGGCATCCTCTTTACACCTATCTGCCCACATTCTTTATCCTTTCGCCCTCTCATTTTGCCCGAGTATGTGACAATACGAGTACAAGTACCTTTCAACAGCAGAGGTCATGCATGGGCGTCATTTGATGGAAAAGACAGGAAAAAGTTAGCACCAGGAGACGCCCTCGTTTGTAGCATGGCTACTTGGCCTGTACCAACTGCATGTCAAGCTGATTCCACCAGTGACTTTTTACGGAGCATTCACGAAGGTCTTCACTGGAATTTGAGGAAGACGCAATCTTTTGATGGCCCTCGTGAGACGTGATCATCTCTACTAACCGTTTATCTGGTAAGAAAATGAGAGGTTTTCCGAATATGACTTGTTTCGAAGCAGAGAGATCTTGATACATATATACACCTATATATATATAAGTTCAAATGTAGAACTAACTATGAGGATGATGAGTCTCAACTTTAGGTGCTTTATTGTTGTTTTTAACTTAGACATATAATTACAATAATAAGAATATAGAAGAAAGTTTATACCAGTTTTTTTTTGTTTAGTTATTTTTATGCGAAATTTTCGCGTATCGACAGGTGAGTGATAAAAGAATCTATGGGAAGGAATTAGCATACTGACTCGCTTTCATCCTTCGTGTTCAGGGGCGTTGCTATGTTATAGTCTGTGTGTACAATTAGACACCCTTTATTGAAAAATATCGTATACATAAGTAAAATGATACACGAAGTGATTAAATAACATAATCTGAATATCCTTCGTGAAATTTCCCTTTTCATAGAATCTCATTAACAATATCCTTTGTGAAATTTCTGGCTCTCGATCAACTAGACAAAACTCTTTTTGGAAAGTCTATAGTGTTTCAATAACCAATAATAGCAATAGGTCTTATTCATTAGTTCATATATAATTTATAACTAACTTGATTTTTTTTCTGAAATAGAGAAGTGATATTTTTGCTTTTGATTTCAATTGGGACTTCAATTTTGGAATTGTCACATTAGTGGGGTCACATTTACCTAACGTTGAAATCTTTCCTAATAAATAACATATTTAGTATACTTTTTAAGTGGTGTTTGAAGAAGGGAGAGTGGACATAGATATATTATTCCACGAGAAAGTGTAAAGTCGTAATTATATTTATAAAAATTTTTTGGACTACAATATATGAAAATTCATAAAATCTGCATTTACTTATTTTGGAGCTCGTTTGAACTTGAAAATGTCTTCGTTTTCCCCACGAGAAGAACTGGGTCCATTGCTAAGGCTTAACGGACATCCATAAAAAATTTCAGCTATTTTATTTTGGGGATTCTGGATCAACAAAAAATCTATGGACTATAACACATGAAAATTGGTAAAATATACAATTACCTACTTTAAGACTCGTTTGAACTTGAAAATGTCTCTGTTTTCCCCGCGGGACGAACTTGATCCATTGTTAAGATCTTAATGAACGTCCATAAAAAATTTTGGCCACTCTGTTTAGGGAATTTCGGATCACAAAAAATTCATAGATTATAGCAAACGAAGATCGGTACAATCTGCGTTTACCTGCTTTGAAGCTCGTTTGAACTTGATAATGTCCCAATTTTTCCTGCGGGATGAATTAGGTCCATTGCTAAGGACGTCCATGAAAAATTTCGGTCCGGATCACAAAAAATTCATGGACTATAGCACACGAAAATCGACAAGATTTGCGTTTACCTACTTTGGGGCTTATTTGAACTTGAAAATGCCCCGTTTTCCCTGTGAGACGAACTGAATCCATTGATAAGTACTTAACGGATGTCCATAAAATTTTTTTGGTTATATTATTTCAAGAATTTTGAATCACAAAAAAATTCATTGACTATAGCACACGATAATTGATGAAATCTGCATTTACTTGCTTTGGAGCTCATTTGAACTTAAAAATGCTCCCAATTTCCTCGCGGGACGAAGTGGGTCCATTGCTAAGTTCTTAATGACGTCCATGAAAAATTTCAGTCATTTTATTTCGAAAATTTCAGATCACAAAAAATCCATGGACTAGCACACAATAAACGGAAAAATCTACGTTTACCTGTTTTGGGGCTCGATTGAACTTAAAAATACCCCCATTTTCCCCGCCAGTTGAACTAAATGCATTGCAAAAGTCTTAAGGGCGTCTATAAAATATTTCGTTCATTTTGTTTCGTAAATTCCAGATCACAAAAAATCCATAAACCATAACACACAAAAAATTGGTAAAATCCGCATTTACCTGCTTTGGAACTCGGTTGAACTTGAAAATACCCTCATTTTTCCCGAGGGATGAACTTGATCTATTTCTAAGTTCTTAACAAACGTCCATGAAATTTTTCGGGCTATTTTATTTTGGGAATTTCAAATCACAAAAAATCAATGGACTATATATAACACACGAAATTGGCAAAATCAACATTTACCTGCTTTAGAGATCGTTTGAACTTGAAAATGCACTTGTTTTTTCCGCAGTACGAACTAGATCCATTGCTAAAGACTCAAGTGGCATCCATAAACAATTTCGATTTTTTTCTTTCAAATAATACTGAATCACAAAAATTTCATGGATTATAACACATAAAAATCGATAAAATTTGCGTTAACCTGCCTTGGAGCTCGTTTGATTTCCCCGCGGGTCAAACAAAGTCCATTGCTTAGGTCTTCACAAACGTCCATGAAAATTTTTGGTCATTTTATTTTTGAAATTTTGGATCACAAAATCCATGGATTATAGCACACAAAATTCGAGAAAATATGCATCTACCTGTTTTGCAGCTCATTTAAACTTGAAAATGCCCTCATTTTTCCCGTGGGATAAACTAGATTTATTGCTAAGGTCTTAATAGAGTTCATAAATTTTTTTGACCATTTTGTTTCGATAATTCAAGATCAGTATAATTTCATGGACTTATAGCACATGTAAATTGATAAAAATATGTGTTTACTTGCAATAGATCTCGTTTGAATTTGAAAATGTCTCTGTTTTTCCCGCAAAACGAATAGGGTCCATTGCTAAGGTCCATGAAAAATTTCGGCCATTTTATTTTGGAAATTCCAGATCACAAAAATTACATCGACTATAGCACACGAAAATTGGTAAAATCTGATTTTGATTGCTTTGAGGCTCATTTGAACTTGAAAATGTGCCCGTTTTCTCCGCGGGATGAACTTATACTTGCCAACATCTAAACGAACATCCACAAAAAATTTCGGCCATTTTATTTTGAGAATTTCAGATCACAAAAATATCATGGACTATAATACAAAAATCAGCAAAATTTATGTTTAAGTGCTTTGGAGCTCGTTTGAACTTGAAAATGCGCCATTTTTCCCGCGGGAGGAACTAAATACATTTTCAACGTCTTAACGGACGTTCACGAAAAATGTTGGCCATTTTGTTTTGAGAATTTTGGATCATAAAAATTTTCATAGACAATATCACACGAAAATGACACAATGTGCGTTTACCTGGTTTACGACTCGTTTGAACTTAAAAATACGTCCGTTTTCCCTGCGAAATGAACTGGATACATTGCCAACGTCTTAATGGACGTCCACAAAAAATTTCGGCCATTTTATTTTAGGAATTCTGGATCACAAAAATTCAATGGACTATAGCACACGAAAATTGACAAAATATGTGTTCACCTATTTTGAGGCTCGTTTTTTAACTTGAAAATGCGACTATTTTTCCCGTAGAATGAACTGGATACATTTCCAACATCTTAACAGACGTTCAGAAAAAACTTCGGCCATTATTTTTTGGGAATATCGGATCACAAAAATTTTATGGACTATAGCAGATGAAAATCGACAAAATCTACGTTCACCTTCTTTGGGGCTCGTTTGAACTTGAAAAATGCGACTGTTTTCCCTGCAAGACGAACTGGATACATTTCCAACATCTTAACGAAGGTCCACAAAAAATTTCTGCCATTTTATTACAAAATAAATTCAGAAAGATAATAGGACTTTAGTGTAGTATAAATATGTCTCTGAGATTTCAGACATAGGTTTAAGGGGTAAGACAATTAACTATTTTGAAATTATAACCTAAGAACTTATTAATAAAAGAAATTTTAGCAACTCTCTTAAACATTAAGCTATTTACTTATTTTAAACTGTAAAAGAAGTCCAACTTGATAACTACATTAGATAAATAATCACTCCTTTAAAGCATTATTTTTTTGTCAAACTTTTTTAAAGATAATTTTGTCTTTGTAAAGATATTTTTCAAGGAAAAGTTATTTATATTTCATTTATTATATATACCAAACAAAATTGAACTGTTCTATTTAATAAACTATTGTACGTAAGAGACGAAAAAACCTAGTATTCAACTTTATGTTCCTTTTTATCAATTCTTTTTTAATATTTAAATTCGAATAAAATTAAATAAATAGATATACATATATGGGGTATCTTATATAACAATGTGAAGCTTATATGATACTTTATGTGTATTGTATCACGTAAAATTTATGTGTATATATTTAATATTATATAAATTTAAATATTTATTTATGTAAGTTAAAGTATATAAATATAAAGTGAAACCAGTTAAAAGGTATATTAATGAAAAGTATCTAAATATACAATTTATTTTATTATATTCTTTAAAATTTCATACCATTTAATTTTTTTTTATAAAAATCTCTACTTTACGTGATGTATTAGTCGGTGATATCACTTTATGCAATGTACCGATCAGATACATCACTCTATCCGATGTACTGGTCAGATATATCACTTTACGAGATATATTAATCAAATACACCACGGTGCAGTGATGTACATGATATATCAAGATGTTAACCTACGCGATGTGTAATTGGTAGTTCTAGAACATTTCAATTGTTGATAATTAAGTTTTCAGGGGATACATCTCCCATGTGTCCCACCTAAGTGGAGTTACGAAGTGTAATGTAAGTCAAAAAGTGTATAAAATTATAAAAAATAAATTAAAAAGAGATAGGACCTTAGATTAGTTAAGCTGTGTTTCTGGGATTTCAGTTATAGTTTAGAAGGTTACTCACGTCTAATCCCATTAATTCTAGTAAGGACCAAATGTATAAATCAATGACAATGAGAATAAGAATAATAAAGTAAAAGAAAAAAGAAGACTTCTTATTCATCGAGAGTGATATACAGACTTGAGATATATTTAGATATGAATTATAATGCAGAAAAAATCTTTATTTATAGGCAAAAATTAACTTGATCTTCAACAGGAATTCCTTAGTTTTCTCCAACGAATAAACCTCCTGTATTCACTATAATATGAATATGTTTACAACATCTTAACAACAAACTTGATCTTCAACGGAAATTCCTTAATTTTCTCCAACGAAATCTCTCATATTCACTATATTAATATAAATATGTTTACAACATCTTAAGTTTTTTTAATGAATAATTCTTTTATCATCCAAAAGAAATTCTCTCTTATCGTTCTTTATTTTTTTAGTTATTTCAAAATAAGTGAATTATTAAGACAATGCATACCATTAAAAAAAAATAAGTTTAGAACATAAAATTAAACATCAATTTTCACTTTTGTCCTTTTAATTATTTTCAAACTATTCTTAAAAATATAAAATAATTTAAAGAAAAATTATCAATATGAACAATTATCTCTTTTGAAATTATAACCTAAAAAATTATACATAAAAAATAAAAATAAAAAGAAATTTTAACAACTCTTTTGGATACTATGCTATTTATTTATTTTAAATTGTAAAAGAAGTCCAACTTGATAGCTACATTAGTTAGATAAATAATCACTCCTTTTTGGTCAAAACCTTTTTAAAGCTAATTTTGTCTTTATAAAGATATTTTTCAAGGAAAAGTTATTTCTAATTAATTTATTATATATAGCAAGCAAAATTGAAGTGTGCCATTTAATAAACTATAGTACGTAAGAGACCAAAAAAGCTAGTATTCAACGTTTATGTTACTTTTGTCAATTATAATCTAATTTTTAAATTTGTATAAAATTAAATAAACAGATATATATGCTTTATGTGGTATCTTGTATAACAGTATGAAGCTTATATAATATTTTATATGTATTATGTTATGTAAAATTCATATATGTATATTTAATTTTATACAAGTTCAAGTATCTATTTGTATAAGATATAAATATGAAATGAGACCAAGTTAAAATATGACGTTGATTGAAAAATTATTTGAATATACAATTTATTTTATTATATTCATTAAAATTCCACACCATTTAAAAAAAACGACAAAAATCTCTACTTTACGTGATGTATCAGTCGAATACATCACCTTATGCAATGTATCGATAGGATACATCACTTTATCCGATGTTACCAGTCAGATGCATCCACTTTGCGTGATATACACCTTACGTAATGTATCGGTCGGATACTTCACTTTATTCGATGTTACCAATCAGATACATCCACTTTGCGCGATATATCAGTTCGCTACATCACTTTACGCGATGCACCAATCAAAATACATCACTTTACGCGATGTATCAGCCATATGTATCACTTTACGATATAGTAGAACGTACACAATGTATGGCGATGTTGCTCTACGATGCATTAGTCAGATACATCACTTTATACAACGTATCAGGACGTTGAGTGATGTATTCGAAACTGAGATCCGATGTGTCAGGATATTAACGAATGTATCCCAAATCAAATCGCGATATGTTAGAACGTCTTATAATGTATTCAAATTCCATCAAATTTAAGGAAAAGTAGAAATATAATAACACTATGAAATTTGTGTAAAATCTACCTTTTTTTTATATATCATATTTTAATAAAATTATATCTTTCCGTGTATATCTCCTTCCCTATAAATATATCTTTTGTCGGCTTTCACACCACTCAGTCTTCTTCTACACAGAGTGTGCTGTTAGGTGAAAAAAAAGATTAGATTAGAGAGAGCTCACAAAAATGGCGATGAAAACAGTATGTGTAACAGGAGCTTCAGGCTACATAGCTTCATGGCTAGTCAAATTTTTGCTACAGCGTGGTTATACTGTTAAAGCTACTGTTCGCGATCTCAGTTTGTACTCTTTATCTTCATTTTCCCTTGAATAGAATGGTGAAAAAAATGGATTTCTGAAGTTATATGATTATTTGTGATTTTTGTGTTTTTTTGTCATAGCATATGGACGTTTGAATGATTTGTTGTTCAATTTCTGTATTTTTCGTTTTTTAGATTACCTAGGGCTAATTTTTTTTATTTTTTTTTTTGAGAATGACTGGTTTGATAATTTTATGATTGTTTGATTATTGGATCTTAATTACATAGATATGGATAGGGTAGAATGTAGATAGATCGTAGCTTGTAGATGTAGATAGGCTATTTCAGAAATAGCTATGTAATGTAGTAAATTTACTTAGTGTTGAGTTAGATTAAGATGATTTGATTTTCATTGCATACACATATTTGAATGGTTTGGTGTTCAATTTGTGTAGTTTTAGTCTGTTGTTCGGACTCTTCAATAATGTCAAGGGGGCGTGTCGGATTTGCCAAAAGTAGTGTATTTTTGGAGAATTCGAGATGGGTGTGGCATTGAAAGTGAAGAGTCTGTGCAACTTAGGTTTTAGTTTATTTTAATTTGAGAAGTACTAGAAATTTGAGAACACTGCAATTGTTGATATTTATGCTTTGCTTTCGCTTTCTGTCTTTTTTACTGTTGGAATAGTTTTCTGAGAATGACTGGTTTAATAATATTATAGCATTTGTTAATTGTTGGATCGTAAGAACAACAATGCCGTACTCGGTGTAATGACACAATGTAGGGGTCCGGGCACAATGTACATAGACCTTACTGTAGCTTGTTGAAGTAGAGAGGCTTGACTTAAAATCTGATGTAATAATTCTTTTAGTATTGGGTTAGCCTAAGATTGTTTGATTATGCCTTAAATGTGTAGATAATGTTTGTAAGCTAGTTTGACCCTACTTTGTGCTTTTATATTGTGTTCTTTAATGTAATAATTTTTTTTTTGTGATTTGAATCCACCTGCAGATGATCAAAAAAAGGTAGATCACTTGACATCCCTGGATGGAGCTAAGGAGAGACTCCACTTGTTCAAAGCGGACCTACTGGAAGAAGGTTCCTTTGATGCTGCTGTTGAGGGGTGTGAAGGCGTGTTTCATACAGCATCTCCTTTTTACCTTGCAGTCAAGGATCCACAGGTTCCTCACTCAATTTTCTTGATTAATATGGTTTTGACCTATATTGCTGAGAATCTATAAAAGTTTCCCCTGGTGCATGTTGGATACTTCAAAACTAGTGTGTTTTGGAGGATCCGACATGGGTGCGACAATATTTTTGAAGAGTCTAAGCTACATAGGTGTTGACGTCTACCTTTGCTAGCTTACTCTTTCAAGATTCATAGTTAGTCTTGTTGTAGCTTTCCTTTTTTATTCACTAATTTCTGTTCTTTCTGCTATTACCGAAGTTATTTTCCAAACTGTTGTGGTACTTCTCTGTCGCGGGCAAAGTGCTCAACACGTTTGAGCCTTGTTTCAGGGCCTATGTTTGCGTATGACAACACTGAGCTATAGTACTGTATTTTAAGATACTGTCTTGAAGGCTTACTGTTGTTCACCTTTATTAGGTAAATGTAAGAAAATGTTACCTACCAAAACTGGCGGTTGTCATCTTGGATCCGTTCGTCCTAAATCTCTGTTCTAGTTTTTGTTTCTTCCATATGTTGATGTAATGGATTAGACCTATTGTTAACGTGCAGGTGGAGATGATTGATCCTGCACTGAAGGGGACACTTAATGTTCTTGGATCAGTTGCAAAGACCCCATCTGTTAAAAGAGTGGTCTTGACATCATCTGTTGCAGCAGTTGCTTTCAATGGCAAGCCAAGAACCCCGGAAGTGGTGGTTGATGAAACATGGTGGTCAGATCCTGACTTTTGCAGAGAATCACAGGTGCTTTACTTGACTTATCATTTTTCATCCGAAGCACAGTTGTTTGCATAATCCCTTGAGCAATATAAAATAGAACTATTTGCCAACTAGTGCTAATCTCTTTATTAATTGAATCCACATAATATTTTTGATATTTTCTTCCGGTTGCTAACTCAATGGTAGAGTACTCGGCTTTCTAGTCCAATGCCAAGTGCATTGCTTCTCTAATAGAAGCTGGGGGTTTAACGCCATTGTGATATTTTAGTTTTGCAAACTTTTTAGTTTGATTTGAACCTAAAGTTTTTTTATCACAAAATACACTAGACATGGTTTAGGATTCTATTTTTTCTTTTTGGCTAAAATGATTGAAATTCTTCAATATTTTATTGAGGTATTTATGGAGAGAGAACTGATGGTAAAACCCCACTGTCACAAACTGCCAGGTTTTGAAATTTGAACACAGTTGAATTCAGTTCTAGTATCATCTGAATATTTTTATTTATTTTTATCAAAGACGTTATGTTAAGTGTTCCGTTTACATCTTACCCATTCTTGTCGAAACATTTAAATAAAAAATGCTCATTATAATTATCTTAACTGGTGCTCAATCATTTCTGTTTAGATTTCACATATTTAAACTTTATTCTGCTATTTTCTGGCAAGTATTTTTATTCTCTTATCTTCTTATAGCTCTTTTTGTGGGGTTTTGGAGCTTATTATGAACGTCACTCATCTGTTGTTGCTTTTACCAGCTCTGGTATGTGCTTTCGAAGACATTAGCTGAGGATGCTGCGTGGAAGTTTGTGAAAGAGAAAGCTTTCGATATGGTTACAATAAACCCAGCAATGGTTATAGGCGGTTTGTTGCAACCAACACTTAATACAAGTGCTGCTGCCATCTTACAACTGCTAAATGGTATGCTTTATCTTAAAGCAGCTGATTTGTCTTTGATCTCATCATCTGAACTTAGTTGTTTTATTTTTGGTCCTGTTCATGTTACGACAATATGTTGGAATTCATTGGTAAAGTTTCATTCTGCTCTGCTGCAGGTTCTGAGACATACCCAAATTCTACATTTGGTTGGGTTAACGTGAAAGATGTCGCCCTCGCACATATTCTGGCATTTGAAAACCCTGCAGCTAATGGTAGATATTTAATGGTGGAGTCAGTTGCTCACTTCTCTGAGATAGTAAAGATATTACGCGAGCTTTACCCTACAATGAAGCTTCCAGAAAAGTAAGTTTCTTCTACGTGTAATATCTTCGATAAGATTTTTCTTCGTGAAATGTGCTTCTTTGTTTTTGACGTGCCGTGCTTCTCAAAGTGCATAAAGCTAGAACAGCTAGTAGAGGTTTACTTGAAATTCTTTTCTTGGCTCAAAGTTTTCGGTTGAACTCTCCAGGTGTGCTGATGATAAGCCATTTACGCCAACGTACCAGGTTAACGTAGAAAGAGCCAAAAAATTGGGTATTGAATTCATTCCTTTGGCGGAAAGCGTCAAGGAAACAGCTGAAAGCTTGAAAGAGAAGAAGTTTTACTGAAATGCTTAGCCTTATTGTGAATGAATATGCAAATTGTAGAGAACATGCTTATGTACCTTCATGTTTTACTAAAACCTTTCGTATTATGTCGTTTTATGATCCGCAACTTTAATGGTGTCGTTAAGTGTAAACATTCCGTGGATGTAGTAGAATCGAAGATACGATCGATGTGATCTTGTGTTTGGAGGTTACAAGTGTGTGTGCATTTGGCTTTTGGCTTGTTGTTTATGTTATGTGCAAGATCTGTACCAGGATGGTTCTGTATGTTTTTCTTCTCTTTTTGATAATGGTGTAACGGTCGACATGGCCGCATTTCAAGTATTTCACGGGATACCTGCTATCTCAACTAGTATCATATTTCACTTGATACCCCCTCCTCTCAGAGCTAATTTTAAATGGGAAAATTTTACACATAGCCATTCATAAATAGCCTAATTACTCTTCATAGCTATAGTTTGATCATTACAATTCGTAGCTGCATGTTATAGGGAGGAGAGAGGAGAGAGAGATTAGGAGAGAAAAGAAGGGGGGGGGGGGAAGAGGTGAATTGTATACGTATATTGGTGGTTAGATAAGTTTATATTATACAAATGTATTTGTATATATGGCAAGAGATAGGGAGAGGGACGAAAGAGGCGAGCGAGAGAGGGCAGGGAGTGGGAAAGAGATGACCTGTATGTATATCGGTTAGATAATTATATATTATACATATGCATTTGCATATATGGTAAGAGAGATTGGGAGAGGGATGAGAGAGGTGAGCGAGATTGGGAGAGAGAGGAGAGATGCGAGCGAGAGAGGGCAGAGGTGTGAATCGTACATGTATATCGATTAGATAATTGTGTATTATTCATATGTATTTGTATATTCTGACTAATTATACATATACAGACGTGACTAATTATACAAACTCGAAGTCAACCCACATAATTAATATATAATGTTAGTCGCGAGCGGTAATTATATTAGCTATAGTCATAATAAGTAATTAAGTAGTATAAATTTACTTAATTGCGTAACTGAACTACACCTCGTCTCACCACCCCGAAGCATATAGATTCACCCGATCGATGTACACTCAAACCGAACTCGCCCGTCCTTTTTCCTATTTTAAATTGGAAAAAATATGAAGTGTTGATGGTGCATAAATAACTAAGCTAATTGTTAATTACATGGTTTTACATATTATTTTGCAAAGGAATATATTCTTGCAAGGATTTAGATAAGTTGAGCTACAAAGTACTGAATGATACGTCTATCTATTTTTGGTATAGAGGTTAAAAGTACAATGAAATGGATGAAGCACAAATGATGCGTTAATTTCGATAATTTCGAAATTAGATATGTCAGCTCTAAAACATAAAGTTAAAAGTATATCAATTCGTTTTTGTCCGTTTATTTTAACCGACTAGAAAGAAACGAAAAGTATTTTATTTTTTGAAATGGAGAGAACAGGGCCGGTTCGATTCGATTTTATGTATTATCGATTTTAAATATGTTAAATCAATAATCAAATGAGATATTTTTTATCGGTCTTCGGTTTCGGTCCTTAACTGTTCGGTTTTTGGTTTAATAAGAAAATACTTATAACCAAATATATGACTTTTCTAATAAATTTGATGCTAAAACACGATAATGTAACTTTACAAATGAGCATAAAATAGAATAATAATAACAAACCTGAAAAGAACTAATTAAGAGGAATACGGTTTTATTCAAATTTTAACATTTTTTATAATGTGAAATTGTGAAATCAAAGTCTCTGTGAAATGTGAATTAAAGGTTACTCCACAAAGATAATAACTACTAAGGTATTGAGATTAATATTTATGTACAAGTAAAGATAGTAAACTACTAGTCTTACCCGATATTAAAAACCAATATCGAATCAATAATTGAATAATTTTTTTTATAAAACCATTAAAAAAACGTGTTATGAACCGATAACACTTTTATCGATTCTATTTATTAATCAATTCGATTTTTGTACATCGTACTAATCAGTGGCGGAGCCGTGATTTTCACAAAGAGTGTCCAAGTGCTAAACTGAATATGCTCTTCTTAAAAAGTGACAAGAAAAAATTGCTACCAGCGAAATTCGAGCACACAAACACTTTAAATTTGTGCATCTTTACTCTTTCAAGGCCCCTAAAATCACTAGATTACATCATATTATTATGTCAAGAGTGTCCAAAATATATTATTTTTATTTAAAAATACTGTTAATATTTCGACGAAGGGTGTCCAACACAAGTACGG
Organism: Solanum peruvianum; assembly: GCA_027705065.1. NCBI lineage: Eukaryota > Viridiplantae > Streptophyta > Magnoliopsida > Solanales > Solanaceae > Solanum > Solanum peruvianum. The sequence continues at coordinate 1,161,165 of JAKWJD010001755.1, forward strand.
CTACGACACTGCTACTAATATTTCGACGAAGGGTGTCCAACACAAGTGCGGCTACGACACTACTACTAATATTTCGACCAAGGGTGTCCAACACAAGTACGGCTACGACACTACTACTAATATTTCGATGAAGGGTGTCCAACACAAGTACCGCTACGACACTACTGCTAATAAGGTAGGATCTAGAAAGTATCAAAGAAAAAGGAAATAAGATATAGGTGGCTAATTTCCATCAATTCTTTATACAAAAAAATTTTTTAAAAGAAAAAAAATTGGAAAAAATTGATATTGAAGTGATGTTTCACAAAGTAACTAGAGCATGCTCAAAATACATAAAGTTGGCTCAACGTTTTCGATTAACCTCTCCAGGTGTGTTGTTAACATCGAAAAAACCAGAACATTGGGTGTTGAGTTCACTCCTTTGGCTTTAAGCATCAAAGAAACTGCTGAAAGTTTGAAAGAGAAGAAATTTTATTGAGATGCATAGCAAGTAGAGAGCATACTTCTTCTGTACCTTAATGTTCACCATAGCTTGGATAGATCGATATAAATACGAGCTTTTGTTACATATCGATATAAACGTGTCATGGATGTAGTAGAAATAGCTTTCGTCCCTTGTATCGACGATTATCGTGGTCTATTAGAGCTACTTTGAAGCCACGTTATCTTTTGAAATTTGGAAGTCTAATGTGTTTGTTATGCTATTTAGCAACTTACTATTAAAATGTGCATTTGGTCTGTTGTTTATGTTTGTGCAAGAACAGCTCCAGGATGTTTTTCTTCTCTTTTTAATAAATGATGGTATAGGGGTTGTCATATTCGTATTTTAATTATTTCACGGGGTACCTGCTATCTCAATTAGCGTAGATACTGGTATCATGTCTTGCTTTTTCTAACAAAAATAATAAAAATTTGTTAAAATGGGCAAGTAAAATGAGTATTTGTTCTTGATATAGGGGTCAAGTAAAATAAAACATATAGAGTATATAGAGCAGTGGCGGACCCAGAATTTTCAATAAGGGGGTTCAAAATTCGTAGAAATAGACACACGGAATAGTCGAAGAGGGTTCAACATCTACTATGTATACATAAAATAAAATTTTAATAATGTATAAGTTGTATAATTTTCTGTCGAAAGGGGTTCGAATTGTATCAACGTGGCTCTGCCCCTGGTATAGTATAAATGATTCATTTATTTCTATAATTGAAGAACTAACACAAACAAATAAAAGGATAAGTAGATCAGAATAACAATAAAATATTCAGTAAAATCTAACTAAGTGGCGTTTGGAAAAGATAGAGTGTATGCAAGCCTTACTACTACCTCATGAAGGTAGAGAGACTGTATGTGAAAGATCCTCGATTCAAGTGTATCAAATTTGAATAAAAGAAAGAGGAAAATAATGAAGAAAACATATAAGCTAATTAGAAAGTCGTGCGTAAAGTTTACCAAAAAGAAACAATAACTACATATTAAAAGAACTAGGGTACGACTAGTACTACAACATACACTAACAAGTTTAAACATTCACAAGACAAGACAAAACTCTACCCCTACAAATCTTTTAACCGAATATGCAACCTCCACTCCTTCCTTTTGATGGTCATGTTCCCGAAATATGAATCGCACCATGTTTTGTTTAATCACTTATCTCCAATAATTTTTCAGCCTACCCTATCCCTTCGTTAACCCCTTACAACCAACACCTAGCACCTCCTCGATGGACATTTGTGCACCTTCTTTTCACATGCCCAAATCATCTCTCGACACTTTGTCATAGCCTCCAAGCACCTTTAGCAATATGTAGGTCCCTCCTACTTTTCCTATACTTTTCCACCAGTCTCCGCACAGGATGGATGACTTTAATAGTTCATCATTTCGCGACATTAAACCAAATCGTTCTCGACAATGAACACCCTTCTTCTTACCCTCATCTACTCCACTCTCTCCCAAATCTTCACAGTTTGACTTAACAATTTAATACCCTATAATTATTATAATTTTGAATATCACCCTAATATTCGAAAACACATAAATTTTTCTATCTATTATGAACATTTTATTATGTTTTTCGACTTTTACTTGAAACAGAGTTTACATCATATATCTAATTAGGCAAGTTTAAGAAATTAGCTACATATTAGGTCATTATAATAAGAAACCCATGCCTTGGTTAAAAAAAGAAGAAGAAGAGAAACTTAGGTCTACGTATACTCAAAAAAAAATATTTATGCCACATAGTTTCATATATAATATTCTATTCGATTTAGCCTATATGTGTATACAAAAACTATTATATAAGGTTGATACATTATATATAATATTAATTATTGGATTACGTAACGTAATATTTTTTTTTATATATATATATATATATATATATATATATATATATACTAGTTTCTGATAACGTGCGTTGCACGTTAATTTTACCAATTATATTTAATGTATCAACAAAAATAAATAAAAAGGGATTGCGCATTTGGCATCAAGCAAAAGTATGTGAAATTAATTAATATAATATAGTCTCCTTTAACTTTGTATAAGTCTTTTTTATGATCTAAATATCAATGATAACCTTTTATAGGCATAAATGGATATTAAAAATACATGTACACTTATTGATAAGATTGCCTATATTATTTTAATGAGAAACGATAGAGTGAAATATTTATATTATTTAAGGTTCTAAAATTAAAAGACAGTACTATCAAAATTATACAAAATTAAAAGCAATTACATTTAAAATATAAAACTGACAGATATATAATTTAAACACTGAACTTCATACATATATCTATTTCAAAAGCTCATGATAATAGCTAAAAGATTACAACACCATAATGAATTTATTAGAAACGCAAAAGAAATTAGAAACAAGTTCTTCTCCCCACCTCATGTTTTCTATATTTTCATGTTTTTTTTTTTGCCTATCATAGATGAAATAATTTTTTGATTATCAGTTGAATGATAATTTCTTTCATTTTTCAATTGTTATCACTTAGTTCTTAAATAATAGTAAAAATATCTGTTTAAATTCTATATTTTTTCAGTTTTAAATAATAGTCTTTAATATATAGATAGATGGAAAGATGAAAAATACAAGTCATAGTTAGACTTAATAAGAGAATTAACATCACCACCAATAGTTATTGCTTTGAACTTGGAATCTAGTCTAGTTTGAATGAATAATTAAAAAGATGAAAAACACAAGTCATTGTAATTAGTAATAAATGAGGCAATTACAAGTCATCTCAATAATTTATTACTAATTCATTCATAAATACTAACACACTTTTAATATCTTAGTAATAATAAATCAAATAAATAAAATCAGTGACATTAATCGGATAAATGGGGGGGGGGTCAGTCTTATCATATGCCAGTAATTATTCTATAAAATACATGTACAATTAAAATATCTTTTCGCATTCCAAATATTTAATTATTTGCTTATACTTTAATTAAGAATTAATTTAAGGAAATACAAAAATCATCTACATTTTTATTAAAATGATACAATTTAACATTTAAACTAAATAATTAAATGCTTTTATAACATTTTAATTTACAATAAAGGTAAAATTGTAATTCAACTTTTAACTTTTTTTTTTCTCTCTTATAATAATAATAATAATATATATATATATGATATTTAAAAAAATCATTTTTTTTTTTTGAAAAAATGAAATTAGGACTACCTACCTAGAAACTACCAATAAAGGAAACAATATAGGTGGCTAATTTTAAGGATAATCTCTCAAATTACTTTTTTTTTTTTTCTATCAATCAATTTTTTATAACAAAATAATATTATTGTTTTTTTCTCCTCTGTTTCTGCTTCGTATTTTTGCTGAGAGAAATGAGTGTGACAGCGAAAACAGTGTGTGTAACAGGAGCTTCAGGTTACATAGCTTCATGGCTAGTCAAATTCTTGCTACATAGTGGTTACAATGTGAAGGCTTCTGTTCGTGATCCAAGTTTGTACCTTTTTTTTCTCTTTTTATTTTAGGAATATGTGGTTTTTTTTGTGGGTTATTTGGGGTTGGATTCATTTGATGGAGAAATGGGGATATGGGTTTGTGATTTTTTTTTTGTGGGTATTGATTCTTGGATTTGAATTTTGAAAAAAAAAATGGTGTTTTTGTGAGTGTCATGCAGTTGATATACTTGGAAAAATGAGTGTTTTTTTGTGAGTTATTTGGGTTTGGATTCATTTGATGGAGAAATGGGGATATGGGTTTGTGATTTTCTTTTGTGGGTATTGATTCTTGGATTTGAATTTTGAAAAAAAAAATGGTGTTTTTGTGAGTGTCATGCAGTTGATATACTTGGAAAATGAGTGTCTTTTTGTGAGTTATTTGGGTTTGGATTCATTTGATGGAGAAATGGGGATATGGGTTTGTGATTTTCTTTTGTGGGTATTGATTCTTGGATTTGAATTTTGAAAAAAAAAAATGGTGTTTTTGTGAGTGTCATGCAGTTGATATACTTGGAAAATGAGTGTCTTTTTGTGAGTTATTTGGGTTTGGATTCATTTGATGGAGAAATGGGGATATGGGTTTGTGATTTTCTTTTGTGGGTATTGATTCTTGGATTTGGATTTTGAAAAAAAATGGTGTTTTGTGTGTGTGATGCAGTTGATATACTTGGAAAATGAGTGTTTTTTTGTGGGTTATTTGGGTTTGGATTCATTTGATGGAGAAATGGGGATATGGGTTTGTTATTTTTTTTATGTGGGTATTGATTCTTGGAAAAAAAAGTGGTAGAAAAAAGTTGGTTTTTTTGTGTCATGTAATTGATATGTTGTGCTTTATGATGGTGTTGGGTTGTTTGGATCTTGGAATATTAGGTTATGAAGATCATATGCTTTGATTGTTTTGTTGGATTATGTTGATCGTGTTATCTAAAAGCTTAAACTATTAGGGGTTCGTTTGGAATGTGGAATGGTGGTTGTGATTATGGTGAACTGACTTTGCTAGTTCACCATAATCACACCAGATTTTGTATTTGCATACAAGTGATGTTGTGATTATGGTGGACTGCCTTTGCCATGTAAAGCCACCACTCATGTATTCATTTTCATAGGAACTGAGAAAATCCACCTGGTTGGGCAGAAAAAGCAAAATCATTTGCTGAGAGTTCTCATTAATCTCATGTTTACTGCTTATGTGTTGAATGCGTTATGATATTTTCGTGCAGATGATCCCAAGAAAACGCAGCACTTGCTTTCTCTTGGGGGGGCAAAGGAGAGGCTTCACTTGTTCAAAGCAAACCTATTAGAAGAAGGTTCATTCGATGCTGTAGTTGATGGATGTGAAGGTGTATTCCATACAGCGTCTCCTTTTTACTACTCTGTTACAGACCCACAGGTTCTTTCCGTTCTTGTAAATCTGCTTTTAAACCACTTATCTTCATTCTAGGTAGTGCTAAAAGAAGTCCTCTAAGTATAATGGCAGTTTCTATGTATTGATAAAAGTATTGCGGTCAGCATCTTTATTAGCTTAACATCAAGTATTCAGATTCTACGTCTCCCCATATTTCAGGCTGAATTACTTGATCCTGCTGTTAAGGGAACACTCAATCTTCTCGGTTCATGTGCCAAAGCACCATCAGTAAAACGAGTTGTTTTAACGTCTTCCATAGCTGCAGTTGCTTACAGTGGTCAGCCTCGGACACCTGAGGTTGTGGTCGATGAGAGCTGGTGGACCAGTCCAGACTACTGCAAAGAAAAACAGGTGTGCATGTATTTTCTTCTTCTTTCTTTTTGAGCACATTCAAAGACAAATGAACGTATTGCCCATTGAAATAGCTAGTATTGAGCTAGTCTTACCATTATTGTATGTTTTGTTATATTCGTGGTCAATTCTCTTGACAAATTACAGTGTGTTACTGTTGCATAAATGTGGGAGCTGGGAAGGCTAGGGATCTACAGAAGTTGTAACAAAATATACGCTGTATCTAAATTTGTGATGAATTAGATGCACTTTGATTAAAGTTACTTTTATTATGGTTTGGTATTGGTATGGATGTAAGAAGGACCAGACACATTTCTCTTATTTAATAATATCAACAAGAGCTCATTAACCGCGGTTCTTGACAACATGACTAGCTGATCCAATTTAAAGAATTTCTGAGTGCTTTAGTCACTGCACTATTTCTTATCAATATCATAAGTTTTGCAGTTATGTCAACTTAAGTTTCTGAGGTGTTCATCCAAGCACTTTTCTGGTTGGTGTAGTATTAGGAATACACATTTTTCTTGGAGATGTGTGTTTTAAAGCTAGGCAGTTCAATAACTTTTCAAGTATAATGAATCATCTGATCTTGGTCACTTATATCATCTGTTTTATATGTGACATTGATCTGTTATGATTGAAAGCTATGATATTAGTTGCAATGTGTCCTGTAAGTGGCCTCGTTTATTTGCATGTGTAAATAAAGCACTCACATCCCATTGTTTCTTTCCTAGATTTCAATTGTTAACGTCTCTCTATTTTCTCCTGTTCCTTTTAGCTTTGGTATGTCCTCTCAAAGACATTGGCTGAGGATGCTGCGTGGAAGTTTGTGAAGGAGAAAGGCATTGATATGGTTGTAGTAAACCCTGCTATGGTTATTGGTCCTCTGTTACAGCCTACACTTAATACCAGTTCTGCTGCAGTCTTGAGCTTGGTAAATGGTATGTTTCTTAAACTTAAATTAGTTAGATCTTTACCTCAATCTGGTGAGGTCAAATGGCTTGAAACTGTTTAAATCTAACAAATGGAATACCAAGGCCATGTGGAATGCCAAGAAGACGGATCATATATGCTGTAATATTTTCGTTTTATGGTCAACATAAGTAGAAGAATACATAGGCCACCATAATCAGCTCTAAGGAGAAGCTCAGGCAAAAAATCCGTCTTTCTGGTCAACCTAGTTAGATTTCTCGAAATAATATTACTAATCTAGATGGATCATCCTCCTAATATGAATAAGACGAGAACATCCACTCTCTTATGGCATATAATAATGCCGTTACACTTGAGAGTAATTCATCGAGTATACTGGGCCTGTTTGTCCGTTTGTTCTAGTTGAATGTTCCCCTGTTGCTTTGGCCTGAATGCGGAGGATACATGGGTGAGAGGCTAGACAACAGTTGGGTCTATGGTAACTATATAGTATGATATGCTTATTGAGCTAGAGTGAAGTCACTCGTTAATGTTTTTACCCTTAAAGCTAGAAGAGTTCTGAAGTAATTTACCTCTATAAGTTTAAATTTCAACCAAAGAATTAACTAAAACAGAACAACTGAGGTGGAGGATATAAATGATTAAAATGCATTAATAGGTCAGTGACTCGTGCTTTTTCTTATGATATTGAAATTTCTTTGACCATAAGGATGTCAACCATTCTTTTCATCATCATTTCAAATGTTTCATTTTTCCATGCTATGTAGGTGCTGAGACATACCCAAATTCCTCTTTTGGGTGGGTTAACGTGAAAGATGTTGCAAATGCACATATTCTCGCATTTGAGAACCCTTCAGCTAATGGGAGATACTTAATGGTTGAGAGAGTTGCACACTATTCTGATATATTGAAGATATTGCGTGACCTTTATCCTACTATGCAACTTCCAGAAAAGTAAGTATTCGTATAAAAAGAATAGGTCTAGTTTTGCTTGTGCTGGAACTTCAATATTAAGCTTTTATCACACAAATGTGCTATGTGGTTAGATGAATATGTTGACAGTGTTTTATGTTGAATGTGTGCTTATTCACTCCGAGTCATTCATAGATTGAACGCTCCTTGATTTTACGCAACTTATATCCAAGGACTTGCAAGTCACTAACTTGAACTAGAGTCTAGACAACTCCCCCATAGATTTTCTTCCCTTTCTGGTTGATTTTACGCAACTTATATCCAAAGACTTGCAAGTCACTAACTTGAACTAGAGTCTAGACAACGCCCCCATAGATTTTCTTCCCTTTCTGGTGGTTGGACAAGCATTATAACCACAAGAAAACTTTATGTATGTCCAATCCAGTGTTTTTTAAAGGTAACGTAAAGGGTGGGGGTGGGGGGGCTTTTTGCTGCAACGCGATTTCAGATTGAGACTAGGGACTCAATGCCTTAACTTAATCAAGTGAACCTTCTTTGCCTTAACCCTATGCAATCCAATGCAGTTCTTAGAGAAAACTTAGAAGCAAGATGATAAAAATACTGAATAATTCTAAAACTGTACTTTCTTTTATGAACTTGTAATGCCTTGTGCCATAATAAAGTCGTTCTTATTTCACGACTCAGAGAACTTTTATTTGATATCTTATCAGCCTAACTCAATATAGATAGGGAGTAATGATCGTTTGAAGTTGGTCCCTTGGTCCTAGTGCATGCTCATTTGAACCTTTAGTTTATCGTTCAGTTTCCAACTTTACTTCGCCCTAGGACATCTCGTATACTTGCTATCACGTCCAAGTGATATTGCACTAGTTTGTTATTCACCTTTGACATGAAAAAACAACATTTTATGTATTCGTTATCACATTTATCGCCTCTTAACTCAATTCTTAGGGTCCCTACATTGTTGCTTGAGCTTTTGTGAATATATATGATGTATCTGTAGGTGTGCTGATGACAACCCATTGATGCAAAATTATCAAGTATCAAAGGAGAAGGCAAAAAGCTTGGGAATTGAGTTTACTACCCTTGAAGAAAGCATCAAAGAAACTGTTGAAAGTTTGAAGGAGAAGAAGTTTTTTGGAGGTTCATCTTCTATGTAAAAAGGCTTCTCAAAGCTTTTATGGTTGTTGAACAATACTACCCTCCCCCCCACCCCACCCCACCCTACCCTACACACTTTTTTTTTACTTTAGCTAATTATAGAATCGAGAAGTCGAATGGTATATCCGTTAATAAATTTCGATCAGATGAGATTGAAATTTGTTCTATATCTAGGGATTTTTATAGACTGGTTTTATAGTAGAAATTAGAACACTATTGTTGTGTTTTGTTGAGTTTGGTTTGTAGGAGATAACCAAATTGATTTATTGATATTTGAAGGTTTGTGTTGAATCCAGAATGTTCAGGCTCAATATCTAATTAATAGTCTATTTTGAAACAAATTGGATTATTTTTCATTTAGCAAAAACATGTTATTAAAATTTCTATGTAAATTATGATGTACCCATATTATTTAGAGCATATGAAATGTTTAAAAGATTAAACTAATCTACTTCTAACTCTCTTTCAAAAGAAATCAGCCATGAGTTTGTGCTGTCTTGAAAATTTTAACCATAGTACTACATACATCTCTTCTATTCATTTGCTTGGTGTAAATATCAGGTACGAGCAAGTTTTTTCCGAACATCATTCCGGTCAGCGAGTCGAGCCAATGAAGTTTTCAATAGATAATTAATTTGTCTAAAAAGCACTACGAACTCATTTTAAAGTTTTTTTTTGACATTCCTAATTATTTATCTTAGGGAAAAATGACAAATATACCCCTGAACTGTTGTAGTATACAGATACCTTCCGTCTTACTTTTGGGACATAGTGCCCCTGCCGTCCAAAAATTAGAGCATTTATATCCTTTATATACTAACGGACATATCATAATCTTATCCACTGATCCGACATCGATCGACGAATAAGATTGTACCAGGTGTCCCTAATTAATCTTCTGTTAGAGTGAAGGGCATATACGCTTTACTTTTTGGACGGCAGGGGCACCAACGTCTCAAAAGTATGACGCAGAGTATCTACATACCATTTACGATAGTTCGGGGATATATTTACCCTCACGAAAGATTACCAATTGGAAAAAATGCAGCTTTTAACTTCTTTCTGCAACTTCTGCTTCACTATCCAGTTTTTTTCTCTAAGCCATATTGTATCACAAACTCGGAAAATATCTCAAGAATTACGAGAGAAGAACTACTAACATCTTTTCTTTCACTGCAGCTTTGGATGTCATCATCTATAAGGTTGCCAGAACTTACGAAGACCTTTGAGTCCTACAAATCACCTTTCACATCACTCTAAATTTTGAACAATGATTTACATGTTAAAATCGAATGAGACGCGTACCATATTGAGAGAAGTCCATATACATCAGCCTGGAAGTTTGTATATCCGGAATCTGAATAGGTAGAAAGCTTCCATGTTGCATCCGACTTCCTCAAGTGTTCCACGGAAAGCAATTGAATCAAATGTATACACGCCAAAACCAAGCATATAGAGAGAGAGGGACATGAACAAAAATTAACTTACAGTTGAATTTCATTTTGGGCTTCATTTTAAATGCTTGACCTCGGTTGAGGGAGCAATCATGAATCAGTGTGTCAAAAGGCCGGTCTGAAATCATGTGAATTTCATAATACGATGTATGTGCCATCCTACATTTTGAAGCAAACACATCAGTGAAGCCGGAGAATGACTTCTTGAGTACAGATGGAACATCATTTCAAAAAAACCCAAATCTTAGATTGCACATACATCATTGATTGTAAATTTGTCTGATAACTTCAAGGACGGCAACAGCCATTCGGATAAATAGATGGGCTGCTTTGGATATTTACTATCATCTGCAGAATAACGACAGCCAATTCTTTTTATCCATGATAAGAGCAAGAAATGGTCTTGGCCTAAATGATTTTGAGCCATACCTGAAGGTCGCACAAGTATTCTGTGTGAAACAAAGGACTGCAACAACAAAAGAAGAATATTTAGGTTAATGAACCCCTTAAAGTCCAACGTTCAATTGAATAAAAACAGTTATATAAATGTGGGATTCCTGTCAAATCTCCCACATTCATTTATATATAGATGATTGGGTGTCATTCGTATAAAACCACATCTTTTTGTAGGTTTTCTATTTGGCATACTTCTTTATAATAGTGCCTCTTTATGCTCATATTGTTAATAAACTGTAACTTCAGAAATACAATGAACCTGGGATTCTTGTCAAAGGCTGCAACCTCAAGGCATAGAGGGGGAGGTCATATGTGTACCGTAAAATCGATTTTGACAGAATGAAAAAGCATCAAATTATGGAGCACTAATTTCAGAAGCTCATGATTCCTGATGTTTAAGGTCAAAACATAAAAGGAAAAATACATATGTTCTTCCACGCTTAGTTATTGTAAAAGCATTTCATAAACAAAAACTTTCCCAGCATAAAAAGTCTGTGTCCGACTTCATCCAAAAAGCGGCAATGAATGAATTATCAGACTAAATTTGCTGCTCCCTGAATCAACATACCATGTATTAACATTTCTTTTGATGTTCAACCAGAGAGGTGTTATGAAAATTTGCCACTACTCCTATATAGCTATAGTGCCTTTCTGTTACCTATTTCTCATCTATACATCACAGTCCACACTTAATTCATACCAGGAGAAAGGAGTTACTGGCACTCTCATTCATAAATCATGTCCGACTTTCCAAACATTCAAGGTCTACAGTAGAAGATTTCCAATTCCATCTGATTCGTAATGAACCAACACTTGCAAGAACCACCAATTTCAGCAGAAACTCCACCATTCTTTGATTGTTTCTGAATTTTGTTCCTTTAGCGCAATATTTTCAATATAATAGTCTTTCCATCCAACAATATATTTGCAAGATATTAACACTGGAATATTTCCACCCTAATGTTATATTTGCAAGAAATTAACATGACACACATTAAGTGCTGTGAAGAGACCCACATTGTCCCTTTAAGGGATGAGCGGTCTCTTTATATTGCTTGGTCAATCCTCACCTTGAGGTTGAGTTAGGCCCAAAATCCATTTCTTTACATGCTATCAGAGCAGGACCTATTCCATTTCTCATTTCCGATGTTGGGCCCCATACTAAATTGTCCACGCACCAAATGTCCAGCCCTTGTTATGAGGGGTGTGTGAAGAGTCCCACATCATCCCATTTCTTTTCATGTGTTAGCAAGGGGAGAAGTGGAAAAAATTGGCCTCAACGTCTATTGGGTCTGCTATATGAATCCTTACTATATCCATTTCAGTTGAACCCATTCCATCCCAAAATTAAAAAAACAGGCCCTTTTGAGTTCTTTTCTGTTTCCATTGACATGCAAAATTAAGAAAAAAACTAAAAAGATTCCTAGCAAATATTGAATCTAATATATGTCGCTTATATGAAATTTTACTTCCATTATGTTCTAAATTTTGCTAAATTGATTTTAGGTCCACATTCTCTTTCAACACTTCAATCATGATGGTTCGTCCTCCACTTCTCTCAGTTCATCTCCATTAACAAATCACTATAACGTTAAAAAGAAATAGTTTATTATAATGCTTAGCTTGAACAAGATGCCCAACAAATGATCTTTTTTAGATAGAAAAGATATCTATATACCATCCCTAGATTTCTTTCTCTGATAGGGCAAAGGCAGATGCAAGAGAATCTCTACTATAGAGTGAAGTGGCTGTACTAAAATTTAGCTAGAACATTTGAACTCTTGCATTCTTGGTTGCTTATGAAACACAATGGATCCTTACTCTCTTTAATTAAAAACGAAGAACACCAAAAAAAGAAAGAATATGCTGGCTATACACAAGCTTTTCATATATAATATGGTTACCTGCCATACTGAAGGCATATACTCCCGATACAGTTGAGCATTAGTACTACTCCTAGTGATCCTTGAGTCCAAGTTACTCTCAATAGACAACTGCCCTGTACTCCTGTTTTGAGTGGTTGCAAATTAGAAAACGATGAAAGTGAAAAGAGAACTATTTGTAAGATTTAGCAGCTTAAAATCATCAACGCATGATCTTTGGAACAACTGAACATTTCCATAAATATGGTATACAAAATGATCCTAAATTGATACATTCAAAGGGGGACAAGCTCGTAACCACTATTGATGATCAAACAGATAAAGTTCTGTACATGCTATGTTACTTGAATAATTTAAATATTAGTCAATCAGAACACAAACTGTCCAAAGCAATGAGCCCAGAATATGGAATTAAACCAGGGCACGTTTACAGATAGACAGCACACATATTGAGCTTTAATTTTTCCACCACATTCTATACACAGGATACTTATCATATTTATCTGGTCATTTGTAACCAGATTCTAGTAACGTGCAATACAAGATTTATTTTGGAATTTGGACAAAGGAAATGAACTGAATCCGACCTAATAACTTCGCGAGATGCAAATTTATCCTGTAAACTTGCTGCTTTTGTAGTTAGAACAAGCATCGGATGCACCACAAGAATCTTCTGGATCTCTTGAACGGCAATGTCTGACACATTTTGCAAAGACAGACTTCTCCTGGTAATAAGACAAATACGTAATGCTAAAATACCCAATTTGAGAATAAGAAGCAAAAAGAATGGTGCGACCTATACAGAAAGCAAAGGAACATACTGAATCCTTTTCTCTCCTAAGAACCAAACCAAGTGTTAACATGATGAGTGCTAGGTAAAAAACATGAACAGATGAAAGTAAACAGAACGAAACTCGTAACCATATATATGGTACTTGATTAGATGACATGTGAGGTTACCAAAACCACAACCTGCACCATCCCAACGTCCAGGAGAAAGAAGAAAAAATAAATGACAACTGAACAGCTGGGGTTTATTCAAATGGTGAGGCTAAACAACAAAAACAAAGAAAAAGACAATTGAACTGCAACCTTCATTATAGGAATAGAGTTACACCTCTACTAAAAGACTACATTTATGTGCTCATGCCTGCAAAAAAACTGCTCTTAAGAAGCACCACTTTCAAACTGATAAAGTCTTTATTTCAAAACTTTTAAGCACTCTCCAAGAGCTGAGGCAGGTTTCCAAGAACTATTTATCTTACATGTGAATTTAGTATAACACGTGCAGCAATTTAGCATGACCAAGAACAGGTTCATCTGTTAAGATGAATCCGAGTACTTTCCCAGCTCATCCAAGAATAAAACAAAAATCCATAGAGAGTAGAACGCAAATATTAAGCAAGATAATTGCATTTCTAATCATCTACTTAGAATATTTGACAGGCAGTGGTCATTTTCCAGCTAATAAATAGGTAGCAGAAACTGCAAGCTTTCTTAACACCACAAAAATGCTACAAACTAAGGTGCTTGCAGGAAGAATTTGGAGATGAACTAACTTTCAGGGTTCTCCATAACTCCTTTGTTTGCTGTTCATTTTGAACTGCATTTTTCACTTATTTTCTCCCTTTAAATGTAAGATATTGTTGTGGACTCTAACCTGTTGTTGCTCCCTGGCGGTATGGATGGTGATGCACGATCCATCCAATAAAAAGCTCCAATACTGGTCATACAAGAGAAGCAACATATCTTAATAAACTACAGAACTTAGTTACACCATCAAGGAATATTAAAAGATGAAGGAAAAAACCAAAGGAAACAAAGGGAAGAGGAACATAGATGGAAAGTCTGAACACAGATCTGATGACCTAACAGATAATCACTAAATGGGTAGTAATGATGAAGTACAATCCTAATGCCTGAACAATGATCTGGTGAATAACAGAGAACAACCAGTAGTCCTTGTAACCTACATGACAAATCTAGTCAATAAAAAAATCTACTCCGAGTGGAAACAGAAATTGATTATAGTCACAGAGCATACCAAAGAATCGGACAAGGAACTAACGATAAAATGGAAGATAACACGTAAGCTTTTTCCCGTAAAAAGGCATATTTTGATAAATTAGTTGTGTCCTTCCTTGGACATTCCCCTGATAAAGAAAAAGGTCACTTTAGAAGGCTATCATACTGTAGTACCATACGATTGGCTGTTTTAACATGGCCACATGACCAAATCGGCAAACTACCTAACATCAAAGATATGTCAAGAATAATGAATTATCATGAATTGTTTGATTTATCTATCCATATACTTATCCTAGGAATACTTCTATTCTGTAGGTTGACTGATACTACTGTTAAAACTTCAATTGTCTCTTTATTATTTGTATGAAATTAAACCACCAAATTCAACATCAAGAAGAGCATTAGAAGGAACCTGTCAATCATAAGAAAATAAACACCACTGCCATGTGCCTCTTTTTCCTTTTGAAGTTGGAAATGCAATGTCTGCAACAAAACAAGTTTGAAAGAATAGGTGACATAGTTGTATATAAATTGAATTATTTAAATTAAAAAATATAAAAAAAAAGTATATCAGGAACTAATCCAATCAAAAGAATACATTGTAGAAATACACAAAATGATAAATAAAATAAATTAACAACATATATTCACAGCAAGAAGTGTTGGATTATGGAAATTACACGACCAGCTTGTCTAAAAGTTTAAAATGCTGAAAATATACACTTCTTTTTACCTAATCATATCTTTAACACCCCCTATTCTTTAGGATGAGTCAAGCACATTGACATCTTTTTAGAAATGATGGGGGTGAGGCTTAAACTCAAGATTAATGTTGACCTATGTCAAACTCTGATAACATGTTTTTTTAAAAATGGACATTGAGCTTTGTGCAGCTCCAAAAATTAGAGCATGAGGCAGATTGTCAAAACCACATAACCAGACTACATCTCATACACTTAACCATGGAGCTCAACATTGCCAAGCCTCCTTAATATGCAATTGTTGACATTCCAACCCCCACTCCCTATCTTCAAGATATTTCATATATATATATATATATATATATATATATATATATATATATATATATATATATATATATAAAACTAGCACCATCTCAACATTCAGTCACTTTATTTACATCACTACCTTCAAAGAGATTGCAGACATGGTCTAGAGTGTTGGTTCTAACAATAATATTAAAAGAAAAATCTCCCAAAGCATTAACAAGGTTGAAGGAACAAAAGCTATACGTATATTGACAGGAGAGATAGACTTATTAAAATAGAGAAAAGATAGGTAGGAAAGCAAAAACTAGATAAAATGAGGAAGTTAAAACCTAAGAACTCATTCTAACTCACCTTAAGAGTAGCAAGAAATTCAAAACTATCATAACAGCGGATGTACAAGAACCTTCTCATGCTGACAGCGAACAATTCTTTGTCATATTCGGTGTGTGCATCCTTTGATCTACTAGGAGGATTATCCACCTTACTTAGCTTGTGGCCTACACCATTGCCTGATTAGACAAAATAAACCAAATACTACTTGCATCAAATGTATGAGGCCATTAACATATTTAGTCGCTAGATTCTCTACTGTTATGAACGTGTGTGTGTGTGTGTGTGTGTGTATTCTTCATTTGTGGAAGGGCCAGTATGGCGAAATGGGTCAAAGTTATTCCTTTGGAGACAATAAGTCGTGGTTAGAGGGTAAGCCCCTATTCTGCTTCATTTGCACCTATCCTCGCTAAGCATTGAGCTTGTCACTTGAATTACACTTTATAATTTGCACTACAGGCGATCAGAATTTGGCATTTTTTCTTTTGGTAACCAAGAAATCCCCAAGGCTAGTGGAAATTCAGTGGACATCATAATTTGGAACCTTTATAACTCCAACCCTTGCACAACAGTATTTTCTACTTTTTAGTTTCTCATTTGAAAATCTCAAAAATATATTGGTTATTAGTGAAACGCCAACCTCTAAAATCAAGGGAGCATAGCTCTCAATTCTTACCAAAGTTTAAGTGATACCTATGTGCTTTATTTATGTTTTTTTCCTGTTTAAATGTCATGAATGTGCACCAAGATGATGTCAAACTATATGGATAGAAGTGTTCAGTGTTTAACTCTAAAAATCTATCAACTATCTACAGGCAAAACTGAGAAAATTAAGTCAACTCTCAATTTATTAACAGAATGGTTACTGAGCCTTTCTTGAAAATGCTTTTCTTGAGCCAAGTGTCTATCGATAACCGCCTCTCCACCTCTCATAAGGTAGGGCCGTTAGCCGTAGGGGTAAGGTTTGTGTACACCCCACTCGTGGAATCACATTAGGTATGTTGTTGTTGTTGTTGTTGAATAGTTACCGACTTTTACTAACACCCAACTGGCTCATCAATTCAAAACAAGTAATGGATTGATCGATTCAACACACGAACATGTTATATTTTAAGTGCTATTTCAGAATTGATTATAAAATCAAAATATGTTATTGCAATATTACTATGGCTATTATTATTATAGCAGTTTATGTAATTAGGAAACTAGACAAATAAGCAGTACAAGGGACTAAGCAAAAGTTCTTTCTATAATGGATGATGAGAGATCATTCACAAAAAAAAAAAGTCTCATAAATGGATAATGAGAGATGTACGTTATCTTCAAGGGTGATGAATCTTTTAATTTGATTCAACTTGAATTGCGGATCAGCAGTCGCTGACTGTCAAACAAAAAATTTCGAAGTGGTAGAGGATTAATTGTTGCAAGAGTTGACTTTTTGTCTACTTTGTATGCATAGATGATTGGCAACATTTTTGGGAGGCTTAATGTATGTTTTTAATACATTATGTAAAAACAAAAACCAATTTGGTGTAATATCAATAAATACTTTGATTAATTGAAAAATGAAAAAAAAAAAGGAAGTCTTTTTTGTTAGTAATAAAAGAGAGTTTTGAAACCATATTACCATATCAACAATATGGTTCCAGGAAAACACAAATTAGTCATAAATTTCCAGCAATTGACTAAACTATAAAATTAGAGCCTCCATATTCTAAAAAACATGAAATTCCAAAATACAAAATAAACAAGCTCAAGAATAAATATCTACCATTTTCTCGAATGATCCGTTGCTTCAGTAATCGTGAAAGGCTTAGCACATCAAAACGACAATCCAGGTCAACAAACATAACTAATCGCTCCAAGCCTCCATAGTTTACACCCTTCCACTCCTTAGGCAGAATACAATTAATAGCAGCCTAGAATGAACCAAAAAGAATCTCATTAAGCTTATTATTTGAGAGACATAATATATGTGATACCATCTAGCTGGGATTAAGGTTTTTGTAATTTTCTTAACAAAATCTACAGTTACAATTTTTATATTTGCCAGGACTCTTTTTAATCAAGTTAGGGACTCGTATGTCCATCGAGAATATGAATAAGTGTGATTTTTGAGACCTACTTAGTTGCAAGATAAAATATTTCCCTTTGTCCATGAAGTATTATTTCATTATTTGCAAGTACTCAGTTTGGTCTTGTCCTTTTGGTGGACTTCAACTGAAAATTGAAATAGCGGTATGAATGTGTATTTCAAGTGAAGTTTTTCAAATCTTCAATTTCCATCCCTAAATCTTTTCTACAACTAGGACTTCCATAAACTTTTCTCAAATTCAACTTCAAATAATCTTCTTCCAGATTAAACTGATAAATACAAATTCCACGTTAGTATTGGTATGAAATAGACCCATAATATTAGTATTTTTTGATAACCATGGTGTCCAAATCAGCTTTCACGAACCTTGTCTAATTCCACAGATTCATGTCACCTCCCACTCCCACTAGAGACAAATACTAGGTGATTTTATCCGCCAAGACTAAGGTTGATAGGAAAAATGAATTCGAACCTACGACCTCCTGGTTCTCAGTCTACTTCATTGACCACTAAACCACACCCATGGGTGCTGAAATAGACCCATATGGAGCAAAATGGTCGCATAGAATCCATACTTCTAAAACATCCGATCCTAACTAGTCAGGTAAATGATTAATATTGGTAACACTACAAAATGTGAGAGTCCACAAAGCAAAAGAAAATGGTCAAAAACGCACATAAATTATCCCAATTTTTTCGAGTTTTCTACCTAAACTATCCGGTCTGTGCATTTCAACTATCAATTTTTTATATTTCCTACCTGAATAATGAGATATTTCAGTTTACCAAACTCACACACCTACTAGTTGAAATGTGTTTTAATAATAGTTATGGATAGTTCAGATAGAAAACTCGCACACTTAATCATTCATTCATATATGAAACTCAAAAAACTAAGTACATTAAGAGTGTTTTCTCTCTATATGCACATTAAATCACTGATTCAATATTATGAATTTGCATCTATAAAATGTAGCTGAACAACAACGAAGAATAAAAATTAACAAATAGAGTTTTTGTTTAATCTGACTTGCCTGCATAAGAATGCGAGTTTTTGAACAAGGAGAAGGACCGACGATTTCTACAACATTGCCGGGACGGAGAGGAATCCGATGAAGTGGTGGAGGTAATGGTAGAAATGGCCGCTCTGAGAAAACCCTAGCCAGAAATTGCTTCGCCGTTTCGTCTGCTTCAATCCATTCTCTCGCCGCCGACGCCATTTCTACTCTTCCTCAGTTGCTCGGAGCACGAAAAAGGAAGACAGTGAAACAGGAGACTCTACAAGACTAAAATAATTTTTTTTTTTAATTAATAATAAGTATTTTTAATTAGAAATAATTAATTTTATATATTTATGAAATTTTCATTTTATTTTTAACTTATAAATGGTTATAAAAGAACATTTTTAATTATTTCATTTTTTTAAAAGAAAAAATTAAAAGGTGTATAAAAGTTTTACATATAGCAAACATAAAAATCATATTTGTATGTTACAGTTATAGTTTGCATAATCGCGATCCATAACAAACATAAATATGTATATTTTGTTATAAATATACAAAAGAAAACAGTTATATAATTTCGCTATACGTATACAAAAGAAAGCAATTGTATAATTTGTGTTTGTATAAAGCAAGACAAAAGAAAATTGAGCAGGAAAAGATCGTATTTGTATAATCGTAAGTGTACAAGACGAAAATATATGCATTTGTATTTGTATATACAATTTTCTCTCGCTTTATACAAACACAAACACAATGTATATACATTTGTGTTTGTATAAAGTGAGAGAGGCGAGTGAGCGAGCGAGATTTGGGAGAGTGACAAGCGAGATCTGAAAGAGGGGAGAGAGGGAAACGAAAATATATGTATACATACAATTTTCTCTTGCTTAATACAAACATAAACACATTTTATACATTTGCATTTTTGGTCTAAAGTGAGAGAGGCGAGTGAGCGAGTGAGATCTGGGAGAGTGGCGAGCGAGATTCACCTGGAGAGAGAGGCGAAATAACAACAGTTTGCAATGGGGTACAATTAAATCAAACTATATTTATAGCATTTATTTTTAATTAATAATTTGTTATTATATACAATTTTCCTATAAAAGATGCTCCCTTGATTTCACATCACACACATGCACGAGGTGAAGAGATGCAAGAGGTAAATTATACTAGATACAGTAGAGGCAAAGACAGACTGAAAAAGTGTTGAAGAAAGGTGATTAGATAAAATATGACTTAATTTCGTGTTATCGAGGTATGACTTTAGATAAGAGAGTATGAATAATACATATTAGGGTAGAAGGTTAGTACCTGAATTTATTGCATTTGAAATTTTGAATCGAGGGTCTTTGAAAAATAGTTTATTACCTTCACGAATTAATAGTAAGATTTATGTATATATTACCCTCTCTACAATCTATTTGTAAAATTTCATTGAGTATGCTCTTATTGTTATCATATGTATCTGCATACTAAAAGTATTTGTTTTTAGTTATTTGTCAATTTATCAAAATTAAAACAAAACAAACTTACTTATTTTTGCTTTGTCCTTAAAATTAATTAAAAAAATACAAATATTGTGAAGTGTAAAAGAAGTTAGTCCATATATTGATCTTAGTATTGATAGATAGGATACATAAACAAAGTATATTGAAAAGAGTCAAAAAGTGGAAATTAATAAAACTGTTTTTCTTATTTATAATTTCTTAAAAGGTGTATGTAAAAGAAAAAGCGAAAAATAATATAAAATAAATGAAGTAATTTATTTGATTCGTAAAATTTAGACGCATGATGTTATTACATAAATCGAGATAGAAAAATACTTATTTTATTACTCATTTTATTCAAAATATTTGTCATAATTTACTTTTCGAGAGTTTATTAGTATTTTAAAATTTAAAGTGACATGCTCAAAAGTGTACAAATATGCTAGAAGATATAAAACTCAATTAGTAAAAAAGATGCACCATAAAAATTAACCTAACGAGTATTTTGAGACTGAAAAATCTCTTTTTTTTAGATTCACACTAACAAGTATTTTGAGACTGAAAAATCTCTTTTTATTTAGATTCACACGAAACTTACACATAAAAATATAATTTACAATGCTTTCACTATGGGCGACTTTAACCTTTCAACTACGAATTCACCATAACTTTCAACACAGACTATATTAGACCTGAACCTATAATTTTAACATTACAACAACTTCACTAGTAAATAAAAATCTTAAAAGTTGCGACCTATTAAACTCAAATCCCGATTCCGCCTCTAAGTTTTACTTGTGACATATTCTAGCAGTTGGCATTGTGACACAAATAGGTGCATACTTTTTCTTTGCCTCAAGTGTCCCTGCCTTTGGTTCCTCAGCCATAACAACACTTGCAAATGAACTTGTAGCTACTATAGCCATTATGGCTAAAGCCCATTCCCTTCTTGATCCAATGCTCTTTTTTTCCTCTTTTTTTGTCACAATTTTTTCATCCTTAGTAAATGCATCAACTTTTAGCACTCTTCTCCTATTTGAATGCGCGGAGAGGGGGGAAAACCCTTCGTTCCTGGTTCTCCTGTAGTTAGATCCTTCGATATGAGCTAGTAATGAAGATGACATTAGTAAAGAAGCCATTGGTGTTAGTTTTTGTGACTATTTTTTTGGAGTAGCACAATAATGTTGTAATGGTTGATAATTATATTTTTGTGTTATATAAAGTTACATATACAATTGTGCTAGAAGGATCCATTTGATCAATCAAAAACCTTATCTATTAAATTTGTGGTGTCAAGTAATTAAACTTGTGAATATGATTGGCTTCTTGATTCTTCTTTTGTATGAATTGTGTGCTAGAAGAATCCATTTGAATCAAAAACCTTATTTTTTATAGTAATTTTATATTGTTTGGATGTTCTAGCTATAGTATAGGATTATATATATAAAAACCCTAATAAATGTGTTATATAATTTGTTCTCAGTTTACATTTATGTTCTTTAAATTTGAATGTTCACATTTATATACATAGACTTTCATAAAGTTGAACAAATTGATATACACGTCCTACAAGGCATAATACATGTAGGATGTGAATTATCACGTAGGATGACATGTAAGATGCATGTGCCTACTTATTCAATTTTGGATATCTATTATGCACACACAAAATTAGAAAAATAGATATCAACTAAGATCAGATTAAAAAATACATATATATATTATGCTTATATAAAACGATTAAAAAATTAATTCACTAAATTTTTGTTATGTATGTGATTTGAGAAGAATTGGATCACATTATTTTGTTGCAAACAAGAAAAAAAAATTGAACACCCCATGATTATTTTATATTCAAGTTAAAATTAACTTCTTTAGGTCAAGGAATGCTATGCCATTGGTTGACTTGAAGTCTTCTTTTGTCATTATTTGGAGAAAGAAAATTTATGATACTAAATTAAATATTGATTTAACAATTAAAACAATCAATAACGTGTGGAAAAAAGAGGGTGCAATATTAGAAAATTCAACAAAATATTGTAAATTTGCTATTAATGATGAAGATAAAACTTAACTAATCAATTTTGTTGGTATTAATGAGTAATAGTAAATTAGTCAAGCTTTGTGTGGTTGGTAAAATCACACTAAATTTATGAAATGATCATAATTTTATAATATTTGAATA
Organism: Solanum peruvianum; assembly: GCA_027705065.1. Taxonomy (NCBI): domain Eukaryota; kingdom Viridiplantae; phylum Streptophyta; class Magnoliopsida; order Solanales; family Solanaceae; genus Solanum; species Solanum peruvianum. The sequence goes on from JAKWJD010001755.1 coordinate 1,183,863, forward strand.
CAAAATGAAATTGAATAATATAAACCTAAAATTGGACACAAATGTGTTTTAATTTTATTTTATTTTTAGATACAAAAAATATGTGCTCCATTGAGTTCAATATCTTACATGATATTTGAAACTTTTATCTTTATTAATGTTTTATGTTTTCTACTTTTATTTTTGTAAGAAAATGTTTTTAATTTTTCTCCTATTAAATTGATTCAAATGTTTTTAAAAGTGTTCTTCACTAATTTTCATCCAATTTAAGAAAAAAAAAAAAGATTTTCATGTATAAAGTAAGGTTAACCATATTCCAAAAATTCTTTTTCAACCTGACTATCCAATCCCGACTGAAGATCCGACTCTTGTGACCCTAATCAACATCCTGATTTTCAATTCCAACTCCAGACCTAACTATCGATCCTGGACCCAACTTTGACCTCGACCCAACCTAGAAGCCGTTCGGACCATGAAATCAGTTTATACTCCAATTTTGAGATCCAACTCTCGGCCCTTACTTTGGATCAACCTCGAATCGAGATCCAACTCCCATTCCTGATCCCAACCAGAGACCTAATTCTAGATTTTCATATTCAAGTTAAAAATTCCTAATATTGAATATTTGTAGAATAAAAATAAATAATAAAAGCTATAAAAATATTATTAAATGGGGCATCAAAATTAGTACACCAAATGGCATATTTATATTTATTAATTTATTGATTCACATCTTTGATTGGACTTCTTGCAACTATACCATTAGTTGACTTAAAGTCTTCTTCTGTCATTTTTAGACTCAGAAAAATTATGATACCAAATTAAAGATTGATATAACACAATTGAAAAAATAACGTGTGGAAAAAAAGGGCTCAATATTGAATTATTCAACACAATATTGGAAATTTGCTATTAATAATGAAGACAATTTGACAAATCAATTTTCTTGGTATTAATGAGTAATAGTAAATTAGTTAAAGCTATGTGATAAGAAAAATCATTTTTCTATTTTATTTTTTTAAAAAAAAAATTGATCGAGAATTTGACTCTTGAACATAATAGGAGCCCAACTCCGGATCCTAACCCTAGACCAGATTCCCAATCCACCCCAACTCTGATCAGAGATTCGACTCTCAATCCACACTTCGATCCGAAACTCAATTTCTAAACCTAACCATGTTCAATTTAGCACCCTTTTGATTATTTTTAAAAATATATATATGTATAAATCTTGCTCAATTATACATATCTAAAGCACATATTTAAATTCATTAAAATTTCAGTCATGACTAATATTCATGAAATTTTATAACAAATGTTACTTAAATGGGACAACAAAATTAGAACACCACATATATTTTTATTTTTTTTGAATGTAAACTAGAAATTCAGATAAATAATTTTATGCAATTGGTTGACTTGAAGTCTTCTTTGTCATTAATTGGAGAAAGAAAATTTATGATACCAAATTAAAGTTTGATATAGCAATGTGTGTAAAAAAAAAGGGGTCCAATATTCGAATATTCAACACAATATTGAGTATTTTTACTTGTATTGTTAGTTTAAATGTTATGTTTATTTTAATTAATATTTAAATTTTATTGTAACGTATTGTTTAATAACAACACAAAGTCCCAATAATGTGTAACGCTGATTTAACATGATCATAATGTTACCTTAGTGTTTTCTTCTTTTTATTTTTACTTACTTCCTCCGTTTAAAAAATGATGACCTAGTTTGACTTGAAACGGAGTTTAAGAAAAAAAAAAGACTTTTTAATCTTGTAGTTCTAAATTAAAGTTATGTCAAATGTACCAAAATACCTTTTAATCTTGTGGTCTTAAACATGACACGTGGAAAGTCAAAGTTAAAATGTTGCCAAAACGGGAAAGGGGTCATTCTTTTTTAAACAAACTTAAAATGAAATGTAAAATATATTTTTTGAAACGGAGGGAGTATTATTTAATAATTTTATTCTTCTTCAGGAAAAATTACATAATATGTAAGACAAACTTGTGATATGTATTTACTTTACATTAACTATAGTTTAAAAGAAGGAAGAAGATATAAGTAACCTTTTAGACTATGATCGAAATTTTAAAGATATACCTTAATTAAACTAAGGTCCTATTACCCGGAACTCATTTTATATATAAAATTGTACACCTTTTAACTTATGTGACACACTCCGTGACTGCACGCAGTTGAGGAGCGTGGAATACATTTGGATGTGACGCAAGCCAAAAATGTGCACAAAATTACAAAAAAAATGAGTTCAGGGAATAATAGAACCTTAGTTTAGTTAAGGCGTGTCTCTGGGGAGATACTTCTTTCCTTTTCCCTTTAATGATTTGGGTTATAGTTAATGTTTTATAGCAAATTTCTGTCAGTCTGTGCTCACCTGTCTCCCTCCTGAATTGGCGAAATACAATCTATTCAAAAGTGATATTCATTAAATTAATACAATATGAAACAATACGTAACACCATTCGTAAAAAAATTCATCATAAGTTCCATTTTGTGATGAATTATTAATATATGATAATTAAACAAGTAAAAACTTCATTAACTTCACAGTACTTTTGTGAAGGTTGGCTAGTATGTCACAAACTTTATTTTTTAGAAACAAACATCATAAAACAACATGAATTAGGTAAATAATATGTGATGTCAAACAACAATTACATCTATTTTTGCGGAATCAGAACAACTCTCAAGCAACTTCACAGACTCAGTTGAGTTCATTGAAGAACTAGTTAGATTGAACTCCAACGAACATGGTTCACGCGATTCAGAGGGCCTAGGAGGCGTTTGCAATGCTTGTAAATCGCCTTCAAGCATTTCCACTACTACTCTAGTCATTGAAGGACGATCGAGTGGATTCATTTGTATGCACCACAAAGCAACTAAAGTCAGCTTCTTTACGTCTTCATGTGTCTCGTCTAGTACTTCAATCTCCTTTCCCTTGTCGAGCTGATCATATATCCAATGTGGGAAGTATTGGCTTGACATATCCTCTCTGGCTACCGAGTTTGTTTTCAAGCCTACGATATCAATGAGTAACATTCCAAAGCTATAAACATCTGCCTTATAAGATATTGGACCAATGCTTCTGTTGATCAACTCTGGAGCTACATAACCAATTGTTCCCCTGACTGCTGTTAGAGTAACAATGCTCTTATCCGTCGGGTATGATTTTGCAAGACCAAAATCAGATAGTTTCGGAATGAAATTCTCATCTAAAAGTATGTTGTGTGGCTTGATGTCAAAATGTAGAATCTGAATGTCACAACCTCGATGCAAGTATTCAATACCTCGAGCAACTCCAAGAGCAATTTCAAACTTTTTTTTCCAACTTAATAGTTCAGCTCCTCCTTCTCGAGGTGTGATGTACTTTTCAAGTGATCCTTTAGGCATGAAGTCATATACAAGAGCACGCTTACATCTCTCAGCACAATAGCCAATAAGTTGTACTATGTTAACATGATGAATCCTCCCGATTGTAGCAACCTCGTTGATGAAGTCTTGTCCATCGGCTTTGGGCTTGCTCAAGATCTTCACTGCTACATTAGGACCACTTTGAAGCTTGCCTTTATATACTGAACCATAACCTCCTTGGCCTAGTTTCTCTTTAAAGTTTCTAGTCATCTTTCTTATGTTGGAGTTGGAATATCTAATGGGCGTGAAATTGTTCTCACCGTGCAGGAAACTTTCAATTGCATCATAAATCGACAAATGCCTTCTTCGTAACTTAATCATTAGAAATACAACTATGCATGGAAATAGAATGACTCTTACCACAATGCTATACCCTGTGTACAACCATCACAAATAAGCAACCACCAACGTCTGCTCCATCATTTCGACATTAGAATGATTTCTAGTAATATATTTGAAAGGCGAAAGATGTGGCTTACCAGCTATGGGAAGTATCCATGGGACGATTGCTGCAAGAACGCCATGAATCAATACTACAGTTAATCTAACTTGCAACTAGTAACCATTATATAAAACCAGAATTGACAATAAAAGTACGGCTTCTTACTTGCAAGAACGCGGAGAACATGTTTGTAATCAACTTGATTGTGGCCATCCAAAGAAAAAATGCAGAACCGGAAAAAGAAAAAAACAGTTAAGACTTGTACAGAATAACTGCTAACAGTCATGTCTTATATTCTAGGTATGACATTGGGAATGTTCTTACTACACTGCGTTTGGAAAAATCTAAACTTATGAGTTTTGCAGCTGACATCCACACAACGAACATCCCTTGAATTTTCGCCTTCACATAGATATGGGTCGGCGCACTTGCTACAATGAACTTCATGAAACCATGAAAGCTCAAAACCATATGTCAAAGCATTATGCCAACTTAAAACAGAAATGTTAGTATTTCCATCCTGAATAGGCCATGAAGCCATTGCCATGAGGTCTACACTACACCCGACTTCCAAATCGGATGGTGGTAAATAACCTATGGTTGCATGTGTGTGTCCCCTATTTGAATCAGAAGAAACATTGGAAGCATAACTCCTGTTGAGACAATTAGTGATTTCCACAGAGACTGGAGAAGTTATGGCAAATGGACAGCTGAAGAGAATGATTGTAAAATAAAAATAATCAGGCTTCGTAATGAAACTGAAACGAGGAGGGTCAGGGTAATACGTAATCGAATTCTGAGGAAGAGAGCAAATAACTTGTTCTCTTATACCAGGATCTACAAGACGGATAGTGGAGTTATCGTAATTGATGGCTTGAACATAGTAGTTCTGTGATCTATACCAATCATGTGGAGGTATTGTTAATATGGTATGATCTCCTTCACAGCTCAATTCATAGTTCTTAAGGCCACAATGCTTTGGATCACTTTTCAATCGAAACGGATAACTGATGTTACGAATATGTCCACAATTAGAAGGTACACACTGCTCTGTCTGTTGTGCAAATGGGGTTTCTGAGAGCTGTATGAAGATGAGGATTGTAAGAAGAAACTTGGTAATTCTAGACATTATATTTTTATGGGATATTTCACTCTTCTCTGCAAGTTAGCAACCAATTCTAAAAGAACAATGGAAAGTCTTATGAAGTCTAGTAAGTCAATCATGTCATTAAATTCTACCTAGAGAGTAAGGGAAGTCAACATATCTCTCATAGACAATCTTGGAGGCACAAGACTTTTCTTGATAAAAGAGTGTGGAAAAATCAAACCATTAAATCAAAGAAAAATCCATACAGAGAATAACACATCTTCAGATCATATATTAATAAAAACAAATTAGCTGCTGCCTCCCCAGGTTCGGGGCGTGATAAACTTGGTATCAGAGCTGGTCGTGTCAGTCGAGATGACCATCTTTTTCTTCTTGTACTTGCTTTTCATCACCATGGTATTGTTGGCTGTGGTTGGTGATGGAGCATATGATTGTAGTGAGTCCAGGTGTGGAAGTGATGGCCCTAGCATTCATTTTCCCTTCAGGCTTCGCCACCAGCCAGAATATTGTGGTTATCCAGGCTTCGAGTTATCCTGTGACCGCAAAAACCAAACCATACTCACACTTCCCAATTCACTTATACTATCTGTTGGAGAAATTGATTATATGTCTCAGCAGATAAGACTTCATGATCCCGAACATTGTCTCATTCTCAACATATTGCACCTTAATTTATCAGCATCTCCTTTCTCCTTCCCTGTTCATGAACCTTATTTCGCACTAACTGACTTTTCAGTATTCAAATGTTCTGGTATGCCTGCTGATTATCAGAACCAATATCCAGATTGTGCCTCTGACAAAGCAATATTTGCTGTTTCCGACTCTTTAGAGGCACTCCCCCCTACTACTTGCAAAAAGATTCATGAAATTCCGTCAATTCCTTACTATACAATTACCAGTTTGATAAGACTCAGTTGGTTTACTCCAATGTGTAGTTATTGTGAAGGTCTTGAAATGGATTGTGGCTTCAACAACTATACTAAACAACTGACTACTCGGTGTTTCGATCGACCATTTACTACAAAAGGTATTGACTCATTTAAAAAGTTACCTTCGTTTGATGCCATGATCATGTACTTCTCTTTTCCATAACAAAAGAACTGTTTTAATTCTGACAGGCGGCGTAAAGGAACCTCTGATTGCAGGTATGTACTGTGTGAGTTTTGGTATAATATTTTGCTCCCTTACATACTTTTAATTGCTGAAAAGGATATGTGTGGATGCCCTGGTGAGGAGGCGTGAGAGGTTGGATATAGTGGGGTTGAGGAGAGGAAGAGGCAGGCCAAAAAAGTAATAGGGAAGGTGATTAGACACAATATGACGCATCTTCAGCTTACCGAGGACATGACCCTTAGATAAGGATGGTATGGAGGTCACGGATAAGGGTAGAAGGTTAGTAGGTCATTAAGGGTTGCCCTATTACTAGCTTATTCATGTATTTGGTTTGGTGGTAGTATAGAACACCGTGTCAGCTGTAGTATAAACGTACTCTTTGGCTTTTGGCATTTGATATCACTTGTGGTTTACTGTGTTTAGGTGATTTCACTTTATTGTTGTTGTCACGATTCCTTGCATATATGGTTCATGTTTCTCCCTACAATCTTTCCCAAAACAGCCTCTCTACCTCGGGGAGGTAGTCGCAAGGACTGCGACACTCTACCCTCCTAGACACCACTTTGTGGGATTTCACTGGTTATAACGTTGTTGTTGTACATACTTTTAATTGCCTTATCGATAATTTGTGAGATCACATGTTCCAGGTGGAGTTATAGGTCTCATTCTTATGGGAATTATTATGATGGCACTCTATGAGTGTTATAGCTCAAGCAAAACTGAAAGAGAGAATCAAGCCAGAGTTGAAAAGTTTTTGGAAGACTATAGAGATCGCAGACCGACAAGATATACTTATGCAGATATCAGAAAGATGACAAATCAGTTTCAGGAAGTATTGGGAGAGGGAGCTTACGGTATCGTTTATAAAGGAACACTTTCCAACGAAATACATGTTGCTGTAAAAGTTCTCGATGATTCTGAAGGAAACGGGGAAGAATTTATCAATGAAGTTGCAGCAATGGGGAAAATCCATCATGTCAACGTGGTTCGCCTAGTTGGTTTTTGTGCTGATGGAGTTAGAAGAGCTCTAGTTTTTGAATACTTGCCAAATCAGTCACTTGACAAGCTCATTTTTTCGACAAGTTTGAAAGATAATATCACACTTACTTGGAAGAAGCTTCACGATATTGCTATCGGAACAGCAAAAGGGCTAGAGTATCTTCATCAAGGATGTGACCAACAAATCCTTCATTTCGATATCAAGCCTCAAAATATTCTGTTAGACCATAACTTGAACCCAAAGATATCTGATTTTGGTCTTGCTAAGTTATGCTCTAAAGAGAAAAGTGTTGTTACTATGACTGAAGCTAGAGGAACCATGGGTTATATTGCACCAGAAGTGTTGTCAAGCAATTTCGGAAAAGCGTCTCATAAATCTGATGTCTATAGCTTTGGAATGATGCTACTTGAAATGGTTGGAGGGAGGAAGAATTTTGATGCAAAGGCGGATACTAGCCAAATGAACTTCCCCGAGTGGATTCATGAGCGGTTGAATCAAGGAGACGAGTTGAAAATCAGGATTGAAAAAGATGATGATGTTATAATTGTAAGGAAATTGGCTGTTATAGGACTTTGGTGCATCCAATGGAATGCGATAGATCGACCATCCATCAAAGTTGTTACGCAAATGCTAGAAGGAGATGGGAGCTACCTAACTGTTCCTTCTCCTTATACAACAAGAAACACCACTCACGTTGGCCCTTCGATGCCAGAGTTGACGGTAATATCAGAACTAGAATGAATGGAAGCCTTAGTTACATATCAACTCCTGCATCTAAAGTTGTAATGTCAAGAGTCATTATGTTTAGCAGCTACTTTCGCAACTCTTTTCCGCGTCCAAATATTTATTGTCAATCTGTCATGATTCTAATATTAACACTCTCACAAAAGTTATTATATACGCAACAACAAATATGATCTCCGCCACAACTAATGCAACGCTAAGAATATAATTACCTTAGAATTTACCACATTCAGTCATGACAGAGAATTTGCAAAAGGCGTACAAGTATCTACAGAATGAACAATCTTACGATTTCTTGTGCAGAAAGTATCAGATACAATTCATAGATATACCTGAATTGGCACCACCGGTGTGTAGCCTAATCGATCATTTCTGCTACGTGTTTGCATGCTCTAGTCGTCAACTGACCAAATGCGTACAGACAAATCAATTGTGCCTATACATCATCATACAGATAACGTTTTGGACGATGTTGTTACGTGTAAGGAGAGGCCTCCTATACAACTGTAAACATGGCTATATGTTGGAAAGGTTGCAACAGGGGAACAGTAATGCATAAACCACTGCCTTCATTTGATCAATGCAGACAAAAATGCTACTCATATCCATCAAAATTTCTCGAAAATTATTCGTGTGATCAGCTAATCACACGAATACATATAGAAACAACCCATCCATCTCCAACTTTCTCGTAATTTCTACGAATACATGTACTACTTGGACATGATTTCTTTGTGACATTTTATCAAACATGTAGGAAACAACTCTAATTGTTTTAATTTCCACAAATTCAAGCTATGTATAATTTTTTCTTTTTTGATGACAAGGGAAATCCGCAGCCGCTACTCTTTGGGTAAAACTCTCGCTCTTATGCAATAGCTCGCAAACCACATAGAAGAGGTAACCCGCACTAGGCAAGTCTGGTACGACGAGTTCGACCCAGAAGGCAAACCCCTTGCTTTCGCTGACAAGAAATTTTGAACTTGAGAACTCCAACATGAAAGTCTCAAGCTCAAACCACTAGGCCACCCCTAAGGGTTCAAGCTATGTATAATTAAAGCATACATTGTACAAATCAAGCTCTCGAGGATTGTCAAGAACTTGAAAGTCGGGAGCTTGATTTATCTCATGGATACCTATTACCTCCCATCAACAACAAGTATTAGGTAACTCTGACTAACATTTTGTTTGGATCATTGTTAGCCATTGTTTCATAATATATTGTATTGTAGTCTATTGTACTGTATTGTATAGTAGATACAATGTTTGGTTAGATTGTATTGTTTGTTGTTATTCAATGACATTTTAATTGTTTGGTTTGATTTTATCGTACTGTATTGTAATTTATAAATTTTTAAAAATATTCTTAATCAATCTAGGGTAAGAGGATTGACTAAATTTAAATAAATAACGTAAATGGTAAAATAGTATTTTGAAATGTTATGTAAAGATATAATTGAAAAAAAAAATTAAGTAACAATGGGAACACACCAAATCGGTTGTTCCATAAAATAGGAATTTTCATTGTTACGTAACAACGAAACTTAACAATACAGTACAATACATTTTAAGAAACAATCAACACAAACATTGTAGATATAGTAACGATACAATACAATACAATGAGTAACAATGATCCAAACATAGTATAAGAGTTTAGAACAAATGGAAATAAATTGCATAATATTTTACTTTGTTTTTGTCAAAAGACCTCTATGGGTCCTACCTGATGCAACAACGACATAGTAAGTCCAATAGATTCATAAACTTTAAATTCTGGAGTACGAATGTTATATATGAGCGAACTCATATATATTAATTTGGTTTTAACACAAAGCATGAATTAAAAAAAAAATCCTCGAGAGAGATCGTCACTCCATTCTTTCTAAATAAATTGTTATAATAAAAGAAATGATTGAAAAACAGTCTTGGCGATGGAACAATTAAGTTATATCATTCTTTTCTCCCTTCCATTTCTAATTTTCTCTGTGCTTTCTCTTACCACCGGAATACTTTTTGTTACTTGAGTCTTCTTTTTTGGTACCGGACTTTGTTGAGCTCAGCCTCCCCTGAAAAATCATGCATAAAAAACTTTGATCAACATTTTAAGATGTAATTTTCATCATATTAATAAGCAAAAAATTGCAATTTATAGTACTTTTTATATAGTTTTAGAATATCTAATTTTTTTTGTTTAAAATATCGAATTAATGTGATCTAATTTACCTTTAAAAATTAGTCAAATTAACTTTCGATAAGCACAACATGACAAACAAATCCTGGACGGAGGGAGTACAATTACAAATCCTATTACAACTACAATACATAGAGATCAAATCTGACAGATAATATGTATCCATCGATTTAAAATTTAAAATCCGCCTCTAGTTTATCATTCAAAAATAAATAAATAACACAAGTATCAATTAAATATTTTTTTAAGTACCAGTAATGTCCTGTTGTTGTTGATCAGATAGTTTCTCTTGGACAGTGTCTTCTTGGTCCTTTGTTATTGCCACCTATAAATTCACATTTTTTTAAAAAAAATGATTGAAAAAGAAATATTTATCTAAAAATACAATGAGAAAATTCAATAGTCCAAAGTTGAAAACAAAATTAAAATATTTCCTAAATTAAATAAATAAGCATAAGTCAAGATTAATTATTTACCTCACATAGGTTAATAAGGGATTCAAACTTCACACTCTCTGGTATTATTCCCTTATTTAAATTACCAATGCTTTCCTTCATTAAGATATAATCAGACTCACCTGAAAAAATCACATAAAACTAGATGAAAATAAAATACTTAATAGTATTTAAGTCAATTGTAAGAAGTTTAAATAAATAAATATCATGGATAATTACTTTCGTATCCAGAGGCGAACCCAGGATTTGAAGATTATGGGTGCATCAATATAAACATAACAAAATAAAAACAACGAAAACATGCTTTAGTAGGACTCGAATGTTGGTCTAGAGGGTGCTATCTCTAGTTTCTACCAGTAGCACAAAGGCACTTCTATTTTCTTATGGGTGTAGTTAACTATATCCTAATTTCTACCAGCTTTTCAAAATAGATATACGTATATACATATGATTTTTTCGAAAGTTAACGTGTGCACCCCTTCCATATAGTGTGGGTCCACCCCTATTCGTACCATGAATAAAATTAATTAAATTTTCAAATTTATCTCCATTTTCACATCAAAATAATTTGAAAGAAGCAATATAAGCCAATAATTGTGAAATGATAATTTCTTAAATAATGTTTGATACCTTCTTCTTGTTGTTGTTTTTCAAGTGCTTCCTCCTCAAAAGTGTCTTGTTGCTCCTTTTTCTTTTGGCTTTCACTACATTCTTTGGATCTCTCCTTATGTATCACCTTCTTACAACTTTCCTCAGTATTCTTTTCGAGTAACTGAAAGTAAAAGATTTATTATGTAATAAAAAGACCACAATCACTGTGTTGGGTTATGAAGGGGTGATTAGGACATCATGTGAAAGTTTACAATTGCATATCATATGATTGATAAATTAGATACAAAAACTTATACTAAAAATATAATATTATAAAGAAAAATATTTATAAGTTATTTCGAGAAAAAAATCCCACAAACTGAATTCTTAAACGTCTACATTGTGTATTTTATTGTGTTATACTATGAGAATAGAGATTTTTAATTTATAGATCTCCAAACTTTTCCTCTAAGGAAAAAAAAAGAAAATATAGAAAAAAATATATTTTCCATTCAGAAAAAGTTCAAGCATTTATGGTAATACTTTGAATTTTCTTTAAGGAAAAACATAAACTTCAAACAAGAAAAGAAATGTTGAAGGAAGCTTGACAACTGATGGAACACGTCGAAGGACCCATTGAAGTAGGCTGACGAGTTAGAGTTACAGTCATGCTAGGATTAGACTACTAAATTCTAAGTTATGTACAACTAAGATAATGAATATTATAGGATTCGACTAGGATAATATATTTGACTTGTAATACAATACTACTTATGTAATTATTTGTATTGTAGTAGGACTCCTAGTATAACTAGAATAGGATTCTTCTCCTATATAAGGAGCTTGTAACTCAATATTATAATCATCAATACATCCTTGATTTCTCCATACTTTAGTGAGAATTCTACATGGTATCAGAGCAATAAAACTTTTCCGCTCTTTAACGTATTAGATCAAAACCAAAAACAACCAAATAACCGCAATGTCCCCTTCTACCAACACTCTTTCGACCTCTTCAATTCATCATCTTATTTTGTCCCGCTCCATTAAACTTAAGTCAATGAACTATCTTATATAGAGAACACAAATGACTCAGTTGATTTAAGTGATGAGATTAACCGACCTCATCACAGAACCACGTAAAACGACCAGTTCCATTGGACAAATTACTGAGAAAATTGTAACAGGCGAGCAGGGTGCAGAAGATAGCAACATTGTTGATGATTGGGAGGATAAGGATGTGTTAGTAAGGATTTGGATTTCAGGCACCTTGACAGAAGAAAGCATGTATCTGATTGTAGGATGCTTAACTGCCAAGGGGATTTGGGAATGCTTGGAAGAAACATATCTTCAAGCAACTAAAGACAAGGAGTTCCGGCTCAAGCAACAGTTGCAAAGTGTGAAGCTAGGAACCAAAACAATTGACGAATACTCTAAGGAATTTAAAAGCATATGTGATGGTCTTGCAGCCATTCAGAAGCCTGTAGATGAAGATAGCAAAGTGATTAGTTTTGCTAGAGGTCTAGGTCTTAAGTACAAGACCTTCAGGACTCTTATGCTATAAGGCACCATATCCTACTCTTAATTAGTTTTTTAATGCTCTCATGGGTTTTGATTTGAGGGGGGATGAAGAAGAAGTGTCCCAAAAAAACCATAATATGACATTCTCTGCCTAAAAAGGCAGGGAAAAAGGAAAGTACTCTCAAAGAAGAGGAAGCAATAACTTCAATTCAAGAGGAAGAGGCTTCAAGCATGCTGGATTAGGAACAGATCCTTATAACAGCAGAATTGGAACAGGTCCTCAGAACTAAATCTTCAAATTAGTGGTTGGAATAAGCATACTGTTCTTGAGTGTTTTTACAGGTGGGACTATTTTTACCAAGCCAAAGATGAGCTACCACAAGCATTGGCTGCTACTAATCTACAAAATACTACTGGTGACACCTTGTATGTGGACTCATGAGCAAGTAGTCATATGACACATAACTCAGGTATCATAATTGATCTTAAACACTACAATAAAATATATGTTTGGAATGGATCAAAGTTAGACATTACAGATGTTTGAAACATATCTGGAACAGGTCTAAAGTTAAATGAAGTTCTTGTAGTCCCTAAGATCAATAAGAATTTACTCTCGATAAGTAAGCTTGCAAAGAATAATTGTTCTACTCCTGAATTTGATGAAACTAGCTTTGTTGTAAAGGACAAGAGGACAAGGACATTGCTGGCCAAAGGATCTAAAAGGGATGGACTCTATGCTTTGTAAGATAACAATCCATATGCCTTGACTGTTGCACACAATCGGAACACGTCAAACAACATGTGGCATACTAGATTAGCACACCCTAGTTTGAAGTCTTTAAAAGTTTTGAGTAGTAATAGTTGCATCAATGTTAGTCAAATAAGATGTCTACTGTTTGTTGTAGTTGTCAATTGGGAAAGAGCTGTAAACTTCCTTTTGATTTGAGAAATAAAATTGAGAAAGAACCCTTATGAAAATTAATTGTGACTTATGAGGACCTGGTCCTGTCAAATCTTCCCAACATATGAAATACTATGTCATATTTGTTGATGATCACACAAGATATACATGGATTTATCCATTGAAAAAGAAGTTTGAATTCTTTTTAAAATTTCAGAAAATGGTGAAAAAATAATTTTCTAAAGAAATTAAGATTTTTCAATGTGATGGAAGTGGTGAGTTTATCCAAACAGACTTCATTAAGCATTTGAAATATCATGGCATTGTAAGATATATTTCATGTCCTTACATACCTAAACAAAATGGAGTGACACAGAGAAAACATAGGCATATTGTAGAGAATGGATTAACTCTATTACTTCATGCTAATCTACCTCTGTCTCTTTGGGTTGAAGCTTTCCTCACTGTAGTATTTCTCATCAATAGATTGTCTTCATCAGTATTAAAAACGGTTACTCCATTTTTTAAGTTGTATAGGGAGCAACCTTATTACAACAGTCTAAAAATGTTTCGTTGTAGATGTTTTCCATACATCAAGGGTAAAAATAAGTTCAGTCCAAAGATCTATTCTTGTATGTTCATAGGGTACAACAACTTACACAAAGGATATAGATGATATCATTCCTCTACAATGAGGTTTTACATATGCAGACATGTTGTGTTTGATGAAAACATAATCCTATATGTCTTTAAAGCAATTTTAGACTAATACTGATGTCTCACCTCACCTTGCTACTTTTGTTAAATCTTTCTTTAAACTGCAGGCATATGATAATTATGATTCAGGGGAAGTACAGGCTGCTAGCGCACACATTACTAGTGATAATATTGCTACACCTCATGTACTCATTGATGATTAAAGTATTATTGACCTCTCAGGTGCAAGATCAGATGCTGAGGAACATGTTGAAGTCGATGATCCATACAGTAGTATTGAAATTCCAGCTGCAGATTTTGAATCTGCCAGCAACAGTAAGGAACATGTTGCTCTTACAAGTCTAGCCAATGATCATCATCAAACAACCACTTTGGTTGATATACCAGTTGACCATCAACTTGACGATGCTATACTCCAGTCCATTAAATTGGTTGATGTACCAATTGAGGTACTTTCTGCACCACAAGGGCATCATATGATCACTAGGAACAAGGTGAAGGAACATCACTTGTCACTTGTTGCTTGAAGCAGAACAAAAATCGTGAGAGAACCAAATACTACTAAAGAAGCACTAAAATCACCTCATTGGCTTGCACCAATACAAGAAGAAATTTATGTTTTACATACTAACAAGACATAGATTTTGGTGTCCGAATCTCCTGGTATGAACTTGGTTGGATAAAAATGGGTGTTCAAGACAAAATTAAAAGTTGATGGGACAATAGATAGATAGATACAAGGGGATTCTAGCAGCAAGGGGATTCTCGCAGCTTGAAGGAATAGATTTTGAAGAAACATTTAGTCATGTGGTTAAAGCTACAATTATTAAGGTGTTCTATCTATTGCTGTCAGTTCAAAGTGGAAAGTTAGACAACTAGATGTCAAAAATGTCTTTCTCCATGGCTTCCTACAAGAGAAGGTGTACACGAGTCAACCTCCTAGTTTTATTGATCCCCAGTATCCTCAGCATGTATGTCTACTTAAAAAGGCATTATATGGTCCTAAAAAATCCCTAAGAGCCTGGTTTGATAAGCTTAGCATGCATCTCTTACACATTATATGTGGATGATATTATTTTCACAAGAAGTAATCCATCTCATGTCTCAGAGTTGGTTCTACAACTTGGGAAGGAGTTTGCTATGAAAGCTCTTCGCCATTTATACTTCATCCTAAGAATTGAGGTGAAGTATTTCGAAGGTGGAATTCACTTAAATCAAAGCAAGTATGATACTGAGTTGTTGGCCAAGACAGAGATGACTTTGGCAAATGTTGTAGCCACTCATTTGGCTCAACAACATGGTTTGCATGAAGTTGTGGGAAGTCTTATAGATGCATCCTTTACAGAATCATAGTAGGAAAGTCTTAAATATTTGACCCTATGTGAATTTCGCAAGCCAGTTTATGCAAAGCCCAATCATTCAACATCTTCAAGGGATAAAAAGGATTCTCAGGTACATCAAAGGTACTCTACACTTTGGACTCAGAATTATTTCACAATCAACATGTAGGTTGTATGGCTACTCAAATGTTGATTGGGGAGGTTGTACCACAACTAGAAGATCTACTACAAGTTATAGTATCTACCTAGGTACAAATTGTATTTCTTGGACATCCAAGAAATAGACCACAGTAGCACAATCGAGTGTTAAAGCTGAGTATAGAGCAATAGCCTCCACTGCCGCAGAAATGACTTGGATTTTGTATCTTCTTCATGACCTTGGAGTGTTCCTTCAATCTGTTTCAACGTTTAATTATGATAATATGAGTGTCTTGTATATGACAATTAACACAGTTATGCGTGCTAGAACGAAACATGTTGTAATGGACTATCATTTTATTCGTGAGAAAGTGTCCAAGGGACAACTTCTTACTCAATTTTTAAAGTCTCAGGATCAGCTAGCTGATATTCATACCAAATCCTTAACAAAACAGGTTTTCTCTGGTTTTTGCAACAAGTTAGGAGTTACCATTCCTCCACTCACTAGCTTGAGGGGAAGTGTTTTGAAGGAAGATTGACGACTGATGGAACACGTCAAAAGACCAGGTCCATCGAAGCAGACTGGCGAGTTAGAGTTAGAGCCATACTAGGATTAAACTACTAATTCCTAAGTTATGTACAACTAAGCTACTAAATATTATAGGAGTCGATTAGGATAAGGTATTTGACATGTATTATAATACTACTCATGTAATTATTTGTACTGTAGTAGGACTCCTAGTATAACTAGAAAAGGACTCTTCTCCTATATAAGGAGCTTGTAACTCAACATTATAATCATCAGTACATCCTTGATTTCTCTTTACTTTAATGAGATTTCTATCAAAAAAAAATTAAGGGCAAAACCCTAACAACGTGAATTATCTAATTGGACAGCTAAAAAATTATCCTAGACAAGGACATAATTATATAAACATAAATATGAAAATTACCGTAGCAATGAAGTCAATAAGTTCAAAACTATTTGCTATACTATCTGGTACTCCTTGTTGCACATGGTCGTCTGCATCTGCTCCTTCTTCGATTGGAAGTTCTGAATCATGCCCTTCGTTATTCTTCTTTATTCCAGATTGCATTTTGGACTTCACCTTTGAAAAATTGCATTTATTTAACCAAATTAATTTTATAAATGATATTTTGAACGCTTAAATTCGACTACTAGTAATAGAATTAATTAAAAAATCAATTACTTAATAAGGTTAAATAAAGTTAAAAGAATGATTGATACAAAATGATGATAAGATGTAGAATAATTTATTGTGTACCCTCTTCTTTTGATATAATTATAACATGATAAACACTATGGAATAAAAAGGGAATTCTTTTTTTTTAGTTATCGTTATGCTTTACTTAACTTAATCTTAACTAGATTGATATTAGGGGTGAAAAAACTAAACTCAACCCGCTTAACCCATCCAATCCGTTTAAGTCACTCATTTATTAGCTTAGTCCATTTCAATTCATTATAGATTGTGTTGATATGTAACTCAAAACTGACTCATGAGAAATCTTATCAAATCATTTATAAAAAATAATAATTTAATTTGATATGTTATATATAATCATGATGATAAAAAAAATATTAGGTACTAAAATAATTTATAAGAACAAATAAAACAATTAAAACTTTAGTAAACATTGGGTTGACTTTTGTAATCAATTACCTATTCGTTTGGACCAAACTCGTTTTAATCTACGCAAATTCAGATTGATTTGAATCTTGATACGCTTGTTGTGTAGACCCATTATAATCATTCCCTACCCTCTCCCCTCCCCCAAATTCGACTCAACTCGTCCAATTGTCAATGTGGAATAAATTGAACAACTACATAAAAATAGTCAAAATTTATCGAACATAGAAAAAATTGATTTCACCATAAAATTTAAGGAAATAAAACAAGCGAGAACAAATATTGTTTACTTAATAATTAATGAGTTATTACTTGAATTGAATGAAGAAGCAAAATCGTGTTTACCTTACGGGTTCAAATGTCTCGTCTTGGGCGGCGAGATGTTCCCCTGAAAATTTATATTGAAATGATGAGGCGAATGAGGATATCTCATGTTTTATAATCTATTCTTGGACACTGCGTTAGAGCCTGTTTGGCTCAGCTTAAAAGCTGGTCAAACTGACTTAAAAGCTGGTTTTTGACTTATTTAGCTGTTTGACAATACTCAAAACAACTTATTTTAAGTTAAAAAAAAAACTTATTTTAAGCCAAAAGTTAAAAGCTGGGGTAGGGGTGCTTTTTTTTTTCCAGCTTATAAGCTGTTTTAAGTTGACCATATTTTTACCTTTTTGCCCTTAATATTTTTATACAATCTCCAAATTACCCACATAACCCTAACATCTCTTTCTTCTATTTTTCCCTTTTCACGTGTGGGTGATAGACAATTACTATTACTAATGGATGAAAATAAAATAAATCTTAAATCTTTCAAGTGATCAATTCAAATTATATATTATTAAAATTTAAAATAAGTTGCACATATAACTTAAATAAAAATTTATATTCCTCTTATAAATAATTTGTGATAATAAAGAAATATGTGAATGATAGACAATTATTATTACCTATGGATGAAACTAAAATAAAATCTTAAATCGTTCTTTGATCTATTTTAAATTATATATCTTTAAAATCTATAATAAATTTATATTCCTCTTATAAATAATTTGTGATGAGAAAGAAATATGTGAATGATAGCAAAATATAATTATTTATGGCTGTAAAATATAAATTAATTAACTTTTATTATGTTAACTGCTTTTAAGGGTGTTTCAGACATTTTGATTTAAAAAGTTGTTTATCAGCACTTATTTGCCAAACACATCAACAACTTTTTTTTATAACTTCAGCACTTTTATCCAAACACATAACTGCTTATTTTAAAAATAAGTTTCAGCACTTTCAAAAGTACTTTTTTAAAGCTACTTTTATTAAGCTCATCCAAACGGGCTCTTATTCCCTTGATACCCTCAAGTATTCAACTTTGACACTTTAATTTGATACTTATCAATAAAGACGAAAAGAACTTTTAAATTTCAATGATGTGCACAATCTAGGTTCTAAATCAATTAGTCTCAAAATTTTATTTGCTTTTGTCATGATAATAGTGATATTTAACAAAAATTGAGAAAGTTAATCAAACTTTGTGCTTTTTCATTTTTTATTTTACGATGTTTCAACTTTTATGTGAGTAAAATATGTGATAATTTTATTTTCATGATTTTTTTATATATAGGATGTATTTAGCATCTATATATATCATGTTTTGTTCATTGATGATTATAGATTTTGACTCATTTAGGGCTTATTATTCAAGAATTTAGTGTCTTCAACCTAAATTACAAGATACCGACCTAGATCATCGAATATTACAAGAAGTCTTGGAGAAAAGTCACACCAAAAAATGAGAAGAGGAGCACTCGGTGCATCGCCGACCTATTTGGCGAGCCGACTTACTTCGCCAAGTTGACTCCATGCTGAAATTCTAGAAACGTATAAATGAAATTTCAAAAGAAGAGAAGGAGTTCCAACATTGTTCACTTCTGGGTATTTGAGTTTTTACATTCTAGAACATTGTTTTATATTTTTGAGTAGAGATTTAGTGATTGTTAGATTTTTATCCTAATTTCCAGTATTTTTCGCAAAGTAGTGGATCATTTTCATATATGTTAGAAATTTCATTGGTAACGATTTCTTGTCCTTTACTATGTTTGGCCTTTACAATGTAAAAACAAGCTATAGATCCAGTTAGTCATAGCGATCAAAACGGCCCATTTAGAAGGTTAACGAGCCCCAAAGTAGGTAAACCCCCCGTTTTATCAATTTTTGTGTGCTATAATTCACCATTTTTTTGGTGATTTATAATTCCAACTTTATTTTTGCTGATACTTTTGTAAATGTTTGTTAAGACCTTAGTTATAGATTCAGTTGGCTCAAACGACCAAAATGACCCAATTAAAAGGTCAAACGAGCCACAAATTAGGTTAACACCCCAATTTGTCGATTCTCATGCGCTACAGTCCATCAATTTTTTTTATTCGGAATTCCGATGTTATTTTTGTAAAAAAATTTGTGGATGTTTTTTAAGACCTTTGTTGTAGAGAAAATTGGCCCTGACAGCCAAAACGGCCCATTTACAGGGTCAAACGAGCTTCAAAGTAGGTAAACACTCTATTTTACCAATTTTCGCGTGTTATACACCATAAATTTTTGGTGATTTTAAATTCTTACGTTATTTTTCTCAGAAAATTTTGTGAACGTCTGATAAGACTATAGCTATGGATCTAGTTGGCGCTTGCAATCAAAACTTCCCATTTAAAATGTCTAACAAGCTTCAAAGTTGGTAAACCCCATTTTGCTCATTTTTGTGTGCTATAGTTCACCATTTTTTTTTTGTATCCAAAATTCCTATGTAATTTTTGTCAAAATTTTTCGTGGACGTCCGTTAAGACCTTAGTTATGGAGTCATTTGGCCCTAACGGCCAAAATGATCCATTTACAAGGTCAAATGAGCCCCTAAGCAGGTGAACACCCTATTTATCTGATTTTCATGAGTTATAGTCCATGGATTTTTGGTGATCTGGAATTCCGACATCATTTTTGCCAAAAATTTTGTGGACATCCGTTAAGACCTTAGTTTTGGAGGTAGTTGGCCCTAACGGTGACAACGACTCATTTACAAGGTCAAAGGAGCCCCAAAGCAATTAAACACCCTATTTTACCGATTTCCGCGTGCTATAGTCAATGTATTTTTGGTGATCCAAATTTTGAAATTATTTTTTCAAAATTTTTCTTGATCGTCCATTCAGACCTTAGTTATGGAGCTAGTTAGAGATGATGGACAAAACAACTCATTTACTAGGTCAAATGAACCTCAAAGCAGGTAAACCTCCCATTTTACCAATTTTCATGTGCTATATCTTTTTTGGTGATCCAGAATTTCGACGTCACTGTTGCCAAAAAATTTCATGGACGTCCGTTAATACCTTAGCTACAGATTCAGTTGGCCCTGACGGTCAAAAAGGTCCATTTACAATGTCAAACGAGCCCAAAAATAGGTAAACACCATATTTTGCCAATTTTCATGTGTTATGTAGTCCATGAATTTTATGGTGATCAGTAATTCCGACGTTATTTCTGCCAAAAGTTTTCATGGACATCTGTTAAGACCTTGACTATGGAACTAGTATGCCCTAACGGCCCATTTACAAAGTCAAACGAGCCCCAAAGTAGGTAAACACCATAATTATCGATTTTCGTGTGTTATGTAGTCCATGGGTTTTTGGTGATCCAGAAATCTGATGTCATTTTTGCAGAAACTTTTCGTGGCCAGATGTCCTTTACGGCGAAAATAGCCCATTTACAAGGTCAAGCGAGCCTCAAAGCAGATAAACCCTCAATTTTACCAATTTTCGTATGCTATAGTTAACCATCTTTTTGGTGATCCATTATTCCAACGTCATTTTTCCCAAAATCTTTTGTTGAAGTCCATTAAGACCTTAGGAATGAAGCCAGTTATCCCTGACGGCTAAAACGACCCATTTACAAGGTCAAATGAGCCCCAAAAAAGGTGAAGACCACGTTTTTCCAATTTTCTTACGCTATAGTCCATGAATTTTTGGTGATCCAAAATTTCGACGTCATTTTGTCAAAAATTTTCGTGGACGTCCGTTTAGACCTGATTTATGGAGTCAGTCAGCCCTGTAGGCCAAAAATACCTATTTACAAGGTCAAACTAGCCCCAAAGCAAGAAAACACCTTATTTTACTGATTTTCCTGTTCTATAGTCCAATGATTTTTGGTGATTCAGAATTTCGACGTTAGTTTTGCCAAAATTTTTGTGGTTGTCCTTTAATACCTTAGTTATGGAGTCAGTTGGTCGTGACAGCAAAAATAACTCATTTACAAGGTCAAACAAGTCTTAAAGTAAGTAAATCCCCCATTTTATCGATATAAGTGTGCTATAATTTCACCATTTTTCTGGTGATCTGGAATTCCATTGTTATTTTTGCTAAAAAAATTGTGGACGTCCAGTAAGACCTTAGCTATAGAGCCAGTTGTTCCTCACAGCTAAAAGGCTTATTTGCAAGGTCTAACGAGCACCAAAGCAGGTAAATGCCCTATTTTATCAGTTTTTATGTGCTATTGTCATGAATTTTTGGTAATTTGGAATTCCGACGTTATTTTTGCCAAAATTTTTGTGGACGTCCGTTAATACTTTAATTGTGGAGCCAGTTGGCCCTAATGGACAAAACAACCCCCTTACAAGGTGAAACGAGCCTCAAAGCAGGTAACACCCCGTTTTGCCGATTTTCGTGTGTTATAGTCAATGTATTTTTGGTAATTCAGAATTCCGACATCATTTTTGCTGAAATTATTCTTGGACATCCGTTAAAACCTTAGCTATGGATCTAGTTGGTCCTAACAGCCAAAACAACCCATTTAGAGGGTCAAACGATCCCCAAAGCAGGTAAACCCCCATTTTGCTGATTTTCATGTGTTATAGTTCACCATCTTTTTTGGTGATCCAGAATCCCAATGTTATTTTTGTTGAAATTTTTCAGGGACGTTTGTTAAGACCATAACTATGGATTGAGTTGTCCGTCACGGCTAAAACGATTCATTTACAAGGTCAAATGAGCCCCAAAGCAGGTAAACACCCCATTTTATCAATTTTTTTGTGCTTATAAGTCCATGGATTTTTGGTGATTCTGAATTCCGACGTTATTTTTGCCAAAATATTTTGTGGACATCTGCTAAGACCTTAATATGAAGTTGGTTTGGCCGTAACGGCCAAAATGACCTATTTACAAGGTCAAACGAGTCTCAAAGTAGGTAAATACCCCATTTTGCCGATTTTCGTGTGCTATAGGCTATGGATTTTTGGTGATCCAAAACTCCGATGTCATATTTTGCCAAGATTTTTTGTTGACTTCCGCTAAGACCTTAACTATGGAGTCAGTTGTCCCTGACGATCAAAACGATCCATTTACAAGGCCAAACGAGCCCCAAAGCAGGTAAACACCCCATTTTACTAATTTTCGTGTTCTATAGTCCATGGATTTTTGGTGATCCAGAATTTCGACATCTTTTTTTGTCAAAATTTTTTGTGGACATCCATTAAGACATTAGTTATGGAGTCAGTTGGCCCTGATGGCCAAAATGAACCATTTAAAAGGTCAAACGAGTCCCAAAGCAGCTAACAAACTATTTTGTTGATTTTTGTGTGCTATAGTTCATGAATTTTTGGTGATCCAAAATTTTGACGTCATTTTTATCTAGTTTTATCTTGTGGTGAACTTATCTAGGAGGCCCAACGCTGATTGACTTTTTTTTTCAAGTTAGTACCACATAAGCCGAAAAGGGGTAGAAAATTACTTATAAAAAATAAGTTCAGGGAGGTAATAGGACATTAGTATAGTATAAGTGTGTCTCTAGGAATTCGGGCATAGGTTGAGAGGGTACTTGTGCATTTTCCCTTTATTATTACTCTTTTTAATATATTTTTGGCTAACAATATCGATAACATACTTAGTGAAATTTCACAAGTAAAATCTAGGATAGTATGTACGCAAACCCTACCAATACCTCGTAGGGATAGAGAAAATATTTTCGAACAATATAAAAAGTGTATCAAGTAACAAGGTAACAGGCCAAAGTCTACCCGAAAGGAAGCCGAAAACAATAATAAAATAATATGATGACCAAAACACGATAAACAACACATCGGGACAGATTACTGAAAAAAAATAATAAACAATAATAAAAATCAAAAACCATAAACTACAATAAAAATATAAGTAGTATACCATCACAAACACCAGTAGTAAGAAACAACACTAATATGTGTTATTTGTAGTACTCTCCTATTTATGGTTATATTTTTTATAACAAAAAATAATTATCATATTTTGAATAATAAGTATAATTATTTTTTTATCAAGCCATCAAGTTGGTGAAAAGCCCTTTATTTTTGTTGTTAAAAGTATAATGGCTTAAACTCATCTATATCGTACGGTAGTAAATATTTTCAATACCAAGCAACCACTTATATACTGCAATATTTATTTCATTTGTTACAAAGTGTAATTACTTAAAACCATTCCTCAGACTTATTTAAATTCCTTCCATTCCCATCTTTAATTTATTTTTCAGTATTATTTATACCTACAACATCCCACAATTCTATAGTATTAATTACACTTCGTATTCGTTGTACGAAACTTGTCTAATATGATTTTTTTCTGTAGTTTGTAAATTATTACATTGAATTTTGAAACACGACTTACCATCAAAATGGGCTTAGCCCATGGGATTTACAAGTCCGGCCCAAGCAAGTCATTTAGCCCTTCAAGCTTGATCTAGGCCGAGCCGGGGGTTAGCTCATAAACTAGAAGTAATTATTTAATTTGAATTAAAACAATTAAAGTTAATAAGTTGTAATCGTTCTTTTACAAGTTTTTTCTTCAGAAATCCTTTATTCATTTATCCGTCAAAAAAAATTAATTTTTTCTTTAATATTTTTTGGTAGAATTATTGAATAACGTTATTATCTATCATATTTGGTTTGAAAATCTTCTCTGACATATTATATAGTTTAGATATGAAATTGTAATTGAAAGTACCACTAATTATATGTATAATGTATATTATTGTGCTTTGAGACTTTTTTTAAAAATTACACTGATTATATTAATGATATTAAAAGAAGTTTATTAATTAAAGTTTGAAACTTGAATATTTTGTTAGGTGAAGGTTCTCAATGTTAGTCAAATTTTCTACATTATATTATACTATAGGTAATAATATGATGGGCTATATATATACAAGAATTTTTAGTGCATTAAAATGTCCTCTACCACAAAACATTGCTAATTGCTATTGTGATACAAGTCAATCATGATTAAAATAAAAACACCTGGCTTAATTATTTATATAACCCTAAAAGAAGGCCTAATTCAACAACTACTATTTTACAAAACTACAAAAAAAAATATTTAAATGACAAGAAGAAAATTATATTATTTCCAACAACTTATGTCATGAACATTTATCTCATACCATATCTTGTGCTATTATAGGTCTCTTTGAGGCACACCTCATATTTCAATATTTAAGGCAATAAAACCTAACATATCAACTATTGATCTTATTCTAGTGTAGGGACCAAATACATACTAAGGTGGTTTAAATTGCAGCACGTTTTCGAAATACGTTACAAACAGTCCTCAAATTACGAAGAGAATTCACAAAGAAGAATCAAGAATACATATAGATTCGTATTCTCAATCTTGATAAATAAAATCATTTTTTGAAGGGAAAATGCATAAGAACGTGCTTAGAGTATGATCGAAATCCTAAAGATACATCTTAACTAAACTAAGATCTTATTAACCCCCACCCCACCCACCCCCACCCCGCGAACTTATCTTCTTTTTTTTTTGTAATTTTGTACACCTTTTGTCTTACGTGTCACACAACGTGACTCCATGCAATTGAGGCGCGTGGGAGATATTTGGATGTCACGTAAGCCAAAAAGATGCGCAAAATTTTTTGAAAAAATGGTTTAGGGGGTAATAGGATCTTAGTTCAGCTAAGATATGTCTCTGAAAATCTCGATCATAGTCTAAGGGGAATACTTGTACATTTTCCCTTTTTTAAATTTTTTTTTGTGATTACAGTATATTTTTCTAATTGAGAAAATTTGTTGCGAACAACCACACACCTTAGTGAATAGTTCTTGGTAGTTTATTAATCATAGACATGAAATTCAAATTCCATTTATTAATTGCAACTTTCATGAGACCTTCCAAAATTCATCCATAAATTTTAGACCAAATAATGAGAGGATAAATAGTAGTAATTAAACATGAAATTTGTAATTAATTAGTATGCCCCTATACACAAAGAACAAGAACAACAAATATAAATATCTTTAACATGGTACCAAAATTTGTTGAAGATTTTCACAACATTACAACACAATTATGTCCCAAATTATGTGAAGAGGTTCAAAGTACAAAGATCAAACATTATTGAATTTTAATTATAAATATAGATATAATTTTTTCCAAAAATTTAAAAAATAAAATAGTACATAGTTAACATAGCTAATAATTTAAAAATTACAGAAAAACTAGTTGACTTTTAAAAGAAACAAATATTTTTACATAAAATAGAATAAAGGGGGTAGTTATTATAATTAAAAGACCAAACAAATAATAACATATAATAGGCGTAACCCACTAGTTTGAATGTTGTTGTGGATAAAAGTTTGGTTTAATTAAATGACTCACATAACTAGTTTGAATATTGCTATAAAATAATGTTTGATATTTAAATGGGGAATGATTTAATATAATATGTACTCCATTATTCATGACCATGATTTTCCTACCATGAGCCAATTGTCTTTGGAATGATTTTAAAAAAAAAGGAAAAAAAGATAAATATATTATGAATCATCGTAAATGGTGTGCAGATATTTTTCGTCATATTTTTTGAGATATTGATATTCATGTTGTTAAAAAACTAGAGCACATATACCGTCTATACTGACGGACATACACATGTCATAATTTTATCCACCGACCCAACATTTACTAAATATTAGGATCGATGGATAAGACTGTGTCTCGTGTCCCTATTAAGTCTTCTGTTAGAGTGAATTATATACTCTAGTTTTTGAACAGCAGGGGCACAAATGTCCCAAAAGTATGAGGGACAGTATGTATTAACATATCATTTACGATAGTTCAGGAGTATATTTATCTCTTTTTTTTTCCATTAAAAAATTTGAAATTAGCTATGATATTTGCCACTAATTTATTGGTACAAATAAAATTGCTTGAACTCTGATGCAAATGCTCAATATGGGTGCAAATTTAGAGGTTAAATCTTTCATGATTTAAAATTTAAAATTTTAGGATTGATGCAAAGATTCGGCTAAAATAATTCAAATATTTGAAAAATGTTTAAATTATGAGACATTATGTGGAAAACTTACACCTATTTTGAGAAGAAAATATTGATCAAGAGGAGAATATCATAGGAGATTTTTTTAAAAAAAAGATTGATATAGAAACTTTTACGTATAGTTTACATAAATCTTATAGTGTAAAGAGTGAATTACATTTTATCTTTATTTTTTTTCTAATTACGATAATCCCTTAAAATTTGTACCTATTGGATACATTAAAGAGTATCTCGGATACATTATAACATAAATCAGTTACATAATATGTAGCTCGGATACATTAAAAACCAGCTCGGACACATTATAAAATAAATCGGATACATAACATATAGCTCGGATATATTAAATATTGGCTCAAATACATTAATATTTAGCTCGAATACATTAAATACATTAGAAGAGAAATAAGGGATTTTAGAGGTTTTTAGAAATAGAAAAGGATACTTGAAATGAGAAAAAATATAAGACGTGTATTTCAGTAATTTTTCCAACTTTGTATATACAATTTATTCCATATTTTTCTATTTCACCTCAACTTCTGTTTTGATTAGAGAAACCATTATATCTATCTCGAATTTCTCTATTTTGATCAGAACATTCAAAACCGATTGGCCAAATCCAATATAGATCCTACACTCCACCCACATCGTGTCAACGGAGATGACACCAAAAGTGAAGAGTCCAAACAACCCTAGTAGTTTACTCGTAGCTGACAAAATTTTATCATAATCCGTTACTAATTCTGTTGTTTAGCTACATAATTCATCCGTCGCTAATTTTTAGTACAAGGGAATTTCTCCCCTATACTAAAAAAAATCTATGCTAAGATATATATATCCATATTAAAGGAAAACAAAGAAATATATAGAAAAAAGTTACCATATAGCAACTAACATATAATTATTAGTACATATACTTCCTCAATGTGCAAAATTGAAAAAGAGCTCTAAATCTAGTGTTGTAGTAGTTGTATTAAAGAAAGAAATAGGACTTCTTTTCAATGAATTAATATCATTACAACTACTTGTTGTTGATGATGAAAATAGTATTCTTCTCTTCTTCTTTGGTGCTGGTGGACAATTCTTGATTTTTGGAATTTGATATCTCTTAGACTTTGGAGTTGAACAATAATATTCACTAGTAATATTATTAATACTAATAATATCATTATTCTTCAATAAATTAGTATTAGTAGTACTCTTACATGGAGAAACATTTTCATCATTCTTCGATTGTTCTTGATTCTGTGTCGTGATTCTTGAACTTCTTGTTCTTCTTGTACTAGGAGAATAAGATGGATTCATCGTAGATTTCGCTTAAACCGTCAGTGTATATGACTTAAACAGAACTCAAAATTATTGAGATTTTTTAGCTATATAGAGTTAGGACAAAGAAAAAAAGCACTAAGCTAGAAGGAGAAAATGAGAATAGAAATGTTGGAGTAGGTTTGTATTTATAGTATGATAAATTTGGGCAGCCTGCCCATTGCCCAAAGAAAAGGTCAAACTTATACCTTCTTAACCTATGTCCGAAATTTCAGAGACACACTTATATTATACTAAGGTTCTATTACTCTCCTGAACTTATTTTATAAGTAATTTTCTACCCCTCTTCGGCCTACATAACACTAACTTGAAAAAAAAAGGTCAACCAATGTTGGTCCCACAAGATGGTGCCACGTAGGCCGAAAAGGGGTAGAACATTATTAATTAAATAAGTTCAGGGGGTAATAGGACCTTAGTATAGTATAAGTGTGTCTCTGAGATTTTTGGCATAGGTTGAGAAGGTACTTGTGCATTATCCCATTTTTATTTTTTCACCGCTTTATTTTTTCGTTTATTTTTACTTGTTTAGTGTTTGACGATCTTAGTTGATTAGATCGAGTGATAAATTATTTTCTTGTTCTTTAAACTGAATAAGTAAAAGTAGATGGAAAGAATATTATTTTAATTTTGACTCACTTTAACGTATTAAAAAAATATTAAATTATTTAAGAAAAGATATATATGTCCAGTTTTATATACTTTATGGATGTAATTGGTTTTCTCTCACTAAAATTATTTTTGAATTATTCACAAATTTTGTTAAATTTGTGGAACTTGTCTTGTTCACAAGTTATATTAGTGGTACGTGACTTAAGTACAATATTCATTGTATTCATATACAAATCTGGTGAATAATTGAACGAAATACGTAGAATGAACATATCATATAGTAAATATTTTTTTTAATCTTACGAAAGAATTTGTAAATAATCAGATACACATGTAAGTCTTGGCTTGATAAGACTTATACGTGTGTTTAGTTATTTACAAGTCTTTTACAAGACTAGAAAGATAGTGTACTATCTGATATCTTCATTCTACGTGTTTTGTACAATTATTAATCAGACTTGTCGAATTGATAAAATACTAAAAAGATATTGTACTATCTGATATCTTCATTCTACGTATTTTATTCAATTTTTAATCAGACTTGTCGAATTGATAAAATACTAAAGATATTGTATTATCTGATATCTTCATTTTACGTATTTTATTCAATTTTTAATCGAACTTGTCGAATTGATAAAATTTATCTTTATCTTTTTGCCAATATAAAAAATCTCACCACACTAGTGGGTTCATTTTTTCAATAAGGTTTTAAAACCCCAAAAAAGTTTTTTTTAAACATTAAAAATGACCAAAATATAAAGCCAAAATAAATAAACAAAAAGAGGATCAAAATTGTAATAGGGACAAGTAACTGTTTTGGTCGGTCAATTTGGAAGAACATTTTAATATAATGTATTTTTTATATATAAATAATTAAATAGAAAACTCACTTAGTTAGCCATTATAAAATTATTCTATTTTTTTATTTATTTATTAGGACACATTAAGCTTAGGATACCCCATAGTTTAAGGCCAATCTTAATTAGTTAAGACCAATTTAGCAACAAAATAGTATAATTCATAATTAATTTTTAGTTTTTTTTTTTATTGTGACACTCTGTTAGTTTCTGTTACGCTAGAAAATCTTCCTTTTCATAAATTTGAATTCGCGTATTGCAGGATTCAATTCTTGAGCGGAGACAGTACTTTTAATAAATTCATTTTTATTTTTAATGGCTCAAACCTGAATTTTTTTATTAAGACCAGAGAAAGTTCGAATCGTTTCACTGTAATAAACAATGATTTACTTTTATTATGTTGACAAAGAACAAAACCTAGAAACATTAAGGTGGGTAAATTTTATATTTATATAATTTTATTAATTAAGTTAACTAGATATCATGTGATCATCCATTTGTTTACTAATATAATTTTTAATAGAACGTGATTTAAGCTTTGGATACCATTCATTAATTTAATAATAGAGTAAAAAAGACAAAAGAAAATTAATTTTTCATTAATTACAAAATAAATATATTAGTACTTTAGGTGGTTCATTTCCTCAATTTTGAAAAAATCAAAGTCAAATTCAAAATCAAAGTCAACCAATTATCAAAAATCAAAGTAAAAGTAAAAAGTCAAAGTCAACCATCTAAAATCAACTATCAATCAACCAAAGTAAAATTTTAAGATGAATTTCAAATATGAATGATTTATACTCATAGCTTGTGAATTCAATTTTATGATCAAGTTTTGATTTAAGATAATTAGTTAATTTCAAATAATAATAATGGGAAAAAGGTTGGGAAAATATCTGAAATACATTCAAATTTTGATTGAAACTGTTGTAACGATACTAAACTTTCGAAAGGACCTTTTACCCCGTGCACTATTTAAATAATGTGTTTTAAAGGTATATTATGCGTCCACGTGGACATAAAAAATATTGCATAATCATAAACAGTAATATGTCCACGTTGACACATATATTCCTTTAAAATACACTATTGAATAATGCATGAGGTAAAAGATCCTTCATAAAGTTTAATATTGTAACAACAATTTCGATCAGATTTGAGTATTTTTCAGACCTTTTTCCTCTCTTTTTTTTTAATTATAAGAGTCTTTTATTTATACAAATAAAAACTAAGAACTTTTTAAAAAGTCATTTTCTTCTATTCATTTTATACGTAGTTGATAATTTTTGTTACTATTAAAGCTCCTTTACAATCTTCGTGTATATATATATATATATATATAAAGAGATTTTTGAATCCCAAACGCTAAGCTAGCAATTAAAAATATACTCAAATAATTCAGGGGATTCAAAATTCACTTTGAAATTCCGTACTTAAATTTTATTTTTGAAACTTTTTTATTTGTCAAAATTTTTGAATGAAAATTTTATATCCGTCACGATATTAATTAAGAATTTTTTTAATGTTATTAAAGTGTAACGTTTAAGACTTTAACAACCCACAATTCTTTCAATTTATTATATGTTGACACTTATAATATAAATCTGACAGATGGTTTTAATTTCATTATACATTGTGACGGCACAAATAAATATTGCACTATATATTGGTGGTTGCAATTACTATATTTTATCATTACTGCAATATGATAGATGGGTTCAAATCATTATACTTTGTAACAACAAAAATAAATCCTTTAATCATCTATCACTCGGTTTTAATTTATTCGTCTGATTTTAATTTGATACAGAATTTTAACTAAAAGATAAAAATTAGTTTTGAACCTTGCGATGATAGAATATAGTAAAATATTCTTTAATTTCATGATCGATTTTTAATTGTATCATGCAGAAAGTTAAAACTACAAAATCGTCAAAAAAAATAAAAAAAAATAAAAGAGATTAAAGTAATGAAGTAAGAAGAACAAATTGAAATGGAACGAGTATATTAAAAATAGATATTATATTTACTTGATTAGTTTTAAAAAAACTAGAGATAATTTATTATTTTATATTTTGATTGCCTTTATTATCAAGTATTAATTATGATCAATTCATTTTTCAAGGAGTGAAATAATTTATATTATAATTAAGAGTAATAAAGTTAAATTATTATCTTATTTATTATTTGATAAAGAATATGTCAAAGTTAAATATGATAACCATAATTAATCAATTTTCCCTCTTTTATTCTTTGGTTATAATATCTATCTACCTTTGAGAGGAAATTTGATTTTGTGATAATCTACTAACAATAACAAAATTTTAATTTGATGGTAATTTAAATTTGAACAACAAAATATAAATGTGTAAACTTCAATATTTTGATACATGAAACTTTTTATTCTACGATAAAGCACGTTTAATGACAAGGACAAATATGTTATATCTAGACGTACAAATAAATAGATGAGGTCGATAAATAATAAAGTATAATAGGATCAAACATTATATTCATAAAGATTTATGATTAACCATTTACAAAATCAAATAATTGTAAGTATAAATTCAAATTTGTTTGTATTTAATTATAACTATTTTGAAATTGTATAGAAAAAAAAAAGTAGGTAAGCTTTAATTTAGGTTATATTAATTCAAAGAGAGAGGTAAACCATCAATCATGTTGAATTCTTCACTTATTTTTATTATTAATTGATTTATTTGAGTAATTAATTAACATTTTAATAGTACTAATAACAATATGTTGATTACTACTAACCTACTCAAATTATCCTAACACCTATACTTACAATATAGAATTAAAGTTACAAAATTGCATGTATAATTTTTGTGAATATGTAAGCAATATCACAAGTATTAAAAATCATAAATTGCAAGTAAAAGATGAAAGAATATAAATTCTTTAAATTTATTTACGACATTATGACATAATACATAAATATGTTATTTAATTTGGTTTCAGTTGATATTCATGTCCATCAACTTTGAATGTGCATAAATAAATATTTAAACTTGTATAAAATTTAACAAGTAGACACACACGTCTTAAGTGGTATAATAGTATAATACGCATAGGACGACGCCCTATATAGGAAACAAAATTATCACGTAGGATATCACGTAGGACGAATGTATTTATTTTATTTGATTTTATACAAATTTAAGTATTTATTTGTGTATACTCGAAATAAGAGGACATAGATGTGAGTTGAAGTCAAGTTAAATACATATTTATGTATTATCCCTTTATTTAAAATATAGTTTAAACAAAAATTAAGAATAAAGATAATAATATTGAATGAAAGAAAAAATCTCAAACTTAGGGTGTGTTTGGTGTGCACACTCAAAGTTTGAGATTTTAGAATTCGTGAGTACGTTACTTCTTCGCCCGATATATAAGTTATACATCATATACATAATTATAAATTAAATTTATACTGATAAGTTTTAAATAATTAGGATTATGTATCACCAGTAATATGCATCGTACACAAATTATGGTATAATGTATTTGATAGAGGTGGACTAATGTATCCCGATGTTAAGAGAGCATAGGAAAAAAATAGATTTTTGCAATTAAGGGTTTCGAAATATCGAACCGACCCGGACTAAACTGATCAGAACGAAAACTTAAGGGGTCTAAATGGATTACCAAATAATTTTACAAGGGTTAAATGGATCAATCCATGGGTCCTACATTCCATCACATTATAATAGAATATTATATAAAAAATAAATAAATGATTTTTTATTTTTAATTTCTATTTTTGCTTTATAAAATATTGTTCTTCCTACCAATAGTGCAACGTGGCTGAGGAAACAACCGTTATTGGAGAACATGCATTGAGGAGTGACGGAATTAGAATTTTCGATAAGAAATTTATAATCGAAACAAATAGACTCTGAACAGTTGAAAAGGGTCAGATATCTATTATATATATCTAAAATTTTATTTTAATTATATAAAAATAATATAATTTTTCATCGAAGGGTTCGGATGAACCCCCTAAAAAATATGGTGACTCTGTCACTGGCCATGAATACTTCCGTTTCAATTTACGTAACATATCGAACTTTGAGAATTTAACAAATTAATTTTCAATCGTAAATATTTTCAGTTATTCTGTCTTACAATTTTTATATTATTCTCAAATATGTAAAGTTTAATTTTTTAAAAATTCAAAACTTTTATATCTGAATTAATTATTAAAATTAGTGAATTTGACTTGTTAAAATTCAAATAGTACCATATAAATCAGGATATAAGAGTAATTTATTATCATTTAACTCAAAAATAATTTTTTTTTAATTATTATTATTATTATTATTATTATTATTATTATTATTAAATGGTTGTCAGATTCGCTTTTCCTTAGTCAATTAAATTAATTCTGAAAATTAAATTCAAACTAGTTAAAATTATATGAAAAGAATTAACAATTTCAAATAGTTAAATTATAAGAAAAATACTATACAAATTAATACAAAATTTTCAAATCAATATAATATATAAATTCAAAATATTATTATGAAGTTTGACTCTCGAAAACAAACACAAGAAGTATTTTAGAATCGAGGGAATATTCTCGTTAAGGAGTTGAAAAGAAACCTGACAGCTCTAAGTAGACATTTTTGTGGTTTTTTTTAAAAAATAAATAAATAAAATAAAAATTAATTGACGTGATATCTTGATAGAACAACTTGCTAAATATTTTCAGATAAAGTAGTGCAAGGATGACAATGAGACGATATAAAAGTGAAATGAATTTCAATACATACGATGTATGTTTCAATATACGTAGATAAACACGATTATAAAATAGATGAATTGCATATAAAATGCTTTGTGAGAGTAAAGCGAGACATATTAAAATTTTATGAAGTAAAACAAGAATTAAGACGATATTCCTTTCTCCCGTTATCATTTATATGAATTTATAATAAAAGTAATACTAAGAAAAAAATAATATTGACACATAAATAATTTAAGAGTTAATATTCTATTGAATTCATACCACTTACACAAGAAAAGAGATCAAAAGTATTCTTTCAATTAATTGAAAAACTATGAGTTTTTAATAAAAATCACAACGATTAAAATTAATTATTAATAATCAAAAGAGTAAAAGTATATATATTTTTTTTCTAAAAGAATGTTTTCTTTGATATCTGCAATAATAATCTTGTAGAATATTATATCAAATCGATTTTAAAAGTTGTTTCTGTTTATAAATATAATATATGAATATGTGTCAATATAGAATATTAAAAGTACATTATTATTTGTGTTTTTTTTATTTATAAATATTTGTTATGACTATCTAAATTACTACTCCTTGTTGTTTTCCTTTTATACCCTTCTTAAGAATTTTTTTATTATTTTGTATATTTATGTCTTATGATATAATGTGAACAAAGCTAGAGATCAAAGTATAAATTCCACTAAACTCAATTATATTAAATCAAACATAATATTGTATTAAATAAAATTATTTAATATATATAATTTATCAATTATAAAGTTTTTAACTACAAAAAAAGCTCAAATCCCAAATTCATGAACCTTTTGCAACCAACAATGAATGTTTATGGTTTTCAAGATTATTATTAAGCAAACAATAATACTTAATTTTGTCTTAAGGTTTTAAAATAATAAATAATTTATTTTTAAAATAACATAAATAATTCAAGATAAAGAAATTAAAGAAAATATAGTTGAATGTAAAAAACAATCAATCATGTGGGTATAATATAGTATATACCGAATTATTATTTTATCACATAAACTTTTTTAATTATAATTTTGATATTATGATATTTGATATGCTATATAATACACATTATAATTCGGTAGGTATGATAATGACATATTCCATAGTTTTAAAAATCGAACATCAAAATTACGACATCAAATTTCAAATATCGTATCGTATCAAGCCATACCATATTCGCATACTGCTACTCAAAAAGGCCGCACACAAACAAAGTGTGACACAAAAATTGTAGTATTAAATAAAATACTAGTGACTAATTCTATAACTCAAACTCGTAATTTACAAATTACATATCGTAATTTACAAATTACATAAAATTAATTTTATCGTTACTCCAAAAATTTTGATTATCATTTTTATTCCAAAAATAAATTTGTGACAAAACAAATTAATTTTCTTTCCTCTTTCATTTTTTCCCCAAAATCTTTTATGTTCTTCTTCACCAATCACTAATCACTGTTCACTCTACTCTCTCTTCTGCCTCTTCCCTTTCACCTGGTAAGTGTTTTTCTTCTTTCAATTCTCAATTTTCAGCTCCTTCATGTACAATTATCTGTGTTTTTGGATTATGGGGTTTTCAGTTTGTATTTTTTTTTGAAATTGATCAATTCTGTGAATTTTTAGTCCAATTCTTGATTGTTCAATGGATTAACAATCTGGAGATACCCTTTTCTCTGTTTGGTATGGTGAACACACCATCGTCATTGGAAAATTAAAATTTTGGTTGATTTGGTTTAATTTTGATTTCGAAAGTTGCTGTGAATCCTAATGTTTATGTTAATTGTATGGAATGAGATTCGTTTTTTTTTTTGGTAATTATTTGGTGGGTTGATTTTATGAGTAAAGATGTTTTTTTGAGCGGTGTGGTGGGTTGAGGTGTTTCTTTATTTGGAATTACTGTGAATTCAGAGGGGAATGTCACTTCTTAAGGGATTTTTTAATGGGGATGGATTGAAGTCTGATAAGTTTTCCCCTAATTTTAGTAATAGGGGCATATGGTTTGTTAGTGTGGACTGGAGTATACCTTTAAAGTTCCTTTTTTTTTTTTTTGTGGTGGTGGTGGTGGTGGTGGCAGGGGCGGAGTTAGGGTAAGGTATCACAAGGGTCGAAAGATTACACTACATATACAAATTCAAAATTATTTTTTTGTGTATATGTGTAGGTGTTGTTGAGCCCTTTTTGCTTCTTCGTATGTTTTACTTCTTTACATTTTGAATCCCGTTAGTCATTGTCCTGGTTCTACGTTAGTCATAATCCTGTTCCGTCACTGAATGGTGGTGGTGGAGTGGATGATGGGGGTATGCATTTAAGTTGCTATGGCTTTTAGGTCTTGAGGTACAAGATATGAGGTAAACAGTGGAAAAGAAATCATAGAAAATGGGAAAAAGTGATTTTATACTTTTGAATCTATGCTTCCTATTTTTTTTTAAGGTCTTGCGGCACTAGATATGAGGAGAACAGTTACAAAAATGGGGGAAAATGGTTCTATACTTCGAGTCTATCCTTCCTAGCTCTGTTTTGTTTTTCATATATAGTTTATCGTTGGTTTAAATCTAGTTAAAAAGTAAAACTGTCTTCTTGCATGTACTATAACTTGTTTATGGAGTAAGGAAACTCCAGTATAATGGCATATCGGTGAAGTGTTATAATGTTACTAAAAGAGATTACTTCGTCCCTTAAAGCTAAGTGATGAAATGATAAGTTATCACTTCATAGGTGAAGCAATGTAGTATAGAGAAGTTTGTGCTTCAAAAAGCATAGCATAAAGTGATAACAATGAGAAAAATCTCAACTTTGAGAAGTTAGTTTTATATAGGCATTATGTGTATTTGATGCTGAAATCAGTTATTTTAATTGCAAATTGTACTAAATTCATAGACGGTTGATTTCTGGCTTTCTTGTTCTTCACGATTAGAAATGAAAGGTTCAGGACGATTGCCTTTGGGAAAAGGAATTACAAAAAGACACAAACATGTTGTTCAAGTCGAAGTAAATGTATGATTGTTAAATATTAGTCTTGTTCATCTCATTCATCCTCATTACAGTTTCAGATCCTTTTGGTAGGACATGAAACCTTATAGCAATGTGCTTCTGGCATAATTATAGATTCCTTAAACTTGATTAACTGAGTTGCTTTGCTTTCTGTCTATCTGCCAGAACATTGTACGAAGAACTAAACTTACTAGAACTAGAGAAGCATGCAATCAGAGTCCAAAAGTGCAAATTGTGGGGAAGCCAGAACTTATAATGTTCCGAATTCCACTTTAGAACCTTGGTGGAATACTGCTGGTAATAATCCTGTTTCTCTTGGATTGATGCGGGGAAGTGCATCAGTGTCACCATCACCCGAACAAGCTGTGGATGGCCGATCACAGTCTGATGGTGGATCCAACGAGGAAGCTGATGATGCTCCTGAAAAATCACAAAGTACCATACCTAAGCATTCAGGTATCTCTACTATTTTTTTTCCCAAGTAAATAAATTTCATTGATATAGTCAAGTTCTACGCTAGTGCTGAACTTTAAAAAGTGAGAAGCCCTCCTGTACAAAAACAACAAGGGCAGACTCCCCTATACAAAGTTACTCCTGTAGTGAGCTATAAAGTCGGTCAGGTGTATTTCATCATATGTATCCTGTAAATTGCATGAAACTGCCAGTAGGCCTAAATACCTATATTTGAGGGTAGTTATTCTTTCCACCAAAACACCTTGCGTTCCTCTCTTCAATCTAAAGAGGTGCTAAAGATAAAGCAGTATGGTCATTGACAGAGTGATTTGACCTGAATTTCTTCATTAGTCTCTTTCTGACAAGTACTCTTCTTCTTTTTTCAACTAATAATATATGAATATTTGTTACGGTTGTGTTGAATAATATTGGTTTGGATGGAGCAATATGATCAGTGAGGATTCATATAACCAATTCTGATTTGCTTGAGCTTGAGGCATAGTTGTTATGGACTGGAATTCTTCATGATGCTTCATTTGCCTAGTTACTTTCTTCTTTTAAATCTTTTCCATAAAGAGGAAAGAAGGTGACATATTATTGACGCAGGAAGTGTTTTATGTGTTAATGTATAAATTACTTTTATGATGTTAATGGCTAGAGCTAGATGGGAGTCATGTGCAAGTAGATCAGAATTTACAGCCAATGGCATCAGCCATACCTCCAAAGGGTGATGGGTGCATAACACAACCCCCACAGTTCGAACTTGTTGCGCAATCCATGGTGAGTATGTTTGACTCTATGGGTTTTGAGAAGTTTGATTTGCTTGTTGGGTTATCTCACTTTTTTTCCTTTCTGATTTTGATGTTATTCTGTAATTGGCATGCAGTCATGTGCTCCAAATCTGTATGTTGACCCATACTATGGTGGAATACTGGCACCTTTTGGTCAGCCTATGGTATGCGTGTGGCTTGAATTCATAACTTTCATTTTTCCTGTTTTTCCCCCATTACTTTTTTAAAGATCTGAAATGTTAAGAGGAAAATTTTACTTTTCTGCCAATTTATACTATTGGATACCTCTGGAACTGAGTGTATTATGTCGTTAGGGATATCTAAACATAGAAAGCTGCTTCACGGTGGTTGTTCGATATATCTTTGGCAGGTGCTTAAACGTAGTCTTTTGTATGTGTTGGCTTAACCCTGATATCTTCTTGTAGTTAGCTTTAGTTTAGGGACACTCACTTTCTCTGTATTGCCAACTTCCAGGTGACTTGCTAATTATCCTTCTTGCAATCATACATGTTACAACATTATTGTTCAATTTGGGATGAGTTCTTTCTTCTTTCAATTGAATTAGAATCAGTGGCGCCCAGTGCGCATGTCCCTTTCATTTAAATTATTGATTGGATTTCATAGGACAGCTAGTATAAATAGTACTCCGGATGCAGCTTCTTTTGTTTGTCTTTTAAATGAGCTCTTTTCTGTTTTTTCTATTTCGATTAACAAATACATACAATCAGTTCCAGAAAGATCTCTTTGCATGATATGCCTAGGACTCTAGGAAGTAGGAAACCACCTTGAAAAACATTGCCACTGAAGAAAAATCCATCATTAAAAATAAATACAAAAAAAAATTCCATTATAACATAGTTATGTCTGGGGCTGGTTGGTGGCTGAGCACAAGATTTTTTAAGATCTTGACTGAAGGTGGTGCTATACAGGTCCCTCCTCATGTACTTGATATGCATCATCCGAGGATGCCTTTGCCTCATGAAATGGCTCAAGAGCCTGTTTATGTCAATGCCAAGCAGTATCATGGTATTCTGCGGCGAAGAGAGTCACGTGCGAAAGCAGAACTTGAAAAGAAGCTGATAAAAGTGAGAAAGGTTAGTATATGCCTCATCCACTGGGCTGCTTGTTGGGTGTTCTTTTCTCCTGTTATCTAAAGAATGCATGATGCACCTTTTTAGCAGCATATTTTTGTTACATGTGCCTGGCTGTGCTGGAGATATTCCCTTGTCCCGGACTGGAGATGTACCCACTCTTTGGCTGAGCTCACTTTTCTTTAAAAAAAATTGAACTGTTAAAGAATTTTATGTTACTTTAGTAGGAGGAAATGAAAGGTAAAATCTGATATTACTTTGCTTTATCTGTGTAGAACGCGGTCAATTTACCTTTTTAAACTGATCCGTCAAATACACCACTCATAAGTATAATTTGGTGAAAGGAGTTCCTTGTGCCAATGTTTGGGCTATTAATAACCAATATCAGTTTCTCCATTGCTATATTTTTATTGTGAATTCACAGGATTGGCTGACATGATTTTGCACGAATTTTATGCTGATGATATGCAACATATGCTCGGTTTATTCTGCTTACTCATCCTCAGTTGTTGATACTTTCTGTCTTCCTCGTAATACAGCCATATCTTCACGAGTCGAGACATCAGCATGCCTTGAAAAGGGCAAGAGCTTCTGGAGGGCGTTTTGCAAAAAAGTCAGATGCTGGTACTTCGAAGGGAGATGGTTCTGGTTCTGGTTCTGCTGTTCCTTTGCAGTCTCTGCATTCATCAGGTTCTGAACCTTTACTGTCCAACGCTGCTGATGTTCCAGAGTGGCATAAGGATAGAAGTTTGGCTGAGCATCAAAATTCTTACTCGAATGGTAATGGTTATGGAAAACAAATCAGCTTTCAGGAATCGAAATATCAGGCTCAGTCTGCTCAGGTAGGGGAAGGAGGTTCTTCCGGCCAGCGATGGTAGAAACATCACATAACACCTGTTAGTACCTCTGGTCCAAGTCTGGTGGCAATTCATCCTTGGCTTTTTATTTCAATGTTATGGAGAAGAGGAGTCATGCGCCTAGTAGATTCGATTCTTCCTTTCTGTACATAAAAAAAGGACTAGGACTAGAGTTGAAAAGGAAGAATTCAGTGAGCATATGGCTAGCTGTTTAGTCTAAACTGTAAAGCTATAGGTATGAAAAGTTGTAGGTAGATCATATACTTGTCAAACATTTCCTTTGTACTGCTGTATTTTAGGATCTTGATTCTGTGAAACTTCGAATTTGTCGTTTAATTCGATGACAGTGGTTGTAATGTCCTATTTCTTGTGAATTTTGTTGATCCAAGTACAACACATTGTGACGAAATTCGTACAAGTTGGTCTGAACATCACTGTTTACTATCAAGTTTGTGTGCAAATTGTTTAGTGATGTTGAAGTTCATATGGTCTGCTGATATGCTACACCATCTGCAAGTAGTCTGTATTTTGTTCAGATGTGTGTTTCGATAAACATTTGAGGTGTGTTTATCGCCAACCATCACCAAATGTTTCGATAAACTGATAGTTGAGGTGTGTTCAGGTATGAAAAGTTAACACCTGATAGTTTGGAAATTGAAACAAAAAACTTGACGGTAAAAAACCTTACTAATGTTTACTAATAAAATGATTATTTATTTTTTGGTTATAAGATAAAATTATTTTTATAGAAATATCTTTGATTTTAGAAAATCACATTTATCGCATTTGATACGTTTTCTGGTAATAAAGTTGTGGAATTACTAAAAAGTGAATTCACTTCTCCTTCCAATTAATGCAAAAAAAAAAAAGTATATACATATATATATACCATTAATCATATTTTTTTATTGAAATATCTTTGATTTTAGAAAATCATATTTATCGCGTTTGAAATACATTTTTTTTGATAATCAAGTTATGAAATTACCCAAAGTGAATCTACTTGTCCGCCAATGCAAAAGTCATAGTATGTCTATCACTAATCACAATTTTATTAAACTATCTTTGACTTTAGAAAATCACATTTATCGCATTCGAAATACCTTTTTTTTAATAATCAAGTTATGAAATTACCCAAAGTGAATCCACTTCTCCGTCTGGTCAATGCAAAAGTTATATATACATATCTACCAATAATTATAATTTTATTGAAATATCTTTGACTTTAGAAAATCACATTTGTCGCATTTGAAATACTTTTTTTAATCAAGTTATGAAATTACCCAAAGTGAATTTATATCTCTGTCCGGTCAACGCAAAAGTAATATATATATATATATATATATATATATATATATATATATATATATATATTATATATATATATATATATATATACCAATAATCATAATTTTATTGAAATATCTTTGACTTGAGAAAATTACATGTCACTCAAAAATACCTTCTTTTTTTTAATCAAGTTATGAAATTACCCAAAGTGAATTCGCTTCTCCGTCCGGCCAATGCAAAAGTTATAATATATCTACAAATAATGATACTTTTATTAAAATATCTTTGACTTTGAAAAATCACATTTGTCGCATTCAGAATATTTTTATTTGGTAACCAAGTTATGAAATCACCCAAAGTGAATCCACTTCTCCGTCTGGTCAATGCAAAAGTTATAGTATATCTACCACTAATCAATTTTTTTATTGAAATATCTTTGACTTTAGAAAATCATATTTATCGCATTCTGAATACTTTTATTTGATAACCAAGTTACAAAATTACCCAAAATAAATTCACTTCTCCGCCCAGTCAACACAAAAATTGTAGTATATATATCTACCATTACCATAGGTGAAGACATCAACATGGTGAAGGTTTTTTTGTAGTGTGATTTTTTTCTTCTTACTTTTAGGTAGATATTGCAAAATTCATCATATATTTAGATTTTCTAGTACTGATTTTTCTTATATTTGTTTTTTTTTTCTTGGTATAATTTTTTTTTATATGAAATAGATAAGAGTAATTTTAAATTTGTATCCTCATGATATAAATTTTCTATTGGCAATTTATACGTGAAGATATTTCTATAGTTCATAATTTAACATTATCATCTAATTGTAGATCTATCTTTTTTGGGTTATCTTGATTAATCTACTTTTGGTCAAATAATTAGTCAGATATTTGTAAAAAGCGACTGACAGTGTCGTTTGTCCGTCGTTTTTTAGTCAAAATATTAATCAAACATCTTATTTTTTTAAAAAAACGACGGAGAAATAGACGTTTTCTGCCACCTTTGATAATTCGTCAATTGTTTTTTTAAATCTGAGTAATATCGATTTTGTTAGTTAGTTTATTAAATTTGTGTTTATTGATTGTTAATTTAAATGATCGACTGTTAGTTATGAATTTGGGATTTTGATTTTAGGAATAGTTGAAATAGGATGTTTTAGGACTAGTTTGAACTTTAGGATTAGTTTGAATTCAAAATTTTAGGACTAGTTTAAGTTAAGGTATTTTAGGACTTGTTTGAATTTGAAATTTTAGGACGAATTCGATTTTGAAATTTCTAGCTAGTTTGAATTAGAGTATTTTAGGACTAGCTAGCTTGAGTCAACGTATGTAGGATTTGTTTGAATTTGGGATCTTAAGACTAGTTTGAATTAGAGTATTTCTTCAATATCAAACTCAAAGAAATACTCTAATTCAAACTAATCCTGAAATTCCAAATACAAACAAGTCCTAAAATACCTA
Organism: Solanum peruvianum; assembly: GCA_027705065.1. Taxonomy (NCBI): domain Eukaryota; kingdom Viridiplantae; phylum Streptophyta; class Magnoliopsida; order Solanales; family Solanaceae; genus Solanum; species Solanum peruvianum. The sequence goes on from JAKWJD010001755.1 coordinate 1,227,086, forward strand.
AATTCAAACTAGCTAGTCCTAAAATGTTCTAATTCAAACTAGCTAGTCCTAAAATCTCGAAATCAAACTAGGCCTAAAATTCCAATTTCAAATAAAGTCCTTAAACACCTTAGTTCAACCTAGTCCTAAAATATCCTAAAATAAACTATTTCAAACTAGTCCTAAAATCTCACATTCAAACTAATCCTAAAATAAAAAATCCCAAATTCAAGTAATAACTAACAATCAATAAACATAAAATACAAAAAAATTAACGAATTCGGAAGAAGATTCTTAGAGACCACGGCAATCCTTGCTGAAAGGGATATGGGGGACAAGCAAAGGATATAGCCCATAAAGAGGTAAAATTCGCTCGCTAAAAATTGATAAATTATTAAACTCTAACCTTTAAAGGAAAAGGAGAGAATGAAGAGATTGAGTATTGCAATATACCTCACCACAAAGAGAATTAACAAAGAGGATAAAAACTTGATACAAAATAAGAAAAAAATAACTCTTGAAGCTTATGTTTCAACATTTATATAAATTACACAATCTTTTAAGTTTCCAATAACATACTCACTCTCTTCTTTCAGATCAGTTTCTTCGTCTAAGTCGTCTGTGAAAACACTTTTTTCACCGCCAGTTTTGCTATCATCAGTTGCATTATCATTTGAGTCGGTAACATTGACAACGGTGTCCCTTCATCCCTGACAGATCCTGTCTAGGAGACCACTCGAGCACATCATCGATAATGTTGGAAACTCGTTTCTGATACCTGCAACAGTTGATAATAAAGGAATTCTTTCTCAGCGCCATAGAAAGAGAGAATTTTATTCATAGAATGAGAGAAGATGCCTCCGAATTACTGGCTCTTGGGATTTTAGGTTATTGATTCTCAAAATATGACACAAAATTGCAGATTATCTGCTACTGAAGTTCGTCTTTTTGGAGATTCGGCATCTAGCTTCATAGGGATTTGGTTTCATGAAAGCTCAAAATATGCGGCTTGGTTTTTGTTATATACAAGCAAGCAAACCTGGTTCTTGCAGCCTCATCAAGAGCAAAATAACAACCATGGCTACTATTGCGTAGAAAAGCCTTGCTGTCCACTTAGGTCTCTCGACTTCATCCTTCTGAGGCCAAACTTGGAACAAATCTTGCAGTGTTGCTTCCTCGGCCAGAATGTTGGGGAAAAACCATACACGATTCCAGGAAAGTACCCAAATAGCACCAATGATTAAAGCTCTTACTGCAAGCACAAACATCGTTGCTTTAGTAGTAAGCTATATATATAAACTTAGCTAATATGTGTTCAAAATCGTGATGCTGACATGATAAGTGTGAAGCCAACAGTGTATTTGATGATTGAAGAAACCTATCAACTTGCTATATTACAAGACGAATCCCTCTTATGCCACAATATTTTAGCCAAGAGCTGTAATGCTTTCAAGTTTGAGAGTAGCCACATCACAGTGCATGATACAACTCTATACAAAAAAATTAATTGAATAATAAGTGTGAGAAAAAAAAGGGTAACAAGCAACAGATACTTAATAACAGACTATTCTTTTTGTGATTCTTATAGCAAAAGAGTTAGCTCAGTAACCCTACCATTCATCCATTCTCTAAGTCCATATGCACAGTTCAAGTTAGGATCAAAGCATAATAAATCCATGGAAACACCAAACTATGTAATAAGGTCTCCGGTGGTGTAAATAACAGATACACTCACCCAAATAGCATGTACAATTATGTTGTATAGAGGATCCACATCTATGTCATACTCATTGGTCACGGATATGATAGGACCATAAATATATGTGTCAGCAGAACCACAGACTAGTAAAGATAAAATTAAACATAAAGTCAGGAACTTTTTAACATCCCCAATAGTTGACTGAATCAAGAAAGATACTCACATGATATATCTCTAAATGTGCTGGCCAAGGAGATAGTTTTTTCTTCCCAGGTCGAACAGTTTTCACCACACGTTCACAGCGGACTAAAGATTCTTTGAAGCAGCGTGTTGGCAATATCTTCAGGCTCCAAACCTTTATCTGACTCTACAATGTCTTTAAGTTCTGAATGATTTCTCACAAAAGCGACAATCTTTTCCCCTGAAATACTCTACCCGTGTTTCCTGCAGGACAGCCCTTAGTATTAACTATTCTAGAATTAAGAGGCACATAAATATATAACGATTAAAGAGTTAATAAGCAATATATTAGTCAAACTATATTCCTATTAACTTATTTCCACCATATTCAAGAAGTAAAGTTAGAAAATAAACCTCTTTAAGGCCATAATGTTGCAGGAGAATAATCGAGCTGTCAAGACCCATTTGACCAATCACTCCAGCTGCTACAGTTTCTAAAGATAAGCTGAACTTGTCAAAGAGAGAACGTTTTAATATGATCCATACGAGACTACCTATCCCGCATTCTGTTTCAGTATGCGGGATTCCGTACTAAGCATACCCCATTTCTGTAAATTCAAACACACAATAGACAGCACAAGCAACGTACCAACAACTAATTTGTACTCCAAATACTCCAATCAATCATGAAAAGTTTCCAGATACCCATATCTAGCATCTCAACTGTCAAAATTTCCAGCAAAAAGAAGATCGCAGATTGTTTCCTCCATTGACATTTCCCTACTGCAGCTTTCAGATTCAAATCTCTTCTTTTCTTTCCTATAAGATTGTAGTTTATCAAATAAGCCATTTCTTTCAAGACCATTCAATAGGACACAATAAGTACTTAATGCCAGATTTATCCCTTGCTTTCTCATGGTCTCGAATATTTCAAGCCCTTTATCAGCATTCCCAAAGATGAAGTAGGTGTTTATTAAAGCAGTATATACAGCAATACTCTTCTGCTGATCAGGTAAGATGCAAAATAACTTTTCAGCAGAAGCAGGCTCTCTAGCGCAGCCAAGCCGATGAATCAGAAGAGCAGTTACTTCTGACCCTAATGACAGGCCTGCCCCAACCATTGCTTCAACAATGTCCACAACCCTTGAAAAGGAATTTGTTCTAATAAGTTCTCCCACCATGGTAAGGTACGTAATTCTGTCAATGGTTATGCCCAATTTCACACCGACTTCGAAGGCCAAAAAGGCGCCATTTACTCTACCACAGCTACAGTTTACCTCAACTACAGTTGAAACTATTCCAGGATCCAATTTGAGACGCTTATTCATCAAGCCATCTAGTAGGTAATCAACAGCAAGAAGACTTTTTTTATTCAACAAGTACAAAATCATCCTATCATCCAAAGTAAAGCAACTACTTTCAGCAATTCCATCAGATTCGTCAATCTGATCTTGGTTGAAATTTTGTAAGGACAAATGACGGTTAACATCCCTAAGCAGCCGATCACTCACCCCAGCCATCTTCAACGTCTGGAAAGCCTCTTGATAGACAGAATAACGCAGAACAAGAAAATTCTCCTTCATGTAGTGAAGAATTTTCATCATTGCCTGTGTTTCTCCAGCTTTGCAGCATTTTCCCACTAAGATGTTGCATGTAGCTTTATCTGGTTGGACCCCTGCATCTTGCATTTTACTGAAAATCTCGAGAACTCCATCAAATTTTCCTGAAAACCAATTATGGTACATCTACAGATGAGATTCTTAATAGCTAGGGAATCATAATATAGTTGTCAAGAATTCGAAGTGACAATGGTCTAAAATTCAAGATCATAATCACTTAATTTTATAGATAGCAAAGAGAACTTAGAATGCCAAATTATTACCTTTTTGATATTCAATTTTTGGCAAAGTTTTCTACAAGTCAAAAATATTGAAGCTTCCATTTTAAGTATTGACACTATATGGTCTTTAAACTTGCACTCACGCATAGTATAACACAAGGCAACAGTTTTCCAGACAATTCATACAAATAAAATGGTGTGATATGAAGGAAGTGTTATCTATAGACAATTTAATGGTAGAAGCGAAACAAACACATCTACCACATAAAGGAGGAATTTTCGTTTTGTTTTTTTCCTTTTTTCTGGATTGGAATTATAATCAGCTTCCATTAGGCAAAAATAAAAGTAAAAAACAAACCGCAAAGAAAGTTGTCACCATCAGTTAAAATCATCAAACACTTTGATTAGAAAAACGGGTCGACCAACATCCCCGACAAATAATGTCAATATGTTATATCCTACTAGTTTGAAGTGACACAACTCTTTTACCAAGGAAGAATTTCTAGGTGTTTGTGTTAATTCCTAGGCACATATAAAGGTCTGTAATAAGCTACAACATATTTTAGAAAGTCAAAAATGCTTGACAAGAAAATCTTAGCACTCCTTTATATGAAAAACAGTATGCAGAGTGTTCACTTACTTTCAAATTTGAACAATTAAAAAAAAAAAAGCAAATCAGAAGTCTGCAGAACATATTTTTGTTGGCTTGGCCTTGGTTTGACTTTCTCAACTGATGGTGCTTTAGATGATGCAATTAGGTTCTTGTCCATAATAAGACCGTCCTGAACTAATTTCTATATATACCTTTGAGTGTACAAATGTTTCTTAGATTTTTATCTTATCTCCAAGTTTACAACGTAGTGACAAGGTTCTTAGCCTCTTCAGTTCCAGCTAATATTACATGGACAACATACATTCTGATACCAATGTCTCTCTTAGTCATCTGTCACTCTTAAACCAGTATAACCTAAGCACCACTCTCCTAACAAAAGAAAGCTATATCACTGATTGCATATGGCCACTACTCAAGCAACAAATGTCTTGCAAAACACTACCTAGCGTCTCTGCTCACACCACGAGTCCAAACTGGGCTCAGTTCCCCACACTTTATAGCTCAAGGAAGATATGAGAGTAGCTTCAGAATATGCTGTATGGATCCTTCACAAGTTCATATACCTTAAAAAGTACTGTATTTTGAACTGACGTAGCCATAGACAAATCCATGTACTTTTGCTTTACAGACTTCAGAAGATAAGAACACCAACTATTCACAACTAAGGGAAATGTTGGATAAGCTTAATTATGCACAAGTTTGATGGACACTTTTTTAAAAAAATGGTGCCTTCTTAAGAAGTGGTTCACATAACTTTATGAACTGTTATAAGCATTTTGCATGTAAGAAGGAAAAATTTTGAGCTAGTTCTTTCTTAAGTAAAATACTTGAGCTACTTCAAAGTTCCCAACTATAATAAAAAGGAACAAGCCAATCACTCACCAGAACTAGCAAGATGCTCCATAAGGACAGTGTATGTGTGGCAGTTGGGAGAACAACCAGATTGAAGCATCTCCTTGAATATCTTGGCTCCTTCCTTAACTCGATTATGATCAAACAAACCTTTCATGTATGCAGTGTAGCAAACGACATTAGGAGCACATCCTTTATCTTTCATATCCTGCCATAATTTAATTGACTCATTAATGTCCCCATGGTCGGAAAGCCAGTGAAGAAGGGATGTATATGTCACTGCATCTATCTTGATTCCTTTGTCTTGCATCTGCTGAAAGATATAGTTCATGGATGAAATCCTCCCAGCTTCCCCAAATATATCCAACATAGTCGTGTAGGTAAACTGGTCATGCTTAAAGCCTTTCAACTTAGAGGCCCAACTGAAAAACAACCAGGCTTTCTCCATAGGAGGATGGGTCTTGAGAACTTGATTAACTGTGTAGGAATCCCATTTTATGGGAAGTTCCATCAACTGCTCTTGAGCAGAATCCCAAGTTGAAAATCTCAGTATATGTGATATTCTTGTTACTGTATCCCTCATGAAAACTTTAGGGAGATCTATGTCTTGCTTCGGAACAGATTTGGTAGACTTGCTCGGCAATCTATTAACTCGTTGTACAGGTCTCCTTTGTTTGGATTGCGTAAAGGAATGTACATGGTTAATTATAGTTCTGCTAAACCAACAACAGCTCTTGAGAGGAAACCCCTGAAAAGGCTGAAGCTTTTTGGAGAATCGATGAGCACCACGAGTAGCAAACATAGTTCTGGTCCAGTTGGTGACTTGAGGTAGTGTTTCGACTCATGTGACTCCAGACTACAAGTTCAACTAAAGCATTCTAACCTGCAACTTGAGGACTGCTTTGATTCATACGATTCCATCTGCCAAATAACACAGAATGAATCAAATTACTTAAATATAAAAGGAGAATGTATATTAAACAAATTCCTAGAAGAATTTTTATACAATGTGCATTAGATATGAGTGGGACACAATCCTGTTAAGTTTCTTGACAAAGGAGGACGTCCAATTGCAATGAAACACAGTAAGCAAAACCTTTCAAAGAAGTGGAAGAGCATTATTTATATGGATAACCACAGTGATTAATCACTAGAATCAATAAGGGAGTCAGTCACAGGCCTGAATTCGCATGCAAAGCTAAGAGAACGGTGGAAGGTATACATACCTCAAAAACAGGTCTCTTAGTGAGAATGAGTAAAGCATAAGCAATTGAACCAATCATCAATGAGCCAGTAAACTAATCAACTTTGTATTAATATCGAACTGTTGTATTCGACTATATGAATCCCCTATATCCTTTTTGTTCGACGCAAATCATTTCTTTCTAATACTCATTACTCTCTCAGTTTCAAGTTGACTGACCTGACTTACTTGGCACGATGTCTAAGAAAGTTAAAGTAACTTCTAAATATTTTGGTCTAAAACTAAAAAACTATCAAATGTACTAAAATGTCATTTAATCTTGTCGTTTTAAACCTATCCTACGGAGAGTTGAAAATAAAAAGTTGCTTAGGTCATTCTTTTTTTAAACGAACTAAAAAGTAAAATAGGTCAATCAAATTAAAACGGATGCCACACCCTTCGGGGTGGCCCAACGGTTTGAGCTTGGGACTTCCATGTTGGAGGTCTCAAGTTTGAAACCCCTTGTCAGCGAAAGCAAGGGGTTTGCCTTCTGGGTCTAGCTCGTCGCAATGGGGTTTGCCTTCTGGATCAAACTCGTCGCACCAAGCTTGCCTAGTGCGGGTTAGTCTCCTATGTGGTTTGCCTTCTGGGCCGAGCTGTATTACTCTCCTATGTGGTTTGTGAACTATTGCACAGGAGCGGGGTTTTTACCCTGTGTAAAATAACAACTTTCTTATATTTTTCACTATATGAATCTGTTGTTTTCACTGTGTTATGTTTTTAACAAATTCGAAAATTGATTTCTTTTAACACCTTCATCAGATTCAATACAGTACTTCTCCAAAATTTTGCAGCAACACAGAAGAAGTAAAGAAAACTCCATGACAACAACATACTCAAGTGGGATTTGGGGAAAAAGGTGTCTACATAGCCCTCTCCTATTGTTTCCGATAGACCTCAGATAGAGTAAAAACAAATACAGTAAGGAAATGAAATATTGCAAAATAATCAGTTTCCAATGGATTTGATTCATTAGTGTCACTATCAAAACCAGCTTTCTTCTCCAACAACAAAAAATTTAGACAAATTCAGCAGAATAATGATATAGAATTGACACTTTACCTCATCGGAGAGAGCTATAGAGGGACTGTATATACGCCGGAACTCCTACACTGATAAAAGGGACTATCGGCCGGAAACTCTTTTTTTCCTTTTGGGTTATAATTTGCCGTCCGTATTAGAGTCTAATTAAAGAGAGAAATAACAAATATAACTTCAAATTGCCTTTCGTTATATTTTTTAGATATTGATGTCTTTTTCTTGCAAAAATTAGAGCATAAATCTTTTTTATATTAACGGATATACGCATAGACAAGGTCTTGACGGACGTCCACGAAAAATTTGACATTTTTGACGTCGGAATCCGGATCACCCAAAAAATGGTGTGCTATAGCACACAAAAATCGTCGAAATGAGGAGTATGCTCGCTTCGGGGCTCGTTTAACCTTCCAAATGGGTCGGACAAGCCGTGATGGCCAACCATATGCATAGACAAGGTCTTGACGAAAGTCCACGAAAAAATTTGGCAATTTTGACGTCGGAATCCGGATCACCCAAAAAGTGGTGTGCTATAACACACGAAAATCGTCGAAATGAGGGGTATGCTCGCTTCGGGGCTCGTTTGACCTTCCAAATGGGTCGGACAAGCCGTGATGGCCAACCGTATGCATAGACAAGGTCTTGACGGACGTCCACGAAAAAAATTGACATTTTTGACGTCGGAATCCGGATCACCCAAAAAATGGTGTGCTATAGCACACGAAAATCGTCGAAATGAGGGGTATGCTCGCTTCGGGGCTCATTTGACCTTCCAAATAGGTCGGACAAGCCGTGATGGCCAACCGTATGCATAGACAAGGTACGGACGTCCACGAAAAAATTTGGCATTTTTGACATCGGAATCCGGATCACCCAAAAAATGGTGTGCTGTAGCACACGAAAATCGTCGAAATGAGAGGTATGCTCGCTTCGGGGCTCGTTTGACCTTCCAAATGGGCCGGACAAGCCGTGATGGCCAACCGTATGCATAGACAAGGTCTTGACGGACGTCCACGAAAAAATTTGGCATTTTTGACGTCGGAATCCGGATCACCCAAAAAATGGTGTGCTATAGCACACGAAAATCGTCGAAATGAGGGGTATGCTCGCTTCGGGGCTCGTTTGACCTTCCAAATTGGTCGGACAAGCCGTGATGGCCAACCGTATGCATAGACAAGGTCTTGACGTACCTCCACGAAAAATTTTGGCATTTTTGACGTGGAATCCGGATCACCCAAAAAATGGTCTGCTATAGCACACGAAAATCGTCGAAATGATGGGTATGCTCGCTTCGGGGATCGTTTGACCTTCCAAATGGGTTGGATAAGCCGTGATGGCCAACCGTATGCATAGATAAGGTCTTGACGGACGTCCACAAAAAAATTTGGCATTTTTGACGTCGGAATCCGGATCACCCAAAAAATGGTGTGCTATAGCACACGAAAATCGTCGAAATGAGGGGTATGCTCGCTTCGGGGATCGTTTGACCTTCCAAATGGATCGGACAAGCCGTGATGGCTAACCGTATGCATAGAAAAGGTCTTGACGGACGTCCACGAAAAAATTTGGCATTTTTGACGTCGAAATCCTGATCACCCAAAAAATGGTGTGCTATAGCACACGAAAATCGTCGAAATGAGGGGTATGCTCGCTTCGGGGCTCGTTTGACCTTCCAAATGGGTCGGAAAAGCCGTGATGGCCAACCGTATGCATAGACAAGGTCTTGACGGACGTCCACCAAAAAATTTGGCATTTTTGACGTCTGAATCCGGATCACCCAAAAAATGGTGTGCTATAGCACACGAAAATCGTCGAAATGAGGGGTATGCTCGCTTCGGGGCTCGTTTGACCTTCCAAATGGGTCGGACAAGCCGTGATGGCCAACCGTATGCATAGACAAGGTCTTGACGGACGTCCACAAAAAAATTTGGCTTTTTTGACGTCAGAATCTGGATCACCCAAAAAGTTGTGTGCTATAGCACACGAAAATCATCGGAATGAGGGGTATGCTCGCTTCGGGGATCGTTTGACCTTCCAAATGGGTCGGACAAGCCGTGATGGACAACCGTATGCATAGACAAGGTATTGACGGACGTCCACGAAAAAATTTGGCATTTTTGACGTCAGAATCCGGATCATCCAAAAAAAGGTGTGCTGTAGCATACGAAAATCGTCGAAATGAGGGGTATGCTCGCTTCGGGCTCGTTTGACCTTCCAAATGGGTCGGACAAGCCGTGATGGCCAACCGTATGCATAGACAAGGTCTTGACGGACGTCCACAAAAAAATTTGGCATTTTTGACATCGGAATCCGGATCACCCAAAAAATGGTGTGCTATAGCACACGAAAATCGTCGAAATGAGATGTATGCTCGCTTCGGGGATCGTTTGACCTTCCAAATGGATCGGACAAGCCGTGATGACCAACCGTATGCATAGAAAAGGTCTTGAAGGACGTCCACGAAAAATTGGCACTTTTGACGTCGGAATCGGATCACCCAAAAAATGGTGTTGCTATAGCACACGAAAATCGTCGAAATGAGGCGTATGCTCGCTTCGGGCTCGTTTGACCTCCAAATGGGTAGGACAAGCCGTGATGGAGAACCGTATGCATAGACAAGGTCTGACGGACGTCCACCAAAAAATTTGCATTTTTGACGTCGGAATCAGGTCACCCAAAAATGGTGGCATACACACGAAAAATCGTCGAAATGAGATTTTCGTGTGCTATAGCACACCATTTTTGGGTGATCCGGATTCCGACGTCAAAAATGCCAAATTTTTTCGTGGACGTCCGTCAAGACCTTGTCTATGCACGGTTGGCCATCACGGCTTGTCCGACCCATTTGGAGGGTCAAACGAGCCCCGAAGCGAGCATACGCCTCATTTCGACGATTTTCGTGTGCTATAGCACACCATTTTTGGGTGATCCGGATTCCGACGTCAAAAATGCCAAATTTTTTCGTGGACGTCCGTCAAGACCTTGTCTATGCATACGGTTGGCCATCACGGCTTGTCCGACCCATTTGGAGGGTCAAACGAGCCCCGAAGCGAGCATACGCCTCATTTCGACGATTTCGTGTGCTATAGCACACCATTTTTTGGGTGATCCGGATTCCGACGTCAAAAATGCCAAATTTTTGTGGACGTCCGTCAAGACCTTGTCTATGCATACGGTTGCCATCACGGCTTGTCCGACCATTTGGAGGGTCAAACGAGCCCCGAAGCGAGCATACGCCTCATTTCGACGATTTTCGTGTGCTATAGCACACCATTTTTTGGGTGATCCGGATTCCGACGTCAAAAATGCCAAATTTTTTGTGGACGTCCGTCAAGACCTTGTCTATGCATACGGTTGGCCATCACGGCTTGTCCGACCCATTTGGAGGGTCAAACGAGCCCCGAAGCGAGCATACGCCTCATTTCGACGATTTTCGTGTGCTATAGCACACCATTTTTTGGGTGATCCGGATTCCGACGTCAAAAATGCCAAATTTTTTTGTGGACGTCCGTCAAGACCTTGTCTATGCATACGGTTGGCCATCACGGCTTGTCCGACCCATTTGGAGGGTCAAACGAGCCCCGAAGCGAGCATACGCCTCATTTCGACGATTTTCGTGTGCTATAGCACACCATTTTTTGGGTGATCCGGATTCCGACGTCAAAAATGCCAAATTTTTCGTGGACGTCCGTCAAGACCTTGTCTATGCATACGGTTGGCCATCACGGCTTGTCCGACCATTTGGAGGGTCAAACGAGCCCGAAGCGAGCATACCTCATTTCGACGATTTTCGTGTGCACACCATTTTTGGGTGATCCGGATTCCGACGTCAAAAATGCCAAATTTTTTCGTGGACGTCCGTCAAGACCTTGTCTATGCATACGGTTGGCCATCACGGCTTGTCCGACCCATTTGGAGGGTCAAACGAGCCCCGAAGCGAGCATACGCCTCATTTCGACGATTTTCGTGTGCTATAGCACACCATTTTTTGGGTGATCCGGATTCCGACGTCAAAAATGCCAAATTTTTCGTGGACGTCCGTCAAGACCTTGTCTATGCATACGGTTGGCCATCACGGCTTGTCCGACCCATTTGGAGGGTCAAACGAGCCCCGAAGCGAGCATACGCCTCATTTCGACGATTTCGTGTGCTATAGCACACCATTTTTTGGGTGATCGGATTCCGACGTCAAAAATGCCAAATTTTTTCGTGGACGTCCGTCAAGACCTTGTCTATGCATACGGTTGGCCATCACGGCTTGTCCGACCCATTTGGAGGGTCAAACGAGCCCCGAAGCGAGCATACGCCTCATTTCGACGATTTTCGTGTGCTATAGCACACCATTTTTGGGTGATCCGGATTCCGACGTAAAAAATGCCAAATTTTTCGTGGACGTCCGTCAAGACCTTGTCTATGCATACGGTTGGCCATCACGGCTTGTCCGACCCATTTGGAGGGTCAAACGAGCCCCGAAGCGAGCATACGCCTCATTTCGACGATTTTCGTGTGCTATAGCACACCATTTTTTGGGTGATCCGGATTCCGACGTCAAAAATGCCAAATTTTTTCGTGGACGTCCGTCAAGACCTTGTCTATGCATACGGTTGGCCATCACGGCTTGTCCGACCCATTTGGAGGGTCAAACGAGCCCGAAGCGAGCATACGCCTCATTTCGACGATTTTCGTGTGCTATAGCACACCATTTTTTGGGTGATCCGGATTCCGACGTCAAAAATGCCAAATTTTCGTGGACGTCCGTCAAGACCTTGTCTATGCATACGGTTGGCCATCACGGCTTGTCCGACCCATTTGGAGGGTCAAACGAGCCCCGAAGCGAGCATACGCCTCATTTCGACGATTTTCGTGTGCTATAGCACACCATTTTTTGGGTGATCCGGATTCCGACGTCAAAAATGCCAAATTTTTCGTGGACGTCCGTCAAGACCTTGTCTATGCATACGGTTGGCCATCACGGCTTGTCCGACCCATTTGGAGGGTCAAACGAGCCCCGAAGCGAGCATACGCCTCATTTCGACGATTTCGTGTGCTATAGCACACCATTTTTTGGGTGATCCGGATTCCGACGTCAAAAATGCCAAATTTTTTCGTGGACGTCCGTCAAGACCTTGTCTATGCATACGGTTGGCATCACGGCTTGTCCGACCCATTTGGAGGGTCAAACGAGCCCCGAAGCGAGCATACGCCTCATTTCGACGATTTCGTGTGCTATAGCACACCATTTTTTGGGTGATCCGGATTCCGACGTCAAAAATGCCAAATTTTTTCGTGGACGTCCGTCAAGACCTTGTCTATGCATACGGTTGCCATCACGGCTTGTCCGACCCATTTGGAGGGTCAAACGAGCCCCGAAGCGAGCATACGCCTCATTTCGACGATTTCGTGTGCTATAGCACACCATTTTTGGGTGATCGGATTCCGACGTCAAAAATGCCAAATTTTTCGTGGACGTCCGTCAAGACCTTGTCTATGCATACGGTTGGCCATCACGGCTTGTCCGACCCATTTGGAGGGTCAAACGAGCCCCGAAGCGAGCATACGCCTCATTTCGACGATTTTCGTGTGCTATAGCACACCATTTTTTGGGTGATCCGGATTCCGACGTCAAAAATGCCAAATTTTCGTGGACGTCCGTCAAGACCTTGTCTATGCATACGGTTGGCCATCACGGCTTGTCCGACCCATTTGGAGGGTCAAACGAGCCCCGAAGCGAGCATACGCCTCATTTCGACGATTTTCGTGTGCTATAGCACACCATTTTTGGGGTGATCCGGATTCCGACGTCAAAAATGCCAAATTTTTTCGTGGACGTCCGTCAAGACCTTTTATGCATACGGTTGGCCATCACGGCTTGTCCGACCCATTTGGAGGGTCAAACGAGCCCCGAAGCGAGCATACGCCTCATTTCGACGATTTTCGTGTGCTATAGCACACCATTTTTTGGGTGATCCGGATTCCGACGTCAAAAATGCCAAATTTTTTCGTGGACGTCCGTCAAGACCTTGTCTATGCATACGGTTGGCCATCACGGTGTCCGACCCATTTGGAGGGTCAAACGAGCCCCGAAGCGAGCATACGCCTCATTTCGACGATTTTCGTGTGCTATAGCACACCATTTTTGGGTGATCCGGATTCCGACGTCAAAAATGCCAAATTTTTTCGTGGACGTCCGTCAAGACCTTGTCTATGCATACGGTTGGCCATCACGGCTTGTCCGACCCATTTGGAGGGTCAAACGAGCCCCGAAGCGAGCATACGCCTCATTTCGACGATTTTCGTGTGCTATAGCACACCATTTTTTGGGTGATCCGGATTCCGACGTCAAAAATGCCAAATTTTTCGTGGACGTCCGTCAAGACCTTGTCTATGCATACGGTTGGCCATCACGGCTTGTCCGACCCATTTGGAGGGTCAAACGAGCCCCGAAGCGAGCATACGCCTCATTTCGACGATTTTCGTGTGCTATAGCACACCATTTTTTGGGTGATCCGGATTCCGACGTCAAAAATGCCAAATTTTTTCATGGACGTCCGCCAAGACCTTGTCTATGCATACGGTTGGCCATACGGCTTGTCCGACCCATTTGGAGGGTCAAATGAGCCCCGAAGCAAGCATACACCTCATTTCGACGATTTTCGTGTGCTATAGCACACCATTTTTTGGGTGATCCGGATTCCGACGTCAAAAATGCCAAATTTTTTTCGTGGACGTCCGTCAAGACCTTGTCTATGCATACGGTTGGCCATCACGGCTTGTCCGACCCATTTGGAGGGTCAACGAGCCCCGAAGCGAGCATACGCCTCATTTCGACGATTTTCGTGTGCTATAGAACACCATTTTTGGGTGATCCGGATTCCGACGTCCAAAATGCCAAATTTTTCGTGGAAGTCCGTCAAAGACCTTGTATATGCATACGGTTGGCCATCA